>BSBM01000445.1:22645000-23845000 GCA_027924585.1 Larix kaempferi
CATATTGGGTGAGACCTCATCTTCTCCGCAGGTGTTGTTGGATAGGGTAAAACCTGTCTGGGCCGGTGCTCAGGGAGATCGTGGTGAATTGGGGGTCGACAGTGAGTGGAACCCCTGTCGACTGGGTTTGTTTCAACACTATTGAAATTTGATTACAAGTTGATGTTACATTGTTTAAATGAATGTCAATCTCTTATTTGTATTTAAATGAATTTGAGGAAGGTTGTGTGTTGGTTTTGCAGGATTGTTGCTTAGGAGAAAAAAGGGAGAAAATGTTGGATCGAACTTCATAAATAATGTTCATACTCTCTTAACCCTAACCCTATTTGATTAATAACAATGTTTGCAAAGTCTTATATGTCTATATGATAACCCCTAGTACGTTGGTAGTCTTCCCTACTATAAGGACAATTTCCCTAACAACAACGACGACAACGATGGTGATGACGATGATGAGGATGAGGATAAGGATGATGATGATGGGGATGATGTAACATACTAAATAAAAAATGACATAACTAAATAATTTAAACATAATACATTATGAAAAAATATGTTCTCACATACATCCTAGATTCCAACATTACTACAATGCCATTGTTATTCTTCTTCATCTGACTCAAGATATGTATCATCATCTGGTTCATAATCGATATCATTGAAAATATCGCTCACATCAACATTAGTATCAACATCATTTACGGTTATATATCCATCATCAATATCATCAATGACTACGTCATTTTCTGCTACATCATTTGGATTATCAACTTCTTGATCAGATCCTTCATCTGACACATCTATGTCAGCGACCAACTGATCTTGATCTTCATCACCTTCTTCTTCAGCACTACCTTCTTCATCTGCATTATACTTGACTGGTCTTCCTCTTGGATCATATCTAACAATGTATGCCCAACCTACTTTACCTGGAACCTCTGAGTAAAATACCTACTCACATTGACTTGGAAGAACATAAGGCTCTATACCTGGTTCAAGTTCCCTTGTATTAACCATGGTAAATCCATTGGCATGCTCAATAACAGTTCTTTCAGGATCACATTCATTCATTCGTATCCTGTACCATTTGACCTCAAACATAACTATTTTAAAGGAATTAAAGTCACACTCAATTATATCTTCCAAAAAACCATAGTACCTATTTTCAGATACTTCTGGATGCCTGTCACTTCTAGAGGAAACATTACTGATTTGAAAAACTGCAGTTATCCCACAATCAAATGTTTTCTTCTTATCATCCAACTTTTTGATGCGAAATTTATACCATTGCACCACATAGCATTGTGATGTATCAGCTGCATCATTCCCGACTCAGTAAATAAATATATAAGAAGAAATAAATGAAATAAATACTTTTATACAATGGGAACAACGAAAAAATGAGCAGGGTAAATATAATTGCCTTTTTATCTTTCAAACCACATGCTTAATAAATTTCCCTTTGTGTAAGTTCACTGGGATATTCTTCTCGACAACGATGCACTATTTTAATCATTTTACTAACCCCTTCCCATGATAAGGTACCATAGTATTATGTACATCGTTCTATCCATTCCTCCATCCAATCAATATTGTTTGCAATGTATAAATGTAGTGCATCCCAGACGCAACCAACTATATGAAAACATAACAATTAAGAATTGTAATTAGCTATCATTAAAGGAAATTAAGTTTACCTTAAAATACTGATGAAATAATAAAAATTACATAAATTGAAAAATTAATTGTATAATAAATTAAATCTACAACATTCAATTACCTTTCACTTTCCTCGTTCTACCTTTCCCCAACAGGACATCCCCTTCAAATTTGTTGATGGAGTCGACATGCCAAATGTGAGGCAAATTGGTATTTTTTGCTAAATTTGGAAGATACTGACTAATGTACACCATGGATTGATATAGCATATAGCCCTGCACCATAGAACCCTCAGGATGTGCTCTTTGTCTAACAAAATCCTTCAATGACTTCAAATTACTTTACACCATCCACATTGACCTTGAGTTTACAGGTCCACACAATTTAATCTCTTCAACTTGGTGTATGAGATAGTGTTCTTTTGCATTGAAAAATGTTGGAGGTAAATACTTCTGCATTTCACACATTAGATGAGGAATTTCTCTCTTCCAATACCTAATATCTTCTTTATGGATTTATTTAGATGAAATGCACCTACAAAATATGCAAGAAAATAACAGTGATCAACAAGATTGAGGCATATATAATAAAGTTCCAAGCTATAAAACACAATATGTCAATAAGCTATGCAACAAAGAGAACAAACATTTTCTTGCATATAAATTGTTACTTACCTCATGTATTTACCAAGATCATATATGACTTGTTTTATGTTATCGTCAAATCTATCTGGGAGAGATAGAGGTAGAATGTACTGTAGCAAAAAGAAAATAATTATTTAATGTTTTCAATTAGGAGAGAACAGTTACTAAAAATATGTACTTAATGGAAATTATATATGTAAATAATTACCTTAATGAATGCATGCCGGTCATGAGTTTTAAAACCGACAAAATCACCTTTTTTGGTTAAGATAATTTTGTATGTTTGATGAAAACCCCGTCAGAAACCTTATTTTTTGAATTACCTCTTTTATAGAATTGCTTTGTTGCTCTATCAATAACCATGGAAGACTAATATTTCGTCCCCCATCTCCAGCATTGGAAATAATTACACTTTGCAATGCATGATTGGCTTCTTCAATGTCACTACAAATGTTTCCAATTTTATCTTTTCTAGACCTTCCATCTAATATCTGCCATATCATTTATGTTACATTCTTCCCAATATGTATTGTATCGAACAAATGAGTTGTTTGTAGGTGCTCGTAGTAAGGCAATCTACTGTATTGTATGGGATAACTCTTCATTCCTAGTGGATTCCTATTCATGCCTTAAAGACATTCATTAAACATAAACGAAAACACATTAACAACAATTTGGTAGAGAAAATTCAGTAAAAATATAAAAATCATAATATTATGTGTTTATATATGCTACATATACAATTTTCATACCTCGACTATTTCTGTTATATTCCAACTTCCATAGGTGAGGTGTCATTCTTTGTGGCTTCTTTCCATTCTCTTCTTTACCATTGAATTTTGGTTTCTCGATAGTTCGATGCCTATGGTTCTTAAGGAGGAATTGCTTGTACTCATCAAACACCTCCTTTCCTAAACTTCTTGAATGACGAGATTTTATCCTAGGACCACATATTAGACATGCAAATTTTCCCTTTGTATGAAGACCTGCAAGATATATGTATTAATATTATAGCATCAAAATATTATTAATTTAAAAAAAGAAAATGCATGTTATTTACCTTAAAAACATATAATTTTAACGACGTGCAACAAAAAGTTACAGACCACAAAAATGTGTTAACCCAGGATCATCATGAATTTTCCATGCAAGTATTCCATGGAACTAAAATTGTTTCTACCCTATTGGTCTGGAGATGTCATACATAGTGATGCCAGCCCATAACTTCAATAGATCATCGATAAGAGGATCAATATATACATTCATATCTTTAACTTGGTACTTACCTAATTGATCATTCAACATACAATATTTATATTTAGTTATGTGTCCCAATCTATAAAAGGTGTTCTCATGCAACAATTAAAAAAAGAAATTAATGAAATAGTATAATTACTTTCAAAAACATAACTGGAATAATCATTGCCAACATTGTGTGCTCTCTATTTATCGTCATCCAAGGAGGTAGGTTATTGTTTATGACGAAAACAGGCCACACTTAGTAAGTAGAACTAAGCTCACCAAATGGATTGAAACCATCAACTTCCAATGAAAAACTAACATTACAAGGTTCATATTTAAAAATTGGCCATTTTTCTTCGGTGTTCTTCAATGAAGAACCATCTATAGGCATTCGAAGAACACCATCTTCACTTTTGTTATTTGCATGGTAATCCATAAACTGTGTTATATTTTGGTACCTGAATAGTCGTTGGAAACGTGGAATTATGGGAATATAACAAAGAACTTTGTGTGGAACCTCTTTCGTTACTTGATCAATTCGATATATACTAATTTCACATTGTGGGAATTTGTTTTCTAATGCATACTGTCCATAATATATAATATGAGCATTAGGACGTGCATCAATAGATTGATACTCCATTCCAATTTCTTTCATAATCAAGAATACCTCTTGACATGTGCATGGTAAATTATTTGATGGTGGTAATAGAAATTCACCCAACAATCTGCAACATTGACAAAAAAAATGAAATGTAAACAATATACTTCATAAATATTGCATATCCCTAATTTACAAATGAATTAACACTAAAAATGAGAGTAAAATAGTCAAATTTACATACCTTAGGGGCTGTGTGAAATAAGTGTTTGATAAACTGTTCAAAACCTTCAAGTTCACCAACAACAATATAGCAGATAGAATATTGGTTGTTGAGCCTTCTTAAATAGGTTGTTGGGACTTCTCAAGTAGAGGAACATCATGAATATCATGTAGGTTGTCCTCATCCAATGGAGCAAACATTTCCTGGATAAATCTATTTATCTCATCTTCTCCATTTGTATCAATAACATCATCTTTGTCCATAGGATCATTAAGAACTCGATCTTCAATATCCTGATCTCCATGTTCCTCACCTTGTAAAGTAGTATTTCTACTATTATGTGGCAAATAGCTCTCTTTCAGTCAACATTTAAGGAGCATTGTATTTATATTTATAAACAATGTAATAACATTAGTGTATAATATACAACACATATATTTAAAATGATAAAACATTTTGTGAAAAATGATCAGTACTATTACAAGAAGTACATTGTGTAATGAATAAAGTCTTACCAAGGGATGATATTCATACCCCCCTTCAGCATGCCCCTTCTCCTTAAAAAAAATTTCAGCTGTTGTTCTTAAAAGTCTTCTCATTTTCAAACCTCTGTAATCATTTCAAGGGAAATAATACTTTCCATCACCCTTCGCCTCTAATGCTGCCTTAAACTCAGCATACCTCTTATTATTTTCTTCCCAAGTATATTTATTTGACATTATGATATCCTATAAGAACAAAAAAAACTCAATCAATATATAAGTAAATTGAATAGAGTATATATATTAAAGGAGACCGGAAATTAAAGGACGTGATTAGAGGATTACCTAAGTAATTCCCTTGGATTACTACATGTTGTTCCAATAAGAATTGATGTATGGTGGGTAATGGTTATTCATTCTACATAACATGAATTTAGATATTTCCTTAAAAAGGGGGATAAGGAATTGTGTTAATGATGTCACAAATTAGGAGTTTACATATTACTTCAATTCACGTGTTGGTATGTTAATGGATATGGTGTTTCCTTATAAATTAATTATGAATTGCTATCTAAAGTCCAAGCGGGTTAGTATGTTGGGTTGTAAGTGTATTTGTGAAAGGAGTTGTTACATCATTTTTCCAAGTGGTAATACCCATAGGATAATGAGTAGTTAATTGGTTCCCTATGTTGGTTTATAATTATTAATTGCAAGAAGTTCTACATTATGGTGCCAATGGATCTAATGTAGAAGAAATTGAGAGGCCGGTAATATTTTTCATGTTTGTTATACTAGAGATTAAATGTTTCAACACACTGTAATGATATTGTCAAATGGGATTATGAATATAGATGTAGACCCACCCAAGTAGACATAAATTATTTTTTTATTTTGCGTCATCCTGGAAGGGTGTTACAATTATTAAGAGCATAATCAGCAATTTGATGTACTAATTGTATAGTGATGATTCCATTTACAAACGAATTGGATGGAAAACACACTAGTGAAGGAAAATCCCATTCAAATGGAGATATCTCGCTCTAGGATAGAACAGATTAATGACCTCCTAATGATTCCATATACTATGTAATTTTTCTTTTAGAAACTTTGACTTTAGTATAAATAACTATCAAGGTTTGAAAGGAGACACATTTGTGGTCTCATTGGTTATCTATGAGGGGGGTAGTTAAATCTAATTAGATAGTGTTTAAATCTACGATGATGTCCTATTGATTACAATGCCGATGATTTCATTATCAATATCATCATCATCATCATCATCGTTTTTCGTCGTCACTGATGATGATGATGATGATAACGACGATGTTAGTGTTGTTTTTGATGATGATGATGATGACGACGACGATGTTGGTGTTGTTTTTTATGATGATGATGATGATTACCGACGATGACGAAGATGCATATGATGATGATGATGTTCTTGATGATGATGTTCTTGATGATGATGTAATAATTATGACAATGATGATCGGGATGGTGATGATGATGATTTTCATCAATGCCAATGTCGTTAGCATCACCATCACTAACATCGTGTTCCAACTTGCTAGGAGGATGTGTGAGTTGTTGCTAGTTATATGCCAGACTACATCAATTGTTAAACAATTGTCAGAAAGGGATGGAAAATAAAATGTGATCGATACATAAGTTATGTATCAGAACATTCCAATTTCAGTACTAACAATGGAAATGATATTAATTCCATGGTTTATGGGTGCTATCTTTCTTGTGATTTGTTATCTATGTTACTTATCAACAATTGTAATTTTTTATACAATGTTCTAAAGTAGGGCATGGGAAACATTCAAATTTATAGGCCCCAGGTCAATGTAAATAATTTTAAAATGGGAAGAGGTATATTCTATGATTTTCTTGAAGTCATTCCAATTTCAGTACTAACAATGGATTTGATATTAATTCCATGGTTTATGGGTGCTATCTTTCTTGTGATTTGTTATCTATGTTACTTATCAACAATTGTAATTTTTTGTACAATGTTCTAAAGTAGGGCATGGGAAACATTCAAATTTATAGGCCCAAGGTCAATGTAAATAATTTTAAAATGGGAAGAGGTATATTCTATGATTTTCTTGAAGTCATGACAATTTATGAATCCAAAAGATTCATAAGCCATAATTTCCTTGTAATAGTTAATTTTAAATCCATCTAGATTGGATATCTCCTTGCTATTATTTTTAATTAACCTAGATAGAACCAAAGGCTACCAATAAAAAACATAGAAGGAGCAAAAAAAATCATTTTAACACAAACAACCATTTAAAAAATTACATTTTAACATAAATGAAAATTTAAAAATTTACATTTTAACACAAATGACAATTTAAAAAATTACATTTTGACACAAAAATCCCAAACTATATAAACATTTGCTCCATTGCATTGAATCCCTAGTTGGAACAAAAAGGGCGCAAACACAAAAATGACCAGTGCATTACAGTCAAACTAACCTGGAAAAGAAGGAGATCAAAAATTCGATGTGTCAAACTAGTACCAAACTCTTGAAATCACAGAATGAACAATCAACAGAAAAATTGTTGCAACTAGCAAATAATTTGTGGACATATGTCTTAAGAACATGTATTTATAGATCAATGAGCGTCGTGGTTCCGACGAAAATGCACAATGATCAAATTTCAAAAATAACAAAAAGTCAGTGACCGATACTGGGATAACCGTTAACATCGCACGTGTAACTTTTACCATCGCTATAGAGACAAACTCATATATGTCGCTATAGCGACATAATAGTACTTTCGTCGCTATAGCGACGATTATTGGGGGCTAGAACATTTTTTTTCAATTTTTTTTGTTTTTTCTATTTATCCATGAAATTTTTTATTTTAACTTATTTGTGGCAATATTTCGTGGAACTTTTGATCCATATGTAGTAGTGTTAGTCTTGGGGATAAAGAAGACAAAGATGAAAATGTCTTACCTGTTGAAAATATGAAGCACTATCTTCTTAGTGTAATCCAAATGTGTGATCAAGGACATATTCTTAGATTCGATTCCAAGAAATGTAAAATAAGGAAAAAGGACACTGGGAGATTGGTACCAATGACATCTAAAACCCCAAACAATGTATATATCTTAGATAAAAGAGAAGAAAAATGATGTAGGGTCAAATATATGAAAATTTCCTCTGGCACAAAAGAATCGGATACACCAACTTTGATAATCTGGTCAGAATCGGAAAAACACAAGAAGTAAGAGAAATTCCAAAAATAAAAAGACCATTGAATTCTATTTGTAAGCATTTCCTGTATGGAAAGAAAACAAGAGTAAGATATAAGACAAAAGAATATTCTACAACAAAACCATTGGAGCTAGTGCACACTGATCTCTGCGTCCTAATGAGAACCAAAGGTATAAATGGTGAGTCCTATTTCCTTCTCTTCATCGATGATTATACTCGAATGACATGGGAATTTTTCCTTAAGAAAAAATAAGATACATTTGAATGTTTCAAATTTTTTAAGGAAGCAATTGAGAATGGGACTGAATTAAAAATTAAGTGTTAAAGATCAAACAATGGGGGTGAGTATACCTCAAATGAATTTGAATAATTTTTTGAGAAACATGGAATCAAAAGACACTTTTTAGCTTCTATGACTCCACAACAAAATCGAGTAGCAGAAAGAAAAAATATAACTGTGCATGAAATGGCCAAAACAATGTTAAATGATTCCAAATTATCTTATCTCTTTTGGAATCTGGCTATTCATACTATTATTCACATTCTTGATAAAGGTAAAATTAGAAAAAACAACAACATGAATCCCTATGAACTTTGGAAAGGCATGCCAACCACTATCAAGCATTTTAGAGTATTTGGAAGCAAGTGCTATATCAAGAGAAACGATGAAAATCTAAGAAATTTTGATTCCATATCTGATGAAGGAATCTTTCTTGGATATACAACACAAAGCAATGCATATAAATGTTACAATATAATACTAAAGAAGATGGTTAAAAGTCCATATGTGAGGGTAGATGAAACATTCACACATAGAAGTCTAGAGGATGATGATGATCGGTCAACATTTGAACGGTCATCAAAATACCTACTGGAAGAAGATGAGTCAAGAGAAAGACAAGAAGAAACTTATCAAGAAGAACCAGAAGAAGAAAGAAGATCAGACACAAATACTCCTTCCAGATATGTCCAAAAGAATCATTATGAAGATTTGATTATCAGTGATAAAAATGTTGGTGTAGAAACAAGAAGGAAATTCTTAAAAAACACCCCAGAAGAGGTACATTTTTCTTTACTTTCAAAAATAGAACCAAACAACTTTAATGAAGCTAGGATTGATAAACATTGGATTGAATCCCTGAAAGAAGAATTAAATCAGATTGAGTAGAATCAGACGTGGGAGCTAGTTCCAAGACCCAGAGATAAAAATGTTATTGGTACCAAATGGGTTTTTAGGAGCAAACTAAATGAGGAAGGACAGGTAGTCAAAAATAAAGCAAGTTTGGTATGCAAGGGATATGCACAGGTTGAAAGAATAGTCTTTGAAGAAACCTTTTCCCTTGTAACATGAATAGAAGCAATCTAAATGCTTTTGTCCTACACTTGCTCCAAGAATATCATTGTATATCAAATGGATGTAAAATCAACATTTCTAAATGGAGAAATAGAAGAAGAAGTGTATATAGAACAACCATAATATTTCTCTCTTTTAGGTAACAAGGATTGTGTATGCAAATTGAAGAAATATATATATGGGTTAAAGCAAGCACCAAGAGATTGGTATTCAAGACTAGACAAGTACCCGCAACAACAAGGTTTCATAAAGGGTAATGTATATAGTAATTTGTATGTAAAGGTTGTGCATGAAAATATGATTGTTGTTGAGGTATACGTAGATGATATCATCTTTGGAAGTAATCATAACAGGATAAGCCAAGAATTTGCTAAGAACATGCATAAGGAATTTGAAATGTCAATGCTCAGAGAACTATCCTTCTTCGTAGGTATCAAATTCTATATGTATCACAAGTGGATCTAGATTACTAGAGAAAGCTTCACTTAGAATTTACAAACATTGACAGGAAAATAGAATAAATGTGAAGAAAATATTAAGTAGAACACATGAGAAAACACTCATGTGGATTGATCTTCCATTGCATTATTATAAAATAGCATGTGTACAATATATAGATGTTCGCAGGAGGAAAAATCAAGAGACTTAGTGGTGAGTTGAGTAGCTCACATTAATGCTAGGCTTACTGGAGTAATTACCCCAATCTATGACATTGTGCCAAGTGTAACTCATATATTGGGCCATAGTGAGGTCCAATGAACCTATGTGGACCATGAGGAAGTTAGGAAAGTCAATAAATGTAGATGGAATCATTATGAGGGCGAATTAGGTGTTTTAGGGATTTGGTAGTGGCCATTAATGAGCAATTTGGCCAAATATAGTGCATAAGCAACCTTGGTCCAACCTTATCCCATAAAACAGGGAAGTGGTGTGCCTTCCTCATTAAATGCATTAAATAGGGCACCTTTGACTCCCTAGAATAAGGAAATGGGGCACACTTGTGGACAAACTTAGCTATTATGGTAAACCACTAGTCTAATATGTGGACAAACCCCCTAGACTAGGAACTATGAATACAAACCATGGAACAACTTACATTAAACACTTGGAACCTTATGCAAGGATTATTAACCAAGGTCTAGATGGGAATTATGTTCCAACACCCCCCCTTAATCCAAAATGGTTGTGAGCAAAGAAAATTATTATGAGGGCCCAAGAACCAAAGGCTTATGGTCACCCTTTACATTATTAATCCATGTAAGTGAGGAAAGAGGCAAAACCACATGGGGAAAATCCTCCCTCTAGAATGGACATGAAAGACTCCAAAAATAAACTACTCCAAAACACAAGTAGGTGTGAACTTGTTCATATGTATGGAGGAACCTTCTTCTTGGGTAAAAGAGGAATGTGCTCAACTAGATCATGTACATGTACATCTACATGATGGAAACTGAAGCCATGTAGAACAACTGAGTAACATTGATAGTAGAGAGAAGGCTGCTCTTCAGAATTTATCTTTGAACCATCCAAGGTGCCAGGTCCAAAAGAGACTTGAGATGCTTGATAATAAGTGATCCCAAGTGAATCATAAGGCTCTTGAAGCATCAACTTCAAACCAAGAGATTCGTAATCAGCTCCAAGAAAGAGGAACAAGATTCCCAAGGGTTCCAATGTGATGGCTAAGGCTTCTCCATCTTCAAATGAACTTGAAGAAATTATGCTAGTCATGGTGTAGGAATACATAGGAAGCAAAAGAGTGTGAAGCAATGAGAGATATTCAATTGACTTCCATACTTATCCTTGACCATCTTTCGAACCAATACTCTCATATGAAGAAAGAACCTCTTCTAGAGAAGGCTCACTATGATCACCAATCAGAAACCCATCTTCAACATTTGTAATAGAATACATAGAGGAGAAATAAGTGGCCCATGGAGAGACATCTCTTCAACAGTATTTATGGAAGCAGCTCGTATTTTATATTCATGAAAAACAAATTCGTGGAAAATAGATGAAGCCACAGAGGAAGAAAGTTGAGCTGGATCATTTGTTGAATCTGTATCTTCTTCTTCTTCAATTTGAACAACTTCTTGAGAAATGTGTGAGGCTTAGACCTTTAGAGGAAGAATACATGAGGAGGTGTCCATTTTATTGCTCTCCATATAGCTAATATCTTCTTTTTGCATGCCAATATTGCTAAATCTCAAATGGATACTCAACATAATCAATGATATAATGAATTCTAGGAGGTATAGCTAGACACATAGTTCCATACGCTCTATCACAGTCATTGAGCCAATCACACTTCTCTTCATAAGATTCTGGCTCACTCACATCACCAATGGACACATAAAAGAGACATTTTGTCTTGAGATATGCACACATATTTTCTTTCCACTCAGAATAGTTGGATGGAGAGAGGAGAGAAAAACTTTTGAATCCATAATGAAGTTGTTGTAGGCACCTGCAAAACACACACTTGGAAATCTATTTTGGAAGAAAGACCAGGATCCCCTATGGCGATATGATACCATGTCAAATTCTATATGTGTCACAGGTGGATCTAGATTACTAGAGCAAGCTTCACTTAGAATTTACCAAACATTGACAGGAAAATAAAAGAAATATGAAGAAAATATTAAGTAGAACACAAGAGAAAAACACTCATGTGGATTGATCTTCCATTGAATTATTATTCAATATCATGTGTACAATATATAGATGCTCTTAGGAGGCAAAATCGAGAGAATTAGTGGTGAGTTGAGTAGATCACATTAATGCTAGGATTAATGGAGTAATTCCCTCAATCTATGACATTGTGCCAAGTGTAACTCCTATATTGGGCCATAATTGTAACATCCCAAAAATTCATCAAAATTTAAAATTTTTCTAAGTAGCAATAATTGCTACAATTGCTATGCGGAAGTATAATAAATGATAAACCATTTAACTAGAAGACACATTGATGGTAACACTTCTTCATTAATTAAGAACATGTTACTTCAATTACTTGTGTATCTTTATCTTCAGAGTATGTGTATGTGTTTATGCTTATTAAATACTATTAGATGTTTGTTACACCATTCTTGCATCCTAAATCGAATATAGTTACTTCTTTATATGTCTAGTCCTTATAGATTTATATTGATATTGATTTATTTATAAGTGCTAACTGTTTACTTTATTGTTGATGATGAAGGGGTCCTATGGGCACCCTGAGGCTTACTTAGCTATCAGCTAGCTAAAGCATTTGAACTTTTGTCGTAGATCGCAAGTAAAAGCGATACTTCTTTCCAACATATTTAAAGATGCATGTAACAGAAAACTAGGTTTATGTAATGTTCAAGTTAAAAGTATGAAGATAAAACTTTGGGTAAGAGTAAGACCTACCCTTGTTGTCGTCTTTACTACACAAATGTCGAGACTAAAATACTGATAAACTTATCTTGAGTTTAGCCTCTTATTTAACATCATACTTGTGCTATTTCATTTTAATTCGTATTATGATATGTGTTAATTTTGTATTCGAGCTTCCAACTATAACTAGTATATTTATGTGAATTCATTCACTTATGATATTGTCATCTTTTGTTTTCCATCACCTTAGCTCAAATGATTTTTAGGCTTAAGTGTAACTTAAGACTTTATGCATAACAATGTTATATGCTATATGTATTAAAATTCTCCAGTGCAATGTTCCTAAATGATAAGTTAGGATACTATATCTATCCTATCCTTTATTAAGGTATTTAACCTATTGCATGCTATATATTAAATGTTGGAAAATATGACCCTAAGCGCACTATCATACAACTTAGGTGTTATTACCTTTGCATGTAATATGGTTAAAGTGCCCAACTTGAATTATCCATGAATCTACTTAACCTTGTGTTGATAATGATACAGTTTGACTTTATAGATGTGCTACGTATTCGTTATATGATATATAATATGATTAGCCATGATCAAAGTTTTAACCTTGTTTAATGACCATGCAAACGATTCATGGAATGATGTGTTGACAGACATTGGTAACTTGGTAGCTGTGATATTCAAAGCTCATTAAACGAATTTTTTAGTGGATCTCCAGTTTCCAGCCATCGTGGCATGACTCCACGTGAATTTTTCTCGGTCTGAGTGTTAACCCTAACTGCTCGTTTGCACTACTCACTGAACCATACCCTAGAGCATTCATTTTGCATTACATGAGGATGGAGAGGCCAATAGGTTCTAGGTTTTCCAGGGTTTGTTATTATGTTCGCAGTCTCCTTCCGGGGATTCGATAACATGACCTCTGTCTGTAAATGGAGTAGTAGTCTTTGTGTAAATGCATTTTTCTGCAAGTGTTCAGAGTTTAAGTTCGGTGATGTATTCGGTATGATTCTAGGGTTTCTATGTTGGAATTTTAACGTTGCAGGAGGTTTCGGTCTTACTGCAACTGCTAAAAATACAGGTAATGTTAATTCTTCTTCGGCTTGTCCTTCGTTGAGGATTTCTAAAAATAATAAATCTAGGGTTTTCCTTTCAAACTGGAACAATGTTTAACCACCTCGTTGTAATGTCTTGGCAAGCCTATCTCGGCATGGGTTTTAAAAGTTAAAAATCCAAGGATGGAAGCTTGAGAATCCTGGTAAGCCTCGGTGACATCCTCGTGGGCATCCATAGTTCTCAGGAAACTCTTTGGATGAGTTTTTGGCATAATGCCGATCTGTGTTGGTTATTCCAAGACTTCGGTTTCATTTTTACATTTAGGTCATTGCAATGATTGTAAATATTTTTAAGCCGTGAGGAAAATTTTTTGGTTCAGGGATGGGTAAAACCATCGACCTATTTCTTCGTTGGTTTCTCAATGCACTCTATAAAGACCTGTGATAATAATAAAGTTTAGTTTTGGAAATTATTTCAATGTATTTACATTCGTCATTTTAGGAGAGAAATCACTGTGTTTACTATCGTCATTTTGATATTAAAAGGAAAATGTTGAAGGGGTTCGTGGTAATGAGGACCTGGTTCGGTTTATGAATATTTGTAGTTCATGAGGGTCGAACCCTCAACCCTATCCTGTAACACTTCCTTTCCGGTTTTATGACCTTAAGGTTTTGCAAAGGTTTAAAAAAGATTTGTTTATAAAAGCCGAGCCTGAGAGAAAATAATCTTGGAAGTATGCGTTATTTTATATGATGTTTGATCAAACAAATGATAAGGGTAGAGCTCGTTCCTGAATGTTTGTAATATGTTTGAAGTTTGTTTTAAAGGCCAAGAGCCGAACTGGCTAGGTCGTAACCCTACCAAAGCTAAATGCATAAGTTTGATTTTCGGTTGTGGTTTCAAACCCTCAATTCGTTATGTAAAAATATAATTCGAAATGTTATAAACATAGACTATGTAGTCGATCTTCTTCAAGTGCCGAGACCTAGTCTTGCATATCTCTTTTGTTTTGTCAAAGGATGGAATGTTAACTTAATTATTTGTATGGAAAGCAATTGACAGGGTTTGAAACCTGGTCATTTGTCAGATAGAATAGTTGTTGTTTGATTTGAAATATTTAATGTTTAGTTTCAAATGATAGTTGAAAGTACTTGTATGCAAAGATATTGTTGTTACTGTACAATAGACATGTATGGTTTTCGATCTTCTGTCCTTGTAGTAAATTCCGATCCATAATTTGTTTATGAAAATCTATATTATTTGTTTCGATGATGTTGGGGTTTTGTAAAGCAGAAAACTGATATGTCTTAAAATAAATCCTATAAGAACGGAATACTAAAAGCATGTGTTAACTGTCTTCTGATAAGAAAGTTTAACTTATAACTGTACTTAGGGTTTTGTACAGAAGCATGGGATTGTTTAAGTATTTCTACTTCTGTTGCTATGAATTATTCTGAAAATTAAATATCTGCTTATATGAATAGTTTACTATGTTTTCGATTGTCTTTCACATAAGAGATTTTATTTGCAGTGTAGATAGATAATGTAATACACGAAACATAACAAAGTTTATCTATGATAAGCATTCAATCATTTCTATCTATTGCATATCATTGTTCATATATATCTTTAAACAACTCTTCCCTGCACTAGAGTACGGCACAAAAACAGTGTGTGGAAAAATGCAGGGAAGCATTTTAATCTATCATTATCATAAAACTTCTTCAACTATTTACAGAAATAATATACAGTTCATAAAATCAGTCATTTAATTCGGAATGATGATAACTAACAACATTCAGCTAATAATCATAAATCAACAATTATAAAAGCAATAAGTTAGAACCATTAGAAAATAAAATAACAAGTAGAACCTGGTAATTGATAGGGTGGACAAACACCCAAAGAGGCATGTTCCTCCCAACCTTCTCCAGAAGAAGCAGCCAATATCACTTGCTCCTTTGGACCCCCGATCCTATTTACTGAACCACTAGGTAGAAGACTCTGTGTAGAATCAAGGCACTCAGGTTGCACTTCCAGCAATCAATGGAGACTTGCATACACCTCAAAAACTCTGCACTCAACATAAGTGAAACAAACTTACAATCCAACTCAAAACATAGCTTCCCCTCATCGAATCTCTTGTGTGCATACAGCAGAACCACAAGGTAAATTTTCTCGTCAGAAAAAGTGTGAGCCATTGCTCAAATTCGATGGCTTAAAAAGATGCCTAGATCTTTTAGTAGTCACTTTCCAAATAAATGAGCCTCAAGCTCCAATTCCATATTTCAGGGAACTTTGACCACAATTCAAGGGAGTTGTCCCATAGCAACAGCTAATTACTGAGTTCCTGATGTTGCCACTTGTCCATTGCCTTCTACCCCAGATTCCTTTCCACCTAGTGGGTCAGTAAACACTCTTTCAACAGTCTCTTTGGGTGAGTGTCTCCTATTTTATTTTATTAAATAATAATATTGTGCAATTACAGTCATCCTTGGCCACTTGGCCAAATATAAAACTTTATAATAAAAGTTAAGACAATGTTTTTCTCAAACATAAAATGTTTCAAGTAATGGGTATGTTACAATAATGAGGTCCAATGAACCTATGAGGACCATGAGGAAGTTATTCAAGTCAATAAATGTAGATGGAATCATTATGAGGGAGAATTAGGTGTTTTAGGGCTTTGGTAGTGGCCAATAATGAGCAATTTGACCAAATCTAGTGCATAAGCGCCCTTGGTCCAACCTTATCCCATAAAACAGGAAAGTAGTGTGCCTACCTCATTAAATGCATTATATAGGGCACCTTTGACTCCCCATAATAAGGAAATGGGGCACACTTGTGGACAAACTTAGCTATTATGGCAAACCACTAGTCTAATATGTGGACAAACCCCCTAGACTAGGCACTATGATGCTAAAACATGGAACAACTTACATTAAACACTTGGAACCTTATGAAAGGATTATTAACCAAGGTCTAGATGGGAATTATGTTCTAGCAATAGGACTCCAAATATTTCAACTTGATGATGGTATCTTTATCTCTCAAACCAGGTATGTAAAAGAAATGTTGAAAATATTTAATATGGAATATTGCAAGCCCATATGTACCCCCATGATTACTAGTTGCAAACTAAGTAAGGAATATGAATCAAAGGAAGTAGATCAAAAAATTTACAGATCAATGATTGGTAGTTTGTTTTATCTAATAGCCTCAAGACCATACATAATGCAAGTTGTAGGGCCGATTGCAAGATTTCAAGTAGCACCTAAGGAAACACATGTTCAAGCTGTGAAACAAATCTTCAGATATTTAAAAGGGACTTTAGATTTTGGTTTATGCAGGTACCCACGAAGTAATAACTTTACCTTAGTGGAATATAAAGAAACAGACTGGGCACGAAGTATCAATGACAAAAGAAGTACAAGTGGAGCAACATTCTTCTTGGGTAACTGCTTAGTGTCCTGGTTGAGCAAGAAACAATCCATTGTATCACTATCTACAGCAGAAGTAGAATACATTGCAACAACATCCTATTGTGCATAGATTTTTTGGTGAAACAAACCTTGAAGGATGTTCAAGTGGAATTTTATCAGCCTATATTGATCTTGTGCAAAAATACAAGCACAATCAACATCTCCAAGAATCTTGTGATGCACTCCAAAAATAAGCATACTAGAATCAAATATCATTTTGTGAGAGAACAAGTTACTAAAAACATTGTCAAACTAGATTATGTGGACACCAAGGAACAAATTGTAGACATATTTACAAAGCCACTCCCAAGAGATATTTTTTAAGAACTTATAAAGAAACTAGGCGTTCTTCCCACTCCACACTAATTTTATACTTAACACAGTGCAGTGGAAGAAACAAGAAAGAAAGGGAATGAAGCATAAATATAGGGGGAGCATCCATTTTCCATTGATTTCAAAGGGGGGGAATACTATGAATCGTATATCGGCAACAGAGAACTGTGCAGGAAGCACAAGAAGATGAAAAATAGTAGATAAATATTGATCAAATATTGCGTGGATAAAACTGGCACAAATACAGGGGGAGCATTGTATTGTGTGCAAGTAGAATAGAAGAATTCATGTTTAGGGGGAGCACAACTTCATAAGGTGTTGACATCAATGCCAAAGGGGAAGATTGTTGGAATTTGGTGTTGTCATTGATGTCAAAGAGATTGTTGGGTGATTTCAAAGAGGATATTGGACTTGGTGTCTATGTGTCAGTTTGAAGAAGTATATAAAATATGTGTGCAAGTCCTTAATCCCACCTAGTCATGGTACTCCAGTGCGCAAGTCCCATTAAGCCTATTTAGTGTGAAAAAGACCCACAAAGTCATGGTACCTCACTCGTGCAAGATAATACAATTGTCATATGCTTGGGTAAGCCTAACCGTAAAGAAAGTAAGAAGGGGTGTTACCGTTTAGAGAAGCCCCAACTTGTGGAAACATCATTTGAACAAGTTGAGTATAAATAAGAAGTGTAGTTGATGCATGAGAAGTCAGCTTGGAAGTACAAATGGAGTAATATTTTGAATCTGCATGCTTCGACTTAGATGAAATGCTTATGGGAATAAGAGGAAATATGATTTGAAAAAGTGTGAAAGGGTACAAGAAATGCAGAAGAACAAGGAGCAGTAACGCGGACAAAAGGAGCATTTGTGAGAATTGTGCAAGAATCATGTGGATGTATATGTGCACAAAATATGTATAGTAAAAACGAATTGTAGCAAGATACATCATAAGAAAAAAGTGACCAAAATTGAACCAAAAGAGAGTGCAGAAGGAAGTAAAGCAGATCGCGAAACATAGTGCGTGCAGATCTAAAGTCAATGTGTCAGAAGTACAACAACATCTATATATCATGGCGCTTGGACATGGAAAGGAAAAGAGATTGCATTCTCCACTCAAGTTGGTTCCTAAACACTGCGAGTTGGTGCTTCTGTATAGGATTGGTGTCCTCATAGGTTGGAGCCTGAATCAACAAGTTGGTGCTTGCATGGAGCATTGGTGTCCTCGCAGGTTTAAGCCTGTAGTCTGCAAGTTAGTGCTTTCCAGTGGGATTGGTGTCCCAATTAGATGGGTGTCTCAGTGATTCAATTTTCACATTAGTGGATATTGGTGTCTCACATATTTTTATGTATGATTTCATTTTACACACACACACACACACGCATATAATTTTCTTCAAATATTCTGCACACAGTTTGTTTTTATTGATGCAGTTTTAAATAGGAATTGGTGCATGTTTTAAAAAGTGAATTATTTGTAAATCCATGCATGATACTGATTCACTCCCCCTCTCACTATCATTAAGAATTCCAACAAATGGTGGTGTTAAGAGACACCATAAGAAATTAAGAACACAGAGAAAAACTCCATGGTATGGTATATGATAGACTAATCAAAATCTTTATATATTAGGTTTGGGTCCATAAATGAAACCCCCAAATTATGTATATGCACTCCATAATTACTCCATAGAATGTGGATCTAGTAGCTCCATATGCCAATTAGGGTCACTCTCAATGGTCAAATCCTTTAATGTGGTCAACTACATATTTTGAAACGGTGAATTTACATAAACCACCAAAGTTTCCAACACCCCCTCTTAAACTTAGCTTGAAGGAAATATCAAATTATATAACATCTCCCCCTAATATGATATGAACTTCAAATGCTTATCATGGAAGAAAAAATCCAACTAGATACAACAAAACACTG
Organism: Larix kaempferi; assembly: GCA_027924585.1. NCBI lineage: Eukaryota > Viridiplantae > Streptophyta > Pinopsida > Pinales > Pinaceae > Larix > Larix kaempferi. The sequence goes on from BSBM01000445.1 coordinate 22,664,613, forward strand.
TCATCTCTAATTTGTTAATAGCTAAGCTACAATAAAGATAACTACCACCATTAGGCTGATAAATCAGGTACAATAGAATTCCCAAGATGAAGTCTAAAAAAAATCACCAATAATTTCCTTCACCCCATCCACTAAGTAATTAGTGAAATAACCTATGCATCATGTTAATAATCAATATCATATGCAAAACCAAAATCAGAGTTTCGAAAAATTATTGTCCAAATAATCCTAGTCAATCAATTGACTAGAAAAAATTGATCGACTAAAAAAACAAGACACACAGTTCTAGTCAAGGAGTCAACTAGCCCAATCTATTGTAAAAAAAGTCGCAATTGATGATATGACTAGACAAACAAGACACGGAGATCTAGTTGACATATGCATACTAGTTTCAACACCAGCTTTTAAATATTGATTTGTAACAACAAGTCAAATCAGCCTCATCATACTGAATAACAACCCAATTGATATTAAGTTGATGAGATAACTCAAGTTGGGTTTACATTCATTAAATCAATAACTCCCCCCCTTAAACACAATTGAGGGATAAAGAAAACAGTCTAACAAATCTACAAGAAAAACATCATCTACAATTGAAACTCAAACCACTAGTATCTTTGGTCAATCCTCAGTTGACCACTCCAATGTATCAACATCAATAAAAAGAAGAACTATATTGTTGTACAGTTGATTATATGCATTGGTAATAAGTCCTCAAACACCTATTCAAATTTTTCCATGACCACTCATCAAACCAACCACGATCAATCCTAGTAGTTGGCAATGGTCAAAATTTTTGTCTTTCATGTATTTTCTACAAAACAAATTGCCACCTATCCAAGAATGTTGATTCATTGACACATTCTTCCAATCCTTACGATTTATATTCTAACTGGACAGAAGGTGAAACCTTAGGTTTTGATTCAATCACTAGTTCAAACACCCCTGCACATCAACAACAATGTCATCTATCATAACATTTTCATATTTTGGCATACTATTTTCAACCAAATTTTTGGTCAACTCATCAAAAATTAGTTTCTATTTTTGAAACTTAGTTGGATGACATTGTCCTACAACAAATAAAATATCATTTGATGTAGAGTCACTCTTGTTAAGCAATGAAAAAATATCATATCCAATACCTACTCTACGTTGTCTCCACTCAAGAATAATTAGAACAACAATACCCTACCCATTATTCCCAAGTCTACCTCCAGTATATCCCATCTTTCTTAAAGCTTAGGACCCAATACCAATAGTTTGTTTTTAAAATTTAGGAGAAATATCAGTAGTAGTAGTAGTAGTAGCTAGCAATGAATGGGGATTTGTGCCATTAATACCATCCTTCTTATAGTCAAGGCTACTAAAAATATCATCGATTGTAGCATCAGAAGCAACAATAAGGGATATATTCGGAGAGACACTATCAATCTTCTCAACACAAGCTTCTTCATGACAATCTTCATTCTCAAGACCCCATTTTCAATCCTACAAATCTTAAATAGTCTCATCGTTTTATTCATTTGTAACAATAAAGAATCATAATCTTCTTTCAATTCCCAACATCCATAAAATAACAGGATGTAATCTTCTTGAAGGGGAGCAAATTCTTCACAAAGCTTATTAACAGAGGCCTACAAGTGGAAACCTCATTCTCTAGTTGGGTATTGGATACCTCCAACCTACAAACCCTCTCCTTCAAAAATATTATTTATGTGTGAGAGATTTCTCTAAATTCCTCCTCCAATTCACTATTGGGTATGTGTTATATTCTTTGCATGTGGGTTGTGACACCCTATGTTCTTTGAGCGATTTTTTTGTAAACTATGTAATTAATCTTGGTTAAGGGTTTGGGGTATTAATATAATTAGGGCTAATGGATTAGGGTTTTAGATGCTGTGGATTACCTAAATATTGTATTGTGGATGGTTAAGAAAAATACAATGAGAAAAAAATAGAGGGGCGGCTCTAAGTTTTGTTGGTTTTCCTGTTTAAGGGTTTCCAAGTTAAATCTCTATGTATTATGTGTGTGTCATTGTTTAATATATGTTTTGCATGAGAATCTGTATGCATTGTTTTACTTCATATGTTTAAAAGTTACATGGGGTATTAGAGCTCTATTATTGGCTTCTGGGGGACACCTTTTTTGTTAAGGGTTCAACTCATTTGATAGAGCAAGTTTATGTCGGGTCTATGATAAAATTGGGCTTAGTGGGAGCTTTGCAGTGTTGATTCATGTGTTGAAATGGAATTTCAAGTAGTTCTAGAATCGATATTGAGAAAATTAATGATCTGAACTTTGAGCTATGGAATCTGAAGATGGAATATCTTCTTGTAGATCAAGAATAGTGTATTGGTGTGGATCTATATACACAACCTATTGGATCAACTAAAGAATACTTGGAGAAGATGAAAAGATGGTCAAGGAATACAATTTGAATTTTCCTATGAGATTCAGTGTTGTTGAATGTTTCTAGAGAAGTTAGTGCATTGAATTTGTGGAATAAGCTAGGGAGTTTGTATCAATCAAAGTCCATAGTAAACAAGGTGTTTCTTCAAAAGAAGCTATATCACCTTAGGATGGATGGTAATGACTTAATGATGGATCATCTAAATGTCTATAATACTTTGGTATGTCAAATTACCTCTGTTGGTATTAATATGGATGAAGAAGATGAATGCATTAAATTGTTATGTTATTTTCGGTATTCCCGGGATAATTTTATTGTAGCAATAGGTAGTGCTAATCAAGCCACTTTAAATTTTGAAGAAATAGTTGCATCCTTTCTATCAGAGAAAATGAGGTGGAAAACCATGGATAGTTGGAGCATGGATTCCTTGTTCATGAGTGGTCCTCCCCAAGATAGAAATAAAAATAATATTTCAATGGGGGATCTAAATATAAGGGTAGATCTAAATCTCCAGGAAAATATTCGAGGAAATGTTGGAAATGCGATAAACATGGGAATTATAAGAAGGATTGTAGATATAAATATTTTGATAAAGGGATTTGATGATTCCCCTCCCACAAAGGCGAATAAATCCTCATAAAAAGGAGGGGATGTGTACCTAGATTCTACATGTACACATTCGTATCGTGATGTATGGTTGACTAACTCAAGTGCATCTTTTCATTTGAATCCTCATATGGACTAGTTCTATGAATATGAGAATAATAATGGAGGTGATTTTTTCTTAGGATATGACTCAACAACCAAAATCATAGGAATTGGAAGAGTTAAGTTGCTTCTCAATGATGGAAGGATTAGAACTCTCCCTGGGGTTTTACACATTCCAGATCTAGCTAGAAACTTGAAATCCATCGATAAGATGAATGATGTAGGAATACAAACTATGTTTGCAATAGAAACACGCAAAATGATTTGAGGATCAATGGTCTTGATGAGGGGAGTTCATATTGGAACTCTATAGAAATTGTTGGGAAGAAAAATCACCAATGGATGTAATATATTTATTGTGCCTTAGGGTAGAAATAAAGAAGACAAAACCCCTACTGTCTCTAGAGGAAAGAAAATTCTATGGCATCATAGATTGGGACCTATTGGAGAGAAGGGCATTTGATTATTACATGGTAAAAGTATGGTTGAAGGGATGTTTGATTCCAAACTAGATTTAGATTTCTATGAACATTACATATAGGGTAAACAAAATTGAGTAAGATTTGCATCTAGTGCAATAAGAGAAAATGGACCACAGTGATGTGTTTGGACATGTGCATTTTTCATCATTAGGTAAATCTATGTATTATGTTTCATTTATAGATGATTTCTCAAGGAACATGTGGATTTATTTCCTTCGAAGGAAATCTAAACTATTTGATAAACTTAAGAGTTTAAGGATTTTTTAGAGAATCAAGTAGAGAATAAAATAAAGGTGTTGAGGATAGATTATGGTGGGGAGTTCTACAGGAATGGATTCAAGGAATTTTGTAAGAAGAGTGTTATATCAAGGCAGAAGACTACTCCATACACACCTCAGTAGAATGGATTTGTAGAAAGAATGAATAAGATGTTGATGAAAAAGGAAAGGAGCATGCTCAATGGTGTTGGTTTAGGACAAGAATCCTAGAGATAGGTAGTGGATACTAGATGTTACTTGGTAAATCGATCACCCATATAAAAATTAATTGAAAAAACTCTGCATGAGGTATGGTCTGGTAAGAAACCCTCTCTTAAACATCTAATGTTTTTGGGGTGTGATGCTTATGTACATGTTCCAAAGGAATGTCAGATTAATCTAGTTAAAAAATATTAAGATGTATCTTTATTTCTTATATATAGATGGTGTGAAAAATCCTTGAGGGTTAGCTCAAACAGTCATGAGCCATATGTGATATCTCTCCCCCAAAGTTGGGGAGGTCACAGGTTCGACTCTCTTGATCCCCTCGGGGCTAGGATCTATATTCAGGGCTGACAGTTTATCCTATTTACCATCCATGGATCATGGGAAAGTACTCGTAGGGTTTCGCATGAGAATATTCCTTGGAAATAAAATTATTGTGTTAAAGGTTTAAGACTTTGGAACCTAGTAACTAAACATATTGTTTACAATCAAGATGTTGTTTTTAGAAAGGTTAAAGATGTTCCCAAATAGAAAGTCACTCCAATGAAAAAAGACCAAAGAAAATATAACTTGAGTTGGATGATGAAGAATCTGACTCAATAAAAGAAAATGAATAATAAGAAGAAGAGTCTCATACCCCAGTTTTGAGGAGATTATCTCAGGAAAGAAGGAAACTAGAAAGGTATTCCCCTCCTTATTTTCAGCCTTGCATTTCTTTATATGTTACTGATGATGATCCTATAAATGTGAAGGAAGTAGTTGATTTAGAGGATAGAAAACTGTGGAAGAAGGCCATGGTTGAAGAAATGGATTCCTTGGATAAAAATACAGCTTTAGATCTAGTTGAGTTACCAACTGGAAGAAAAATCATTGGTAGAAAATTATTGTTTAAGAATAATTTTAATGCAGAAGGTAAGGTGGAGAAGTACAAAGCCCGCTTAGTAGAAAATGGATATTCCTAGGTAGAGGGAATTGATTTTGGTGAATTTTTTTATCTGGTTTCTAAATTAACTTCTATCATATTCCTTCTTCCTACCATTGTTTCTTTTGATCTTGAAGTAGAGAACATGGATATGAAGACAACGTTCTTACATTCTTGCATGGGGATCTTCAAGAATAAATGTACATGAAATAATGAAAATGTTTTATAGTAAAGGGACGGAAAGAGTCAATTTGCAAGCTAAATAAGTCCCTTCATGGTCTAAATAAATATCCAAGGATGTGGTACCAAAATTTTGACACATACATCCTTGTATTGGGGCTTGTGAGAAGCAAGGCTAATCACTATGTATATTCCAAGCAAGTTGGTGATCACTTCATAAATATAGTATTGTATGTTGATGACATGTGTTGATTGGAAACAACATGGATGTCATAAAGGAGATGAAATCATAGTTATTGTCCAAATTTGACATGAAGGATCTTAGTGTCGTTAACTTCATACTATGAATGGTGATTAAAAGTGATTCTGCAGATATGAAACTCTGGTTGAATCAAAGAAAATATGTTGAGATGATATTGCAGAGATTTAGCATGTAGGAATGTAAATCAATCAAGATCCCTATTCCTGTAGGTGTAAATTTATCCGTAGATCAGTGTCCCAAGAGACATGAAGAATAAGAAGACATGTCACAAGTTCCCTATGCTAGTGTTATTGGTAGTTTGATGAATGCAATGGTATGTACCAAACTAGGCATTTCCCATGTAGTTTATTTTTGAGGAGATATATGTCAAAACCAAAGAAGGAACAATGAACAATTGTAAAGAGGGTCTTCAAATATTTTCATGGCACCATAGATTATGCAATATGATACCAAGGAAGACCTGGACTAGAAAAAGCAATAGATGTATAGGGATTTGTTGATAGAGACTGGGTTAAATATATTGATCATAGAAGATCTACAAGTGGCTATGTGTTTAAGCTATTTGGGGGATATATCAGTTGGATGATCAAGAGACAAGTTATATTTTCACCCTCCCTATTTTCCATTAATCCCTATTTTCAATTTTTTATATTATTTTCATGGAATTATGAGGAATTCACACCCTGGACAACAACAACATTTTTGTGAACAAACGGTGACACTTTCAGTGTCGTCTTTTTGGATTGTCATCATAGACTGAGAAGTGTCTGTTTGAGTTATAATATATGCCCCCTAATGTGTGAGGTCATAATGGAAGCTAATGGACAAAATACATCATAATAATCGGTGGAGTGGGATGCAGAGTAGACAATTCCAAGATTCCAACACCCTAAGTACCTGAAACAGAGAACAAGTTGTTAGCATAGGGACTGCTTACCTATTGATACAATTTCATATTTATCATCTACTTAACATTATATGTATTCCAGTTAGTCTTATTTGCAGCATAATGATAGAAATTTAACGTTTAAGAAGATATGAAATCTAACAATTTAATTGATTGTAATTTAAGTTAAAAATAAAATAAAATCAATAATAGATCAAACCTGTTTCTCCCGTTTGAGAAGTCCCTACGCCTCATTCAAATTAGCTCCGTACAAGTCCAAATAGCTACCCAAAATAGTTTAACATCCCATCCTACTAGGAATAGTCTCTCTAACTCCCCAATCTAGAAAACTCACAAGATTTTTCTGACTCCCGTGCCCAAAACTCCAATAACAATGAGCAAGCTCTCTTATATATGATAGCTTACATGTTTTCATGAGTTGTTCTCCAACCGCACACAACCCCTCAACTTCCCCCGATATCTTAAACCCTTCCCCCTCTTTCTCTCAAAAATTCATTCTCTCCCTTCCAAATTACTCTCCCACCCCCTCTCTCGGTTCCCAAGCTCCCTTTTATCATGGAGGTTTTATTCACTCTGAAGAAACCTCCTTGTAAAAAAAAGTTCATTTATTATAAAATTATTTTCTTGGCACACAAGTTAATATATATATATATATATATATTCAATTGTCGGTTTTGACTAACTTAACATATATTCAAGTGGTGGGATTAAGTAACAAATGAAATCATTGATTTTTATTTCAATTATTCCATTCATTAATTTGATCATTTTTTTATTTAATAATTTGTTAATTTAATTTAGATGATAATTAATTAACATAATTAATATAAATTTATTTGTATTTAATTCTCAATTAATAATATTAATTAATATGATTCACACATCAATATTTAATTTTCCAACCATGCAAGCAAGGTGCATTTATACTATTAATTAATAAATTTACAAATGCGATGTGTGTGAGGTGTGGATATGTAGCTATCATACACAGCTCTTGTACGCACACTAATATTTAAGACCATGCAGAGGAATTAGATAATGGGGCATTACAGTCAGGAATTATTTTCCCTAGGATGGACATGTCCATGCTCAAATTGTGATAGAACATGGCCACCAAATCCTATATATTGTGGATCCATGACATATAAATGATGTATGATAATGGATATGAAAGAATACAAAGTGGATCCGCGTGATATATAGAGAGGAGGATCATGGCCACAAAGATGATACACAGTGTATCCATGCCAATAAAGAGATCAAATCCACGAATAGATACACAGTGGATCTATGTCAATCAAGAGATCATATCCATGAATAGATACACAATGTATATATGTCTCAACATGTATCAAGAGAAAAAAATGTATCTTAGTTGAGTAATGGTTCTCACATTGGTACCAACGTCATATGATGTGTGGTACAGTCTTGCACAACTTAGGTAGTAGCAAAATGTAGGGATCCTACTATTGGCCCAAGGTCTTCCATCCAAACTATTGAGAAGTACGAGTCCTGCCCATGTGAATATATGATCTAAAGTTGAACATGGAGAACATCATTTGATTACCGGTCATTGATGTATACCATTATCAAACATGAGGTAAACCGTTGATGATGATGATGGGCACCAAGGTAACTGGTACATTCTAGCAAGTGTGAATAGATGTCTTGGGGTTGAACACTTGTAGAATATATCAAGTAGGATACATGGATGTATTCCCACTACCCAATAGTGACAGAACCTGCCACTAATGAATACAAACCCCAAGGTACTACTGAGACTCTAGAACCCATTCCCAGAGCATGATGAGATGAAGTCAATGGGAAGAGATACATTAGAAGGGAGGAGATAAGGCATCCCCCGTCATCCAAAAAAAGGAAATGTCAGGGACTGATTTGACTTGGGAAAGGGGCCAAGAAATTTTTTTGTAGGATGAACCACCGAGTATGTTTCCTACATGCTCTAGATGTAAATAGTACACTGAAGAGACCCCCTAAGTGAAAACAGATGATGAAATTTATTGACAGGAGCGAGGAATTCCACCAATAATGAAAATGAAATCAGAGGAATCCCATAGTATTTTTCTTAACATCGAACATCATGGGAAACCACTCAATCAGTGACCAAGGATTAAATGTCATTTTTTCAGTGAAAGGTTACATGTCAATGATGTAAATAGTGCTAGGGTGCTATGACTCTACGTTAATGCCTCAAAGAAAATGAGTCATCATCAATGAGACAAAACCCTCCTGTGAGAACTCAATGGGGACCTTCCACACAAGAACGAGTCCAACCATTGGTTTCAATGATACATGCTAAGAAAAAAATGGCACCAAAGAATGGTTGGCATGTGAGGTCAAGGAAACTATAGAATGGCCGACATAGGAGCACAAAACAGTAGTGACTTGGAAATTTTTTAACACAAAGGGACCAACGATATAAATATTGTTTGGATATTCCTATACTCCATCCTAGTCCTAATAGCGTTTTCCATTTTTTCATTTTCAGTCATGCATGCATTTTTCATGCAGTCATGATTTTGCATGCACGCATGCAATTGCATGCATCCCAGTCACCAGTCCCAGCACCTAGCCCTCAGTTAGCTAGCCCCAGGAGCTTCTTTCTGATCAGTTTTAGCCATCCTAGTGCTTAGTGCACCCTACATGTAATTGCATGTATCCCAGGTGCCCTCTCTCACCTACCACTCAGTTGCACTTCAATTAGTTGAGTTATCTTTAGATATTTCCTTGATTTAAGGCTAGACTAACTCTCAACTGACTGTATCACTCTGATGGACCTCTAGTGAAACTAGACTGCCTATTCTGACTCCAGTTAGCTCCTCATGCACCCTCCACTAAACCTCCTTCGTTCAGTTAGTGCCTCCATGTGCCAGTTACACCTACCACACTCAGTCAGACTCAGTTTGACATATGGTTGATAGTTACTTGTGCATTGATGACTCCACTGATGATGATCAGGACTTCTAGTTGTTCTTTTATGACACTCCATTGATCTGATGATCACTCCATGAAGGCTAATTCAAATCACCACATTGGCATTCGAATCCTCACCATTGTATTATTTATTTGTCCATATTGTGATTAATGAATTTAGTGTGTGATGTTATTCTACTTCTATCTAAGTTCTTCTGTGTCATAATTATGTTGCTCTTTTACATTGCATTGTCCACTCTTCCTCTATTTTCCTACTTAATCTTAATCTTTCTTGTGAGGTATACATCAGTTCTTAGATCTACTGTGAGTATTTTTACATGGTATCAGAGCATGTTGAGAATATTTTCTATCTCCATTCCTGAGAGTTTTTTGCAGGTTATTATCAAGATTTCGATTGCAACAGTTGCAGTAGTTTCTGCACTTTTGCAGCAGTAGTAGTTGCAAACATTTTCTATTGTTTTTTACAGGTCTTCTGAAATAGCTTCCATGAATTCGAAAGGAATTACTCCTCTTTCTCCATTCAACTATGATGAATGGAAACCACAGATGATAGCACATTTGAAGAGACATGGTCTCTTTGATTATTGTTTTGAAAGAGAGTTTGAATCCTCTGAAGAAGAGAATGACTGGTTAAATGAAGGTGGCAGATCCTCTGCATCCATCATGTTTGTTATGTCTCATTGCATTGTACACCACTTCCTTTCTATTGAATCTCCAAAAGAGCTATGGGCCCATCTGGATGAAATATTTGGCAAACAGAATGAAGGTATTGGTCCAAACCATTTCGAGAGCAATCCCATTGTTGCATTCGCCCTCCTTGATGGTCTCTCTGATCATGAATCAGTATCAAACATATCTCATAATGAAGTTGTCCACAAATAAGAAGAACTTGCAGATTCTACACTCATGCTCCAAATTTCTTCTATTTCAAATTATGTGCCATCTCACACTCTAGAAACCGCAGAGGTTCTTAAATCCTCTCTTGCACAAGAGTCTGTTGATTTGCATCATGATATATTCAATGTTTCGGAGGTCAAATCACCAATTGGAGGTAATGCATTCGCTCTCCTTGATCACTCACCTCTTATGTACTACTATATGATCATTTGTACATGCTCTCAGAAGTTTATTGAAGATGTAGGGCATTTCCATTCACTTGGGATAATTTCTCATGCATTTTATGGTTTTGATCTCACCTCTACTGGTTCAAAGGAGATCTCAAGAAACCATTCATTAAGTCTTGGAGCTGATTTAAAATCCAAGCAATCACTACTTGGGATAATTTCTCATGCATATCATGGTTTTGATCTCACCTCTAATGGTTAAAAGGAGATCTCAAGAAACCATTCTTCAAGTCTTGGATCTGATTTGGATTCAAAGCATTCACTATCATGTGATGGTTCTTTTGGGCATAATCTCACTTATGATGGTTCAAAGGAGAAAACAAAAGACTATCTACACATTGATGGCTTTGATCCTACCTCAGCTGATTCAAATCACGGGTTCCAGGATCATTCTCATGCTTTTGGATTTGTTCTCATCACATTCGATCTGAAGAGAAAGTACAAGCACATGCTTTTTGAGCATGAACCACTTCTTCCCAAGAAGAAGATACCTCCATACATATGACCAAGCATCACACTTGCTTGAGTTTGGAGCATTTATTTTTGGTGTTCCCTATAGTCTATTTTGAGGGGGGTTATTTTTCCCATGAGGTTTTCTCCATTTCCTCGGTTTATTGACTATTATTATTATTCATTGTATTGGGTAACCTTTGGTCTCATTTACCAGGGCCCATGATGGATTAAGGGGGGGTGTTGGGATATTCCTATACTCTATCCTAGTCCTAACAGCATTTTCCAATTTTGCATTTTCATTCATGCATGCATTTTGCATGCAGTCATGATTTTGCATGCATGCATCCCAGTCATCAGTCGCAGCATCTATCCCTCAGTTAGCTAGCCCCGGGAGCTTCTTTCTGATCAATTTTATCCCTCCTAGTGCTTAGTGCACCCTGCATGCAATTTCATGTATCCCAGGCGCCCTCTCTCACCTACCACTCAGTTGCACTTCAGTTAGTTGAGTTATCTTTAGATCTTTCCTTGATTTAAGGCTAGACTGACTCTCAACTGACTGTATCACTCCGATGGACCTCCAGTGAGACTAGACTACCTATTCTAACTCCAGTTAGCTCCTCATGCACCCTCCACTGAGCTTCCTTCATTCAGTTAGTGCCTCCATGTGCCAGTTACACCTACCACACTCAGTTAGACTCAGTTTGACATCTGGTTGACAGTTACTTGTGCATTGATGACTCCACTGATGATGATCAGGACTTCTAGTTGTGCTTTGATGACACTCCATTGATCTGATCATCACTCCATGAAGGCTAATTTGAATTTCCACCTTGGCATTCGAATCCTCACCATTGTATTATTTATTTTTCCATATTGGGATTAATGAATTTAGTGTGTGATGTTATTTTGCTTCTATCTGAGTTCTACTGATCTTTTACACTGCATTGCCCACTCTTCTTCTATTTTCCTGCTTAATCTTAATCTTTCTTGTGAGGTATACATCAACTCTTAGATCTATTGTGAGGATTTTCACAAATATGCAATGTAGGAGACATTGATAGATTCTCCATATGATTGGAAGAGTAACCAAAGAGAGAAGCAATAAATCTAAGATTAAGGATTAAATCATAAGGTAAGAAAATAGAACACAACTTGATGAGAGACTTAATATTGGTGCTATGTTCAAGGATGAATTGACTTGCTACCATTATGTTAACACCTAAAAAGTGCTCACTAGCTCATTTCCTTATTCACATGACCCATTTGTCCACTTTTTCCACCATCTAAGCCTCTAAAGCCAACAAAAGGTCACCAAAAGACCTTAATACACCCCTTTTCCCACTCAAAAATATTATTTTTCCCAAAAAAGCATAAAAAACCCTCAAAAAGGGTCCAAAATTCTCAAAAATATTAAAAATGGAATAAAAATATTAATTTTATTCAAAAAAGGAAAAAGGAGGGAAAAGTACCTAAACCATGTTGGTCAATACCATTGGTTTCCACAAAACCATAATGGTATTCCCCACCACCAAAACCTATAAAAAGGTGGTAGGGGCTCCTCATTTCACATCCATCCATATTCCTATCCTCATGCTGCCAAAATCTCCCTTGAGTTTTTGTCCATTGTAGCAACCTTGGAGAAAGGACCCATTGGAGTTTGGAGCTTCTCAACTATCTTCATCACTTGGAGGTATTCCTATTTCAAGCACTTGCTTGCCCCCATTTTCAATACAAAATTATTTCTTATATTTCTTGTTCTTGTTTTTTAATTCAAAAATGCACATGCTAGTTTAGTTTAGATTTAGATTTAGTTTATTGTTTTTGCTTAATATTGAAACTGTTGCTACTAGTTAACAGGTGCCCATTGCACTAAGCTTGGTTGCAAAACCAAGCCAACAGTTTTTGGCGACTCCGCTGCTTTCAAATTTTAGATCTCACTTTTGCTTTAGATCTTAGTTTTGATAATATTAGTTAGTTTAATTCATAGATCTGCCACCCTAGACAGCAGATCCATTGTTGTTCTAGATCTTGGCCCATTTTTTTTTGCCATTAACAGCCCGAAATTCTAAATTTTTGGGTTCATTTTTCGGCGTCCACGTACGGCTTTCACCTCGCGGCTTTTTTCCCAACAGTCGCACGGCTCATCACGACTGCGCGTCCCTTTTCCGCGCGGTTCACCGCGGCTTCGCGGCCAATTAGCGCGCTGCACATCGCGGCTTCGCGAACATTTTCCGCGTTGCACATCGCGATTGTGTGACGAAATCCCGTGCAGTCCATCGCAGCTTCGCGGCCGAAAACCGCGCTGCCCATCGCGGTTGTGCGACAGAAACCCGTGCAGTCCATCGCGGTTGTTCTGTCAAAATCCGCGATGCCAATTTTTTCCATTCGGCCGATCCGTTTAAAAAATTAATTTTTTACTGTATTTTCTGCCCACATAGCACATTTTATAGTACTAAAATTCCAACATTGTTTACAGCCATAGGAAAATTTTACTATTCAGAATGCACCTTTGAAAAAGTCTTTTTAAAAATTTTCAGAAATTGAAAGAAGGATTTATTTGCATTTTATCTAGATTAAAATTTTGCTATTTACTTCTTTGATATTTTGCCCATAGCAATTTTTTGAAAAAGAAATCCATTTATTTCTTAAAGAAGTCATATTATTTGCTTTCCTATTTCAAAAGATCCTTTGTTTTTTTAATAGTCTTTGCAAATCATTTAATTTCCATTTATCGAAAAAGTCATATTATTTCCTTTTCTATTTCAAAAATCCTTTGTTTTTTGAATACTTAGCATTTCCTTTTTCAATTTCAGTTTAAAATATCACACGTGCACCCACTCAAACACATAATTTAAACTGAGCCTTAAAATTTACCCTAACTTCAACCCACTTTTAACCCCACTTGGGGAACATTAAAAGAACTTTGTAACTAGGTAGTATTGAGGGGATAGGTGTTCCAATAACACCCCTCAGTTATTACATCTGAGACATAGTTGTTGTCCATTTGGGAACCAAAATCTCCTAGTATTTATTGGCATGGTCATAACCAATTTATCGGAAGGCCTCTCCCCTAGGAGGGTTGAAGTCGCGAGGATGGTTCCGGAAGTCTGAGTGGAATACCGAAATCCATTCAGTAACCGAAGGCTACCATTCGCAGTTCTCGGGATATCCTTGTATGGGGTATTGCGGTAAAAGGACCAAACGGCATATTTACCTTTTCTGGACGTGTCATGAACGGAGTATCCTAGTTTCCATTCTTTAGGATTGATTACCCGGTGTCCCTCCTGGTAGGGGGATATCTAGCCGTTGATTCAACACTCAATATTGTCTGACTTGGATTTCATCACCTTGCAGAGAATATCGTTTGTTGATTCACAATACTTTTAGTTAGGTGTTTGCATGATACAATCCACCTTTGGTCTAGTAGCACCTCTTTTTTCTAGAAGTTGTTTGCTTGTTGGTACTTTGACCAATTTTTGCATCCCTCCACTTATTATAGCACAGCTGCTATAATAAGTGCATTTTTTAGGTTGATTTTTTGGCCTGAGAGCCTTCATTTTCACTCCCCTTCTTGCACCCTTGGCTGCATTAGGGTTTTTGAGTTTTTTATACATTACCATTTTACACAGAAGATTTTTTCACAAAAAACTCTTTTCTCACCATTGAGAATTTTAGACGCTCTCGTCGTCTTCAGGGTGAACTCCTAGAGTTCAGTCTACTTGGCTCTCCATGTCACCGACGCCGAGCCTTATCCCTTGACTCGACACATCGTCGGTCGAACAGACAGTCATCCGATTCTGACGTGCCTCACTTCACATTAGATTTTGAGGCAGAATCCGAAAACCCTACCGAGTTATTACCAACCAACCTCATGGCTGGGACACAATTCGACCCACTTTTTACCAGCACCATAGGTGATACATCCACAGACCCTTCTACTGCGGTGCCATCCATGGAAACAACCACCCCCCTGGGTATGCCTAATATGGGGGACACTCCATTTTTAGGGATGCCCAACACAGGACCACCTCCTATTACGGGTACGTCGAACATAGGGGTCACACCCCCTCTCATTTCCACAACCCATATCCCAGGAATCCCTACTACTATTCCTAACCCGGGTGTAACCCATGTTGCACTTGGAAGCGCTGGCCCATACCAGACCACAGCTATTGGAGGACACATACCTTCAATACCTAGCATACCCTTAGGCGCTACTGGACCACTACATCATGCCACCATGAATAGTTATGTCCCAGCCACTACATCACACCCCTCGGCCAGTCTACCATTTCTGGCAAGTTTGAATTTGCCAGACTTGGCAAGACTAACTAATGATCCTATCAGACACGACCCTGCGTGGCCTCACATGCCCACCAAACTCCCCTCCGACATCCCTAAGTTCGAGGGCAAGGCAAATGAGGACCCCCAGAACCATATTATGTCCTTCCATCTATGGTGTTCATCCAACTCCATAGTGGACAACTCTGTCCGCCTCCATCTATTACAGCGCACCTTCACTGGCTCTGCAGCTAAGTGGTATATCAAGCAGCCCCATGGGACCCATGCCACCTTTACCTCCCTTTCCTCGACCTTCCTGCAATTCTTTCAGTTACCTGTCCGCTATGATGCGGGAGTCGAGATCCTACTGTCTTGCAGACAGAACACGGCCACCCACATCACTGATCACATCCATGAGTGGCGTCGACGCCGAAGCCTCTGCAAGATAAAACTGAATGACCGTATATTTTTGGATTGGTTTCTCAAATCACTCCTACCCCTGATAGCTAAGGATGTAGCTTCTGAACGACCCCAGTCGGAAGAAGAAGCCATTCTAAAAGCCCAGCAGTTTGATCTGATCTACGCCCAGTGTGGCTACCTGTATACCATTTTACCTGACGCTCCCCGCGGTGATTCCTCCCAGACTAACGCGCCGGGGGCATCCCACGCCGCCGATGGCATCATTGGACAAGTTGCGTCCCACAACCAACCATTTTCCATTATGCGCAATAATAACGACCCCGATCTTTTTCGGGCCACATCTCACTCTGGAGCTACAACTTCGTATGCTCACATGGTCCACCCCCACCACATTCATGGACCCCCATGTCCACCACAGTGTTATGGTCATGCACTTTCAGCCTATCCACCTCTGGTTGTACCCCCTACGTATTACCATCAACAGGCCACACATGCTCCTGTTCACTCACAAGCCCCAACGGCTTATTTCCCACCACAGGTAGTCCTTGCTGCACCACAACCTCGAATCGCTCAGACTTATCCTCCAAACAACAACAACGCTATCCCCGCCAACCAAAACGCTGATCGACCACCGAAACAGGGTAAAAACCCCAATTTACAAACAAACCACCCATGTTCCATATGTGGGGTATACGGCCATTATACACACACTTGCCCACATTTGGGGCGAGCATGCCAACTGTGGTTTGATGATGCCCAACGCCAAGGGCACGCAGCACAACTAGCGCCACCTCCTCAACCACAACCCATGGTGCTGCAGAATCCTTTGCCCACACAAGGAGTGGTGAACACTTGTCTATTGGATCCTCCTCAAGGAACCACAGCACCACAACAGCAAATCACATATGCTGCACACACAAACCAACCAATGGATTCAAATACTCATCATCTCCTTATGATGTCATCGTCCGACATGAATCTCCAAACGCGTCGAAACCCATACGCTCCCATTGCACCTACAAATGTTCTCCCTATGATTGAACAACCAGTTCAGAATGAACCTACATCGTTTGTCTCCACAGTCAGACCCGGATTATACTCGGAATCACCTACGACTTCCACATTCCAGTCCATCCAACCCCCTTTGAAGATAACCGAGATATCTAATTTGTGCACCCTCTCGCATAACACACAGGTACCAAACCAACAACCCCCTTTACTCCCGCAACCACCCTCAGTGCCAACTCACGTAGGAGCCACACCAATTCATACTATCCCATTTTTATTTCCCCCTTCAGGCACCATCAGCACACCAGTCATGGGTACACTTAATCTCCCAGGATTAACATTAGGACTACCTGTGTGGTACCTACCTGCCCCAACCTCTCCTCCGACACCGAATGTCATTTTACAACCAGTGCAACCCATCAATACTTCTAACCGTCCACCCCCTGGTGTAGCAAACATCCAGAATCAACCACCTCCCGATGTCACTACCCCTTCATCTTCTATGAATCCCCCTCCTCTTATCAAGCCCACTGGGGGCAGAGGCCCACAACCATACACTGCGGTACTTCCTCCCAAAGCAGTTAAACCTCCCCCCGTGTTTCGTGCTCCTCCTAAATGCTCGTTGTGTGATGAGTTAGGCCATCCAACTCATCAATGTCCACAATTACCCGCATTACAGGAACACATGCAAATGCTTGACGATGACCCCAACATCCCAGTTGTCAAAATCGACCCAAACACCAAGCCTCGTGATAAATCACTGCGTACCAACCACCCTTGTGCGATATGCGGTATTTACGGCCATTACTCACATCACTGTCCTGGTATCCCAGATTACAGAGCAACTCTCTACGAGATGAATAACTTGGACCTTGAGACGGCGCCCCCCACAATTGAGGAAATTCATCCCCCACCATCTTCCTCCTTGGAAGAAATTAACACCATTTACACGGTTTCCACTGGATACCCCTCTATCATGTCGGCCCCTTCCATTGATCCCTTTGACACACATGTTCAACCCTTTCAAATCGACGAGGAAACCACATGTCCACAACATGGGGGCAGGCCCAAAACCTTGCCTACTCATCATCATCATGATTCTTGTCGGAGATACTAGGGGCATCCACCCCACAAAGGGAATCCCCCATCATCATATCATCACTTCAGTATGCCACCATAGCCCACAGCATCATGGTATAACACCCCGCCAGCAGTTGCTCAATGCCCTATTGATCTCTCTCTGAGACAACATCTGCACCACATTGACACCTCTGAGTTAGGGGGCATAATAGATTACCTCGACCCTAGGATAGAGGGAATGATCAATCATTTTGAACCTTCCCCATCATCTCTATCTCAACACTTCAATGAACCCATCGTTCAAACCAACACATATGTGATCCACAATCACAAACCCCATGCACATAGCATGGGGGCAGGTCATTAACCCTGTTGACTTCTTCACATGCGTGATCTCAGCCATTTTTTGAGGTCACATATCACTTGTATATTCGATTTGATTTGATACACCTAGTATTCTCCCCCCGCGAGTCATCATTTCTCCCCACCACAGCATCCTTGGCTTGGTGGGCTCACCTTTATTTGTAGCCATTTTTTAACCTAGTTATTTGCTTTGACCATTCCGGAGTCCTTATGACCTCCGTTTTTTGCACCATTTGCACCGCCAGATTCATATTTCCGTGCCCGTGATGATGCTTGAGATCATATCTCGCTCTCACGCCTAGATTTTTCGGGCATTTTTTCCCAGGACCCCTCATCGCCTCGATTTGCATGCCACATCGGCCGTCATCCATTTTTTATGAACCTTATATCGTCAGATTCAGTTTTCCGTGCTTGTGATGATGCTTGAGATCATTTCTCGCTCTCACGCCCATATCTTTCGGGCACTTTTTGAAAATGCCCACCCATCACCTCGATTTGCGTGCCACATTGGTCGTTGCCCCTTTTTGACAATCTTTATGTCACCGGATCCAGTATCCCGCACACATGATGACGCTTGAGACCTTTTTCTCGCTACCATCAATCCCTTTTTGTTCGGTATAATTTTACCCCTTTTTCAGGCCGAGCAATCCCTTTTACGAAAAAGGCACTTAGGGAGTTTCTGTTAAGCTCTTTTCTGACTCCTAAAACAATGAAAAGATCGCCGAGCAACCTTGCTTCCTTTCATGCTCGCTAAACGTATCTGAAAGGGCGTCTATCTGGTATAAGTTTACCCCTTTTCTGGACCTTGTAGACTAATTACGAAAAAGGTATACTCTAGTCACATCGGCTAGAAGAGTTCTCCATTTTGCATCATTTTATGCTTTTTCGGGCCTTGGAGACTAACTTACGAAAAAGAACACCAATGGAGTCCACTTACCTCTTTCAGACTCTCTAAACATGAAAGCGACCACGAGCAATCACCATCCTGGGCTCGTAAAACCAACAGGACAGTACTCACAACCACTGCAGAGTCTTCTTATCGTTTTCAGACTCCTTAAAAATGAAAGCACCAATGAGCGCGAACAGTCCTGGGCTCACAAAATCCACAGGACAGTACCATTTCAGAGCACACTTTTATCCCTTCTTGGAGATCATTAAAACTATGAAGAAGGACCCAATGGTGCTTCTCGGTGCCACAACAGATCACGTCTACTCATATGGCAGCTTCCCCATTTTGGTCTCCTTTGTTCAGAGTATTCTGCAGTATGTCACCCTGAGAATCCCTCGACAGCACCCATCAGCTTGACCCCCCCAGAGTCAATACATACCCTTCTGTCCTTAGAAGCAATGATACCCACACCTATAAGTCAGTTCCCTACGTTGCCAGGTCAACCATGTCATCATGCTCTGAACAAAGGAAGTTTGAGTCTACCCACTAAACCCCAGTTACTTCCCATCCCCACAAGTATGTCAGTCCTATCATCAGTACTACCACACTTCAGTTCTACACCTCGTGCTCCTATCAAGGAAACATCATTGCCTTGTTAGTTCCTAGTCTCCCTCTGTTGACGACAACCAAATTTATTCCAGAGGATAGACCTAGAGGTCCCTGTGTCTTGGACTCATCACCATTTACGATGAGTGCCTACGAATCATTTCGAGAAGAGTCCTCAGTGCCTCTCCAAATGGTTGTTTCTCACATGCTTGACCTCAACACCTTGATCGCATCATTGAGACTCGCACAGGGTATTGGTCCGTTCAGTTATTTGTTCAAGACCCCGGATACCTCCTGAATCTTCCACATGTGAAAGTCTACTTATGGAAATAACCAGTTACATTTTTTCTATAGATATCCGGGTTGCGCATGGCGACAGTATTCAGATGTACCTCAGTTTTATACTCCCTCAAAGTATACAGTTACATATACTTCCCGGAGATGGCTCACAGTCATTGGGTCCTTACAGATGTTGGACACCTTCAGTTTCAGTAGTTCATCAACCATTCTGAGACCTTCGTCAGAACGGTTGTTGCTCTTTTCCAGTGTATCAGTTATTCAGATCAGCCATGTTATGATCGTGAGTACATCCCAAAATGATGTCCCCTCTAGACCATTATGATGTACCAGCAGATTTTTTATGTATTTTCTCAGGTCCCCCTTCTTGGGACTAATTGTTCATATATGTCTTGATACGAGTATGGGTATGCCCGCCTCGTCCATTATCAGAGACTATTCCTCATTCATATTGAGGCCATGTAATATTGTTTATTTTTTGCAGCTTCCAAGGGCCATGGATCCAGTCTCCAATCGGTCTCTTCTCCTCCCCATAAACCCCAGAAAAAGGACAAAAGAACTATGATGTCTATCAGCCATACGATGAGCTCCTGCCCTCACACATCAGGGGGCAATCTGTTAACACCTAAAAAGTGCTCACTAGCTCATTTCCTTATTCACATGACCCATTTGTCCACTTTTTCCACCATCTAAGCCTCTAAAGCCAACAAAAGGTCACCAAAAGACCTTAATACACCCCTTTTCCCACTCAAAAAGATTATTTTTCCCAAAAAAGCATAAAAAACCCTCAAAAAGGGTCCAAAATTCCCAAAAATATTAAAAAGAGAATAAAAATATTAATTTTATTCAAAAAAAGAAAAAGAAGGGAAAAGTACCTAAACCATGTTGGTCAATACCATTGGTTTCCACAAAACCATAATGGTATTCCCCACCACCAAAACCTATAAAAAGGTGGTAGGGGCTCCTCATTTCACATCCATCCATATTCCTATCCTCATGCTGCCAAAATCTCCCTTGAGTTTTTGGCCATTGTAGCAACCTTGGAGAAAGGACCCATTGGAATTTGGAGTTGCTCACCCTTGGAGCTTCTCAACTATCTTCATCACTTGGAGGTACTCTTATTGCAAGCACTTGCTTGCCCCCATTTTCAATACAAAATTATTTCTTATATTTCTTGTTCTTGTTTTTTAATTCAAAAATGCACATGCTAGTTTAGTTTAGATTTAGATTTAGTTTATTGTTTTTGCTTAATAATGAAACTGCTGCTACTAGTTAGCAGGTGCCCATTGCACTAAGCTTGGTTGCAAAACCAAGCCAACACATTAAATAACAGATATTTGAGATCCCCCCCCTCTCCCCTTTTATAATATTTGATTTTTAGTGTATTTTTCATATTATAAAGCGACAAGCCTAAAAAATAATAAAATTATGTTATAGTACATTGGAGAAGACAAGTGTCACATGTTAATTTTGAGCATTAATTCAACATACTCTAGGATCTTTACTGAGAGAATAACATGTACAGCATATCAATCACAACAAGCAATCACATGAGACAATAGACACACAGAGTTTCCTTGGGGAAAACCATAAAGGTGAAAAACCCCAATAACTTCCTTAGAGATAGATAGAGCAATGATACAAAACCCAAGCATAAGAGATAGTCTCCTAGCAGCAGCTTCTCCTCCTCCACTAATGCGCCACTCTCCAATGAGTGTATGAGTGATAAAGTGAATGATCAAATAGAGTGCCTCCCGCACTCTATTTATACTTGACTTGACTTGCCTAATAACCTTACTAGGTCGGCCTCAACTTAACCACTTAACATAATGCTGACAGGGCCGACCCCCAATAGGGTGGTCTAATAACCCTTTAACCCACATGACTTATACAGGGCCGACCCCATCAAGGTGGTCTAATAACCCATCAAGTATAAGTTAAGACACTTATAAAATAAATGATGACACTTCCGTATAGAGGAATAATAACATCTCTATAGGAATACAATATACATATACGTGAAATAAATTCCGAAGTTACAAATACATCAACACTCCCTCTTAACTAGGAAGGTATTTCTCAACACATATCTACTAGCACAAGTCTTCTTCTCTGGATCATCGTTACTGGACCATCGTCATCGTCACTGTTGCTGCTATCTCAATTAATCTCTGATCTACTCGTCATAGGAAGTTCTACAGAGCTAGCCCTTTTTCATGCTAGATGTAGGCCCACCACCTGCAGGTCTTCATCATCACTGGCCATACTGTGGAATCCTCAAGACTTATTACATGCGTCACAATGCCTCGAAAGAGTATCCCAGGATCCTTTATGTGCCAAAGCAGGACCGGCAAGATCTCCCAAGTCCACTTACATGTGACTATCACAAAACCTTAAAAGAGTGTCTTGACTAGCAAGAACTCTAAAGAGCATCCGAGGCCTTTTACGTGACTAGCACAACCTGTTCGAATCTCTAGGACGTATTACATGTGACCCATACCACAAAACCTTAAAAGAGTGTCTTGACTAGCAATAACTCTAAAGAGCATCCGAGGCCTTTTACATGACTAGCACAACCTATTCGGATCTCCAAGACATATTACATGTGGTCATGGAAAAGCCTCGAAAGAGCATCCCAGGACTGATTACGAGCGCACTGCTCAACATATCGGATCTCCCAGGTCTAGTTACATGCCATAGGACAAAGCCTCGAAAGAGCATCCCATGACTAATTACGAGCGTACTGCTCAACCTATCGGATCTCCCAGATCTAGTTACATGTCCTCCCTGAGCAATGCCTTGAGAGAGTATCCTAGGACTGATTACAAGCGTACTGCTCAACCTATCGGATCTCCTAGGTCTAGTTACATGCTCATCTGCACAACCTATCCATGGCCATAGAATATCAACTTGATACTCCTCATACATCGTCCTAATGTACATGATCATCCTGTTCATCATCATAGCATCATCCTGATGCATATCATCCAGAGTATCATCCTGATACACATGATCATCCTAATCATCGTCACTGCATTGTTTTGATGCATGTCATCCAGAGCATCGTCCTGATACTCATCACATATGATCATCCTAATCATCGTCACTGCATTGTCCTAATGCATGTCATTCAAAGCATCGTCCTGATACTCATCACACATGATCATCCTGATCATCGTCACTGCATCGTCTTAATGCATGTCATCCAGAGCATCATCCTAATACTCATCACACATGATCATCCTGATCATGCAATGCATCTACCTGATGCATACCAAGTATCTACCTGATACATACATAAATACATGATCCAACTGATCATACAAAGCATCCAACTAATGCATATACAAATACATGATCCAACTGATACATATACAAATACATGATCTACCTGATCATACAATGTATCCACTTGATACATATACAAATACATGATCTACCTGATCATACAATGTATCCACCTGATACATACACAAATACATGATCTACCTTATCATACAATGTATCCACCTGATACATATACAAATCCATGATCCAGCAGATCATATCAAGCATCCAACATGATGCATATACATGATCCAACTGATCATAACAAGCATCCAACATGATGCATATACATAGCAATAACTGGAGCATCGTCCTGATACACATCATACAATGCTTACATCCACAGCCATGGGAAGGATCCTCCTCTCACCATGCTTGGAATGGCTCCTGCAAATGTGTCCATCACTTCTTCCTCGAAGTGTCATCAATCTGAAGAAAACCAAGCCTCTCTCTGAAGTACTCAAACTTCACTCTGGCTAGTGGTTTCGTCAACACATCTGCAACCTTCTCATCCGTCGCAACATATAGGAGCTTCACTGCTCCTTTCTGCACCATATCCCTGATATAGTGATATTTGATCTCAATGTGCTTCATCCTGTCGTGGAACACCGGGTTCTTAGATAGCTTCACACAACTCTGGTTGTCACAAAATATACCAGTAGCCTCCAACGGGAGATCAAATAGCTCAGACAGTAGCTTCCGGAGCCATACTGCCTCACAACTAGCTGAACAAGCTGCAACATACTCTGCTTCGGCTGTATTCAATGCTACGCAAGATTGCTTCATGCTAAACCAAGAGATCACACCTGATCCCATACTGAAGCAGCACCCAGAAGTGCTCTTCCTATCTGCAGCACTTCCTGCCCAATATTGTTATAGGTCAAACTTGCACCTCTCCGTCCGTGATCACCCTGAGCTGCTGATCACACAAAAGGACAACTTGGATGGAGGAGCATGTTGACCTTGGATGATATGACAACTCATCCCATTTCCTGAGAATACTGAAAACATACAAAAATATCATTTTGAGGTATGAGCGCTACTCTACTTAAAGAGACTAGCGCCCATACGCGACTCCAGTGCATAATAGTAGCGCCCATATCAATATATACGCTACTCCTTATTATCAAAGTAGCGCTCGGAATTTAAAACTAAATGAGCGCTATTTCTCAAACAATAGAGTAGCGCCCTATACACTACTCCACTGTGTAATAGTCGCGTGTATCTTAAAAATGATTAAAAAATATATTAATCCATCGAAGAGGATTAGTTGAAGTCAGTTTCTTAACTTCCCCAACCTCCTCATCGACTTGAACTGCTTCCTTAAACCTATAAATTCCTAGAAGGCTAAGGGAGCAAGGTTAGAAGAAATGATGAATGCAAATGATTACTAAAGAATGAGAGGATGAGTTAATGGAGAAACTGTTGCAGAAGACATTCAGACCAGAGCAGAGCCAGAGCCCAGGATCTAGTTGCAGGAGCCTGCTTCATTATCAGGTATATTTGTACTGCATACTATTTTGACAAATAAAGGTTGAAGTGTTTCCTTGTTCCAATCTGAAGGTGTTATAAAATGGCATTTTGAGTTGGATTCATTTTGGTCAATACTGGATATTAAACATAATCTTTGTTTATTTTATGATTTATATGTTGCCCAAAGTGTTTGAGGAAGGTATTGTTGTTTCAGGTTTGCTGAAAGAAAGTAGATTTGAGAGCTGGACACAAGACTGGGTCAAGGCTAGGATCAGACTCCAGTACAAGGTATGTTCTCTAAATCTGTAATCTATTTCTTTTGTAAACACCTCTGTAATGACATAAATGCACTTACCTGTCACCCCAACCAAGTTGATAGTTTAGTTTCCTGACTATAGGGTAGAAATATCCGCCAACAGACTGGCGACCATACTGGGGATAAAGTGTTTTTGGCTTTAGGAAACCATTGTTTTTGGATGTCTTCTCGGTTTATTTTGATTCCTTCGATGTGTTAAGAACTTTTTTAGGTATCCTGTGTTTTTGGCTTGCCTGCTTTCATCGATTTTCATACCCTCCAAAGTCATTTTCCTAGCCTTTGAAATATGAGCGCTACTCTTACATATACACAGTAGCGCCCATACGCTACTGTTCTGTATATACAGTAGCGCCCGTTTTGGCATGGGCGCGAGTTGCTCTACTGCACAGTAGAGTATATTTCCTGAAGCAGTCATTTTTTTATTTTTCTTGCTTTTGGCCCTTTGGAGACTTTCTGACTTTGTGGTAGGATTCTTGGGATGATTGCATAAGGTTTTTAATCGTTGATTCAAGTCATAGAACCACTCCTTAAAGTTTTTCCATTTTTTAAACCATTTGTTGACCTTTGGATTTCTTTGAGACCTTTTTGACCTATTTGGAAGACCTAGTGGTGTTTGGTGACGAACATTTTCACTTGTTTTCAGACCCTGACTGCTTTTGCCCATTTACAAACCCGTACACTCCTGTGTCTGTTGTTTGTGGTGAAGTTGTCTGCTCTCTCCTATCCATGTCCTTTGTTTAGGGTTTGGTCTTTGGTGGAGCTTCTAGGGTGTCTTCTCTTTTTGTCAAGTTTCATTTTCTTCCGAGACTTTTGTCTTCGATGGTCACAAGTGCTTTTTGAATAGCTGTAGGCTAGTTTTCACCTCTCAGTTTTCTTCATATTAGTAGGGCAGCCTGCTTGTCTACGTGTACTTGGCTTTGTGGTCTTGTTAGGGTTAAACACTTTAGGTCAGTCCTTGGGTGTTCTCTCCTTGGTTTTCTCCCACTTGGTGTCCAAGTTTATAGGCTTTTTCCTGAGTAAAAAACCTGTAGATTAAGCCTTTCTCGAGTTAGGTTTCGATAGCTGTAGGCTCAAGAACATTTGCCATATTTCCAATTTTTTGCATAAGAAGTTTTTATTTGGCTTTCCATTTTTATTTTTATTTTTCATAGTTCTTTTTCGGTCATTGAAAAAGCAAAAAAAATTTGGTACTTTGAGTTAAATAGAACTTGTTTTTGTCAATGCAAAATAGCTTAGTATATTTTGTTTAATTCAAAAAGAAAACAAAAAATTAGTAGGAAAGTTTGCTTAGATTTTCATTTTTGAAAAAGATAGATGAAAAAATAAAAAATAAAAGAGTTTTGTTGTAAGAAAATTTGAATATATTTGCATTTAGTTTTCTTGTTGTAACCACGTTCACACACTCACTATCCCCTTTGCGTAATAAAAGCCCTTAAAATTTATTAATAAAATGAACTAGAAACCTTTTCTTTTTTTAGGGCACACTACACCAACTAGTCTTGGTTAGGGTCTTGGGTTTAAATCACCTTAAACCACCCAAGATCACACATTGCGCAATAATCGTAGTGAGATTATCATTTAGGCAAATCCACCACACTCAAAAATTGCCTGGGAGCATATGCAGTAGGTCAATGTGAGATCGGTTTGTGGGAATACCTCTCCTACTTTCTGATTGAGCATACGCCAGGATCGGATAGCGTATTGGGGACTCTTTCGAGTTTCGGGCTTAGCTACCCTGCCCACGCTTTCTGATTCGACCGGTGACTGTTCCCCCAGGATTTTTCGGTGTTGTGGTATCCTTAGTATCAGACTTCTAGGTTCTTACACATGTGACAGCAGAGGGTATATCTGCTGTACCTAGAACAGACGTGGGAGGAAATCCCTTGCAGGTCTTTGGGAGGGCGGTTGGGTGATTCCAGCGCTTGCACCCTTAGTCATTGTATTGTGGACCCCGGGTAACTGTTCTTCATCCTTCGTTGATCTGTTCTGGGCCCTCATCATCCCAGACTCTTCTCCGGAAGGCACCTTTGTTTGATTGGTTTGAATACTTAGGAATTTTTAGTTGGTGTGCTCTTTGCCCCCTAGTCTTAGTGGCTACTAGGTTATAGGCTGTTTATTGGATATCTATAATCACGGAGAATCAACAACTCCGTAGATCGAGAAGGATTCAAAACCTTCCTCCTATTAGAATAGAACCTATTCAACCAGCTACAAGACAGCGGGTAAACCCTAGTATTTCTTCAGAAATTACCTCTGAAATAGAACTGCTTGAAGAAATACTTATAACAGAAAACCTTGAAACTGAGGTTTCTGAGGAACCATCACCAGGTATCACAGATCAACAACATTTTAGTACTGTTGAGGTGGAAGATCTTACTTCCGCGGAGTATAGCACTCCTTTCAATCCTCCCTTAACTAACACTAGAATTCCGTTGCTGTCACCTGTTGGTTTCCAACAGCCTCTTTTCAGTGCAGATCTTTTGCTTCCCGATTATCTGATGACTAACACAGGAGGTGAACCAGGGGGTCCCCAAACTCCCACTTTAGGTATGAATACCAGCACAGTTAACCCTTCTTTTACCGCTACATCTAGTCAGGCACAAACTACGTCTGTGCCTACTCCATCTTTCAGTTTTAACACTAGTACTTTAGGAATGCCTAGTTTCACAACAATGGCATCTATTCCCATGTCTACTGTTAGACCTAGCGGTATGGCTAACTGTGCAACACCTTCTACTTCACAACCTTTATATCAGATCCCTAGTACTTGGGTTTCCACACCTGTGGTAGGACCAAGTGTTTCAGCAAACATGCCAGTCATGGGTACCATGACTGCACCGTCCACATCAGCTTCGGCTGGTTTCAACAACTTTGTAGGCCCTAACTTGAATCAAGGTAGCATGCCTGCAAATAATGTTCCTTTTTCCTTATTCTCAGGGGGAGGGGGCAACTTTTTC
Organism: Larix kaempferi; assembly: GCA_027924585.1. NCBI lineage: Eukaryota > Viridiplantae > Streptophyta > Pinopsida > Pinales > Pinaceae > Larix > Larix kaempferi. The sequence goes on from BSBM01000445.1 coordinate 22,692,519, forward strand.
AACCAACAATATGGCGGGGCTAACACCCAGCCACAATGGACGAACCAACAAAGCACTAATCCGCTCTCGTATGGGTGGGGAAATTTTAATCATTCTTTCTCACAACAACAACAACTGGCAGGGGGCAACCCCTACCAACAAATACCTGGGGGTAGCCCCTACCAACAGTTAACTGGGGGTAACCCCTATCAACAGTTGGGAGGTGGAAACTCCTACCAACACATGGTCGGGGGAAACCCTAATCACCAAATGGCTGGGGGCAACCCCTACCAACAATTTATGGGACAAACAATGGGTGCTTTCCCTTATCAAGCTTCATCTTACCGGCCTCGTCTACCTTTTCTGGCAACTTTGAATTTGCCAGACCTTTCGAAATTGACAAATGATCCTGTGTGTCATAACTCAGCATGGCCATCAGTTCCCACCAAATTACCGTCGGATATTCCCAAATTCGAAGGCAAAGCTGGTGAAGATCCTGGTGACCATGTCACTACCTTTCACTTGTGGTGTTCTTCAAATTCATTGAACGAAGATTCCATCAGATTGAGATTGTTTCAAAGGACCTTAACTGGTCCCGCGGCCAAATGGTACATTGAGTTACCTACGGCTACTTTCTCTAGTTTTGGGGATCTGGCCACCATCTTTTTGAACCATTTCCAACTTCCTGTTCGGTATGATGCCGGAACAGAACTTTTGTCTACTTTTAGACAAAACAAAGCCACTCACCTATCTGACCACATTCAGGAGTGGCGAAGACGGAAGAGGCTCATAAAGGCCAATATCCCTCCAGAGTTCCTGCTCGAGTGGTACTTGAAATCACTCCTTCCTTATATTTCTAAGGAAGTAGCGACATCTGGAGTCTCCAATGAAGAAGAAGCCATCTTAAGGACTCAACAGTTAGACCTTGTATACGCACAATCTGGTTTACTGTATGAGATTATACCGGACGCACCGATATCAAACACTGATCTAAGTAGACCCAAACCTGGACCACATGCTGACGGCATAGTGGGTTCGGTTAACTCTGCAGCTTTCGAAGCACTGACCAAACAGGTCCAAGCCTTAACTGTCAAACATTCGACTGCAGACATTGCTTCCGTCACAACCTCTCCTTCTACTTCTGAATCTGTTAATCAGGTTCAGAACAATCAAAAGGGCCCTCGGCAGCCCAACAACAAAAAGAAGGGCAAGAAAGGAGAGGGGAACCAACAAAAGCCCAAAAAAGATAACGCCGAAGAGGGTAATAAAGAAGAGAAGAAGGTTAGGTTCCCTTGTAAACTTTGCAAACAAAACCACCTTACTCACCAATGCCCTCTACTAGAAGAAGCCCAGAAGCTTTTGAAAGAGAAGAAGCCTGCCGTGTTGAAAGATCCATTTCCCAAAGGACAAGGCTCCACTTCTGGCACCTCCAAAACTGGGGGCACTTCACACGCTTCGGTTGATCAAACATTCATAAACATGGTCAACTCAGATGCACTTTTGCAAACCAGAGCTAAAAACTATACCCCGAAAACGCAGAGAAAGGATAAGGAGATTGCTGAATCCTCCACTCCACTCCACATACCAGTGGACCCAATGCCTAAGATCCCGAAAGGTGTCTTAAAGAGGGCATCGCACAATCCCAACACGCGGGCTGCTTCCAATTACAATGTAGTTGAAGATCTAGCCCAAACTCCTTGTGCCATGTCTACCTTAGAAGTATTGCAGAGTTGTCCTTTGCAACGAAATGCACTTCTGGCAGCTATTGGGAGTATGGAGTCCTCCAACATGTCTGCGCGTTTTGATATGACTGATGTCAAATACCGGTTTCCATATCACGTTGCCCTCCAGATTGAAGTCGTTCATGGTCCAATGACCATAAGACGAGCTGTAGTAGATGAGGGAGCGTCGACTTGTGTAATGTCTATTTCCTGCTGGAAAGCTCTAGGTTCTCCTGAGTTAGTCCCTTCCAACACAATGCTTACTGCATTTGATGGCAGAACTTTCCGTCCACATGGAGTTTTGCCATCATTTAATGTCACCTTGGCCGGTAAGACAGTTGCTGTTGAGATTGAAGTTCTGGACGCTCCGCTCGATTACAATATGTTATTGGGCAGGAGTTGGACTTATGCCATGCAAGCTATAGCATCGACAGTTTTCCGAGTGGTCATGTTCCCATTTGAAGGTAAGATCGTTACAGTCGATCAACTTTCTTTCACTCAAGGAAAACACCAGACTTCTACGGAAACCACGATTCCTATGATTGATCAAACCACCCCAGTTAGCGAGAGTTTAGGAGCAGGACTTTTTGGATCACTGATTGGCACTTTTGATCTACCCGCTCCTACTTTATTTGTTGGTACTGAAGGATGTTCATCGTCTAAAATTCCTATGATTAGTTCAACAACTGATTCCGAGTTTCTCTCAGCTAATACAAACCCCTCCGTGCCTACCCCTGTTGAAGAAGTTACCCATTTGGAGTCTCATCAAACTACAACAGGACATATGTCGACTCAATTGGTGTCTGTCGAGTCAAATATAGATGGTGCCACTACTCAGATACCTAACCCAATTCATTCTCTCAACAGTTCAGGAATTACTTTACCTTCTGATGAAGAAATGTTAGAAGCTTTGAATGACCCAGACCATCCTCGTGAACATATAAATCGCGTATCCTTCTTGTTTCCTTTTCTTCACTTATTAGAGAGAGGAGAATTTTGTTCACCACCCGATGAGAATACTGGTCTCACCCCTTCACAAGTTGCCATTGTTGAAGCAAATAGAGCACATACCTCGTTGGTGAACATTTTTACTGGAGTTAACGGAAACATTTTCTTTGAAACGGGATGTTATCTCGATGAAATAATCCCGTATGCTAATATTTTCTGTGAGTTCCATAACACCTTTGCCCGGCCTCCTGAGGAAGATCCAGGCATTGACCCTACCTGAAGAAGTACTACGCCTAGGTTGAAGTACTTTTTCTTGTAACATAGCTGTATATTTTTGTATAGTTAGTTTTGTTATGTTCGTTAGGTGATCTGATGTGTGCTTCTCGTTTCATGTACCAGATGTCAACCGCACATTTCTTAGGATTTGCTGATGGCGCCAGTCGCCACACCTGTCAGTTGGCTGCGGCAGCTTGGGTCATTTATTCACCCGTTGACAAACTTGTCTCTTCGGGGGGGGGTTTGTTTGGGATCGACCACGAACAATGTGGCTGAATACAGTGCAGTTATAGAACTTATCCGAGATGCCCTCAGTCATGGCATTTCATACCTGGAGGTAAGGCTTGACTCACAACTAATTGTATTTCAGTTAACAGGTGTCTATCGGATCAGAGATCCAGGATTGCTACGACAGTTTCTACGAGTTAGATTATTGGAAAGACATTTTCATTCTATCATATATGAACACATTCCAAGAAATTTAAACAATTTAGCTGATTCGTTAGCAAACTATGTGTTAGACTGGCATTTGCATCATACATTGTAAAAAACTTTCCACACATAAGATTTAAAAACACATTCACATGTAAATAACCGATACTGTATATATAACTGATACCGTATCAAAAAATATGAGTTTCGAGTCATGAGTCTCATAAGTCAAGTCATAAAAGTACAAAAGTTGGGCATGGCAGCCTCAAAAATATATACATATAATGTTTTTCTTCTCCTATGGAGAAGGAGGAACCTCCTCATCATCTACCCCATTACGGTAGCATATCACTAGTCTAGCAACCCTACGCAGTAATCTAAGCCATGCTGGGGGCACCCCAACAACATCTTCCTGCATGTCAACAGGTATCTGGTCCATGCGGCTTGCAGGAATCTCATGAGTCAGCCGACTCATTTTCCTCTCCAGGGTTCCCAGCATAGCTTCTGCTGCGGTGATATCAGCCGACCTCACATAGATAGTAGGATGGCCCTCGGGACGAACAGGCCCAACATCTGCATTGAACACTTGATTAGAACTCCAAAACTCATTTCATAAAAATCAAATATTTGAAAAGTTTGAAAAAATTAAATAAATTCTCAAAAAGTAAACATACCAATATCTCCCCAGGCTCCACCTGGCGGAAGTACCAGCTCTGGGTCGTGACGAAAATCTAGTCCAGCATACGGAAACTGCTCAAAAGCGGGAACTTGCCTCTCCCACCACCCCCAGAAGTCATCTGTATGGTAACAATAGTGACTCTCCCCACCACCCTGGCGGAGAAAAATGTCACCCCAACGGCCTAGTCTGGGCTCACGGGGGTTAACCTGTAGTAATGGCATTCCCAAACTAATAGCAGGCATTCTCTCGAAGAAGAAAGTACACAAGATACTCCCGTACCCGAAATTCTTCATTGTACCAGATTTGCAACTTGTTAATTGATACTTCATGTTTGCCAACAAGCTAGTACTCCAATCATAAACATGCCCATGCAAGCACTGTACACCGACATGCATCGAGTTCCTAGAAGCCAAGTGTTGTGATGCACTACCGGATACCCGGTTGATCGTTCTCACTATCACTTTCAGCGGGAGACCATCAATAGTTGAAATCAGGATTTGGCTTCCCGATTTCTCTGCTCCGGCAACACAGTAGGTGTTCACATATTCTTGCACTGATCGTGCACCCAAGCGAGATGTACTTTTTAGATTGATTACGTCTCCTCTCCTCGAGAGACCGGTTATAAAGTATATATCCTCAACGGTAAGCTCAAGAGTTTGCCCCCGGATGATGAAGGTATTAGTATCGACATCCCAATACTGAATCAATCTCTGAAACAACTTGTTTAGTGCCCGCATGTTTACGGTTCGATAAAATTTCAACAAACCGCATCTACGGAGTGCATGAAGGGTAGCAGGGTCTTGCATAGCTAGTCTATCCATGTCTTCATGCTCCCTTTCCCTCCATTGTAAGACCATCCTGCACAAAAACCCCAAAAATTTTGAGTCTCGGCGCTTTAATTTGGCTTTGCAAGTATGTACGCTACTGTGTATACTACACAGTAGCGTGTAGGCGCTACTCTGTTTGAGCAAAGTAGCGCCCATTGCCTTCGTACGCTACTGTTATGTATATACAGTAGCGCCCGCGCATAAAACTTTATGAGCATTTCATTTCGGGCCATTTTTCCTCAAAATTTTAAAAATAAACCATTGAAATGCAAGTTGGGTTGATTTCTACTTACTTGGTGGAAGCAGTTTGGCGATTGGATGCTCCGTTCGATCACAAAGGAGATTTGAAATTCGTGAAAATGTGCCCAATGTTTGCCCTACAACACAAAATGCAAATTGATTTGTTAATATTGAAATTATATATATAATTGGATTTTAATTTTTACCCATAATTTTTAATTTTCTATAGTTTCAAACATTTTCAAAAACCCTAATTAATCAATTGAAACACAAAATAAGGTATAAAATTGATCCAAGTTCAATTTTCACTCAAATGTTGTCGAATTCGTCTCCTGACCTCAAATTTCTTAACGATAAATCTTGTCAATTAGCTAAACATTTCAAATCCATATATTCTTTAAGATTTTTGCGTCATCGACTAATATTTTGTTGAAAACCTAGTTTTTGGCAGGACATGAAGTTACGATCCCAGAAGCTGACCTTTAAGTCATTTTAAGCTCTTGTTTGGACTATTTAAACCTAAACAAGATTGCCGAGCAGACTTGTCCTCTTCGAGCTCGTTAAAGTATCCGAAGGCTCATCCACTCAGGTATAGAATTACCCCTTTTCCGGGCCTCAGTGGATTAACTACGGAAAAGGTATACTCTAGGTATACGTCAGTATGCGCTAGAAGAGTTCTCCTTTCATTGTTTTATACTTTTTCGGGGGAAGAGACTAACTATACGAAAAAGGACCTTCTAGAGTCTTTCTTTAGGGTTTTCAGACTCTCTAAATATGAAAATACCAAGCGAGCATTCACCTACTCGGGCTCGATGTGAAATCCACGAGAGGGTAAGAAGAGGATTGTTTAAGTTTTTCAGACTCTATAAACAGGAAAATACCGGCGAGCATTAATCTGCTTGGGCTCGATACTAAAATCCACGAGCAGATATATGGAGTTATTGTTTAAGTTTTTCAGACTCCTTAAAATTGAAAACACCGGCGAGCAAGAACAGATCTCGGCTCGATACTAAAATCCAGAGATCAGTACATATAGAGTAATCTTCTATCTCTTCTTCGAACTCTTTAAATTATGAAGAAGGTACTGAGTCTTCCTCCCATGGGCTCATTAAACTATTTACATGGTTGGACCTATTGAGTTTTCATTCTTTCTTGGACTCATTAAATCCACAAGAAGGGTATTCTTTTATCTAAAAAGAATAAGGAACGGGAAAACACATCATATCTTCATTGTTAAAGGCAGTATCAGTCAAGTCCTATCCTTGAACACAGCACCTACTTGAGTCTATCTTGTCGGTTGGGTTTAGTTTTTGGCCTTAGGGTGAACCTTTCCTCCGAGTTATTTACTCCCCCGGTTGGTTATTCTCCCAACCATATGGAGGGTCTGCTAATGTCTCTTACATTTCAGACTTATTTACCCCATTATGTCAGAAACTGCCTGAGTCACTTTGTGTCGTGCTCAATGTTCAAGGATATACCCTGTGTCGGCCATTCTGCAGTTACCTTGACCTCATGTGTCGGCCTTCCTAGTGTCAGTCTTGTTACATGTCATTCCATATCAGCTCTTACCAGTTGAGTGTTCCTCGAGTTGGATGATGGAGGATGCCTTAAGGCCTCCCTTCCAACGGACTTCCTCCCATCGACATCAAATCATTATTCTGGGATTGAAGTTTAGAGTTTCGGTTAGTACCTTGGAGATTGCAGTCACCAGTGGCAATTTTCCTCGCTGTTGAATGATGAGAATACATCAATGTCTCTTCTTCGACAGGATTCCCAAGTGTTCGACTCCAAGTCCATCTATTCACATTTGGCGAATCGTACTTGGTACCTTGGACTCCATCATCATTATCGATGGAAGTCCTCGCGTTTGTTAACGGTATACATCAATGAACGGTAATCAGACGATGCCCTCCATGTTCGACTGTCAACTCATCTATTCACATGGCTCGGGTTTGTACCTAGGGTCGTTATGGGATGAAGACCTTGGGATTTTGATGACATAACCTCATTTTTGTTATCACCCAAGTTGCGCAAGACTGAGCCTCACTTCTATACGGCTCTCCATGAGACATAGATCCAGTGTGTTGTTATGGCTATGATCTCTTAGTTTGACATGGATCCACGCTTGTATTTCAAGTGGCCATGCTTTTATATACATCTCCTTGTTATGTATCGGAGATCATGTTGTATCACCTTACACATCTATAAGATGTCAACAATGTAATTGCTCGCTGACCTTGATTTTTGTTGCAGGTTTCTTGCGACTTTTTCCTACGGTTCTGTGCTCTCTCTCTGGTTTTGGATTATAATGTATTTCGGCCATCGTTACCCTCTGATCTCACACATTAGGGGGCATCTGTTATAGGTCAAACTTGCACCTCTCCGTCCGTGATCACCCTGAGCTGCTGATCACACAAAAGGACAACTTGGATGGAGGAGCATGTTGACCTTGGATGATATGACAACTCATCCCATTTCCTGAGAATACTGAAAACATACAAAAATATCATTTTGAGGTATGAGCGCTACTCTACTTAAAGAGACTAGCGCCCATACGCGACTCCAGTGCATAATAGTAGCGCCCATATCAATATATACGCTACTCCTTATTATCAAAGTAGCGCTCGGAATTTAAAACTAAATGAGCGCTATTTCTCAAACAATAGAGTAGCGCCCTATACGCTACTCCACTGTGTAATAGTCGCGTGTATCTTAAAAATGATTAAAAAATATATTAATCCATCGAAGAGGATTAGTTGAAGTCAGTTTCTTAACTTCCCCAACCTCCTCATCGACTTGAACTGCTTCCTTAAACCTATAAATTCCTAGAAGGCTAAGGGAGCAAGGTTAGAAGAAATGATGAATGCAAATGATTACTAAAGAATGAGAGGATGAGTTAATGGAGAAACTGTTGCAGAAGACATTCAGACCAGAGCAGAGCCAGAGCCCAGGATCTAGTTGCAGGAGCCTGCTTCATTATCAGGTATATTTGTACTGCATACTATTTTGACAAATAAAGGTTGAAGTGTTTCCTTGTTCCAATCTGAAGGTGTTATAAAATGGCATTTTGAGTTGGATTCATTTTGGTCAATACTGGATATTAAACATAATCTTTGTTTATTTTATGATTTATATGTTGCCCAAAGTGTTTGAGGAAGGTATTGTTGTTTCAGGTTTGCTGAAAGAAAGTAGATTTGAGAGCTGGACACAAGACTGGGTCAAGGCTAGGATCAGACTCCAGTACAAGGTATGTTCTCTAAATCTGTAATCTATTTCTTTTGTAAACACCTCTGTAATGACATAAATGCACTTACCTGTCACCCCAACCAAGTTGATAGTTTAGTTTCCTGACTATAGGGTAGAAATATCCGCCAACAAATATGAATCAACATAACCCTCTAGGTTAAACTTTTGATTCACATCATACTTGAGCCCATAATCAATTGTACCCTTCAGGTACCTCAAAATATGCTTTACAGCTACCAGGTGAACACCTCTTGGATCCGTTAGGAACTAGCTCAATGTGTTCACTGCAAAGCAATTATATGGTCTCGTATTCGTTAGGTACATCAAGGACCCAATCATCTGACGATACATCATGACATCAACCGGCTCAAATGAAGCATCACACAGAAGCTTCAGGTTCGATGCCATAGGTGTGGCCATGGCCTTGAAATCCATCATCCTGAACCTCTTCAGGATATCTACTGCATACTTCCCTTGTCCAAGGAAGATCCCATCTACACTCTGCCACACCTCCATGCCTAGAAAATATTGCATCATCCCCAAGTCCTTCATCTCGAACTCGGAAGCAAGCTTCCTATTCGTGTCGGCAATCAATATATCCTCTCCTGTTACAAACAGGTCATCCACATACAATAAGAGTATCATAGGATTTCCTTCCTCAACCTTGTAATAAAGGTTGGAATCCGCTTTACTCTTGGTAAATCCCAAACTGGATAGAAAGCTGTCTATCCTACCATACCAAGTCCTAGGAGCTTGCTTCAAGGCATACAAGGCTTTTCTTCAACATGCACACATATGACTCTCTGTCATGTGTCTCAAAACCAAGTGGTTGGTCCACATACACTTCCTCTTCGACTACACCATTCAAGAAGGTTGTCTTGACATCCATCTGGTGTATATTCCATTTCATCACTGCAGCCAGAGCAAGTACTGTTCTAATGGAAGTGTATCTGGCTATAGGAGCAAAAATTCTCTTCATAGTCTATCCCCCCTTTCTGGGAGAAGCCACGAGCTACAAATCACGCTGTGTATTTCTCTATGCTACAAACTGCAGCATGCTTAATCTTGTAGATCCACTTGAAAGTCACAATAGACTTCCCTTCAGGTCTTGGGACCACATACCAAACATCATTCTTCATGATCGACTGGTACTCTTCGATCATTACTTCATCCCGGATCCTGGGAACTTCAGATTCTTCAATAGATAGCTTTGTTGCTGGAGTAAATGTTGTAGTCCTTCTTTTGTAGGTGATGGTATATGATCTTTCCTACAAGACAAGTTAAATTCCATGATTAGAAAATTCTCATAGTTTTTAGAACAAATTCTTACATAAATAAATATGTCATACAGTCATGCAATTAATTTAGCCAATGCTTCAATACAACATTTATCCATATCCCATAACTTTCTAGATGCCTTCCAATCTCTACCAAAACATTGTTAAGAGTGTGCACAACTCCCAACATGTCAGCAAAGAGGTTTCATTCTAGATAAGTAGCAATGGAATGTTGTACAGTGCCATAGGCCACTTACCCATTACATGCATATTAGTGGTATACTGTTCATTAATGTAATTATTCTAATATGCATGATACACAACCTAAGTCTAGGAACATAAGTATATACATTATTGAACGGTATTATTTAAACAATCAAATATACAAGAAATGACAATTCAAATACTTATCTTTGTTTGTTTGTTGGGTGGACTCCCTCTCAATCTTTGCTTCCTTGCAGGAACTACTGGAGTGTGCTCCCTCTGGATCTTTGCTTCCTTGCAGGAACTAGTGGAGTGTGCTCCCTCTTGATCTTTGCTTCCTGGATTACCTGTCCTTGAACTTATATCCATCTTTGATCACTATGCATGCTTACTAGTATCATCATTGTGTTATCCTCGAGATCTCATACATAAGCATACATTCATTAGTATAATACTATCAAAACACAATAATCTTAAACATGTATAGCCATGATCATTTCAAACACAGATAATAAGCATTAGCATTCAAAGTTTCAGGGAAGACTTCTCTTACTCATGCATATTCATATTTGACCATAGAACTCTTATGGTTAGTCATATCATCAATCAAGGTAAGAGACATAATATGCATAAACCCTAGATTACTCAAACTTGTAACTTCATGAGTAATCATTATCAATCATACAAAAGTATAAGACGCTTATATAGGGTAGGATTCTAACTTGATATAGGAAAAACATACCCGGTCATCATTTGCTAGTTATGTCTAGAAATGTTTTTCTTGTTCTCTTCAATGACCTGCATAACTCATAAGTTAACCATTGTAGAACCAAATTATACATACCTCTATGTGATCCATGACTATGGATGAGTCTTTGTCTTCATGTCACTATGGTCTTGATCTAGGACTTGATTTGTACCTTCATGTTAGCGGATAAAATTCTCCTCATACAACACCACAGTGCATTAGTACAATCATAATACAATCATAATTGTCATAACCCTAATCAATGAATGTCTTCTATCATGCATTCATACTTTTACTAGGGTGATAAGACAAGTCTAAAATTAAACAAGATTGTTACTAAACTCAATAACATGAAGACAATCATATTATAAACTTAATCATGAACAAATTTCAAAACATACCTGTAAATCATACCTATCAGATTGCTTGTAGTAGTTGTTGTTGTTGTTCCTTTTGTTCTTAGGACAATCTGAAGAAAAGTGTCATCTTCTTGGTATGTGTTGTGAGAGCTTGATCTTCATTCCCCATCTTCTCTTCTCGAGCTACAATCCGAGATTCTTCCTGTGAGCATTCTTCCCACAGCTTACTGAAAGAGATATGTTTCTTCCTAGCACAAATTCCTTGGATGAAGGAATCCCATGACCTAGGAAGGCCATTAAGAGTGGTCATTATCACTTGTCCATTCTCTATAACTTCTCTCATAGCTTCAAGTTGTTCTTTTATCTGGGATACCCTTGATAGATAAGACTGCATGGTCTCTGCATTCTGGAACTTGATATTCTTCAATTGATTCCTTAAGGTCATCTTCTAATTTATATTCTTCCCTTCAAATAGCTTGGTCAAGGAATCAAACATCTCCTTAGGTGTCTTTAGGGAAGACACATGGGGTATGAGATAGTCCTTAATAGAATCAGCAATGATTCTCTTAGCTTTGACCAAGTTCTTCTTGTGTGAAGCCTTAGTCTCATATCCCTCTGGAACTGGAACCTCTTCACTTGTGTAAGTGTCCAACTCATTCTCTTCTAGGATTAACCCAATCCTATACTTCCATGCTCGGAAGTTATCAACCCCTTCAAACTTACCCTCAAGCTTGGTGTGGTGAGACATCTTAAGAAGAACTTCAAATGGAAATAGAAAATTTATTAGGTCTTACCACTTGATTTGCTGAAAATTGGATCTAGAGCTGGATTAGGGTTTGTTAGAGAAACCCTAAAAATTCAAACTTTGAATTTCAAACTTATGAAAGGATAGAAAGATGTGCCTTGATGAGCTGATCAATTCGGTATACTCAGAATTTGAAAACTGCAAAGTTTCACCCCTCAAATTTGTTTTTCAAACTTCCGGATTCACTGGTGAGGACCCTGAATTAGGGTTTGATTTTCCTAGAGCTTAACCCACCCAAAAAGTTCGATATTGGTCTCTAAACTTCATTTTTTTGAGGAGCATCCAACCATGGTCTCTGATTTCAGAAATTCCAACTTTTGCAGAAGCCCTAATTTTCGGCTTCACTAGAGAGGACCCCAAACTAGGGTTTTATTTTCTCGAAGCTTCACCCAACCAAAAAGTTCGATCCAAAGCTCAAAAATTCGATTTTTCTAAGGAGCATCCAGCCATGGTCTCAGATTTCAAAAATTCCACTTTTTGTGGAAACCCTAATTTTTAGGGCCAAAACTGAAAGTGCTCAGAATTGAATTCTGATTGGACAGAAAGATGCGCCTTGCTGAGGAGAGTCAATCTAGCCTCCTTCCTTTGAAGATATGTGGAGAGAAACCCAAAAACAAGAAGCCCTAGCTTCCACAACTGCATAGTGTCTTCTTCTCAGGTTAGCTCTAATACCATGTTAATTTTGAGCATTAATTCAACATACTCTAGGATCTTTACTGAGAGAATAGCATGTACAACATATCAAGCATATCAATCACAACAAGCAATCACATGAGACAATAGACACACAGAGTTTCCTTGGGGAAAACCATAAAGGTGAAAAACCCCAATAACTTCCTCAGAGATAGATAAAGCAATGATACAAAACCCAATCATAAGAGATAGTCTCCTAGCAGCAACTTCTCCTTCTCCACTAATGCACCACTCTCCAATGAGTGTATGAGTGAGAAAGTGAATGATCAAATAGAGTGCCTCCCGCACTCTATTTATACTTGACTTGACTTGCCTAATAACCTTACTAGGTTGGCCTCAAATTAACCATTTAACATAACGCAGACAGGGCCGACCCCCAACAGGGTGGTCTAATAACCCTTTAACCCACATGACTTATACAGGGTCGACCCCATCAAGGTGGTCTAATAACCCATCAACTATAAGTTACGACACTTATATAATATAAATGACGACACTTTCGTATAGAGGAATAATAACATCTCTATATGAATACAATATACATATATGTGAAATACATTCCGAAGTTAAAAATACATCAACATCGCATGGCATGCAACTATGTTCCAAGTGCACAGAACATACCTGTGCAAAAATAATGCAAAAAGGGATGTTCAGGATGTGGGCTCTCTTGAAGCATGTCTTATCCGGTCAGGGTAGTAGGATGTGACTACAATATTAAGAAAATGAGAGAGGATTAGGAGAGCACGTAGGAAGTAAGAAGGTAATGGAAAACTACAAGGAGCATTAGACTTGAAAGCATAAGCAGCAGTATGCAAATACAGTAACACAAAATGCAAAATTTTGAGAGTCCCTAGTTTAATGGCCAAAATAAGATTTAGAGAGAGTCATGAGGCCTCAAATCAATGACATGGAGGGGCTAATCGAGGAACCTCGAGACTAACATAAAATTCAGCATGGGTACCAAAAGGCATCAGAGGTTCTAACTAGGGTACCCATGAGTTGGCAAGCTCTAACATGGAAGTTACGAATTTTCTAAGAAGAGAGGGCTATTGTCGCAAATCCATGTGTTGGGATTCCGAGGCATGGAAATAATGGAAAGGATGATGTGAATTATGCATGGCGGAAATGACATTCTCTATATGCAAGTTCATATCATAGACCTTTTAAATGGACCACCAATTAGGAAAATTGTGCTTTGGTTCTTGTTCCCTTGTCAAATTAGTCAAAAAACTGGCAAAATGGAATTAGCATTAGTTGACTAAAAATAGGGCCAAAACTATATTAAAATGGCTAATTTTTTTTATATAAACAATTTATATGGTAAAAATCATTTACAATTCATTTTCACCTTGGTTTTTTACCCGTTTGGAGATTTTTTCCCTAGATTTTCTACTGTTGATTATGGAGTCCTCGAGCCATCATTTCAATCTATTAGTTCTAGGTATTCTTCTTCTCCCCTATCTTTCCTTTTAATCCCTTTTTTTATTGATTTTAGTCCAAGATTTGACATTTTGGCCTCATTATAATTCCCAAACTATGCATTCACACCTTTTGATCTTGTGGAGAATGAATTTCCGAAGTATTAACACCTGCACAGTTCAAAGGGAACGAATGTTCATGCATGTTCAGAAGAAAAAACATAAATTTGTGGTAGAATGATGCAAAAAGTTGTGCCTTGTCTAAAATAATCACTTTTTGTGTAGATCACTTTCATATGGAGGGAGCACGAGCTCGAGGATATGGACTATGATTCCCTGGGAGACCCATTGACACTAAATGCACTTTGTCATTTTGGATTAATAAATTTATTTAGAGTCTCCTACATGAGCGACCAAAAGGGATTGATGGATCAAACTATTTCTATAGGTTTATACATGTTTCTTGTGCTACAAAGACATGACAAGAGCTCATGATTGAGTTCTTAGAAATTGATTTTTGTACATTTTGATCCAGTACGGATATTGTATTTTTCCATGTTATGCACCATTGAGGGCTTAGAAAGACCCTATTTTGTATTATGACTCACACTTTTGTACTTTATGGACCTACTTTTATATTAATGAAAACAACTTTTATCAGCCTTATTTACAGTTTGTACATGCTCTTGCACTTTGTATTTTGTTTTCATCTAATTATGTGAAAAATACCAATCTAGGACATAATTAAATAATGCATCTGACATAACATTAAAACTCCTTGTCACATGAATATAAGTAATGAATTCAAAGTGGCATTCAAGAAGGCGCATCCTCATGAACTTGCGTAGTAATGTAGGATGACGGACACAGTATATACCATTCAACTACGACACTACCAACTGTGAGTCTAGGTGGAAGTTAACTGTTGGATTCCAAGTGAAATTTATCCCAACAGTAACTCAGTCACGACACTATATTCAGAATTGTTATTGGTATCCATACCAAAAGACACTCCACTTGAGCTCACAAGTTGGCCTGCAGGATCGTAGATTACCCAAGCTGCAGAAGCAATATTTCGGGTGTGGTGGAAATATCTGTCTATATATCCCATGAACATATGTGCATCTGATGACATCTTCCAAATGAGAAAAAAGCATGATGAGCAACGACCAATACTAATAAAAAACATAAAATTAAAAGAAACCTAAGCTACTTATAATACAACAATTCCAAGCAAATTCTTCCCAAACATGACTGTCTAGGAAAAGTGCCCCTTCAAGTAGAGCCCATTCATAGGCCCTAAGATGTTTCCCTCGAAATATTATAACTCATAAGACCATTGTTTTATAAATTTCCTCACTATGTAAGGGACAAGCCATTTTCAAGTGAATTTATCAGACCCAAGCTAGTCATGGTCATAGACTAGCACCATATCTCCTGTAGAGAAGACACAAGGACGGATAGAATTTCCGTACTAATATTTAACACATTTTTTTATTTTCTTCATTAGCAGTAGTGGCACCCCTTCTATGCTCATTTAACTGTTCCAAGTATACTATATGCTCTTTTAACTACGTAGTATCTAGTAGGATCTCAACAACTATCATTAACGATGGGATTTCCTTTTCATCAATTCTCACATCACTATTGGTAGGAAAAAATAATGCATGTTGGTGCATGTATCTCCAAGGCATCTCCCCTAAATACATAGCCTCAATCATAGCTTCATCGGAAGGCATTACTGTATCTAACAGATCATGATATGGTAAGGAATTGATAGCCCAAATGGGCATAAAATATTGATCATCCATATCTACCTGGGAAAGTGAAAATATTAGTATGCATTCTTAGATATGACAACTTGATAAACTATATTGGATTCATACAAATCCGATGAGGCCCTTCTACACCCAATCCCTATATTAGGTTATGGCACTATCCATGAGTCTTCAAAGTAGGAAGTCCTAAAATGAGAGGCTTTTACTACAAGGAAGATGGCGACCGTCAAAATCACATGTATAGGGGATGCATTAGCACTCAAGTCAGGTGAGGGGAGATTAAACGTTCCCATTAATGTAGGATATATCCCCACTCCAACATTTTCAAATTATCTCTTGGAATGGCCTACTAAGGGGACATTTTCCTCATTGTTATGAGTCGACTCATTTATGCATAACAATAGTTGGTCAATGGTTACTATCTTTCCTTCATGGGTAAATTTAAGCACTCAAAAAATAAAAGATACTAGAGCCATCACGGCATGGGTCTAACTTATTCCTAGCAGTGGATTATAGTCTAGTGGAGCATCGACAACTTCTACCTCCATACTAATTGTTTTCCCCCTAGCTCTATTGGGATAGTCGAGATGATTTCATGAGGTTATAAGTGATCGTTGAATGATTTAAGCATGGTTGAAGGAGGAATAGTGTTAGGTGAGCCAATGTATTTCCAACACGATATGGAAATTACACATGTGGATACCCCCTCATGTATAATAGTTTGATATATGTTCGACCTACTAGTCGATACCTAATTCTAAAAATTTGCATGATGAGGTAGGTAGGGCTTCCAATTTTTCAAATTTAATGTCAATACTATTCAAAGGATCCATAGCTCCTATGGACAAAATTAGATTCTTTCATTGAGTAGGAAAAATATGGAGGACTTCCACTATGGACATTGCACAAGAATCTTGTATTAGGTCTTCAACTATGCTATAATTCTAGGCAACACACGCATTGGGGTTGTACATCGTGCCCTTCTTTAGGACACCTTTTGTTATCCTAGGCATAGTGTCATTGGATGGCTTTTCTATGTGAAAAAAATTAGATACTTCGGGATTAGGAATATCTTTTCCTTTGGATTTAAATGTAGTTGAATCATAGTTTTGAGTTCTAGTTTGAAGGTTCATCTCCCATTGACACATGAAAACCTATTTTTTTCTTGAATTTCCCCCTTGGGAGGAGGTACCTTGATTGCCCCTTTGCGAGGTTATAGGGTTTGGATTGGTAGTATCAATTATCTGTTGCTACTTCGGAGGGAACGAATTAGTTAGTACAGATGGTTTATTGGTAGATTCCTATTGCACCAACAATCATTTAGTAGCCTCCAATTTGGGGCATAAGTAATTTAGTTGATCATCTGTGCAAATACTACATGGAAATTTCACCTTCCTTTTCTCTTTCTCACCCACACCAGCATTTTTATTATTATTTTTATTGTTATTGTTTCTTTTATTATTATTTCCCTTATTCCCATTCCTTTTATTTGTATTCTTCTTCCCTACAAGGATACTAGTTTCCCTTAAAATTGGCCATTTGCACTGAACAAATGTCCAATGGCGGGTTGGGTTTGGGATTTTTAGTGTTGTTCTTAACAATTGTAGCTGCATTTTGGTTGACACCTTGAAAATATGTGGGGTTTTCAACTGAACCAATCATGCCATCAACATGTGTCCCAAGAGTGTGTTTAGTTGGATTGGAGTATCCCATACAACATTCTTAACTAGGAATCAACCAAGTCAAGTTGTTAGGATTTAATGATGGATTTCTCTTATGTTTGTACCCCAGAGAGGGACACATCCTTTGCAATGAACAATTGTGTTGGTGCAAAATGGATACCAGGGTTCTTGTGCATTGGCCAACAAAATGGCATCATTGTAGTCTAGTGTGATGGCATTTCCAATCCCCTTAAGGGGGAAGGTCTCACCTGAAGCATAACCAAGATCAGATTAGAGTGGGGATTAGTTAGCTATATGGTTGTGATTGGGTTTTACAACAACGAACATTAAAACAACATTCATCATATCGCAATAACACGTAAACGGATTCATCATTTATCCATTGAAATGAATATTATTAAGCACAAAGAAACCATCATAAGCGCAGAAACACGACAAAATCATATTCAACAAAAAATTAAAGGGGGGAAGCAATATCTTTCATTATATCATTATATACTCATTACAATAGAAATATCATTGCCTCATGCCTTACATTCACCATGGAATTACCCATCGCGGGATATAACAGAACCCCAAAACCCCATTACAAAACCCATAACAAAGAGATGGAGCTCTCTTTCTGTAGTTGACTCTTCTAATGCTAGGATATTCTTATCTCTGAACTGTCTCGTGGGTTCTCTCTCTCTCCCTCTTTATCTTCATTTTCCACTTCCTTTTATACTTGCATGCTTGGTCTAAAACAGGTCCAAAACATTTGCAGTTGTTACCTTGCTTCTGCAACTTTTGGTGCTTTCTGCTACTTATGCTTCTCTCTTTCTTTGAATTCTCTTCTTTCTTAGTCCACTTCAAAACAAAGGATACAATAGGACCTAACCACAAATATTGACTCGCCCTCGAGTCAACTACCCTGCTTCGTGATTGATTCCCGAACTTCTTCAATTGTTGGTCCTTCAAACAAAGGAGCCAACTTTGGTAATGAAAAACATCAGCTTAGCAATTTTGGTATCGAACAACATGAGTATTTAGCCTATGTTTCAGTTACACCAAAGAGAAAAAATACCAGATGTTAATCAAAGAAAAAACTCCACTACTACATATGGTCTAATTTGCCACGAACTTGCGTTGTAATAGCCACAAATTTTCGTCCCTGTTGCAACGATTGGGGTTTTTTTTTTTGTGGAAAGATATCCGTGGATGTAGGGATGAAAATTCCACATCGTGGCAATAGCAACGCTTCGTTGTTTCCATGTGTCAACAACACAACAGTTCACATATCTACGGAAAATGAATCTTGCCACGCAATTGCGTCGCTATATCGACGCAAAACTCCTATAAATTTCCACGCAGGTGCTTAACCTACCACGAATGTTCGTCGCAATATCCACGCATGGATTCCAAAACTTTCATGGAAGATTCAACATCTGCATGGAAGATATTTTATAGTTCCATGAACCATCGTCGCAGTATCCATGTTGGCATTCACAAACTTTCATGGCAGGTTCAGCAACTGTGTCGAAACATTTCTACAGCCTACATTGATGTTCGTCGATATAGAGACAATACCTGGAAGTTTAAAAAAAAAAAATTGAATGCGACGATACAGTCATAGATTTGCTTCATATAGACTAAAATCACTTCTCATGAACTAGCTCTTACATCTACAATCAAATCCTTATCAATGATTCCTTTCAGATCTGCAAACAAGTCTTTTAATGATGATTTCCAATTCTATCAAACTTCATAAAACAAATAATCTTGCATTGTATTCCTTAAAGTAGTTACCAAGTCTTTATGATAAGAAGTAACACAAATAAAATTTGTTCAAGTAGTTTTCATACTTATCCCTTTTCAACAATAAATTCTTCAACTTCAAGTTTTGTCTTTTAATGGCACAAATATTCAAACTCAAACTCAATTTGGTCACAAAGAATAGGCTCGGTCTTCAAGATATAACTGATGTTCTCCCATAACACTATTCAAACTCAACTTCAATTTGGTCACAAAGAATATGCTCAGTCTTCAAGTTATAACACTGCAAGTCCTTCAAATATGCTATCAATATGTTTCAATGCTTTGCAAATTGTTCTTCTTCAAGCTCAGATTTCACATCCTTGTGTCCTTTGAATAATCATAAGGCTTAAACAACATTTTGCAATGTATGAGCTCGGTCTTACAAAGAATTATACCTTAGCTCTATTCACTTCTTTTCTCTATTCACTTCTTAATAAAAATTTCTCAAAGTCATTTATCATCAAACTTTTCATGAGCTTGTAAACAACAAACACAGTCCTAGATAGATATCTCAAGAACTTGAACTAAATGTATAACAATGAAGAATTGTAAGCCTCAGTCTTAATCACATGTGGATAGCAGTTGAATGGTGATCCGATCACCATCAAAACTCCAACTTTCAGTAACCACCAGAATCTCCTCCTTGTCACATTCTGAACCCCACATCTGGGTGAACAGTCATGCATTCAGCTTCTCCCTCAGGCCCTTCTCCCTCTATGGTAATATATCATTGAGGATAGAAGACTTGAACCAAGATGAAGATAAATGGCTATTTGTTGGGACTTGAAGGATTGGAACTCGTACCCAAACATTGGGCAAGCATTAAATGATGAAAATAGAAATCCATGTTCACTATCTCCAATCAATAATGATCTATACTTACGGATTCAATCTCATCAAAAGCATTCTCTTTTGCGATAGGGATTCAAAAGAAAACCCTGGTTTGTTTTCAATGGATGATTTTTGTTGAAAGGGAGTGTCCCTTGTTCTATTATTGTTTTTTGAAAAAATATGTATTAAGTAGAGCTTTAGTATTCAGGTTGTGTTTCTTTTAAACGACTTTGTGAATTCAACCCTCTATTGTTAAGAGAGGACGGACTTATTTTGAGTGCCTGAATGAACATACAAAATGTATTTTTGATGTTTCTATATGAAGTGAAAAATGTGCAAGATTTGATTTTATAGAAATGTGACCTTAGTGTACATTTTTCATTAGTATCTTGCATTAAAGCAATGACATGATAAAGTTTTACTTTAAACCCCTACAAGGAAATAAGATCACAATTCTACTTGTCATGAATACCCTATAGGAAACAATTGTTCCACAAATTCTATCATTTGAAGTTTGCAATGCTACGGTTTTCTATTCTCAACAGTCACTGCATTTTTTAACAAGCAACTCTTTGTAGGCTTATTGAATAGAAAATAAATAGAGTGGAACCAATGGTTGAAAATATTTCTAAATAAACTTTGAAGTCAATTGATATAATCAATCTTACCTCCACCAAAGCCCTTGTTTACCAAGTCTCCTAGAAGCACACTAAGCATGTAGCAACAAAAAATTATTTAAGTTACAACAAAGGAATCCAACCAAAATAAATTCTAACTTGTGCGGATATGAAAAAGGTGGGAAGCAATGCACCAAAAAGAATGCACAGAGAAGGCATGTGCAGGTTGAATGCAGAACCCCAAAACTACACACGCCACAAGATAACAAACTTGCAAAATACTTGAGCTAGGGCACAATAGAAGAGCCCAACTTAGCTTCCATGTTAGAGGCCACCTGATCCAATGAATGCACCAACCCAATAAAAACCAAAACAAATAAAGATCCCAATTGCAAATTTTGATGAGCTGCATAAATTTTCACTGTCAAGTGCACTTTATGTAAGAGGATTTGCCAAATATACCATAGAACTATATAGGCACCACATGCAAACAATGCAATTACCATAGACTCAAATGGGAAGATGTATTCACTTAAGACCAAACAACTTCAAACAAAGACAAATTACACAATTTTACATGTAGCACAACCATGTTTACATCTCCCATGCAAATATTTCTGACTCCATACAACACTTCATGGGGATGAGATTTTCTCCATAATCTATTGCCATCTTCTTATGTGACACATGAAACTTCTCTGCACTTGCTGTTACCCAGAATTTCATTTGATTTCATGCCACCTTCTATATATTTTCTAGCTGCATATGCAATCACACAGAAATCAATATCATCACGTGTTCTACCACTGTGTCTATATCTCATTCTATGATCATTCTATGTCTATATCTGTGTCATTTGCATTCAAAGGTAGAACTACTGGTGCATGTTGTTTTGCCTCTTAATATGTTATTCTTCGTAAATCAATATGTAGTTCATTGTTCATCTATAGGTTGTATGAGATCCAAAAGTTGTAACAATGAAGTCTAAACCAGCATCAATCTAAGGTCCCGTGTCTGATGCGAGGGAAAGCTGATAACTCAGAATGCATGTTATATAGTCATATCAAAAGCAAATAGTTGTTAGCATAGTCTTAATCAAGTTTGAGATGGAAACACTTATTGACTTTATAGTTACAAAAATGTGTTTGAAGTTTATTTAAAACAGAGAGCACATGCACATGTGATAAAGTAACAGTGTCCCAACTTCCATGCAGTTAGATGCTGTGATTACAGTGCAGGGTTATAAACTTTTCTTGAATGATGTGAGAAAAAATTCAATGTGCAAAAAAACATTTAAAAAAAAACAAGAATGCCATAACAATCAAACACCTTTAAGGTAGTATGTGCCCTCCATGTATCAGCTAATAATAGTGAGCACAATTCACATTAGTTCCACAACACAAATGCCAATAGAAACAATAAAAAAAAATTCCAGAAAAATTATAAAAAAAAAAAAAAAAGTATTCCATGGATATACATTAGTCAGTCTAAAATATACTTACCTCTTGAAACCAAGAACTCCAAATGTACAACCCATAAGTTCTTAACACAAGCTATTTGGTATATTCAAAATTGCTATAATGAGTTACACTGACAAGCAAACTAAAATGATAAACTATTAATTTTCAGTAACATGTAATAAAATAAACATATATATCATATAACAAAAATAGAGATATATTTTAAGATACCAACCTGGGTGTGAAACTATTCTTGAAAATACACTCAGAAGTGTTAGTTTCAGAAAAGACTGTTTGTGCCTCAGAGAAGCCAGTCTTCTCTAGGAACCAGCTGACCCTACAAGAGGGTGTGTACAAACCAGAGAGAGAGAAATGACTGGAGTTGATTAGGTCAATGACAATCAAGCACAGTACATAACTCAACATAAGTAAAGTCACAAAAATTATAAACTTCAACCAAGTCTCAGCATAAAAGAAGTGATTATCAGCACACCACAACTGATCACAAGTGATCAAAGTCAAGTACTCTATAAGACCAAAAATTCAACAAGGTGGTATAAAAAAAATGAAGGAGGGTAAATGTCTGCATTAACCACAAGTCAAAGACAAGGTACCAGAATTCCAATAATAACTCAATCAAGGTGGGGAAGGTACAACAAGTATTTAATAACTCAATCAATAACAGGTAATAAAATAAACATATTGATCATATAATAATAAGAGAGGTATAGTTGAATATCTCCACGTCAACATTAAACCAAAAGAAACAACAGCATAGATGTCCACGGTAATCTGTTCCATCCAAACCTATCAAGTGTACGTTTAGGTCAGTAGTATTCTTTTCTCCGAACTGTAGCAGTTGTTTGGCCATTATCACCAGCCAAACAGCTACTACAGTTCGGAGTCAAGAATACTGCTGACCTAAAAGTACACTTGATAGGTTTGGATGGAAACCATTTTCAATGTTGATGCCACTACCCTCCTTATTGTCTTACAAAAAGGCATGAAAATGAGGAAAAATACTTAAAATTGTGGACTTCACCTTCAAAGAGTGCCTTACAATCACATTGATAAGGACTTCACCTTCGACCTATGTCTAGTCCCAAGGCTGCCACCTTCAGGATTGAAGTGTAGCTAACAATGGAAGACACAAGTGTAGTTTATTACCACCATGCAAATTTAATTTGACCTTTCAATTCCCATCACCATTTCCTCTCATACGACGTCCCACAACCATTTCTCTTGACACCCACTCTTCATTCATTCTGTATGCATTTCACTATGAAACCGTATCAGATTCTCACTGTGTTTTCCCTCAATTAGTTTATCAATTCAGTATGACCCACGCCCGCCGTCCGAGGAGTGTTACCAGCAGTCTTGAGTTTCATCGTGGCAATGGTGACGATTCATGGTATTATGTTTAATCCCTTTGACTGCAATATGGAAAACTCATAGTTCACTACGAAGGTTTGTCTGACAAATGTGATGGTTTGGGTTTCGTGCCCCAGGAGAAATTCCTCAAAGTGTCCCTGAATGGCACCGGGGTTACGGAACCCAAACCATCTAATTTTTCAGACAAACTATCGTAGTGAACTTTGAGTTTGCCATATTGCAGCCGAAGGGAAACATAATACCATGAATCACCACCGCTGCCATGCTGAAACTCAAGACCACTGGAAACACTCCTCGGACGGTGGGCGTGGACCATACTAAATTGATAAACTAATTGAGGGAAAATGCAGTGAGAATCTGAGACGGTTGCATAGTGAAATGCATACAAAATCAATGAAGAGTGGGTGTCAAGAGAAATGGTTGTGGGACGTCGTATGAGAGGAAATGATGATGGGAATTGAAAGGTCAAATTAAATTTGCATGATGGTAATAAACTACACTTGTGTCTTCCATTGTTAGATGCACTTCAAGCCTGAAGGTGGTATCCTTGGGACCCATGACCCTTAGAACCAAGGGTATGCTCCAAATGTGGCCAAACAACCATAGTACTCTATAAGAGCAAAACTTCAACAAGGTGGTTTTAAAAAAGTTACTCAAGGAGGGTAAGTGACCCCATTACACACAAGTGAAAGATAAGGTACCATAAGACCAATCATAGCTCAAACAAGGTGGGGAAGGTACAACCAGTCATATCTCTCTCAAATGTACAACCGTCCAATATAACCTAAAGGTTCATCATCGCGGCATAAGGAAGGGTGGTGGGATGCCAAATAAAAATATCCCTCATTTCTCTCTATTGATCAAATAACAATAAGAGAGGTATAGTTGAAGATCTCCACGTCAACATTAAACCAAAAATCCGATCTGAAGTGTGGGTACAAATATAGTACCTTATACTATAGAAAATAAAAGCCACCTTTGTTACCTTTCAATTTAGCAATATGGTCTACAGAAGCAAAATTTCCTCACAATTACCATTGAAATTTCTAACTAGTGCTAAAGCAACAGTAAAATATTTTATAACATAATTTTGATCTCTATCAACTTCAGCACTCCTATGTGGTCCATGTGCTGAAGTTGGTCCTCGAGATGTAAGTTGCTTACACAGATAACCATTGCATGACTGCACAATCTTCTAAACACATATAAAGTAGACAGGAAACACCAAACATTAAATGTGATACATACCCTGGCTTTGTCTTGCGTATTTCTTTCCTATGGCATAATTTATGATAATGTATGCGCTGTTATAGTCTTATCCTATAGCTAGACGATTGGGCTGTTGAATGATAGATTTGTATTTCGTTGATACCGGTGATACTTTTATCCTGAGTCTAAATTGTCATAAATAATCCTGGGCAAGATGAGATACTCCAGGGGTTTGATATCTAGACCTGTGGTTTATCAGTTTTCGAAAAGTATGGGCGCCTATCCTAGGTTATGAGTTTTGGAACCGTGAACTGGGGAAGTACCCATTTGGATTTTTCAAGCTTTATGATGTAATCTTAAGCCTGCGTTTGTACTCGTGTGTAGTCCTGGCCTTCGTAAGTCTGCTATGTGTGAGGTTAAGACTTTAAAGTGGGAATCAACCGTGTTTGTTGAAGTCTGTCGGTGGTATCGATTGCGTTTCACTTCTGTGAATCTTTAAAGAATGAAATCCCAATTCCTCCTATGAATTTCTATTTTACTATTTAGAAATATGAATGGTTTGGCTAACGTAGGATCAGTTTAAGGTTACTGTGTATTTCAATAGATTTGTTGTGATGTGATGCGCCCTTGATTGGGGATGGGGTTCGATCCATGAAATTTGGGATTGGCACCCATAAATAAAATGAAGATGACGATTGAATTATGGGAACCTATGTGTGGATATGTGAAACTATGTTTTTGGAATACAAATCTCTGTAATACTTGATGCGTTTATTTTGATGTAAAGTTTGAAAAATGGTTGAATCATAGGGACGTTTTGATAATGAAAAGTGTAGTGTGGCTGGAAGTTTTGATGTCTGGTTGTAGATAAATACCGCAACATTGTCCATTACCAATTTTTTTTATCAACTTCGAGGTTCTGCCCAGAATCCAATGGAGGGTCTAGTAGGTCTAGCCAAGCTAGCCTGTGCTAGACAACACCCCAGGAATAAATTTAGAGTTATTATCTTGTTTTAAATACTTATATTTTTTTCTGTCTGAATTTTCTTACTAGTTACTGTGTAGGGATTTCTTAGGTTCTCTTTAAAACATTTAGGGTCGTCCCTTCTTTATGTTGGAGAATCACCAAATAGAAATGATAACAGTGGCAAACAATCATCTAATATCCTAGATACACCACACATCAATTAGGGAAGGAAACTACAATAGTATTACTCATTTCTGATCTTTAAATCTAGGTGTATTTTCATACTATTAACAACTGTACGATATCTAACATCGACCAACTCATTATAAATATCTAGTGCTTCAACCATATCAAGGAAATTACGATTTGCAAACATAGACTCAGGCATTCCATTCCTTTTACAACTTTAACGAAAACACGGGAGGTTTTTACACAGTCATCTTTCAATCAAATGAATTAACAATCATTAGCACCACAACCATCTTTCATCAAAATCGCATACATTAAATACAAACAAGCATTGGGTTTCAAACGCAAGAACTGGGATCGAATCCCTTTAACATTCCACCCATTTAAACTCTTTTGTATCTCTATTTATGAAATTCCAGAAACGCAGTAATAAAGAAAGAACCAAAGCTCATAATTTAAATCACTCAGGAAATCAATTATGGGAACATTACACAGTAAACACGATTTATTGAAACCATATCAGAACACAACAGAACCTTCAAGGATTATTACTGCTCAAACCCTATGGATGCAGACTCTAAGGTTTATATTGCAACTCTAGAAACCTGACGGAATCCAAGGATCAAATCCCACATTGACACCAAGAAAACGATAGACGCCCAGGTCAGGTATCGAAACCCCGGGTAGAATTCCAAAAGCCCAGGTCCCATGAAAATAATTTAGACATGAGGCAAAAGTATCTTGGGAAACATAAACGT
Source organism: Larix kaempferi (assembly GCA_027924585.1). Lineage (NCBI taxonomy): Eukaryota > Viridiplantae > Streptophyta > Pinopsida > Pinales > Pinaceae > Larix > Larix kaempferi. The sequence continues at coordinate 22,719,051 of BSBM01000445.1, forward strand.
TTAAACTAAATCGCCTACACAGAAGAACAAAAAGATTTTATTCAGTATGGAATATCTATCAGCAGTTACCATTTATAGATTCTCATGCTACAGGAAAACAGGGCGACCTTCTTAAACCCCATTTCTTCTACGCATACACTTGGATCTTATACATAGGAAAATGCAGAGATTAAATAGAGAACCAAACATTCACCATTTTATATAGAAGGTAAAGCCCGAGCCCTTTTAAACAGACATAGGTTTCGAAAGCGAATCCCAGTTCATATTGGGTGTTATTATTATTACTATTTTATCCACAAGCTTCAACGAAATTTCAGACATTGAGCCGAATGACCCAAAATATTCCACTAAGACCTTCTAGGGCCTACATTAGACAATAAATACATTTCTTGCAACAATCTAGCCAACGGCGATTCCAGGAACTCAATGCTAGTCGCAATGAACCCAATCGGGCTCACAAGGTTCCTCCTAGCAAACACAAAACACTCCACAGAGGCAAGATGAAGAGGTAATAAAATGTGGACTCTAAGCTTACCAATTGCAAACGCATCCAAGTCTAAACCTATACCATCAACCAGTAACCATGCAAATGGAGAGGGCCAAACTATTACCTGCCAAGTAAGTAAAAATATACCGGTCAGAACTCGAGTTTGTATTCGTATCAATTCAAATTAACAAGAAAGACAAGAAGGGTATTACCTGCATGTGTAGTTGTCACCATTCCTACATATGCAACCTTCGTGGTGGGATGACCATTATCCAAGCTCAGCTTAGACCACGAAACCCTCTGCCGCATCCAACATACAGACTCCAACAAACGAACTATGACATCGAAACCCTCGATGGTGTAGAAACCAAGAAGAAAACCCCTAGCTTAGCTGGCAACGTGACCATGTGCTATGGTAGAGTTACTTTTAATATTTCCCTCACCAAACCAAATTTTAGATACAAGTCATGATCCCTATAGTAGTGGAGCACTCATGACAAATGAAGTAATTGAAAAATGCAAGGAGTATTATAAGGACCCCAAGTAGTGTGTAAAGGAAACAAGTAATGGTAGGTTCAACATGCTTTGAAAGCTCAATAAGGACTTTAACTTCCAACAAAGCATTTCAAGGTGACAACCCCCAAACGTTACAAACATTAGTATTATTTAAGTGCGAGACTTGCGAAAAGAACATCATATGTAGACACCCCCATAGGTACACCTACAAACCAGGAGCACACGACCACATAATATAAATGAATATCCCATAATATTTTGTGTTGATTTTTTTGTAGGTCAAGTGGAATGTGCAACAAAAGAAAAGAAAGTGGAATGGACCAAATAAAACATGAAACAATGATGTTGCCAAAGTGAATAAGTTGTTGAGATGACAATGCAAAGTAGTAGAGAAATCTTGAATAGGAAGATGATGAAGGAATACACAATGTGTTTGTCATGGGATAAGATGTTTAAGTGAAAATGCAAAGTAGATAACTAGAAATATTGAAGATGAAGATGATGAAGGAATACATGATGTGTTCATCATGGAGAAGTAGAAAGCAAGCAATTATCATCATGGAGAAGTAGAGGCCAACATAAAATGCATAGAATGAAAGAATGTGTTTTCATTAATATCACAAAGAATGTTTACAGATTCGTACCTTAGTATAATGGTAGAGGATATGGAGCATTTGTAGCTTGTCCAAGGGAAGGTTCATGTGTCTCCTTTGTGACCTCCAATCTCCAGCCAAATGTCATGGATGGATCTCCTTTGTGAAAAAAGTAGAATGTATAGTATGCTATCCTTCTATTTCTGTAGAAATTTTAGTAGAGTGATGACAAGTTTTTGATGAAATTGGAATTGTTATGGAATGGTGACCGTGAGGGATTATTTTATAGGAACAAGAGTGGTCAATATAAATTTCTATCTAACTAATGTGTATTATATTCATCTCCTTGATTTCTTAGTGGATAAATTAAGGTTTTGGAAGGTAGATTTGTTATTGATTTTGACAACGTCAAGGGTAGTGTCCACTTTTGGCCACTACTTTGTTATGAAAGAGAGAAATGGAACTTTTTAACTTAAAATCACTTTTTAGGACCAGGTCATTCCTTTTGGGGAAATAGTAGTGACCAAGGTCACACTTTTCGAAGGAAAAGTAGCGACCTTAATTATATGGTCAATCTAATGGTTTGACTTTCAGGTTTTTGGGCATTTTATTACATCCTTAGGTCATACAGATAGAATTGGGTGGAAAAATAGTGTTTATATTGTTGATTATGATGAATAATAATGATGAAAACGGTGACAAGGAAGGTGATAAATTTTGATTGTTAAAGGAGGGAGTAATACTCTTATCAGATAAAAACAATGGGGGTCCTAGAAACCCTTATTTGTGACCTATATCAAATGAATTCTTGCATCACATTGATCATTTTGATATATATCTCTCACAACCATTTTTGTGTGGTCATGGAAATCCTTATTTGTGACCTACATCAACATAATCCTTGCATCAAGTTGATCATTTTGATATATATCTCTAACAACCCTTTTTGGGTGGACCTAACCATTCTCTAATTGGTGTTCATACTTTTCAGCTTCCATGGTACACACCTTTAGATAGATCCACATGAAGCTAACTAGAAAGAAACAATTTGAAGATCATTGCAATAGAGGAGTGGTTGCAATGAAAGCAAAGTATAATGATGAAAAAATTTCGTCCCTATATCGACGATAGTTCGTGGAACATTACAAAGCGTGGATATTGCCACGGTTTTTCCACCCTGAAAAACAAAAAATATAAAAATTAATTTTTTTAACCCACGAATGTTGGAAACATAGAAATATTTCATGGAACAATCTGCCCATATGTAGTAGTGCTCCTACTAAAAATATAACATCCCGCATGGCCTAGAAAAAGGAATTTCATCTTTAGAATCTTCACTCCCAAGGATGTCATTATTACTAGAAATCCACTGTCTCTGTGTTCAACAAGTGACTAGACACCTGAAGTTGTTTTATTGAGAATCCACGGGTCAAATAAAATAGGATGAAGCATGAGCACTAGACCTAGAGAGGGGAATGGTTGTGGCTTACACAAGTAAGGCATCTCATATAGCAACAAGGGGATGTACACAGGGGGTGGTGGGACTATCTTGATGGATACAACTTAAGGAGGCACGAGCAAATATCTGTGGATGAAAAAGGGTATTAAGTCATCTCATATAGTGGGGAGATTGCATTGGGGTGGCGATTCGCATGGTCGAGATTGGATACGAAATGATGCGTCGAGGGTCTGAGTATGGGGGAGGGATTTTAATTATGGATATCGCACAATTAGAGGATAACGGTTTAGGGAATAAAATGTGTGACATCAAGGTAATGATGGGACACAAAGCGTATGGGTGGGACAACTAGGAAATAGGGGTTGCGGTGGAGCTTATATGGATAGACTTTTCCATGATGACCCATTGGATGCATTGAAATGGATGCGACTTCACATGACTAAAATTAGAATTGCTAGAAAATATGGTTGTATTATTGAAACATAATACTGACAAATATAATCATGACGGTGGGGACCTCCCTGGCCAAAATGGTGTTGACTAACTTGGAAACGAAATAAACTACGGAAACAAACCGAACACTTGGAAAGAAATGTCACTAAACTCAAGAAAAGAAATAAAAACAACCTCTAACTCCTAACTAACATCCTCCCACAAGCATAGGTGGCCTCTTGTGGAATCACTGATCAGAAAAATAGGGATTCATGCATGCGCCATTCACCCATCCAAGATGTAAAATACCATCAAGTTGCACAAGCTTCACCATGCTTGAGTCTTTAATTTCCACAACAAAGAAAGGTCCTAACCAATGCATTTGTAACTTTCATGGATTCTTCATGAACTTGTTGTCATACAAGAGCACCTTGTCACCTATAGAAAACTGTTTCTTCTTGATGTGGCGATGTGTCATGATTTATGTCTCCCCTTTTCTACAATTGCGTGATATACTGCCAGAAATCGCGTTTCTTCAAGTTCCATGAGTTATGCAAGGAATTATGCAAGGAATCCATACTTTATCATCTGGGTTGCGTTTGCAATGTAGAGAAACGAAACAATGAACTGAACTGGAACCATTGCTTCTCTCCCATGGACCAACTAAAAACGAGTCTTCATGTGAAGTCTCTTAGAAGTAGTTCTTTATGCCTATAACATAGCTGGAATCCGCTTGTCCCAATAATATATGTTTGTAGAGAAGACTTTGGTCAACCTATCTCCAAAATATTGTTGAATGATTCGATCGTTCCATTCTCTTGAGGGTGATATGGACTACTCTTATGATGCTAAATTAGAAACTCAATTGTCAATTCTTCAATGGTGTTGTTCAAAAAATGTTTTCCTTTATTGTTAAAATTCAATATGCTAAGACAGAAAATAGTAGCATTACATTCCATTTCACAATAATAGCATATACAGGATCACTGAAGAAACAACAAGCATAGCATAAATACAAGAGACAGAGATTTATCCTGGGAAACCCTCATGGGGTAGAAAACCCAGCAAAGCTTCCTCAATATAGATGACCAGAAATATACAAAGATGAAACCCTGAGACATGATCTCCTCCTCCACAATAGCAGACCTCTCCTCCACAAGTGCGCTATCCTCAAGTGAGTGAATGTGTGTATAATGAGGAACACACCTCCTCTATTTATACACTACTCTGATATGTATTTTACACAAGTACATGTAGGCTCGTATTTAACCATTAGGTTAAATACCCCATTATAACTGACTGGGCCGACCCCTCTAGGGTGGTCTAATAACCCTTTGACCCACATAACACATTTAGGGCCGACCCCCACTAGGGAAGTCTAATAACCCGAGTTACCACATTCCTACGGAGGAATAAACATCTCCAGATATACAATAAGATATTCACGGAGGAATGAATCATCTCCAGAATAATAAAGTACAAATATAATATTCTTTGAAGTTACAATATCTCAACACTCCCCCTTAACGAGAAGGATATTATAACAGCATCTGCCCGAGCAAGGAGTCATCAACATCATACATGATACATCTATAAATCATTGGAAGCTTTCTCAACATCATTAGTAACTCAAGCAGTTACTGGAACATCTTCAATACTGGAACATCGACATCTTCAGTATTGAGTCTTTATCTTCTGTAGCACTTGAACAGCTACAACAATATCATCATCTGGATCCTCATGATACACGATCATCACCATCATCATCTCACGATCATCAGCATCGTCATCACATGATCATCAGCATCATCATCACATGATCATCAGCATCGTCATCTCACGATCATCAGCATCGTCATCACACGATCATCAACATCGTCATCACACGATCATCAGCATCGTCATCACACGATCATCAGCATCGTCATCTCACGATCATCAGCATCGTCATCACACGATCATCAGCATCGTCATCTCACGATCATCAACATCGTCATCACACGATCATCAGCATCGTCATCACACGATCATCAGCATCGTCATCACACGATCATCAACATCGTCATCTCACGATCATCAGCATCGTCATCACACGATCATCAGCATCGTCATCACACGATTATCGTCATCAATATAGGTATTCATAACAATACAAGTATCCACATCATTAGTACAAGTATTCATGCCTAATACAAGTATCCATACTGATACAAGTAACCATATCATCAATACAAGTATCCTACTGATACAAGTAACCACATCATCAATACAAGTATCCTACCGATACAAGTAACCACATCATCAATACAAGTATCCTACCGATACAAGTAACCACATCATCAATACAAGTATCCTACTGATACAAGTAACCACATCATCAATACAAGTATCCTACCGATACAAGTAACCACATCATCAATACAAGTATCCTACCGATACAAGTAACCACATCATCAATACAAAATCACTTTCTCGGAGACCATTCGTCTACGGATCAATTCAGGGACCAAATTCCGGGGATGATACAATCCCCACTTCTCGGAGACCACACGTCTATGGATCAATTCAGGGACCAAGTCTGGGGATGATACAATCCCCACTTTTTGGAGACCACACGTCTACGAATCAATTCAGGGACCAAGTCCGGGGATGATACAATCCCCACTTTTTGGAGACCACACGTCTACGGATCAATTTAGGGACCGAAGTCCGGGGATGATACAATCCCCACTTCTCGGAGACCACACGTCTACGGATCAATTCAGGGACCGAAGTCCGGGGATGATACAATCCCCACTTCTCGGAGACCACACGTCTACGGATCAATTCAGGGACCGAAGTCCGGGGATGATACAATCCCCACTTCTCGGAGACCACACGTCTACGGATCAATTCAGGGACCGAAGTCCGGGGATGATACAATCCCCACTTCTCGGAGACCATACGTCTACGGATCTCTTTAGGACTGAAATTCCAGGGATGATCCAATCCCTTCAACTGTCCACTAAGGACTTCATTCTCAGAGACCTCACGTCTACGACTCTCTTTAGGACTGAAAATCCAGGGATGATCCAATCCCCTCAACTGTCCACTAAGGACTTCATTCTCGGAGACCTCACGTCTACAGATCAATTCAGGGATCGAAGTCCAGGGATGATACAATCCCTACCTGTCCACTAAGGACTTCATTTTCGGAGACCATACATCTACGGCTCTCTTTAGGACTGAAAGTCCAGGGATGATCCAATCCCCTCAACTGTCCACTAAGGACTTCATTCTCGGAGACCTCACGTCTATGGCTCTCTTTAGGACTGAAAGTCCAGGGATGATCCAATCCCCTCAACTGTCCACTAAGGACTTCATTCTCGGAGACCTCACGTCTACGGCTCTCTTTAGGACTGAAAGTCCAGGGATGATCCAATCCCCTCAACTGTCCACTAAGGACTTCATTTTCGGAGACCATACGTCTACGGATCAATTCAGGGACCGAAGTCCAGGGATGATACAATCCCTTTTCTTTCTCGGAGACACCTGTCTATGGCTCACTTTAGAACGAGTGTTCAAGGATGATACAATCCCCACATGTATTCTCATCAATACAAGTACAAGTATCCTCAACCATACAAGTACATTAATCAATACATGTGTCATCAAAAGTATGTATTCTTACCAATACATCTTATCATCAAAAGCATGTATTCTCACCAATACATCTATCATCAAAAGCATGTATTCTGACTAATACATCTAACATCAAAAGCATGTATAAGTAAAACAAAGTATTCTAAGCATAAGAGTCCTAAATTTAAATATTTCTAAGTATCTAGGTGTAGAGAACAGGTTACCTCATCATCGACCTTGTTGTTCGATGAGACAACCTCATCATCAGTGACTATACTACTCCCCCTTTCGAGGAGGGTCCTTTTGAGCTACACCAAGCTTATCTCGGAAGTATTCAAATTTCACTCGAGATAGAGGTTTGGTTAGTATGTTGGTAACTTCTTCACTTGAGGTAGATATTTGGTTAGTACATCGGTAACCTGTTATAAATTCAAACTTTATAGTTCCTTTCTGCGTCATATCTTGTTAGATCCCTATGATCTTTGACTTATCATGGAACACTGGATTCTATGTCATCTTGATACAACTCTATTTGTCACATAGGATCACAGTTGGTTCTATCTCTAAGTCAAACAATCCTGAAGCCAAACTTCTTCACAACTAGCAGAGCAAGCAGCCATATATTCTACTTGTGCTGAGAGCCACACTAGACTGCTTCCAGCTAAACCACGAGATCATGGCTAATCCCAGACAATAACATCCTCTTGATGTGTTCTTCCTGTCTGATACACTTTCTGCCTAATCAGCATCTGAGTAGCCATCTGAAGTCATGATCTCAAAGTCTATCGTATCCTTTAGGTGCCTCATCACATGCTTTGCAACTATCAGGTGAACACATCTAGTTTCCACTAGATACTGACTCAAGGTGTTCACAACAAAGCATATATCTAACCTAATATATGTTAGATACATCAATCACCCAATAATTTGACTGTACAGAGTTATATCCACTAACTCTGATGAGTCATCCCCTAACAGCATCAAGTTGGAATCCATAAGAGTGGCCATTTCAACACCTCAAGTCCTATTAATATTTCTCGACATACTTTCCCTGGTTGAGAAAGATTCTTTCTGATCCTTGCCATACTTCCAGATCTAGGAAGCAATGCATCAATATGAGATCTTTCATTTTTCATTTCTGCATCCATCTATCTGTGCCATCTCTCGTTAGATGGGTCTATTGATATGAACCTCAATATCATTCGAACTCTATGGTGAGTTCCTTCTTGCATCCATGTCATCTGTGTATAGAAACCATATTCAACCTTGTAGAAAAGGTTGAGATCCACATCACCCATGGTGATCATTAAGCTCATCAATTTATTATCGATCCTGGATACCCATACAGAACCTGATTCACACTTCTTCTTTAATTGCACTATTAAGATAATGGTCTTTATCTATTCACTTGGAGCAAAACATCTCATCATGATTCTCTTCCTCTTTCTAAGATAATCTTCTAGCCACAAGACTTCTATAGTGTGTTTGATTTGTAAATCTTTTGTTGAACATCCATCGCTTGTTCAGTGTTCATCATTCATCATGATCTTTCCTACAAATCAAAATTTAAGTAGAGGATTAGTAATACTTCATAATCATCAAATCATATTGACATGATAACCTATTATGCATACAGATATCATTTACATAGTTATGCAACTATTTTGACCAATACTTTGGCACAACACTTTTCCATATTCTGTATGCATACAGTGGCTATCTAGATGCCTTCCATCTCTACCAGAACATACTGTCGAGAGTGTGCACAACTCTCAACATGTCAGCAAAGAGGTTTCATTCTAGACAAGCAACAATGGAATGTTTGTCCAACTTACCAATCATATGCATATTAGTAGTATATTGTTCAATGCTCTATGAATGTTTACACTCAGCATGATGTATTCTAGGAATACAAATATGGATACAAGCAATATCATTTACTATTTCAAATAACAACTCAAATACTTATCTTTTATGTTTGTGTGGTTGCCTCCCGCTTGATCTTCTATATGTCTTTTGAACTTCTATTCATTCTGTACCACTGTGCATGCTCAAGTGTGCACTAGTGTCATCCTCATGAACTCATACACAAACATACATTCATTAGTATATTCTCAAAACATTCTAATTCTAAATAATCTTGAATATGTACAGTCGTGATCATTAGTATTCATAGTTTCAAGGAAGTCTTCTTTTACTCATGCATATTCTTGTTTGATCTAGTTAGTTAAATCATCAACCAAGATAAGAGACATAATATGCATAAACCCTTGATTACTAACTTTATGAATAAGCATAACCAATCATACCAAGTATACTTATATAAGGGATCCTAACACAAGGTAAGATTCTAACATGACATAGGAAAACATACCTGGATTAGTATACCTGCTTAGTTATGTACAACATACCTAAACAATCTCTTCAATGATTTAGAGATCCTGAGCTAGAACCTGCATGTCTCATAGGTTAAGCATAATATAACAAAATTCATACATACCTCGTAAGTAGAACAAATATTATGGATGAGTCTTTGTCTTCATGTGGTCATGGTCATGGAACTTGATTTGTCTTTTGTGATGTACATGTATCTTGTTAGCAGACAACATCAACCTCACACAACACCATAATGCATAAGTACAATCATATAGCCCTAATCAATGAATGTCTTCGATCATTCACATACATTCATACTGTTACTAGGGTGATAAGACAATTAATAACATTAATCAAGATTGTACTAATAAATTACATGAAGACAAACACATTATGAACTTAATCAAGAATCAGATTTCAAGACATACCTGAACCTCCTTAAGTCATACCTGTCGAGACTTCTTGTAGTCTTCTTATGTAAGTCCTTAGCCTCAACTCCCCCTGAAACTTGATCTGAAGCTTGATTAGGGTTTGCTAGAGAAACCCTAAAGATTCAATCTTTGACTTTCACACTTCTGAATGGATGAAAGAATATGTCTTGCTGAGCTGATCAAACTGGCATACTTCAATTTTGGAATCTCCAAAATTTGACCCCTCAAAATTGCCTTCGAAACTTCTGGATCTTCTGGACAGGAACCTGAACTAGGGTATGATGAAGCCCACCCTAAAAAGGTTCGATCCAAGGCTCTAAACTCTTATTTTTCTGAGGAGCTTCTAGCCGTGGTTACAGACTTCAAAAATTCCAACTTTTGCTGAAGCCCTAATTTTCCATCTTTCTGATCAAAATCCCGAACTAGGGTTTGATCAAGCCTGGTCTTCTACCCAACCAAAAAATTCGATCTTGGTCTCTAAATTTTGATTTTCCTAAGTAGCATTCAGCCGTGGACTCTGATTCCAAAAATTCTAACTTTCTCCGAAACCCTAAATTCTGGAAGCCATGAATAAAGGTGCTCCGAAAATAATTCTATTTTTTTACAGAAATATGCACCTGATTGTTTCTGTTATAACTCTGAAATTTTTGCTCCACAGGGTTTGAAAAATTTTTCTGAGATAGCCTGACCTGTTATCTTTCCATCCTGATAGGTCTGACCTCAATTGGATTCTCTGAGAGAGAGTTATGTCAAATGTCGCAACGTGACCTGTTTTGGGATAAAACAGAAGAGCGAACTTGTACGGCGTGCCACGTGTCACTGTTTGAACTTCGGCCTCTGAAAAACTTTCCTGAGGTAGATCGGCCTGTTATATTTCCATCCTGACACGTCTGATCTCAATTGGACTCTCTGAGAGAGAGTTATGCCAAGTGTCGCAACATGACCTGTTTATGGGATAATACAGGAGAGCGAACTTGTACGGAGTGCCACGTGTCACTAGTTCAACTTCGGCCTCTGAAAAAGTTTTCTGATATATTACAGACTGTGTAATACCTGTCACTTTTTACGAAATTTCATTTGGAGCTTCCTAGCCCAAGATATGACCTTTTTCCCAAGGTCACCTGATTTTGACTCAGATCTGGAAGAGGCAGAAACCCTATATTGTATAGATCATAAATCACAAAGTACAACGAATTAGAGGTTGTCCTTTGGACACAAGGTACCTGGAGATTTCATATTCGTCCTGTAACAATTTCAGATCCGAAAACTTCGCCAAAACGTATTTATAGCGAAAGTGCTACGATGACTGGTTTTTGCTATGTAAAACCCTAACCTTCAAATTGTCGTAAGTAAAGCAAGTGTCGTTAGTGCCATACCTTGTCTTCCTTCAGGTTAGCTCTGATACCATGTTAAAATTCAATATGCTAAGACAGAAAATAGCAGCATTACATTCCATTTCACAATAATAGCATATACAGGATCACTGAAGAAACAACAAGCATAGCATAAATACAAGAGACAGAGATTTATCCTGGGAAACCCTCATGGGGTAGAAAACCCAGCAAAGCTTCCTCAATATAGATGACCAGAAATATACAAAGATGAAACCCTGAGACATGATATCCTCCTCCACAATAGCAGACCTCTCCTCCACAAGTGCGCTATCCTTAAGTGAGTGAATGTGTGTATAATGAGGAACACACCTCCTCTATTTATACACTACTCTGATATGTATTTTACACAAGTACATGTAGGCTAGTATTTAACCATTAGGTTAAATACCCCATTATAACTGACTGGGCCGACCCCTCTAGGGTGGTCTAATAACCCTTTGACCCACATAACACATTTAGGGCCGACCCCCACTAGGGAAGTCTAATAACCCGAGTTACCACATTCCGATGGAGGAATAAACATCTCCGGATATACAATAAGATATTCACGGAGGAATGAATCATCTCCGGAATAATAAAGTACAAATATAATATTCTTTGAAGTTACAATATCTCAACATTTATCACTACTGAGACTTCTTGGGCACCCAAAGTGAGTTATGATGTTTTAAAAAAGAAACTGAGTGGTTGTTTCTATGGAACAGACTCGAACAACTATAGCTTCGGCTCACTTGGTTAAATAATATGTCGCAATAATAATGTAACAATCTTTGGAATGCTTTATTGGTGGATGAATCGGTCCCACAAATTCAATTTCCCATTTCTCAAAAGGTTATGGTGCACATATTGGATTCAATGGAAGTTCATCCCTGTGGGATGGTCAGCCAACACATTGACATACATTATATTTCCTTGTATACTCCTTAGCATATTTGAATGATATAGGCCACCACAATCCATATTGTAATACCTTCTATCCTGTAGCCTTTCCGCCAATGTCTCCTCTTGCAACTCCCGCATGACATTTCCATAAAATACTTTCACACTCATTATCCAATATGCATCTGTTCAATATGCCATCAATCCCTACTTTATACAGTTGCCTTCCAATCATATGGTATTCCATTGCTCTTACCACTAAGTGTCTCTTCTATGTGGGAGAAAAGTCATTGAGGGTCTTCCCTGTAGTGAGGAACAATGCAATGTCTTCTAGATGATCTTGAATGGCCTCCACTCTAAATAATGCAGTGTTTGCAAGCTGATCGTCTACCAAGCCATTAACTTCACTAGAGTCAATGCGATACAAATGATCTGGTCCATGGTTATGCTTCCTGGGCTTTACGATAACTTCAAATGAGAATTCTTTAAATAGAAATAACCATTTGCAAATTATCCCTTCTAATAATGGCTTGTTTACCAAATACTTCATAGCAGAATGGTTCGTGAAGAACTTGAAAGGCCCTCCCAAAATATAGTGGAATAATTTTTGGAATGCATAGATCATATGTAATCCCTCCCATTTTGTGGTCATGTAATTGCACTCTTCTTGCGATAGTCTTTTGCTGGAAAAATACATGGGATGGTCCATCTCACCTTTGTTGGATTTAAAAAGTACAATTCCTAGGGCAATCCCTATTGCATCTACATGAACATGGAATTCCTTCTTCCAATCAAGAAATGTGAGGATTGAGGCATTTACCATTTTCTCCTTGGGCATGTTGAACGCTTGCTTGCAATCTTCATTCAATTGGAAAAGATTAATCTTCTTTAACATTTTCTCCAAAGGTGTAGTAATATATGCATAGTTGTGTATGAATCTTCGATAATAGATGGTATGAACCAATGTGGATCACAATTGTTTTATTATCGATAGTTCTTACAAATTTACAATAACAACAATTTTCGCAAGTTAAACCATTACACCATATTTACAGACAATATGTCCCGGCGAGTTACCAAAGGGTTTGTAGAATATGTACTTCCGCAGATTTAGTGAGATCCCCATCTATCTGCAATGATCCAACATGAGCTGAAGGAGAGAAACATGGTCCTTGAGCAGACTGTAAACCATCCAATCATCCCAATAAACTTCTAAAAATTTGTGGAGGAACTTGCAGAAAGAAGCTATGACTAATCTTGAGAAGACTGTCGATGCATTCTTGATTCCAAACAGCATACCATTGTATGCAAAATATCCCCATTCAATAGTAAATGTGGTCTTATTCTTATCTTCTACTGTGATCCTTACCTGGTGCTATCTAGAGAAGCCATCTGTGAAATAATATGATTCATTTCCTGCCACTTGGTCTACCACTTCATCATTGAAAGGATTTAGGAAGGGGTCATGAACAAAAGCTTATTCAATCTATGATAATTGACACAGATTTGGATATCCTCAAGCGGTGTCCTTCTGAATCTGGATCACAATGAGACTGATCCACTCAGATTCATCAATTGGGAATATTAAACCAGCATTCAACATATGGTCAATCTCCCTTTTAACCTTTTGTTTGACTCAAGGTTTTAACCAATATTGATGGTGCTTGATAGGATTTGCATCCGACTTTAATATGATCTTCATTTCTTCTAGGTCTCCCTGAATTCCCTTGAGTTCCTTGAAGCTTTGCGGAAACAAGTCTTCATATTCTTTTAGAAGAGAGGCAATTTTATAAGGTTGCTTGAGCATCCCAATAATATCCAATTGCTTCCATATTCAGTTTATCTTCAATGTCGATATTGGTCTTCTTCAACTATAGGGTTTGTGTATAGATTACTCTGGTATATTTAGGTTTGGTGTGCTGAACTTGTCGGGATCCTTTCGATTCCTTGAATTGGAGATGTGGCAGTTGTTCAACTTCATCTGGTTCTGTCTCGTCTTGCTCTACTTTGGCGCAGCATACAGGTTGTCTATTATCTACATGGAATTCCACAAGGTCTTAATGTAATGGCCATTTGTATGAGTGGTTGAGATTCTTTAGTCGGTTGGTAAACAATGTACCATTGATAGCGATTAATTCCTTTGTTACCATGTCACTTGTTTCGGAGAAGGAAAAGTATTGAGACAACTTTGCATGCAACTTCTTCCAACAATAAATCTTCCTTCTCGTCTCTTCATGCAAATACCAATCCTTCAAGATAGGGACAAGCTCATGGAAAAATTGGTGGATCCAGAACTACGGTTGTAACCCTCCTAATTCCCATTGGTGATCGCAGAGCTTGATACTTTTATAAGGATTTGACTCCCCCATGTATACTTCTTTGTCCATGTTATCATGCAAGGACGGCTTAAACCTGATCATCATGGTAAGTTGTGTGGTATCCCAATCAGGTAAATCATATCTATGTGTTTCCCACCATCTTAAGAGGGTTCCTTTAAGAGTTGTATCCAATACATACATATGGTATTGTTACTCTACTGTGGATTCCATCTACTGTAGGAATGTATCAAGTCAATTAGTTCCATCACATGTTGGTGCTTGACTAAATTATACATTGATCCACCTCACAGACTTCACCAATGCGCAATGTCTAGATGAGATCTCATGGCGTCTATTTTTCCAGTTGTCCCAACCATCCTTAGAATCACTGTCAAATGATTGAATACTTTGACAGCTTACAGAACATTATACATTTGGATTCACATAATCTTCTCTCTGTCCTACAGTCAAAGTATAAATCCCATCTAGAATATATCATTCCATTTTCTCCTTAATCGACTAGGTGTACCCCATACCTTGGTGTGGATCTAATGGTTGAGTTACTTTCATACCATCCACCTTGAAGTTCATCATTATGTTCTTTAAATCAATTATACCATAGTTCTGATAGGCCCAATCAATACTGAGCAATGCTAGATAAGGGTATCTTCTCCCATGATATCGATGACCTCAAAGCCTATAGTTGTCTTGACACCACCTAAATCTACTTCAGCATTCTCTAGGTGACCAATGGGGAATATACAGTACTAGTTCTCTGTCCAAAACTGAATTGGGGAATAAACAAGCTTCGAGGAACCCATTGCTTCGCAAGACTTCTTTGGTAATATGTTCAAATCTGAATCGAGGTCCAAAAACACATTTTTGATATCGTAACCATGTACTTGTGCATTCATCCAGAACTCTCGATGCATTCTCTTTCTTTGTCATTGTCGCACCAACTAGATATTCTTCTTTGGGAGCGGTGTAGGTATTTCTTCATCATTGTCTGCAACATCAGTCATGGTGTGAAGCATACTTTGCAATTTCTGAGTAGCTTTCTCATCTACTAGCATTCCTTTTAGCAAGTGAAACCACAAAAAAATAGAATCTTTTTTCTGATCAGTACCTGATCCCTCGCCCTCAATTGCGGTGTTATTTGGCCGGCACTGTTGATGTAATCTTGGATCCTCTGAGGCCAGTGGGGTTTCCTATTCAACCAAACATGTATGTAGCTTCTCTGTATATCTTTTTCTATTGTACTGGGATGTATTTAGTTCTTTTAGGGGTTGCCTTCTCGATCACTTGGAAGTTTGGTAGTATATGATTTTCCCCACCTTTTGCACCTGCTGAGTGACCACAAAACCTGCTAATGTTTGCTCTTCTCAAGGTTCATAGTTTATGAAATTGGCCATCCTCCTTATGAAATCCTCCCATTTCGTAATGAGATCAAGGAATTCTTCTATTATATGAGTGTTGGTGTGGAAATAGGTACACCATGGTATTTTTGGGAAAGGACAATCACGGGCTAGATGACCCACTTCATTACAATTTTAGCAATGTAATGGCCCTTTGCGGCACCTCCTCATCCAAGTCCGAAGCATCCTCCTCTTCCATATCCAAAAATTTCTCCTCTTCCTTCTCCTCATTTCCCTTGGGATTGATCTGCTACCCAAAATATAGATCATTATAGCATTTCGATAAGCACATCTAAATATCTACACTTCTCAGTACTATGTGTAGTAGATCTGCACAATTCATAGTAGAATATTGTAGGTACTCCTGATCACTCCTGGAACAAAGGAAAGAGTCATGGGTGATGACCAGACGACTTACAAATTTCATATTATTCATTAAGAGACCCCATTGGAAGTTCTAGATTTGACGGTCATCCTGCAAAATGAAACATGTTTTCCATAGAGACTTGCACAACCGTTGCACTAGGTCTAGTGTTGAATGATCCTCCTAGAGGAACTTGTACTCCTGCATTCGCGGCCATTCTGAAGCATGATCTCCTTATATTTGACAACCATTGCACCATACCCGTGGTCATTGTGCCTTAGGTGTATTCATGTCCTATAATCTCTCGGTTAACTCTGCTAACTTGAGATGCACTTTTGTTATTTAACCAATCGATGACAAAGCTACCACTCCTCCTTCCATTCCCATTGAGTCTGGATAGTTTTCCATAGATTCAATCTTCATTGCTTGCTCCAGTGCAGTCTTGGGGGAGTCTATTACTTGTAGGGATAAGGGTATCTTTGTGAGCGGCATCAGTCCCTGAATAAAATATCCTTATGGAGAGATTCATGTAATGGATATGTTCACTTTGTTAGCACATTTCTAAATCACTATGCATATTCCCATGCAGATTCTCTAGGTCTTTTTCGTATTTCTATTAATTTTGAAACACCATCTTATTCATATTTTGGCTGTGCAAATTCAATTAGAAATAGATTCTTGGTCTTGGCCAAGGTAGGAGCTAGTGCGTTTGGGACTTTCCTTTTGATCAATATCATGTACCATTGCAATTCCTTTCCTTGGAGGGTTGTCTAAAATTCCACCAACTTGATGTTGTCGGAGTAACCCTAGTGTTCCATATTGCCTCACAAAGAAACTAGTGTTGAACTGCATCGTCTTCTTCGTTTCCCAAAAAATATGGGAATATTAAGGGCAGACCTATTGGTTCACATTCCCTTGGTATGGATGTAGTACTTACTAAAACAAACCATTGTGGTCCTGGTTGTGAAATAAAATTACTGCTACTTGGCTAAGAACTACTACTGCTTTCTCCTCCCAATGAGCTACTCTAAGAACTATTACTACTACTATTCACCTCACTATACCAAGGCAATTGTAAAACAATATGTTGAAAACTTATTACCAAATTTTTCAAGGGTTCTGTAATATCCTAAGATCTAATTTCAAGGATATTAACTCTATTATAAAATTTAAAACAGAAAATTGCACAGACTGAAACTAGTTATTAAAACTAGTATGGAAGAAACTAATCTTGGTCACAGTTAAACCCACCCAAATATTGATAAGTGGAATCTTTTGGATATGCAAGGTCGGATAACAAGGGTGCAGTAGCATAAACAACAAGGACAATGCTATCTTCATAATCCTATGCACAAGGTACTGGGACCATTTATGTTTCAACAACAACTGTCGTTGAAGTCTACTCCAAGGCTTCCTGGGTACACCAGCATATGCATAATAGATTCTTCCACTAACACTTGAATGCAAACAGAAGGTGGATAATAGTTATTTACCCTCTAATATACTGGCACACAAAATATATTGGTGTTTTGGAGCTATTTGATTGAGTTTGGGAGACTTGGATGGGGTTTGACAATTTAGGACTACTAAGATACCCAAACTTCTGGCTGACCCAAACAGAGTACTACTTGCACTAAATTCATATATGAGGATTGTAAATGGTGAGGGATGTCTTATATACCTGCTAAATTTTACAGAATGAAGAATAGTTTCACATAACTCCTCCTATGATAATTTCAGTGAAACTATCTAGTTTTCGATGCAAAAAGACCAAGACTTTAAACATTGAAGTACAAGTGATTGTGTAATATCCCAAATTCATTCTCAAAATAAATATAGCATATCAGAAACATGTATTTAGCATCATAAAACATCCATTTGTATCTTTATATCACTAATTGAATCACTCAAGTTCCAACTCTAACATATAGCTCACAATGTGTAATATTTGAGTTCATAGAAGTAGGAATCTAAGATGGAAGAATGAGAGAAGGTTATAAATCACTATATCGGGCCCAAGAATAGATAATAGACATCTAACAACTTATATAGGCTGAAACCAACATCTGAATATTCTTACAGGAGCAAAATCTCACCAACTATTCTTCCTCTATGAGTGAACCTCATCAAAACCACATCAAATCTTCTTGGATCTCTGCATCAACTCTGAATGATTGATCTCCTCATGAAATGGGTTGGATCTGAACTGAAAATAAGTCGTCAATGGATGTACTAAATCATTTGCAAAAAGGATGGAACAATAACTATGGGTTACATCTCCCACGGATGGCTAAGGGCGCATCACCAAAGCCTAGAGAAGCTCAGAGCTTACTCATTGACAAAGATAAAATGTCAAAATATGTGAAAGTGGTGCACCCTCCTTATTTTATAGATTGGGTGACTTTTTGAGCAAGTTAAGTTGCTATTGGACCTCCTTGGCCTCCTCCAATGCACCTTCCTTGACTGAGTTGGAACTTTCATGCTTTTCACACTGACTAGCATTCTTCCTTTTGGAAACTGCGCCCTCCTTGCTTTCCTGATGTTTCTTGCTTTTCACAATTGACTATATTTTATTCCTTTTGTAAACTACGCCCTCCTTGCTTTCCTGATGTTTCCTGCTTTTCACAATTGACTAGATTTTATTCCTTTTGTAAACTGCGCCCTCCTTTCTTTCCTGATGTTTCCTGCTTTTCACAACTGACTTCTTTTCTGCACTTGCCTGCTTTGTGCACTTTCCTGCTTTTCCTTGCTTTCTGCTTTTCCTTCTTTTTTCCAATTTCCTCTTTTGTGTGACAACTCATAGGGATATACTTCTTTCCTTATGTTCCATCACGGTCCTTTTTATCCTATCCAACTCATCTTTAATTTAATAACAAATTAATTATTCCAAAATATTAAATAGTATCATTAATTTAATTTATCTTAAACAACTATAGCCCACATTTATTCCTAGTTAATTTAATTTCCTAGAGTAATTGGCCATTGTTGTCCCCCTTAATAATTAATTCATTGATTTTCACTAGGATCCATGGGGGTTTGATGGGTCATTGGTTGCTTCTTGGTGCTGAAAAAATGGGAATATGACAGTCCTCCCCTCCTAAAATTGTTTTTCCTCGAGCAAGAAACCAACTGCAACCATCTATGAAGCCAACCAGTGACTTCACTCCTCAAAATATGTTTTTGGATGTATATAATTGTAATCCTCAATTCCAAGCTAAATACCAAAGGTCCACCATGTTTATGTTGCACGACTCTGATTATTACCCTCTTCTCAAAAAGTAACATTGTCTCCTATGCAGTTGTACAAACCTCAGCTGCAACAATTGAATGGAAGGATCCCATTGTTTGTGCCGCATTCCTCTAGATGACAATTCCATTCCAAGCAATCCATGATATCAAGGGATTCATGGATCACACTGTCTCTGTTGCATGTCTCTCAATGACACTGTTACTTGTGGAAAAATATAATTCCAAATAATTCCAGGGTCCCATTGTCTCATCTGTATCCTCCCAAACATCAGGATCAACGAGAAGAATATATCATCATGGAGAATATCTAGATCACTCCACCATGCTGGAAGTTCATCACTTCCAATGGAATATTGAATCTCGGTAAGTTTCTCTATCAAATCATGAATCTCCTCATGTTCCATGTGCAAACTAGCACTATGAATGGCATCATTGCTATCCATAAGACATAGGTGACAATCCCATGTCCATCCCGATATACTAAAGACATCACATAGCAACCATAAATTCCCATACAACTTCTCACAAAATATGAATGATGTGTCAATAAACTCTCCATTGTTGCAAACAACAAACTTACCCCTTGGGGTACTCAACTCCCTCCACCCAATTAGTGGATGAATAAACACTCCATCTTAACGATCCAAATGGAAAACTTGTAGCTTCCCCATGTTCCATCTTCACTCTGGTGCAGAAAATCATTACTCTTCTACTTGTTCCACTTAACTGGCTCAAGTGGAACTCCCATGCATTGTTATGCATGATGGAGACGTCATATAGATGCCTCTAGTACTGCTCGTCAAACTGGTAAAGGATTGGTATGATTTTCAAACCCCAAGGTCTAACCATCAACTCATCAATAAAGAGTGTGGGAGCCTTCTTCTCCTCCTTAGGCACCATCAAGAAGAAAATATTGGCCCAAACTTCCTCCTCAAATGACATGGAATAAGTAGAAGGAAATGATGGCGGATCAAGGACCAAAATATTATCACTGCAAACCTCATCCATCAAGCCAATGGATGCATCACCTCCATCAAAGGCTAGTCCATCAAATAGGAGCTCTTCTGACTCTTCAATGGAGGAATGACTCACTCCGGGAAGAATCTCAATTTCATTCTAGGAAACAGTATGTGCTTGGAACTCATCATATGCATCCCAAAAATCCTCAAGCACATGCATGTCATCATGCACCTCATGAACCACCATCTCATGAGGTTCCTCCATAGAACTCTCAATGTCATCAACCGAAGGAGAATGGTTGACTGGAGTATAGGAGAGAATATGTGATCTTTGCAACTCTTGGTGAATTTTCTCTATCTCGATCTTAGATTCCAAGATGGCACTTTGAGTGCTTCTCAAAGAATCTTGGGTGGCCATCAACTCATCATTTATATTTCAAATATCCTCATCATCCTTCAAGAATGCTCCATGCAACATATGAAAAATCTCATACAAGTAATCTCTGTGAGAAAGCATGTGTGAAAAATTACCTTGGATTGTAGGAATTGCTCTATGGATCTTCTCCATGGCCTCAAGGAAAGATGAATCTTCCAACGAAGCAACTCTCCAACAAGACTGTGACGCTGAAACATGTGTGTCATGGAGAATGTGTAAGGCCTCCTTGATATTTTTTTGCTCATATTGAGTGTCCTTTCAAAAGGAGAAGGTGGAGAATGAAAAACCTCATCATCTATTAGTGGAACAACATCATGAGGCTCTTGTGGTTATAGTGAGATCAATCCTTGGACCTGTTCCTCGACTGCAAGGACGTGATCATCTTTAGGCTTAGTGGAATTTGTACTTGCAGCATCCTCATCAAGTAGTATCTCTATGTCACCAACATAGAGAGATGGAAATCCATCAGTATATGTATACCCAAAACTTAGGCACCCATCAGTAGGTACCTCATCATAGCATCCATCAATATATGCTTCTACAGAACTTGAGAAACCATCAGTAGATGCCTCTTCTTGGCACCCTTCAATAGTTACTCTTTGATACATAACTGGATGATCCTTAGCAGAACCGGTGATGGATTATTCATGCTCACAACCCTCATCAGTAAGGATTGTAGCTTCATCTTATTCAAATGTACATGGTTCTTCACTTGAGATACTATTGTGCCTCTCATGTTCATTGGATGGTTCATATTTGGCTATTAGATTTCCTCTGTCATCATGAGAGCCTCTGGGAAGATTCTTGCTCTCCTCCTTCAAAGGATGATTTGTCCTTCCTTCTCCTTATCTCATTGGTTTGATTCCCTTCAATGATTCCTCATCTACATCCTTGGGCTCAAATCCAAACCTATAATAAAAATAATCTTTGAAAGGAATGGCTTTACAAATCCCTTCTCCCAAGGTTAGATACTCCTGGCAGTGGTGGGGCAATTTTTCACTTGCAGATATCATCTTTGCTAAATCCTTCTTAGGATTATCCATTGGTGGTTCATCCCATTGGTATTCACTGTACATCTGGTCACAAATGTAACCACCCTCATCTCTTGGTAGGCCTCCATCAATGTAAATGACTTCTTCTTCCTCATATAGCTCGAATCCTTCATCTTCCATGACTGTAACTAGCTCCATAGCTGTAACTTGAATATAGATATAAGATATTTATTCCACTAAGATTTACTTTCCATAGGATGGTCCAAGGAAAAATCTCTAATACCACTGTAATATCCTAAGATCTAATTTCAAGGATATTAACTCTATTACAAAATTTAAAACAGAAAATTGCACAAACTGAAACTAGTTATTAAAACTAGTATGGAAGAAACTAGTCTCAGTCACAGTTAAACCCACCCAAAGCTTGATAATTGGACTCTTTTCAATCTGCAAGGTCGGATAATAAGGGTGCATCAGCATAAAAATCAAGGACAAGGATAGCTTCAAAAACCTATGCACAAGGTACTGGGACCATTTATGTTTCAACAACAGTTGCCACTGAAGTCTACTCCAAGGCTTCCTGGGTACACCAGCATATGCATATTGATTCCTCCAATAACACTTGAATGAAACTAGAAGGTGTATAACAGGTATTTAACATCTAATATATTGGCACACAAAAGATACTAGTGTTTTGGAGCTGTTTGATTGAGTTTGGGATACTTGGATGAGGTTTGACAATTTAGGACTACTAAGATACCCAAACTTCTGGCCGACCCAAACACAGTACGACCTGCACCAAATTCAGATATGAGACTTGGAAATGGTTTATGGATTTATTATGTACCTTCTACACTTTACATAATTAAGAATAGTTTCACAAACTCCTCCTATGATAATTTCAGTGAAACTAGCTAGTTTTCGATGCAAAAAGAGAAAGACTTTAAACATTGAAGTACAAGTGATTATGTAAGTTCACAAATTCATTCTCAGAATAAATATAAAATATCAAAAACATGTATTTATTAGCATCAAACATCCATTTGTATCTTTATAGCACTAATTGAATCATACAAGTTCCAACTCTAACATATAGCTCGCAATGTGTAAGATCTGAGTTCATAGAAGCAATAATCTATAATGGAAGAATGAGAGAAGGGTATAAATAACTATATCAAGCCCAGGAATAGAGAATAGACATATAAAAACTCATAGAGGGCGCAACCAACATCTGAAGCTTCTTACAGGAGCGCAATCTCACCAACTCTTCTTCCTCTATGAGTGAACCTCATCAAAACCACATCAAATCTTCTTGTATCTCTGCATCAACTATGAAGTATCGATCTCCTCATGAAATGGGTTGGATCATGCCTCAAAATTATTCATCAATGGCTTCACTAAATCATTTGAAAAAAGGATGGAACAATAACTATGGGCTACATCTCCGATAGGTGGCTAAGGGTGCATCACCAAAGCCTAGAGAAGCTCAAAGCTTACTCATTAACAAAGATAAACTATCAAAAGATGTGAAAGTGGTGTGCCCTCCTTATTTTATATATTGGGTGACTTGTTGAGAAATTTAAGTTACTATTGGACCTCATTGGCCTCATCCAATGCGCCTTCCTTGACTGAGTTGGAACTTTCCTACTTTTCACAATGACTAGCTTTCTTCCAAGTTTGGAAACTGCACCCTCCTTGCTTTCCTGATGTTTCCTGCTTTTCACAACTAACTAGCTTTTATTCCTTTTGGAGATTGCACCCTCCTTTCTTTTCTGATGTTTCCTTCTTTTCACAGCTGACTTCTTTTCCGCACTTTCCTACTTTGCCAGTTTCCTCTTTTGTGTACCTATCCCGTTGAATCTGATCAATAGTGGATCCAAGGTCACCCCCTTTGAATATAGAATCCTATGCCCATCCCATAACACAATAATATATCCCTCATCCTCCAAAGATGAAACTGAGGGTAAATCTCTATGCTTTGGTACATACATCCCTCTTGCCATCTTCAATAGACTTTCTGACTCTAGCTGGAACATCATCAAACCAAATCTCCACACTGCTAACCTCTCATTGCAGTTTGAGTCTATCTCTGAAAAAATAAGGAACACTTATTGTATTCCCATCATATGGATAGATGCATAACTGTACAAAGTCCTGAATCCATGACTCTGTAAATCTGATAACAATATCGATTCAAAATCTCTGAATCAGAACCAACCTGTAGATATGTGCCTTGGTGAACAAGCTAACCCTCTCTTTCTCAGATCTAGGATTCTCTCTCCCAGATCTGATCTTTGTTCTCACGAATCCGGTCTCTGCCCTCACAGATATGATATATTTGGTATCTATCCTCACAGATCTAATGTCTTCACTCACATATATGATAGATCTAGTATATATCCTCATAGATCTTATGTCTAAACTCACACATATGATATATATAGTATCTATCCTCACAGATCAAATGTTTGCACTCACATATTCGATAGATATAGTATTTATCCTCAGAGATATGATGTATACACTCACAGATCTAATATATGTACTTGTGGATCTGAAATTCGCTCTTCATGTCTGGACTCTTCTCTCACATATCTGAACACTACTCTTCAGATATGATATATCTACAACAAATATGGACTCTACTCTCACAGATATGATAGATCTATCTCAGATCTAGTCACTAATATCACATATCTGATAGATATGATGTGAATTTGCATAGATATGGCACCTGCTCTCCAAATCTGATATGTTCCCTTCTAGATATGAATACTCACAGATCCGGTATGTGATTTCCCAGACCTTTAACAAGGCTCTGATACCATGATAAGTATTCTATAGATCACTACTTGCTCTAGAAATCTCAATCCCAACTTGGCCTCAGTTAACAATAAGCCTCATGCATAACAAACCCACCTTCTCTAAGCCTGAGAAGGAATTATCAATGCAATATACTTATAGAATAAATCACATTGATGGAATCTATCAACCTACTCAAAGCTACAACAATCACACAATGGACAACAATATATCCTGGAAAACCCCAATGGGTAAAAAACCAACTACTGAGGGATTTCTTCAATCTTGAGCCAGAGCATATAAAGAAGAGTATTACAATCAGAAATATATGGGTAAAAAAACTTGAAGAGGCAAGCCCTAGATATGCATGCAGCTGCAATTGTTGCTCTGAGGAATGTTCCCTCTGCTCTGCACTGTCTGATCTCTGAGCTCAGCTTCAACCAATCTCTGGAAGAAGGACTCTCACTGACTCTGCTTTGATCTGCTCAAAAATTAAAGAAATGCTACAACCTCAAACTCTAAAGTGCGCCCCTATCTGGATATTTTTCAATCTATGAAGAGATTTGAATGAGTCCTCCTCATTCATTGAAGAAGAACCTTCTTCTTCTCTCATCCCTCCTGGCCTCAAGAAGTGAGCCCCCATTGACAAGTGCACCCCCTCTACTCAGGAAGATCGCCCCTCTCCTCTGTTAATTCGCCCTAGCTAAATCTCTAAGCTCCCTTTGTGCAGATAGTCTCACTACACAATCAAATGACTCCTCGGTGCCTCATATTAAGTAGCCTATGATCCCTCTTAGATCCTCCCACTCTCTCCTCTAGAAGATGTGCCCCTCCTCTCAAGAATGCGCCCTCCTCACTCTCTGAATAAAATACTAAGTAACCATTTACGGTGACCCCTTTCCTCCTTATATCAACTCACTGACTGATTAGTGTTTCCAAAACCCTACTATGAGTGCATGCAAAAATCTCGCTTTTGCATGCTTTTTAATTAAAAATATTGCATACATAAGGCAAACGACACTAAAATCTATGCATGCATCCATTGCTAGATCCATGACACCTGGTAGAGTGCATCTCACCCTGTACCCTCCCTTGATGCCTATACTAAAAATGTACCTCCATGCTAGGCATCTAAACATGAAGGACATCCCGAGATACACCTGTCTCTAACACTTTAGAGTATTTTTATCATCTTATGTAGACTTGAAAATATATATCTACAAACCTTTCACCAAGATATGGAACTAGGGTGGACAGTAGAATAGCCTTTAACCAATTTTCCTTAGAAACTTCAGAAATGTGCATTTCGTGAAATGTCCATACCAGGGATTATGAGTTATCCTTACATCCTTACAATTGATGCTTTCCCATTATGAAGGTGTCCATGGCATGGCTACCTGCATGCATAGACAAGTAACCATAAATAACAAATGCATATGCAAAATTCTAGTGTGAAGAATGGTTTGAAAATTACAAAATGCAGTCGGCTTGAAGGACTTCTTAGTGCAAATGAATGGCTTGAAGCACTTCTTAGTGCAAATGAATGCTTTAACTAGTGCATGTAAATATCACTCAAAGTGCTCATCAGATCCTTCTCTTATGAACCAAACCATACTACACCAAAAATCTCAATGTTTCTCATCAAATATCCTTTATCCAAATTTTTATATTGTCTATAAGTAGAGATGCATCATGTCTTAGTGACACATTATTTTCGACCTATAACAAAAGTCGCCTTATAAATGTAAAGGTTGTTTTTACCATCATTTTATTTTGGGTTAGTTAAGTTTTATTTTCATGGTCCTTACTTGACATGAGTTTTGCATATGATGTGCAAATGATTTTCGTACAATAGTCTTAAATTATGAAGTGGATATTTATGGATGCCTCATGAAGAAACCTTCCCTACAAGTTTCCTCATCTACCACATAGTCCACTACAAATTACATTAAAGTGGTGAGCCCATTGAATTGACATGAATGAAAAAGATACTAATAATAGTTCCAATAAAATCTCAAACCATTAGTTAGAAAACTCAATGAAAAACTCAATGGTTCAAAATGTTGTTCTACAAACTCATGGTATTGTTTGATTATGTCTAACAAAATCCTATTTTCACTTCCGAACAAGGTGTAGGTAAGCATCCTCTAAGGAATTCCCCATACCATTTTGACCCTTGAAATAAGGAGCTCAAATGAATATTTCCACCCATCTTCACTGTCATAAGAAAAATTGTCATTTTCCTTGGATTAGGAAGTCAGCTCCATGCTCTTCTTAGAGAACAAAGTAACACATTCAAATCTGTGAATTTTCTGCCAAATTACACCCGTTATGTGGAAAAAAAGTTATTGTCTTGAGCAAGAAATATAGAACAGAGAATCAAATATAGTATTGCATGTTCACCATGGTTGTGCTTGCTAGAATGCACATTAATTTTTCCATATACACATACTTCATGCCGAGAACAACGCGTTTCCAAAATGTGAGCTCCAAGAAAATTACTAAGCAAGGGACTTGACCCTCAAACCTATTTTCCCCTTGTGTTATGAAACAATATCCTTAACATAGTATAAGAGACAAGAGTGCACACCATGTATAGAAATGTAAACATGGAGCACAACTCCAATATAGATAAGAAATATAAGTTACAAATAACTCCTTAAAGAATAGGAGATCCATCTCCAATTACCCCAAGACATTCACATAATCATTTCACATGTCCCTCGACAATGACTACATTACCCTTATATATGCATATCCACTCATTGCACATGATGACCCTTCATTAGGTCAACCCTATTACATATGCATTTGGCCCCATATATGCCCTCCTTGGATCATATTATATACATTTAACCCAATATATGCCCCCTTGGGCCATATTATATACATTTAACCCCATATATGACCGCCCATTTAACCCCATATAATATGCCCCCCTTGGGTCATATTATATGCATTTAAACTCATATATGACCCCCATTTAACCCCATAAATGCCCCCCTTGGATCATATTATATATATTTATCCCCATATATGACCCCCCTAGGGTCATATAACCTCAGCGATCCCTACCATATCTGCATCAATAATAGTGTTTCTCAGTCTACTCTTGAACATGGAATTTTGATAGTTGAAAACCCTAGAATGTCACAAATGACATACTTCTTTCAATATGTACATTATGAAAACTCACCTATCTAGCTGGCATCTTGTACAAATGAAGATCATTTCGACCTCAATCAATTTGTCGTCTCATTCAACTCCAACCAAAAATAGAGTTTCAAGCGTCAATATAACAGTGGATTCGATTCCTAATTAAATCGCTTATGACATATGACTACAAGTAAATTATGGTGGGTATTGTGACAACATATATTATAAATAGAATTACCATCACTAGTAGAATCTCACTTTGTTACCTCTTTGCACGTTATATTACTCTTCAAACATTGTAGTCTGCAGTATGCCTTTGCATCAAATTTATATTGTCATGGACCTTGAAAGGAACTGACCCTGGAATTGTAGTTGAAACCTGCTCTATTCTAATGGATTCCAAAACTAGTTGTTTCATCTCGACATCGATTCTACATATAAGATAAGTAAAGTGTGAACGAGTCTACTGTAGTAAGTTGGGGTGCCCATATTGAGAATGTTAAATCGTAAAAGCGATACTTTGACACAATGGGTGTATATGTGCAAATATATGCAAATACACACAAATTAATGCAAAATTCGGTTTAAGCGAACTAACAAAATTGTATATCCAAAGTCTCCAAAACTAATCCTAATAAAAAAAATAAAAATACTTATTCTTTTCTTCCATCTTCCTCCATATTAGTATGAAAATATCTTATCATAATGTTATACAGTCTTTCTACATGTTTGTAATCTAAAACAAAACCCAAATATAGTAATTTATTTGTCTATCATCAATAAAGAAAGCTTAACTTGGGGAGGAGAATAGAACATATCATGAAAATGTTGAATTTCAACTATGTTGGTGAAATTTGTGAGAACAACTCACAATGAAATGAAAAACAATATACTTAGATTGAAATCCACATTCCTGGAACTCTGTGGAAAGCGTATCTTCCAATCTGCAGTGCCAATTACAATTTGCTGACACTTCCGTCCTTCAATGTAATAATTTACATAAACATGAAATGTCAAATAAATTGGAACTATCTTGTCAATGAAAAACGTTATGTTCATGCCAAATACAATTGGCTAACACTTCCTTCCTTCCATGTAATAATTGATATACACATGAAATATCAAACAAAGTGGAAGCATCTTGTCACTGAAAAACGTGATGTTCAAGGAGCTTATATATCATTAAATCATTATTTCGTTGTGAGCTTCACACGTTTTCTAATAGAATTAGAAAATGAAATTTGTCAGGTGCAACGTTGCATTTTTTAAACAAATAATTGGTGGAACTATTCGTTGCATTTTTTAAACAAATAATTGGTGGAAGTATTCGTTGCATTTTTTAAACAAATAATTGATTGTTAAGTTGGCTATGTTGAAGTGGAATTTGTTGATGGCAATCTAATAAAATAAAACATTGCATTTAAAAGAAGGTTTTTTAAATGGCAATCCCAATGCCATATTTTTAAAAATAAAATATTAGTGAAATAATATGTGCTTAATAGGTGTAATCATATTAATTATATTTAAACGGTATATTTGATTATAAGCAGGGATATTGTTGTTCGATCATTCAACCTATGATTGGGAAGTTTAAAGAGATCATCAACATACTACTAAGAAAGTACAGAATCTAATTGATAAACAAGTATAGCATGTGATATTTATTTAATCAAGAAAAGCTAAAGTTACAAGTCAAAAGAACATACCTTGGATATATGAAGTTTGATTCAAGCTTTAAGCTTTCTTCTTCCGATCCACAGTCCCAAATGAGAAACCTGCAAAAACAAGACACATTCCTCAAAGCTATTGACTACATAAATATAAATAACCTAGTTTGAAACTCATATATAAAGAAGATATGACTGATTCAATAGACTAGATTCACAAAGTAGACAATTTATCTTATGGGAAAGAAAATCTTTTGCATTATTCACATCAATGGCAACAAGCTATATATGATCTGTGACCTGCACTGTTGAAACCTGATCCTGGGATCCTCTTCCTTCAATGGATATTTCTCCAGCATTTCCTTATACAAATGGTTCTCTCCTTTCCCTAAAGCCTTATCCTTGTATTTATAGCAAGATTTGAGAGTACAGGTTTGAAAGGTAAATGGTTATGGAAGTTATGGTGGTTAGGGTAACTACCATAACTATCTCTAATTCGATTTTTAATATATTTTTTCGTGATTTTAAGAGGTATCCGCGGGTATAATGTTTGAAGACCAACGAGTAACCCGCGAGTATAATGCCAGCAACTAGCGAGTGCAACTTTCTCAGGAAAAACCGCGGGTGGTCAATGGAGCTCCAGCGGGTGACCCGTGAGTTGACAGATATGAGGATCACGGCTATGTCTTAAAATACATCACAAAAATAGATAATCTTTAGAGGATGATGTAAGATTCAGATCAAGCGCATATATAGTCAACTCTTCAATCCATAAAGTCCTTTTGTGTGACCGACAATGCAATGTGGTCACAGACGGAGAAGTGCCAATCTGACTAATAACAGATATGTGAAGTAATGGTATTTGTGAAGTTTTTTTCTATAAAATGTATTTTATGGAATGTATAATGTTAATATTACATATGTAATAATGTCTAGTGTGATGTTGTAAGATGTTATGATGTTTTTTTAAGCTAGAACTTCATATATTATTGGGAAAAAGGAAATTTACATCAATGATCCATTACAAAAAAAATTCAACATTCAAAACTAAACTGTGGACACTGTCTTTCCAGAAAAGATTCCCAAAAGTCCCAACAGAACCTCCTTATAATAGACATAACCTGAACAAAATCTCTCTGGCCCCAGCTGGAGCATAGAGAAACATTACTACACCATAGTAGAACCATCTCATGAGTTATACCCAAGCATTAGGACAGACACACTTCAAACTTAACGACTATCTACGCTAATTACAACCAAAACAGTCATATTGAAATTCGTATCCATTTATGGAACTTGAAAGCCTGTCGATGAGCTTTCCTGAAGAGCTTCCTGAGAGCCAGTTGAAACTCCCGCACCAGCCGCAGACGGGTGACCAACACCCCAATCACCAACATGTGCCCCAAGCAGAACACCAGCTATATAATAGACGTGAAGGAGGCCCTTTTGGGTGTGTTCAATATTATGTTGTAATGCTATTGTAAAGTTGTGATGAGCACATGTGAAGTGGAGCTCAAGTGTGAGATTGGAGATTTTTGAAGAATAAGAAGACAATACCTTCCTGTGGATGTTTCTCCATTTGGGGTTTTATCGCATATATCTAGTGTTCCATTTATTTTTCTCTTGTCTCTTACTTATTGTTTGATATGATGCTTGTATGGATAGAAGGCTAGACTAGTATATTTTTGTTATTAATTTGCATGTTAGCAAATATATTGTTGTATTTTTATGTGTATTTCTCAATATTCTAACAATCCTTATATCTACCATCCATGGAAATGGACCTCTCAATCTTATTCCCAATCATTTTTATCATAGGCAAGCGTCATAGTTCCACTATTAGAATACCAGGTAAGTTTACCTAGGTTTTTTGTAAAATTGTCCATTTAATGACGGGGTCAAAAATATGACTCTTGGATTTAGTGAGAGGATGGACTTGTTCCAGCACCAAACATCCTTTATAGTGTTTTTATCATGTTATGTAGACTTCAAAATATATATCTACAAGCCTTTCACCAAGATAATGGGGGACATTAGAATATCCTTTAACCAATTTTCCTTAGAAACTTTATAAATGTACCTCTCGTGAAATTTCCATACCAGGGAATATGTAGTGCATGATTTTGTCTAAGAAAAAAACCTTCCATGGCACCAAATCGAGCCTCTCCTTTAGAGCTATAACATAATGAAGTTTTCTTCTAAAATATGCACCCTCTGCACTACCTAAAACCTCCTTCAAGCCATTAACATTAGTCATCGGTTCTAAACTACCACTCTCAATATCTACACAAGTGTCATTCATACCACCCTCACCCATAGATGCATTATGGTGACACTCATAAGTGTCCAAGGTTGATGCCATAATAGATCCACTAAGTTGAGTTGTTGCGAAATTAACTCCACTAAATGTGAGTCTCACATATGTGTTAATGTCAAATGAGAATTTCAATCTAGCTCCTTCTATAGAGATCAAGTGAAGTAACACCAATATTGGCCAAATCCAACCTCCTAATTTTTTAAAGGACAGCATATGGCTCATGCACTTTCCTAATGTTTTTGGAAGGAATTTTACCCTCATCATTTTACAATGTCCCATAACCTAACCTGAAAGGATTATGGTTCACCTTGTGAGGATACACACCAGTACCATGATGCATAAAAGGAGGCTAAAAAGAGTATTAAGAAAACATAAAGAGACATTTGTGATCATCCCTATCTTCCATCCTCAAGTTCCTTCATATTCAAGATTTTTTATCTCATCCTGATCTTCCTTGAAATAATATTATTAGATAGAGTAAATACATTTCATTATATATATATATATATTCAAAAATGAAAAGTTGTAATTTGTTATTCAAAAGGAATCAAAGTTACATAGTGTTCTTCAACATAAAACCATTACTAACAAAAGGACTATAGAGCTGGTTAGACTTCAAGCAGTCTTGCTAAATAAATTGATCTCAGAGAAACTATTCTCAAAACTCTAAGATTATGTCAAAGTCCAACAAGATTTAGGCTACAACAAAAAAATAACAAATTATGTGTTCTTGCTAATTAGAAAACAAAAAAAGATCCAGAATCCACCACTTGATCTTCAATGAATTTCTCACAGTGGATTAATCCATCCATGTGCCCAGTAGCCTTCTTTGAAAGGTGATCATCCATACCATTTAGTTCCCAATATATATGCGAGAAAGAGATATAATAGAAACAATGTGACAATTCATGAATCCTTCCATCCCATTGTTCAAGTTGGATGACCTGAAGGCGAGAGAAACTAGCAGCCCAATCAACCACCACCCGCGAATCTCCCAAAATATTGATATTGAAAATACCTATTTTATGCACGATCCATACTAACCCCCAGAGGGATATAATTTATGCCTTTGTGTTGGTATCATTACCAACACCCATTCTCATATAAACATGATGGTCTCTTTTAATTTGGAGAACCATGTCAGCCCCACATAAGCCCTCCTTCTCAGAACCATCGAAAAAACTAGCAGACAATACTTCCTCAACATATGGCATCTTTGGATGTCTAATTTCATGAATGGCCCTTTTTTTAAAGAACTCATAGAAAGAACTGATCATTTTAGAATATACATAAAAACTAGAAGGCCTAATGTCATAAAAAATGCATCGGTTTCTCGATTTCCATACCTACCAAATAGTGAAAAGAGGTAACTCCTTGAACTTGACTTTAGTATGAAACCACTTAAAAACAGTCCTGGAAATTTGATAAAGCCCAGTCATCCTAATGATGAAGGAGACCACTTAAATCAGACCAAACAGTTTTGAAAAAATGGCACTGATTGAAAATGCGAGAGATTAATTATGCTTCCATCTGCATAAATAACATATTCCAGGACCAATGAATCCATGTTTTAGAAGGTTGTCCTATGTAAGAATTTTATTTTCTAGATAGATTCACAAAAACATCTAATTCTTAAAGGAATATGTCATTTCTAGACTGACCTTTCCCACCACTTCGGGTTATAAAAAACTTGTTTAGTAGTAATAGCCTCATATGTTTTTTTAGCAGTGAGAACCCCATTAGCATCACTCCAATCCCATACTAACAAGTCTTCAAAATCAAATAATTTAATTCTAACTCTATTTAGAATCATAATATAATCATTCCAATCTTTAGTGACCTCATCCAAAAATCCTTAGTCATTTTCCAAATACCAATAAGATGAAGAAATGCTAGTGACATTTAACGATCTTTCGTTCCAAAACCTGATTGTTAATCTTATGAAGCTAAGCTAACAAAGGGGTAGATAGCTTGTAGTTTTCTCTAGAACCAACAAAGAGATCAATACCAATTAATATATTTAAATAAGAATATAAAATAAATAAATATATAATCATGAAAAATTTTAGGAAATGGAGAAAAGGATCTTCAAAGTATTCATTTCATAATAATATACCTTCCAAGACTTAATTTAATTTCTTCTTAATTTACTCTTTTCCAGTTTATAATAAAATCCAAAATTATGCTTCTCTTTGCGAAATATTTTTGATTTTATAATAAAATTCATAATTGTGTTTGCCTTTCCAAAAATCTAATAATGATGTATTTCCCAAACATGCTAATAATGATTATTGAGGTTTTAGATTTACTAATGAAATCTGAGATTTTAGCTTTGCTTTTTGGGACCTTCCCAAGAAGGTACTGTAGTTTTTTTTTTCAATGATGGTTCACTGTAGTTACATTCACCAGGAAGTATGCCAACACCTATTATTCTAGAGAATTAAGGTATGGCTAGGATTACATAATCACGCAATCATTACATAGGGGTTCAACAAGAGCATCATGTCTCTTACAAGCTACAACCAATGGATATAAGTTACATTTTTACAAGTTATCCCATGTTTTCATATTTTTTTTATTAAATTTATTTTCACCGTAATATATATATATTCTAATTTTTAATTGGCTTAAATGATGAGATATAATTAACTTATTGTATTTTTATTTTTTATTTTATTTGTTAATCTCTAAATTTGATTTTTTTAAAGTAAATATGCATTCACCACTTTTTAACTCTTTTGGCCTCTGGAAACTCTCTCAATGTCTCTTGTAGCCTATGCCTCATTAAGTTAAGGTGTTTCGAGGTATCCCTACAATTGATGCCTCCCTATTATGGAGGTGTCCATGGCATGAACACTTGCATGCATAGACAAGTAACCATAAATAACAAATGCATATGCAAAAGATCAACGTAAATGATGGTTTGAAACTTACAAAATGCAATATGCTTGAAGCACTTCTTAGTGTACATGGATGCTTTACCTAGTGCATGTAAATATTGCTCAAGGTTGCTTGTCCAATCCTTCTCCTATGAACCAAACCATACTAGACCAAAAATCTCAATGTTGCTCATCAAATATCCTTTATCCAAATTTTGATATTGTCTATAAGTAGAGATGCATCATGTCTTGGGGACACAATAACAAAAGTCACCTCATAAATGTAAAGGTTGTTTTTCACCATTAATTTATTTTGGGTTAGTTATGTTTTATTTTCATGGTCTTTAATTGACATGGGTTTTTGCATATGATGTCCAAATGATTTTTCTACAATAGTCTTAAATTATGAAGTGGATATTTACAGATGCCTCATGAAGAAACCTTCCCTACAAGTTGCCTCATCTGCCACATAGTCCACTATAGATTACATTAAAGTAGTGATCCCATGGAATTGACATGAATGAAAAAGATAGTGATAGCGGTTCCAATAAAATCTCAAACCATTAGTTCGAAAACTCAAGGGTTCAAAAATGTAGTTCTACAACCTCATCGCATTGTTTAATTATGTATAACAAGAGCCTCTTTGAGCTTTCGAACAAGGTGTAGGTAAGCATCATCTTAGGCATTTTCCATACCATTTTGGCCCTCGAAATAAGGATCTTAAATGAAAATTTCCACCCATGTTCATTGTCACAAGAACAAATGTCATTTTCTTTGGATTAGGAAGTCACCTCCATGCTCTTCTTAGAGCACAAAGTAACACATTCAAATTTGTGAATTTTCTGCCAAATTACGCTCGTTTTCTAAAAAAAGGTTATTGTCTTGAGAAAGAAATATAGAACGAAGAATCAAATATAGCTTTCCATGTTCACCATGGTTGTGCTTGCTAGAATGCACATCAATTTTCCCATATACAAATACTCCATGCCAAGAACAACGAGTTTCCAAAATGTAGCTCCAAGAAAATCACTAAGCAAGAGATTTGAGCCCCAAACCTATTGTCCCCTTGTGTTATGAACCAATATCCTTAAGATAGTATAAGAGACAAGAGTACACACCATGTACATAAATGTAAACATGGAGCACAACTCCAATATAGATAAGAAAGATAACTTACTCAATAACTCCTTAAAGAATAGAAGATCCATCTCCAATTACCCCAAGACATTCACATAATAATTTTACATGTCCCTCAACAATGAATACATTACCCTTATATATGCATATTCATGCATTGCACATGAGGCCCCTTGATTAGGTCGACCCTATTACATATGCATTTGGCCCCATATATGCCCTCCTTGGGTCATATTACATACATTTAACCCAATAGTTTCCCCCTTGGATCATATTATATACATTTAACCCCATATATGACCCCCCATTTAAACTCATATAATATGCCCCCTTGGGCCATATTATATACATTTAACCCCATACATGACCCTCCATTGAACCCCATATATGGCCCCCTTAGGTCATATTATATACATTTTAAACCCATATATCACCCCCCAAGGGTCATATAACCTTGGCAATCCGTACCATAGTTCAAACAATAATAGTGTTTCTCATTGTACTCTTGAACATGGAATTTTGATAGTTGAAAACCCTAGAATGTCACAAATGACATACTTCTTTCAATATGTACACTATGAAAACTCACCTATCTAGCTAACATCTTGTAATAATGAAGAGCATTTAGACCTCAATCAATTTATCATCTCTTTCAACTCCAACCACAAATAGAGTTTCAAGCATCAACATAACAGTGGATTTGGATTCAAATCCTAATTGAATCACTTATGACATACGACTTCAAGTAAATTATGGTGCGTATTGTGACAACATATATTATGAATAAAATTGCAATCACTAGTAGAAACTCACCTTATTACCTCTTTGCATGTTATTTTACTCTTCAAACATTGCAGTCCGCAGTCTTCACTTGCTTCAAATTTTAATTGTCATGGACCTTGGAAGGAACTAGCCTTGGAATTGTAGTCGAAACCTGCTCTATTCTAATGGGTTCCAAAACTAGTTGTTTCATCTCAGTATTGATTCTACAAATAGGATAAGTGGAGTGTGAACAAGTCTACTGTAGTAAGGTGGGTTTCCCACATTGCGAATGTTAAAGCGTAAAAGCGATACTTTGACACAATGGATCTATATATGCAAATATATGCAAATACACATAAATTAATGCAAAAATACAATTAAGCAAACTAACAAAATTATATATCCATTCAAAGTCTCCAAAAATAATCTAAAACCATTCTTACTATGAAAAAAAATTAAATAAAATAAATACTTATGTTCTTCATCCATCTTCCTCCATATTAGTATCAAAATACCTTATCATAATGTTATACAGTCTTTCTATATATGTTTGTAATCTAAAACAAAACCCCAAATATAGTAATTTCTTTGTCAATCTTCAATAAAAGAAAGCTTAACATGTAATTGGGGAGGAGAATAGAACATATCATGAAAATGTTGAATTTCAACTATGTTGGTGATATTTGTGAGATGTGAGTTGGAATGAAAAACAATAGGCTTGATTGAAATCCCCATTCCTAGAGTTCTTTGGGAAGTGTGTCTTCCAATCTGCACTGGCAATTACAATTGGCTGACACTTCCTTCCCTCAATGTAATAATTATACAAACATGAAATGTCAAATAAAGTGTAACTAACTTGTCAATGAAAACCGTTATGTCCATGCCAAATACAATTGGTTGACACTTCTTTCCTTCACTCATTTGTCTCTGTCCTCTTACCTCTATTATCCATATTTTCCGTGAACATAACACTATGGCGGATTCACTTTCGAACGATGGACTTGGTTCTGATGTTGGCAAGTTATATTATGAGATTTTGGAGGGCCATATTATCTCTCGGGGGTTCTGGAACCTTTTTACTTTTTGACGGCATTTATTTCTTTTCGCTGGTGATATACTTTGTCTTTTTTGTTACCTATTCTATATACATTATTTTTTTCTATGACTCTCTGATGCACTTGTTTCTCTTTGGGGGATTGGTATATCCCTGTTTCACTAATTGACCTATAGTTGGGTTGTTTATTTTTCTATCTATTTGGAAGACCTGGTGTAGTCTCGGCTCTCATTTTTCCTGCTTGGACTTGGTTATCTTCTATGTATCTAGTGTGCAATACCATTATATTTTTAAATAAAGTATGCATTTTTCATTGTGAAAACCATTATACTTTTCAATAAAGTATGCATTTTTCATTGTGAAAATAAATATCATTATTTCATTGTGAGCTTCACACGTTTTCTAATAGAATTAGAAAATAAGATTTCTCAAGTAAACAAATAATTGGTGAAAGCATTCATTGATGATTAAGTTGGCTATGTTGAAGTGGAATTTATCAGATGATGGCAAGCTAATAAAATAAAACATTGCATTTAAAGTAGGTTTTTTACATGACAATTCCACCCCACATTTTTTAAAATGAAATATTGGTGAAATAATGTGCCTCTATATTCATTATATCCAGTCATATTAATTATATTTACACTGTATACTTTATTATAGGGAGGGATATGTGAAGTAATGGTATTTGTGAAGTTTTTCTCCATAAAAATGTATTTTATAATAAAAATATTTAAATTTATGAATTTAGATAAAAATAATTAAAATGTATTTTATAATAAAAATATTTAAATTTATGAATTTAGATAAAAATAATTATATAAATGGTTAAAAATATATAATCCAAAAGCAAAGTCAACAAGTTGACATGTGATAACGTGACTTGATATATTTATCAACAAGGTAAGTATTAGCCACTTTGTGACTTTTGTACCTTCTATTTAACTTTAAGCGTCGACATTGCAATTTTTATCAAAATTTATGTCTTGTACCTCATTTTTTTTGTTATACAAACCCAAGGTAAAGATATCAACAAGGTAAGTATTAGCCACTTTGTGACTTTTCTACCTTCTATTTAACTTTAAATGTCGACATTGCAATTTTTTTCAAAATTTATGTCTTGTACCTCATATTTTTTGTTATACAAACCCAAGGTAAAGATCACGTGCACTAAAAAAATGACATTAAAAAATACATAATCTAATATAACGATAAATTATGTGTGTATATTCCAAGGAAATTCAAGGGGTTAATTTAATTGGTTTTAATCAATGTTGTTGGATAGTTAGCCACATCTACCTGATATAATTTCTCTATTATCATTGACTTGGAATAACAAGCTCACTAATTGCATGCCAACAAATTCCCACTTTGAATCTATCTAGGTGAGGTACACTAATTTACGCAAACAAGTTAACTATGGATTCCATCTATGAATATGGGGAAAACCTCATAGAATCTGTTTTCTTCTTCTCAAAATATCTAGATGGAGGATGCCTCAACTACCAATCATAATATAATCTCGTAACCATTCAAACTCCAACTTTAGTAAAACTATATATATCACTAGTTGGGTACAATTTTTGACATTATACTAACACTAACTTTAACACCATTAAATAAAAAAATGGTGATTTATGTTGTCAAAATAAATTATCCTAACTTTAACGAATATTTAACTCGTTGGTTATTGTAATCTTTCCAGTGCCCTTTGGAGACCACATGGTGCATTATTCATGAAACAATGTACTTTCACCAGCATTATAACTATGTGTTCCAATGTTGACAAAGCATTTTGCAACATGGAATTGATAGTCCAACTCCATATCGACGACATAACGAATGTCTACCGACATTAGTGTGACCATCTCTCACAATGATAAAAGGCATTTTTCCAATAGTATGTTGATATATCGACATCGACACAACATAATATCTCATGTTCATTGTCATCATAAGAATAACACAATATCTCATGTGCACAATCATCATTATCATGGCAGAAACACATATCTACAGTTTTTTAGTTATGTCATAAATATATCACAAAGTCTAACTTGTTATTGAAATAACCCAATACCACATTTGCATTGTTGGTGTTACAATGTCAAAAACACATCTCTACAATTGCAACCTTGTTGAATTTTTTTGTCGTTATGTCATTTGGTTTTCAAACTCTGATATCATCAAAATTAAAAATAAAAAATAAAAAGTTTTGCTACGCATGCAACACTTTATATCTTTGGCCATGCCATAAACAAAGTATAGGATTTGGATAACTTCATACTCATTTAAGACAAATACAAATATGGAAAGGGTAGAAACCTTAACAATGGACAAGAATTTTAGTTTTGTTGAACCCTAATTGATACTGAGAGGGGGGGGGTGAATCAGTATCAAGTGTAGATTCAACAATTATCTAACTTTTCACTTCATAGATCATACACCAACAACAAAGAAATTAACAACATAAAAATAACTGTCCACAAAGTATTTATAAAGAAACTTTGTATAGATAGAACCTTTGATTACATAAATAGTTGGGAGACACCAATCTCCATTTATGGTGTGAGCACCAACTCATAGAATTTGCAGACACCAATCTAATAGGGGAATTGATCCCTTGTGCAAGCACCAACCTGTGAGGACACCAATCCTCTTATGAGCACCAACTCATAATCAACAAGCACCAAATTGCGCATTTAGGAACCAACCTGTCTGATAGATGAGAACACCAATTCTCCTGAGCACCAACTCAGAACTACATGCACCAACCTGTAGGAGACCTCAGTCTCCTATCCTTGCCCCTTCCAGCCTCCCTTAAATATATATGAGTGTAACAGTGTTCCTATGTCACACTCTATTCTTCACTTTTTGATTCACACACTCTTTTCTTGCACAAACACCTCAACACCCCTTTTCTCTACGCATATTGCTTCTTAGATTCTGTTGTGTTTTGTTCTGGGTGAACTCTTCAGCACTCCTTTTCTATGCGTAGTCATTCCTTGAAATCTATTGTATTACGCACTTAACCACATACTCGGCTGCACTGCATGCCCGATGACGTACTCTACTATCCTTTTTATGTTGTGCACTCAACTCTATGCTTCTTCTATGACTTCAACTTTGTTTATGATTCAGTTATGTACCATCACACCCTTCAACGAATCAACAAGCTGTTGATTTCCCTTCAACTTCAAAGTGCTTCACCCAACTCACTCGCCCAAAACACATCAATATTTTGTTCATTTATATTCATTCTAGCATTAGTATATATTTTCTTGATTCGATTGGTTTGACCACAAGTAGGGGCTTTTCTACGTTGGCGACACCCGTTCTTCCTTTCTTCACGGTCAAGTTAACCCAAACATTCAACCTGAACTAACCATGTCTCTTATTCTACTGTCGGTGTGTAATTTGTGCACTTTGATATATTTATTGATTGCATGGTATTTGTGCGATAGACAATTATCCTTAAATTGCGCGGATAGATTTCCATGATTTGGTGGGACTTGCGCGCGTATTCCCTTTGACAACTTTTTCTTATATACTTATTCGAACTGGCTTCTAGACTTCATGCTTCTTATTTGAAATCAATGAAAATATTAAGTTCAACGATCTCCCCCTTTGGCATTGATGTCAACACCAAAGTCGTGCTTTTGGTCCTTTGTTCTTCTCTCCCTAACTTGCATTCTGCAGCAACCTGTACTTTTTTAATTTCTTTTGTTGTGTAGTCCATGCACAATTCTTGTCACAGTGCCTACATATTCCTTTGAAATTCTTCGTTGTATTTTAAATTTCTCCCCCTTTGACATCAATGGAAAAGGGATGCTCATTTATCTTATGTCTTACTTATCTTTGATAGTATTTTAACGGTTCTGCAATAAACTTGGAATTTTGTATTTACACAGTATTTTTCTTGCATATTCAATTTCTCCCCCTGGACTCATGCTTCTCTTCCTTGATTTTGTTGCTTCTCCTTTGACTATGTTGATTCCAACTTCTGGATTGCGCAATTTTCATCTATCTTCATGTGTTGTCACATTGTTTCCAATTTTGATGCGGCTTGAGCAAGTTAATGAGGAGTGGGAATAACTCCTAATTTAGGCTTTCCACTACATATGAAATATCTGTAATTATAAAATCTACCAATTCATGTTACACATATCATATGATACAAGTAAGCGGCTTCAACATTTAAGAGGATAGAGAAAGCACCATCAAGTTGTTTATACATAGTAATAAATGTGGTTTCCTTTTTGTCTTTTCAAATTTCCCCGAAGCATGCAAATTAATTCATTTATGATGAGTAACTAATCACAATATTCACCAAATTTAGTAGTTGTGTTTGAAATCCATCATGACCAATTATCCTGTAAACATTTGTTCTAGTGTTCGAAAATTCTACAAACTGTAATCCAATCATACTAATCCCAACTAGTGATTGTGTCAAGATGTCTGATCCTGAGCAACAAGTTAACTCTTCTGCAAGCAATATTTTTGTGGTATTTCAGGCACAATGAATTGAATTCATTAATATAAATATCAATTGTTATCCAGATGGATATAGGTGGCCACCCACCTATTCCACTAACTCAAAACAATTTTCCATTTTGGCAATTTTCTAGTAAATTTTCTACGTTTTTTGGGGCTGTTTTGAGGCCCTAAACGACGTTTTTTGGTGATTCATGGGCTAATGGTTTCCATTGGAATACATTGGCCCTAGTTAAATTTTGTATATCTCAAATAGACCTTTCCAACGGGATATCAAGTGCCCCAAATGGAGATCGTATGCAAAAGTTATGACCCCGGGAAGTTGATTGTTCAACTAACCACCTAGGGGATGCAAACTTTATGATGGTTCATCTTCTAGGGTTAGGTTTTTGGATGTTTAGGGTTCCTTCCCTAGTGATTATGATAAATAGGTCCTTTCAACCTCTTTTTGTATTCATCTTGTCACGAATGAGTGTAGCTTCCACATCTCTTCTCAGAGATATAGCTACCACCACTCTAGCTGCTTTTATTTTATAGTATGTTATGTTTCATTCATTTTAATAGAATATGATTTTACTATATCACTGTGTTTCTTGCAATATATATGTGTGTGTGAATATATACATGCTCTTTCATTTCGTTCTAACATAAATCCAGATCAGTGGTATCAAAGCAATCTGCTCTTATGGTTTCTCAGTGCATGTCCCTGACGAGATCTTAATATCGAGAGTTGGGTCTCGAACTAGTTGAGCTTGGGGAAAACCACTCTCGTCGGCCCAAGAAGCCTCACATGGTAGGAAAAGAAAAGAGAGATTGTCGAGTAGGATATCTTATTAATTTGTTGCTCGAAGAATCCCTCACATGACAGAGGAACGAGATGATGGATAATTTCTCCCAGATCCTTCGAGATGCTTTGGAGAAATGGTTAATTCTGTTAG
Organism: Larix kaempferi; assembly: GCA_027924585.1. Lineage (NCBI taxonomy): Eukaryota > Viridiplantae > Streptophyta > Pinopsida > Pinales > Pinaceae > Larix > Larix kaempferi. The sequence continues at coordinate 22,762,178 of BSBM01000445.1, forward strand.
AGGGTTACTTCTTTGTTCAAAAAAATTTTGACAACGGAAAGATCACCTTAGGTCTCCTTAAATCCCTCCCCATATTAAATATTAGTGGGACAATTACTACAAGAGGAATGCGAGGGATGAGTCTAAAATATTTAGGATAGAACCCACTTGGGAAGCTCTTGCCAATGTCGTCAAGGAAGAACTCTACCATGTCGAAAACTATTATGACCAGTACACTAGGTGGATGACTTTGCACCAGGAAAGAGGCTAGACAAGCTAGAGTTTACCAACATATTTCATACCATGCACTCAAAAATGGGTATTAGAGACTCCGAACAATATTGGGTCCTAAAATACCACAATGGCCTAAAGAGGTATATTAAGACAGAGATGGATTTCCTAGATATATCCTCACTGGGAACTGCTTATCGGTATGCTGTCAAGATCGAGCAAAAATTTAAGCAAAAGATTAAGCGGGAGCTTGGGTTTGCAAATCAATAGCAACAGAATCCTGACAAAGGAGGCCCAAAATCACAAAGCAGAGGATGGAGCAAGGACAGCCAAAATCCTAATAACCAGGCCAAATCACAGGCAAATAAGGGTAACGGGAAATCGAAGAAGGACACCGGCAAGTGGTGTGAGTTCCACAAAATCCCCTAGCACAACACTGATGAATGTGGCTAAAAAAAATTGTTGTTGACTGAGACGAAATATTCAGAGATGAAATCTGGCTTGGACTCTAACTCAAAGCAAGAAAAGGGAAATCAGATCATTGATGTGGAACCTAATGCCACCATTGCAACCACAAAGATCCAACCAGAAGAGTCGGAGGAGCCAGAGGAAGGGGAACGCCTCTTCCATTCACAACTTTGGGTGCAAGGGAATCCGCTACATTTCATTGTTGAGAATGGTATCCTGAATAAACTCATCTCGGTCGAGGTCGTCAAAATATCAAAGTTGTCGATGATTCCCCACCCCCAACCATACACCATCAATTGGTTGATCCAGGGACGCAACATCCACATCAATATACAATGTTGCCTATCCTACGGCATCAATCCCTTCAAAGATGAGGTAATGTGTGATGTTTCCCCACTTGAATTTTGTGATGTTCTTTTAGGACAACCATATATGTGGAAACGCCATGTTGTCTATGAGCCTATACCTCGTAGTGGCATCATTACTTAGGTAAAGAAACTCTACAGGATACCAGAGAAAATTCCCACTACTACAGTGTCTCTCATCACAACTAAGAAATGAAGGAAGGTAATATCCCAGACAGGGAAATTCGTCATCTTTATGATTCGTTCTGAAAGTGAATGAAATATCATGGCAATGACCACGACCTCTACACAGGGCCTCTCCACACAACAAAAGCAGGTGGAAAAGATAGTGTAAGCATACTAAGACATCTTCACAACACCTACCAAGGTGCCATTACATTTCCAGGTCAAGCATTCAATTGATTTGATCCCTAGGGAGACTTTACCGAATGGGACAGTATACGGGCGTTCCCTTGTGGTAAATGAAGAAATCAAATGCTAGATTCAAGAATTAATCCAAAATGGAAACATTCGACCCAACTCCTCACCTGGTGGGATCCCAATTGTATTGGTACAGAAGAAACATGGTACATGGAAACTCTGTATTAACTACCTAGCTCTAAAAAATATCACAGTCTGAAATCGATATCCCATTCCCTGGATCAATGACCTTCTTAAATAGGTCAAGGGTGCCAAATATTCTAGTAATATTGATCTAAAGTTTGGCTATCATCAGTGTCAATTGATAAGACCGATGTCTAGAAGACTACCTTCAAGTCTTGGGAAGGCCTTTTTGAGTGGTTGTTCATACCTTTCGGCTTGAATAATGCTCCAACAACCTTCATGAAGATGATGGATGATATTCTACAACCATTCACCAATTCTTTTGTATTCATATATCTAGATGATATCCTCATCTATAGTAGAACATGGGCAGAACATTTGTAGCATATCCACCAGGTCCTCAGCACCCTGCAACACCACAAGTTATACGCCAATCTATATAAGTGCTCATTTGGAATGGAGAGGGTTTGGTATCTAGGATACATCGTGGATGAACATGGTGTGCATGTGGATCCAGCCAACATCCAAGCCATTCGTGATTGGCCAACCCCGACAACCCTCACAAAGGTTCGTAGCTTCCTAGGCCTTGCCAACTTCTATCGCAGATTTGTGTTGGGATTCTCTAATATTGCTTGGTCCCTTATCCAGGTGACCAAAGGGGGATCTAAGGCCAAGTTTGGCTGGTCCAAGAAACAACAAAAAGCATTTGAAGATCTGAATCAGCGCTTATGTTTAGCTCCTGTCCTTACCTTACCAGATCTGTAACAGTCCTTTGAGATTGAGACAGATGCTAAGGAAAATGTTGTTGGTGCATTCCTCGTTCAGCATGTCCATCCATTGGTGTATCATAGTGATACGCTTTCAAATACAGTCCTCAAGTACCCCACCTATTACAAGAAAATGTATTCCATTTTCCAATCCTGCCACCAATGGAAGCATTACATCCTAGGAAAAGAGATGGTCATCCACACTGATCACAAGCCCCTGTAGTTCATGAAAACCCAAGGAAAGTTATAGAATGACCGCCACCAAAATTTGTCCACCTACTTGCCACGATTCCACCTGAACATTAAATATAAGAAGGGTAGCACAATTCGAGTCGTCTATTTCCTCAGTCAACATCTAGTAGCAGCATTGACCACGATGCTCAACTCTTATGGCCACGAGATCTCCAAGTGGCCTCAACTATATGACAGTGATCCTAAATTCGATTCCATCTAGCAAACCTTATGTGTTGGCACACCAATGCCACAATTTCATCTTCAAGAAGGATTGCTAATCGCACCTGGGCCATCTCTGTGTTCCTTCAAGACAGCATGCAAGGTTGATTTGGGAAGCGCATTTCAGTCATGTGGCAGGGCACTTTGGTACCAAAAATATAGTGGTAGTATTATAGAAGTATTTTTATTGGCCCAAGATCTAACAAGATGTCATTTGATATATTAGATCATGGACTGCCTGTGCCATCACAAAACCTGCCATTAAGAAGCAAGGGTTGTACACCCCTCTACCTAATCCCAATGGGCCATGAGAATCCATCTCCATGGATTACATGTCAGGACTACCTTCAACCAATCATGGTAATGACTATGTGTTTGTGGTCATGGATCACTTCTCTAAGATGGACATTACGATAGCTTGCAAGAAGAGCATCTCCGCGGAAGCCACTGCTAAGCTCTTCTTTGAGCATGTTTGGGTTCATTTTGGGCTGCCTCAAACTATCATTTTAGATTGGGACAACAAGTTCCTAAGCACCTTCTGGTCCATCCTATGGGCATTGATGTATACCAAGCTCACCAAATCGACTTCCTTGCACCCCCAGACTAATGGAAAAACAAAGGTATTCAACCGGATGATTGTAGATATTCTGAGAATATACAATTTTAAACATCCTTTCACATGGTATGAGAGCCTTCCATATGTTCAGCATAGCTATAATAGATCCCTCCATAGCTCTATCGGAAACATCCCTTTCCAGGTGTGCCTAGGGTTCCAACCAATGGCCCAAACTGATGTATATTTTCCCATTGCATCCACACAGGAGGACTCATCCCATGCTCAGACTAAGACTGATAAGGACACTAGATTTGTTGAATGTTTCCAACACATCTTCCAATAGGTGCATGAAATTTTGGAAAAAGACAATACCAAGTACACGCAGTGACATGACTAGCATTGGATTCCACACAAGTTCCAGGTGGGTGATAAGTTTTGGTTGCATTTGCAGAAAGAGATGCTCTCAAGACCTCATCACAAGATTCGTCCACTTCGATATGGGTCATACACCATCACCAAGGAATTCGGGGAGAATGCCTTCAAATTAAGCATTCCTCCATTCCTTGGTTTGCACCCAGTATTTAATGTGGAGCTCCTTCGCCCATATTTTCCACCATTGTTGGACACATCAGAGGTAGCAAAATAGCTAACACCTATAGATATTAACCCTGACAGCATGGAATAGGAAACCACTGATCATATCATGGAAACACGGGTTAAGGTAACCCACCAGCAGACGATTCAACTATATCGAGTTGTCAAAGCAGGGTAGCTACTCCACCAAGGCAAGTGTCTCACCGGGAGTCAATTTTAGCAGAAGTTTCCCCATTTGATGGGGGAACTCAACGCAATGCATACCATTGCTTCCTAATGGTGGAGGACTGATCCAAATGGATATAGATGGCCGCCCACCTATTCCACTGGCTCAAAACAGTTTTCCATTTTGGCAATTTCTAGTAATTTTTCTACGGTTTTTTGGGTCCTAAACTTTCGAGGCCATTTTGAGTCCCTAAACAACGTTTTTTGGTGATTCGTGGGGGCATTTGTTTCCAACAACATACATTGGCCCTAGTCAAAAGTTGTATATCTAGGATATAACTTTCCAACGAGCTATCGAGTGACCCAAACGAAGATTGTATGCAAAACTTCTATGACCCCGAGAAGTTGACTATTCAACTAACCACCTTGGGGCCACAGACTTTATGACGTTTCATATTCTAGGGTTATGTTTTTGGATGTTTAGAGTTCCTTCCCTAGTTATTATGATAAATAGGCCCTTTCAACCTCTTTTTGTATCCATCTTGTTACGAATGAGCGTACTTGCCACATCTCTTCTCAGAGATATAGCTACCACCATTCTAGCTGCTTTTATTTTACAATCTCTTTTGTTTCATTCATTTTAATAGAATATGAGTTTACTATATCATTGTGTTTCTTGCATTATATATGTGTATTTTAATATATACATTCTCTTTCATTTCGTTCTCACATAAATCCGGATCATACTTGGAGAAATGGAAATCCAATGTAAAAGAGGTTGATGTCAAAGAATGGTATGCACAAGTGCAGGTGAACAAGAGACACACATAGGAAATTTCATCTCTGAGGAATTAAATTGAGCAGTTGGAGAAGCAGCAAGGATACATTTTGACTTTTCTAAAGCAACTTCAGATGGTTCCTGATAATTTGGGTTTTGAGGAGCAATATTTTCCTAACACTGAGTTGTGCTTATCATCACAGAAACCAGATAATTAACATGAGTAATTTCTCCACTAATGTTGTTTTTACTGATTCTTCCAATGATACTGATAGTCCTGCAAAGATGTATGTACTCCTATTGTTGTTTTGATTTTTGTGGCAGTGGTCCTTGTATATGTATGACAAAAAAATTCTTTTAATACTGACAGACTTGCCAACTAAGGCCAATTTTGAATTTATGTACCCTTTTGTTTTTGTGACAAAAGCTCAATACAAATAGCAGTCTTCAAATGTTTTCTGACTACAAATTTTCTTGTCATTGTTGTTTTGCATATATTTGTCCTTGAATTCATGATTCTTATGTAATATTTTGAAGTCAAGGATCTTCACACATAATTCTAGAAATTAGCAAGGTATTCAACAATTTCTTGCAGCTTAAGAACTATTGTTACTGACTCTGTTGTTATGTGATTGTGTACTTTTCCTCACCCATTTTTTAGAGTGTTCATTCCTTTGTTGACATAGCACAATGTCACTTCTTTTCTTACTAATTTCGTTTACTGCAATATACAGAGTATTTGCTCCCGACCGTCCTTTTGATATTTGACAATTTTTAGCTTTGTGTCCAAATCCATCACAGACATAGCATCTTATGGTATGACAATTCTTTGTAGTATGTCCACAATAGTTGCACCATAAGCATTTCATTGTATTATTGGACCTCCTTCTACCATAACTTTCACATTCCAATGCTTTATGTCCATATTTATAGTAAGAAAAACAATAACCATTAAAGAAATTTCCATAGCTGGAATGAACCTGCTTTGATGGAATTCCTTATAGGTTAACTTGACATGTCATGCTTTCCTTTTGAATTCCCCTTTCCTTTTCAACTGTCTTGTTGTAACCAATACCATATTTGTCATTAGGTGGCCTTTGACTACTTAATATTTTATCCAATAGTGATGAGTTGTAATTGAAATTGGCGTTAGCATTTGTCATGTCCAATTCTTTATTTGTGTCAGAACTATCCATGCCACATTTTGGATTTGTGTGGTCTGAATCAATTGTTACATCATCCTTGTATCCTTGCATTGCAAAGTATTGTTTTTTATTCTTAAGAGACTGATTCCCTTTTTTGAGTTCTTCTAGTTGTTTTTTCAAGGAAGTTATAATCTTTGCATCCTTTACCTGTAGCTGACTCAAATTGTTTTGTTGAGTTTCTTCTAGATTCATAGTTACTCGACCCTTTTATTCAAGCTATAACAATTGTTCCTTTAGTAGTTCCTTTTCTTTTCCTGCTTCTTCCACTTGAATTTTTAGACCAACAATAATCTTTTTATTTTCTTCATTGTATTTATGCCTTTCTCTTTCTGGTAGATTCTCTAGCACTACATTGTTTTATTTGAGATTCTTAACTTCATCTCAAGCATAAATTAGTTGTTTTTCAAGATCGACTTCATCTTCATTGTTTTTTTATTCTATAGGATCTTTTCTTTCATCTTCAAAGAAATCTTTTGGCATGTCTTGACTATCATTTATTTCCTCTATTGGTGGCTCTTTATTTTCATCATCTTAATCTTTTTGAGTTGTGATTATGAGGAGAGATTCCTTTGCATAAATATTTTGTATCTTGTTCCAAAGCTCTCTAGTTGAATTACATTGTCCCACTTTTTTCTTGTCAGAATATGATAATCCCCTCAAAATTGCATTCATTTCCTCGACATTGTCTTCTTGTAACTTATTTGTAGTTGTACCTTTTGGTCAATTCTTTGGGGTCGTATAACCATTCTTAATTGACTTCCAGGTATCAATTCCAAGTGTCTACAAATAGGATTCCATTACTATACTCCAAAGTAAATAATTTGTTCCATTTAACAAAGGGGATCTATCTATGCTAAGTCCAAATTCTTCACAAGCCATATCTGCGCAAAAATATGCCTTCCAGTGGTTAGATTGTTTCTGAAGGAACCGACTCTGATACCAGTTTTTGAACCCTAATTGATACCGAGAGGGGGGCTAGATCAATATCAAGTGCGGATTCAATAATTATCTAACTTTTCACTTCATAGATCATACACCAACAACAAAGCAATAAACAACATAGAAATCACAGTGCGCAAAGTATTTATAAAGAAACTTTGTATAGATAGAATCTTTGATTACATAAATAGTTGAGAGACACCAATATCCATTTATGGTGTGAGCACCAACTCACATACTTTGCAGACACCAATTTGAAAGGGACATTGATCCCTTGTGAAAGCACCAACTTGCTATATGCAGGCACCAACCAGTGAGGACACCAATCCTCTTATGAGCACCAACTCATAATCAGCAAGCACCAACTTGCGTAGTCAAGAACCACCTGTCTGATAGATGAGAACACCAATTATCTTGAGAACCAACTCAAATCTATAGGAACCAACCTATAGGAGACCTCAGTCTCTTGTCCTTTCCCCTTCCAACCTCTCTTAAATAGATATCACTATAATTGTGTTCCTCTATCACACTTTATTCTAGACTTTCTGATTCGCACACTATTTTCTTGCGCAGAAACCTCAACACCCCTTTTCTCTACCCATGCTACTTCTCATATTCTATTGTATTCTGTTCTGCGTGAACTCTTAAGCACTCCTTTTCTTTGTGCATAATGCTTCTCAGATTATGTTTTATTTTGTTCTGCACAAACTCTTCAACACTCCTTTTCTCTACGCATACCAGGGTATTTTTTAAGGATCCTAATATTATACTTAAGTGTAGTACTCTAGGCGATTATTTTGGATTGAAAAAAACATATATATAGATATGTAGGCAAATATTAAATATGAAACATACAATTTACTAATGAAAATTGTAATTTTTGGCGAATATTATGATAAAAAAACATATTTTATGTAAATAGAGGCGGTATTAGAGACTAAAATTGACCAAATAGAGAATTTATTTTTTGAAAAGGACCCAAAAAATAGCCAATTGGCAAAATTTCGCCCCTAAAAATTACCCTGGCGCGTACTACTTCTCATATTTTGTTGTATTTTGTTCCGTGTGAACTCTTCAGCACTCCTTTTCTTTGTGCATATTTCTTCTCAGATTCTACTGCATTTTTGTTCTGTGCAGTAATTCCTTACACTCTGTTGTATTGCACACTTAACCATGTACTCTACTGGACTATGCACCTGACAATGAACTCTACTATCCTTTTTATGTTGAGTGCTGAGCTCTATTATTATTTTGCCACTTCAACTTATTTTATGATTCAATTTTGTACAATCACACCCTTCAATGAATCAACAAGCCATTGATTTCCCTTCAACTCCAGAGTGCTTTAACCAACTCACTCACCCAAAACACATCAGTATTTTGTTCATTTATATTCATTCTAGCATCAACACATATTTCCTTGATTAAATTGGTTTGACCACGAGTAGGGTATTTTCTACATCAGCGGCACCTCTTCTTCCTTTCTTCATGGTCAAGTTAACCCAAACATCCAACTTGAACCAACCACGTCTCTTCTTCTTCTGTCAGCATGTAATCTATGCACTTTGATATATTTACTAACTGAGCAGTATTTTTGTGACAAACACTTATCCTTAATTGCGTAGATAGATTCCCATGACTTGGTGGGACTTGCACGTGTATTCCCTTTGAAAAAATTTCTTATATACTTCTTCAAATTTGTAACAAACTTAGAGTCATAAAACCACAAAAAAACAAAAGATAATCCAACATGCAAAGAGGATCTGACAAAAACAATGAATCTAATCAATAATAAAGATTTACAACATGCATATCAAAGTGGATCTAATCAACAATATAACAAAAAATATTCTATGGATATTTAAGGAGCCATACCTGGTTAGATGACCTAACAACTACCATTACCTTGACAGCTCCAATGCCCGCAACTGAAGGTGGGGGGACGACTCTCCACCCAACCAACCCCCAGCAAATGGCTGAGGCCCCCGAGCCCCCAACAATTAACCCTATGCCAGAGCTTTCTGTCTTTCCTCTTTCTTGGCTCCTCCAGAGATCTCCTTCCAAAATGCCAAAAGACCAAAAAAAGATCCTCCCCTCTTCTTCTTATCCTCCTTTTATCTCCCCCTTCTCCCCTTTTTCTTAATTTCTTTTAATGCAAATTGTTTTTCATACTTTTTCTTTCATATTCCCCATTATATTATTTACCCCCTTTATTTATTATTTTACATTGCATTATATATATTCCCCCTTTTTTTTATTTTACCCCTTTTATTTCATTATTTTACATGAGGTTTGTTACATACTTCCCCCCTTCAGGAAACTTCGTCCCAAAGTTATAATCTTCAAGCAATAAAAACAATATTTATTCAATCAATCAATCAAGTAAATAATAGAGTATATAGGTAGCTAGTACTATTGTGAAGTTTAGAGATTTATATGTGTGGCCCTAAGTTACAACATGCTCTTAAGTAATTCCCTATGAGTCTAGTATGCAACCATAGCAACAATTATGCATCATACACACATAACTATTATAGGTCAAATCTGCACTTATCCGTCCGTGATCACATTGCTCTATCGATCACACAAAAGGACACTATGGATGGAAGAGCTAGGTTGACCTTGGATGATTTGATACTGAGATCTTACATCTTCAACTGAAAATATATTTTTTCTACATATTTTAGTGGATGTGCGCTACTCTTATAACTGGAAACCCACGCACATATCCTAAATGTGCGCTACTCTTATAACAAACAACCCACGCACATATCCTCAAAGTTGCAAACGCTTGTTGTAAAGCACAAAAGTTGCTCTCTGTGCGCTACTCTTGTTGTATGAAACTCGCACACATCTTAAGATGAATTCAAAAAATATATTAAGATTACGAATTGGGATTAGTTGAAGTTGGTTCTGCAACTTCCCCAACCTCCTAATTCAACCACCTCTCGATTCCAACTGCCTACCTTGTCCCATAAATACAAGGAGGATCCATGAGAGAGGGACCTAGAAAGAAGGCATTAAGTGCTGTTACGCTGGAGGAATTCCCAAGTCATTGTGAAGAGCAGGAGCCCAGGACTCGGTTGCAGAAGCATCTTGACACATCAGGTATATTTGTATTGATTCATGTTTATTTGACAATAAAAAGGTGGAAATACCCTTCCTGTCCCAAATCGAATGTCTATTGGATTGTATGTTCATTTGGTTTATTATCTGATTGTTGTTGATGTTTAATTTCTTTCAATTTCATCATATTTATTACAGTAAAGATACACTGAGAAAGGTTTCCTTTGTGTTGCAAGTTCATCATAGCGAAGGATCAAGCGGAAGACCAAGCAAAAGCTAGGACCAGCCATCAATAAAAGGTATATCTTTCAATATCTTGATCTCTTTCATTTATAGGAACTAAATGCAATGCAATGAATGTATTTACCTGTCAACCCTACCCAAGTTGGTAGTGTCTTCTCCTCACTATAAGGTATAAATCCTGAACAACAGTTGGTCTTCACTGGGTCACCATCATCAAACTAGATCTCTCCTCCAGGGAAATCACCACCAAATTTAGCTGAGGGAGTGGTAGAAGTAGAAGTAGAAGAAGAGGAGAGATCAGGTCTGATATTGATCTCTGGACATTAGAAGCCTCTGATATCTACAAATATCACTTCATTGAGTTCACTGGAGGTCCTGGGTGCATTTCTACATAACTGTCTTCATCATCTAGTGTTCCTCCACCAAATCTAGATGCAAATCTCATGTACTAGTGGCCTCCTCTTCAAATTGACTGTGTATCTTCAAAGCTTAACTGAAATAGATGTTATTGCCTGCAATAACATATTCTGAACCTACATATCACTCACTGAAACTCATGGGGCCTTGGGGCACATCACCTAAGAAAAATTGTTGAGGCACATCACTCAACTAGAGAGGCTCAGAGCTCTCAATGCAAAATTACAAATGACAAAAGTTCTTGAATGAAGTTGGAAACCTTCTTAAATAGAATTCGTGTTGACCTGTTGAGCAAGTTATTTGGCTTGGTGACCTGTGAGAATAGGTCACCCATGAGTGGACATACTTTCCTTGCTTTGCTTGCTTGCGTTGCTTTGGTTTTCCTTCTTTTTTCCTCTTTTTCTAACTTTCCTTCTTTTCTGAACTTTTCCCGCTTTTCATACTTTCTTGCTTTCTGGATTTATGCTGCTTTTCCTGAAATATTCCTCTTTTCTCATTTTTGGCAACATTTTTGGACTCTAGTGCTTACTTGACTTCTACTCCAAGTAATTCCTCCAACCTTATCCACTAATTCGAATTGGTGAGCCAATTTCTCCATTTATTCAACATAACAAATAAAATATTAATAAATGAGGATAATTAATAAAATTAATTAATTTCTTCTCCAAAATTCAAAACCATTAATTATTTAATTAAACTTATAATGTTGGCTCAAAACGTCCTCAAATAATTAATAAATCACCTTAGCACTTATTTTGGGGGTTATTAACTTCATGGGTATCCCACCTTATCCATTTAATTCCTCAAATTCACCCTTAGGCATATTCCCTTAGTAAATTTCTTCATCCATTCGTTAATTAATTAATTTATGCCTAGGTGACTTAGGCTAAAATCATCCCCATGGACCATAGAAAAATTTGGGGACATGACATGTGTTACAACATAATCTTCCACCCTGTGAGCATCAGCATTCTTTGGCCTGTAGGATCCATTTCACTGACTCATATCCACTTTATATCCTTTAGACATCCCAGTTCCTCACTTTTTCCTCTGACCCACTTGTTGCATCACTATAGCAGGCGTACCCGCGAGTTGCATCACTATAGCCCGCAGGTATCAAGTAAAATGGTAAAAATCACTAGTTTATTACTTTTTACTCCCAAAAAGCGGTCATTGGGTGACCTTTGGCTCTCCATCTGCCCAAGAAACGTCTCGATGTGTCCTTTCACTTACCTTTGAGAGGAGTATATATTGAGCACATATGGCTTATGGACAAGAGGAGAAAGAAGAGCAAGAGAACTCTAGTGGATTTTTGCCCTATCTTGAGTCTACACTCATTGATCCTTCTAGTTGTGAACCCTTTATGTTCGCCTTCCAAACTCCTATCTAGTTTGAGTTTGCCATTCATGGAGGATTGAAGTGGTGGAGGCACAAGTGGATTGATCCATATCTTGGTTCAGATTGGTTGCCGGCAAGAGGTCGTATCACTTTGTACTGCTTCTTGTTTATTAATAGAAATACTCATATTCTCGTCCATTAATGTTGTAAATGTTGTTTATCTTACATTGGGTTGCATTTACTCGTTATCTCATGGGCCATTGCTATTGATGATGTTAATGCCATTTATATGTTATATGTACTTGTTGTATATTGGTTGTCAAGACTAATTTGCAGATTCAAGTGCACGGATTGAAAATCTCCAACAGGGATCTACATCAAACGTTTGGATCGAGGTTGGTTATCTTCTTCCTTATCTTAGCATTGTCATTTATATAGCATAATTCTGAGAATTGAGTTGATTTATGGTAGTCATCTGTCTGTTGTGGTCTACCCCAAGCCATAGTGATTTTTCTCCAACACAACATGGATATCGTGGATCGAGATCATCCAACTCTACCTAAGGTCGTAGTAGTGGAACTCGCTCTAGGAAGAACGAGACCACGATGGATCCATAGCCAAACTGCTTCAACTCACCCCCTTTAGCACTTTGTGAGCTAATCTTTCAAATTCGCGAGGAGTCCCTCGCACCTGTTGAAGGCCAACATATAATATGTGGGCCTTGGTGGCTTGATGAGCGACCTTACTGCCCGCCACCCTCTCAATAGTTAAGAGTACAATTCTCAAGGGTCGATCTCGTATGTTCTTGATGGGAATCTTCCCAGCAAGTATCTGTGTCCCTAGCGTACAGAACTGTGCCACCAGAATCTCTGTCGACTGATCATTACCCCGTGGCCCATATAGTTGAACTGGGGATCCCCATCTCGACAACCCTGTTAGGAAATAAATATCTTCCACATCCAAGGTGAGGATGTGGGAACCTACTCTGAAATGTTGTTGATCTGGGTCCCATAACCTGACCAGGTAGTCTATCAGTTGTACTTGGGCCATCATGCCTTGTACATGGAAGAATTTTAAAATTCCACACCTTTGCAAAGCGTTCATAGAGTGTGGGTAATTCGTCGCTTGGGAATCTTCGATTTATTTCTCTCTTTCTTTCCACTGGACCATTGTATTGGCCAAAGTCTGCATAAACATGAATTAAACAACCATTAGACTCTTTTCATGGCATTGGTTTGGGTCTTTTTGTTCCCATTTTTTAAATTTAGTTATGGAACTGCGTCGACGCACCCCGTATTTACGGACAGTGCGTCGACGACGTGCTTTTCACATGGGGAAAGCGCTTGAGACCCCTCTCGACGCACTTCTTGCATGGGGAAAGCGCTTGAGACCCCTCTCGACGCACTTCTTGCAAGGGGAAATCCCGTCTCCTAGGGCATGCGCAATCCCCTTCATTTTGAATCCAAAAAACCCCAAAAATAAAATTTAAAGCGAAAACTAATCCATTGAAAAGGTAAAGCATAAGATTGAGACCTACCTGCAACTGACGAGGCATGAAATGTCTTATCGTAGTGTCCACAATCGATGTCGAAAAAACGAGCTCCAAATAGGTGTTTTCATTATTCCAATTTGGTAAAAAACAATTGGTAAATATTTCTTTACTATTTGACTTTTTATATAAAATAAATGGAATATTCCTTTATAAATATTTCTTTTATGGGTTTTTTACTATAGTTGGTGTCTTTTTTATGTTTGAACACCCCATTATGAATTCTAACTTAGTTTCTAGAGTTTGCAAATGAAGTAAAGTGGTGTTTTTACTTTATTGGCGACCATCATATACGTTTCATACTTTTTATCAAGTGTGAACGAGTCTTTGAGCGTTTTTTATGCTATCATCGCGCTCGTTAAAATCAAGTATTAACAACATCGAGCTCACTTTTTTTTCTTTATTGTGCTCATAAAACTATGAGAATAAGTCACCGAGTTATAGTTTATCACTTTTTCAAGCTCGTAAAACTCCCATGAAAAAGGAACCCCTCGGAGTCCTTCTTTAAGCTCTTTTTAGACTCCCTAAATTTGAAAAGATCGCCAAGCGAACTTGATTCTTCCACGCTTGTAAAAGTATTTTAAAGGTCGTCTTTCTGGTGATAGTTTACCCATCTTTCAGACCGAGGACTATTTACGAAAAAGGATCACTCTGGTTAATCATGACTGGAAGAGTTACCTCTCATGTTGTTTTATCCTTTTTCGGATTAGGATACTAACTTTTACGAAAAAGAACCATTTGGAGTCTTCTTTAGTTCTTTTCAGACTCTATAAATATGAAATGACGTCAAGTTTTCCTTCTCTAGACTCATTAAAATCTGACATTGAAGGGCCCTTTTTGGGACAAACCCCTCCTATCTCAGGTTCGTAAAACATATGAGATCGGACTCGTTCGAAGGATGAGCTATACCGAGCATCTGTTACCCTCCTCAAGCTTGTTAAAAAAAAAAGAGGTACTCATCAACCATGATGGGGATAAGGAAAGAGTTTGTGTTTCATTATAATTATGACAGTACTTAGTTATTCTTGAACATGGAACTAGTTTGCATATGCATTCAAACACTTGGATAATCTGCTTGTCTTCAAATCCCACCAATCCCATGATTCGTTCCACTCATTTCAGTCATTCAAAGAATGCTTCCATCATCATTTTCATTAGGTATCGGTGTCATTCTCGTCAATTCAATGTTTCCAAGTCATTCCATTCCCATGTTCAAGAGAGGTTTGTTCATCGAGTCAATCTCTGCAGTCATTATTCCATCTATCATGTCGGTCACTCCTGAGTCAGTCTCATGTGTCACTCTACAGTATGATCTACTCCAAAAATATTTGATCTTGTTTCGTGTCGATGATGGGGGAAACATCATAGCCCTCCTTCGACCGGTTTATCCTTGTCGACTTCAACACATCATTTGAGGATTAATCTTAGAAACCAGTCAAGTACCTTGGGTTTGCATGCCTCAATGACAAGTTACCTTGATTTCAACAGTAACACATCATTGACTTCTTATTAAAATATTCCACTGAGTGTTCGACCTCATATCATTGACTCACATTCAGTGGTATGTACTATGATACCTTGGGGATCATTGACATCAATGGTGATTTCCCTCGCACTTGTTAATGGTATACATCAATGATCAGTAATCAAGTGGTCTCTGCCATGTTTGACTTCAAAACATTGTAATCACATGGTTAGATTCGTATCATTGCAGGTTCGACTTGAAGACCTTGGGTTCACTCATGTATCTTACTCAGGTTGTGATGGATATTTTTTTAGTCATATTACACGGGATCCACTTTTGTATTAGTCGTGGTTGTGTTATCATCTCATCATGGATCTACGATTGTGTCTAGTATCCATGATTGTGTTCAGTCGGTCTTTACTATCATGAATCTGCAATGTATTGGTCGGCAGCCATGTTGTGAATCAACTAAGACAAACATCTCAGAGTCATTTGTACTGCACGAAGTATTTGTTCGTCACTCCAACCAACAATCCGTGCCTAGATTTTTCCTATTACAAACCATTTCACCTACCCTATGTTTCCAGCTTCATGCTTTGGGGGGGATTTTGTTACACCAAAATCTCGTCATCATGATTTATGTGTCCTCTATATGCCTTGATCCCTAAAGTGCCTGGGCTAAACCACCAAAAGAGAAGTTGATTTTTATCCTTTTAACTTTGTGTTGTCACCCCGACGCACCCTGACCTCTGGCAAGGTGCGTCAGACTCAAGGTGACACGCTCTGAACCTTATTAGAGTGCGTCAATGACGCATGATGCTCTTACACAAGGTGCTTCGACCTCCCATTGGCCAGAGTTGTCCTTGTGCAAGGTGCGTCGATGTTGTTTAAAATGTTTAAAGAGAAGATTCGAGAAACTTCTCGAAGCTTAGATGGCGTGGAGACCTATCCCTATATATCTAGAAAGGTGGCATGTGATTCCCTTACCTAGTGGGATGGTCCCTTAAGCCTCTCTCCTAAATCCTCAACCTCTCCTATCCCTTTATCCCTATATATATGAACCCCCTCTCCATTATTAAGGGAGGAAGGATAGAGTACCTATATGCTGGTGGAATTTTGCTAGGAGATCATCTTCATCTATTAGGAGGCTAAGCATTTGATCTTGTAGGCTAGGATTGTTGGAAGGAGGTTATGACGTCAAAGAATCGGTTGTAACACCTCTCTCTTTGTACCTTTTATTATTACATCTAATAAAATTTATTTCCATAAACTTGTTGTCTTAATAATGTTTAGGATTAACCTCTTTGACTGTTGATCTAGATTGATTCACAATCATGTGCTTTCACTACTTGTCTGTTTCCACATGTTTTGTCTTGTTTTGCAGCTGAATATCTGAAGATCAAGGACTTGGATCAGCAAGGAGAAAGTAACGGCATCTATAAGCTAATCCATCTCTTTTATTATCTTGCATTTCAATCAATCTAGGAAAGCTATTTGTGTTATGTACTTGTTTTGTTCTAGATTTGAACCATTCAGACTATGGAGATCCATTTGAGTCTGCCCTTATAAATTGTTCGTAAATAGAATATCAAACAATTGGAGGAAACAATTTTTCCTCCCCTTAATTCTCTCTTTTATTTTGTTATTTTACTTGCATGTATATATAAGGAATTTATAATCATTAGAATCTACACTAGTGTATCAGAGAGCCTGACCCACTCTTTAGGAGGATCATTATAAGAACATAGGGAGATCCCTTGATCACAGATCTCTTATACATATATTTTACACATTGGTATGTGTAATACCCCCAATTTTGACTTGGAATGTATAAACCAAATCATGTAAATGATATAAATATGCTAGTATGGATTCCTAGTGCGGAGCTTAAGTCCAAATCGCAACTAGTGAATGGTTAGGCATATATAATGCAAATATTTCTATATGGAACATGTGGTTGGCTTGTCATGCTAACTCGAAAGATAAGTAAATGTTATGTTGGAAAAATAATAAAATGGTCCAAGATGGTTGTGTAAAGAGCACTAGAGGGGTTATGATTCCACTAGAGAGGACGATAAAAGAGGGCCTATGGGAGATTAAATATTCTATTTCCAAGTGTCAACATTAGAACTTATTCAATTGTTGACATGTTCCTTAAATGAGCCAATTACTTCCTTTTAACTATTAAATAAAATCATTGAATGCATGTGTGAGGTTGGTGGGGAAAATCCTATCATGTAGTTATGGAAGAATGAAATGAGTATAATTCTATGATAGTTGTAAGGGTATTTTTTTCTATGGTCATAAGTTATGTCAGTTATATTTTTACCATTCTCTCATCTCCTTTGGAGTCTACCAGTCATTCTCATGCATATTTTACACTATGTAGAGTTTTTATCTTAATGTTCATTCCATTGCCATTATCATTACCACACTGTGCATTAACCATATCTTGGAATTTAGAAGGATGATTGAAGTAATTAGAGAAAATAGAGTGGTTGTAGGTGAGCACACAAGATGGGAAAGATAGGAACCTTTACCCATCATGTTTTACTACTCATGATATGCCTGATAAGCCATGCTTGATTCTACCTAGAATACTTGAAAGGCACACAATAGATTGGACTCTTACTGCACACACTGGTAAGTACTGTAAGGGTCAGATTTCCCGAGGGAACTATGGATTAGTGAAGGGAAATAACTTCCTTGTGTTGTGTGGGGTAGTTGGAAGGAGTGCCATGATTCTAATGGATGAGTGATATTCCTGTAGAATCTCTATATGAGCATTTGGGTTAAGCATTGAGAGCAATTGGGTTGTGGGCTAAGAAAGAGAAGCATTTAGGTGTTTCCTTCACCCTAGTATCCTCATAGCCCAGCTTGGGGGTGGTATCTGAATTTGATACCTATGGTTGGGTGGAAAATCACTCTTACACAGCTAGTTGCTTGGATATAATTGATTAAAGATAAATATTCTCTTTATATTTGAATGTGGAATAATTTGATTTTCTTCATGTAATGAAGTTGCTTGTTTATGTATAATGTATGTGTGAATAGAGCTTTAATTTTGATGTGTTTTGTATTCTGAAATTGCACATAGATTTCTTATTTACAAATTCATACTATGGCCATGGGCCGAAATTTAGAAACTTGTAATTCGTAAATATCCCCTCCTTTAGTCAGATTTATGGATGGGCATGTGCCAGAGTGGTATCAGAGCCCTTGGTTGTAGCACTGGGTTGTATGGGTCATAATCCACACTTACAGGAAGAAATGAGGGTTTTCATAGGAAGTGTTTGACAAAATTATTCTATGAAAATCTATGTATTTAGTATTTTTTATCAAATTCATGAGTCTGATTTTATGGACACTAGTAGAAATGGTAGATCACTGTGAGATATTTGGGAAAATTTCCAAAATTTGTATAGCTATTAGTGGAAAATATGGTTCTATTAAGTGACAGATGAGTTCCATAATGGGAAAAGGTGCCATAAGTAATTTCAAAATAAGCCTGTGTTTCCAAAATTAAAATTTTGCATAATTATGAAAATTCAAAAATTTGGGCCCAAGTTGTGCCATGTGGACAAGGGATTCTGACATGGACTAGCCATGTGGAATCCATCTATAGCTGGAAGCACCAGAAGGGATCAACTGCATGGGTGGTATCCATGTAGGATACACAGGGATAATTATTTGTTGTGGATGACCTAGATTAAATCGGCCAAGTCGGATCATAGATTGTGATCATTCACATAAAGGGTTATAATTGTTCCTTATCCTATGGGTTATTTATATGAATCATTGATATCTAATCGCACATGTTGCATCATGCAATCATGACCATTTGCACTAGGAAAGATTATCGTACCTTATCTAGAGTTACATGCACATGAATGGCTAGGATTTGATCGTGCATGTTCCATCTTGTGATCATGACATTTCGTGCTAGAGAATACGATCGTACCTTATCCAAAGGTACATGCACATGAATGGCCGATATTTTATCATGAAAATTGGATTCATGACTCATATATCATCACCAAGAAAGGGTAATAAAGTGCCATGAATGGACAAGTTGATTGAAAAATAAATGTAGTGGTTTCGATGTTGGTTTTCGGATACTATAAATGGGAAAATAATGTCAAACTTACGTGTTAGATTGCATGAAATAAAAATATATTACAAAAAAAAAGTGAGGGTGATGCCCTCGACCCACCCAATGGTGATGTTGGGAAACCACAAGGGGGAAAACCCCCTTGACCCCCTTCCCCCCCCTAAGACATCAAGGACTTCAATAATTTTGTTGTGGTGATAACATGACCAATAAGAATATAAATGTTTCATTGTGCTATCAGTTCAGGAATAAGTAGAAAACTGCTCAAAATTATAAGTTTGGAGAAAATGAAAAAAAGTTAAAAATAGTCAATTCCATAAATTTATAGAAATTGATGGGAGCATCATAGATTCAGATCATAGATATACAAGTTGTTGAGTAATCCTTGTCATGAGTAGTATTAGCACCCAATTGAAGAAAAAAATTCTAGGTCTCCATATATTTTCTTCTACAGGTGTCTGAAGTTGGTCATTGAAGCTAAATGGACCTACAGGAAAAGTGCAAAATTGGGGAAAATTGGCGATTTTGAAAGGTTGTAACCTTTTCCTCGTGAATCAGAAATGGGAATACTTATATTTCAAATATTTACCATGGGGGACCAAATGTACACCATCATATTCTGAATAGGTGATTCAGATGTTTTTTAAAAGTAATCAAAAAAGTGCTTGTAGACTTGATTTGACAAAAAATGTCAATATGGGTAGTTCCCAGAATGCATGAAAAATAATTTTATGATTTTCTAAGAATGTAATGAAGATAACAAGTGTGTTTATATGGAAATTTTTGTAGATACAATATCATACTAGGGACAGTTAAGGGTCCACATTCAATATATTGCAATTTGGAAATCCTTGGTCTTAGTTAGGCAAAGAAAATGATTAGCATGGATGACACATAGGATCCTTATGCAAATGAAACAGATTCCATGGGGGGGAATATACATGTTGAGAATGTAGAGATAGAATATAATGGTTGAATAAATCAATAAACTCCCCCATACATTGTAGAAACCATGAGAAGCCTAAGAGTGGAACTACAAAGTTGTAGAGAAGATAATGAGAGGTTGATTAGAGCTCAGGAAGAACAGAACTAGATGAATGCAGCCATGCTTCAAATCTTAACAAACATTCATAGGAATTTTCACCATGGGCATCACTTAGGAAAAGAGGAAAAGAGTGTGAGTATCTCAAGGAGGCATTCTCACAAGAGGTCCCATAGCTCAAGAAGGGTTTCTAGAGATAGGACATATACTCCATATTTCTATTCTAGTGAGCCATCTTCCTCTAAAGACTCCATTGAAGGGTAAATACCTCCATCTCATAGGAATAAGAGGAAGAGGCCCTTCAATAAAAACTCACATGGATAATTTCATAATTCCAAACCTCCCAATTTTGATGGTAGAAGTAAAATATGGTCAAGAAGTTGAGGCTTGGTTTCTTGGGATGAGGAAGTATTTAGAAGTCCACGATTGCTCCGAGAAAATGAAGGCAAGGGTGTCCATATTCAATTTGAATGGAAGAGCATCTATATGGTGGGATCACCTTAGGTAATTAAAGAAGATCAATGAAAGGAAGATTGTGTGGAAGCAATTCAAGAAGTACTTCAAGCAAATGTACATCTTTGACAAGTACTGTGATGATAAAATTTATAAAGAGTTCCATGAGTTGAAATTGGG
This sequence comes from Larix kaempferi, assembly GCA_027924585.1. Classification (NCBI taxonomy): domain Eukaryota; kingdom Viridiplantae; phylum Streptophyta; class Pinopsida; order Pinales; family Pinaceae; genus Larix; species Larix kaempferi. The sequence goes on from BSBM01000445.1 coordinate 22,783,085, forward strand.
GCAAATGACCATGCAGGATTATGCCAACAAATTCTTGGAATTGTTGAGATATGTTAAGTATATTAGAGATGATAAGGTCAAAATTTAGCATTTTCGAAGTGGCCCACCTCAGTCATACAAGGTGTAATACCCATATTTTGGCCCTTATAGTTTATTGGCCTCAATATAAATATTGTATATTCATGATATGTATGTGTTTTCCCTAGTGTAGAGCTCAAGGCCAAGGCCCCACTAGTGGATGTTCAGGTTTTAATTACATAGGCAAATATTTGGCAATTTCATTATCCATAAGTTGTTAAGCCAAGAAGATTTGTAAATGATGTAATTACTAATTATTTTAATAAAATACCCAAGAAGCTGGCTAAGGAGGAAAACAATGAGAAGGGGGGAATGTGTATCCATTAGAGAGAGTTGAGGGAGTTATGGAATTGGTACCCATGATGCCACATGTCCAATTGTGAACCCATTTGACTCTCCATGCTGACATTAATGCAACTATAAGAAGGTGGTTGAGGAAACCAGACCCATGAATTCGATGGAGTATGGGAAACATATGAATTCGATGGAGTATGGGAAACATATGAATTCGATGGTGTATGGGAAACATGTGGATCTGTATGGCAGGGTATGGCCCTATGCGTTGCCTGTCCCTTAATGCACTCCACACTAGGGAATTCTCCCATTCGGGTTGCTAACCCTGAATGGAAAAAGAAACCAAGTCACACACGCACCTGTAGAGTCGAGCTGGGAAGAAAACAAGAGAAGATCTCATTTTCTGTGTAAGCCGAATGTGTAGAACCGAGAATGTCCAAGGGAACCCTGTGCAAGAATTAAACCAGTTGGGACAGCCATAGAGCGGTTTGTGGGATAAATTACAGAGATTTAATGGTCTATAGAACCCTCAGATCGATTACAGAAGACCGAATTACCAAGGCAGAGTTTAGGACATGGCCCTTTGAGAAATTTTCTCATATAACAGAGTCAAAGGTCACTTAGGGTTGGGTATGCTTGATAAACCTAGTGAAGGTTGTAATTTCATGAAGAACAACAGCTGAACCTTTCTATGCCCACCTTGAATAGCACTGGAGGGAAGGGGCCTTGAGGGAATGTGCAGCAGAGAAGAGAGCCTTCCCTATGTTGGGTGAGGTAGGTAATGTGGGTGTCATGCTTGTTGAGTGGTTTGAGATTCCTACAGCTCTGTGGTAGACCTCACTAGCTTAGTAGCACCCTCATTATTCCCTGGATTGCTTGATAAACCCAGCTATAGGTTGGCTTAGCATTGAGAAGAGACCTTGACTGTGAGAGATTTCATTATCCCTCCTTAGTGGAAACACAGCCCAGCTCGTGGGGTGGTCTCTCAGCTGAAAGAGTACAAGTTGGACAGAGACCTAAGGTTGGGTGGAAAGTTGTCCTCACTTAGCCAGTTGCTTGGGGTAGCTTTAGTTCCAAAGATAAGTGCTTCTATGTGTTAAATGATGCAAATTCATGTGTTATAACTATTGTTAAGTTATGCTTGTTATACTCTAGACTAAGGAATGGAGGACTCCATGAACTTGCTCATTAGGAATCCATGTATAAGCTTGAATATAACATTGAATGCATGCTGAAAGGATTCATTGTTTGCATGAATGATGTGCATAGCTAAACCATGCAGGTTGTTGATATGATTAGCTAGTTTAGTCCATTATATGTGTTTATTATGCATTGCATTCACCCTTCAAAGGGATGGCTTAACTTCACCTGGAATTGGGAAGAAAGGGGATGACCCCCTGATGTGTTTCAGAGCCTTCTGTGATCAGGTGAAGGGAGAATTCATGGCAGGAAGGAGGCAGAATCCCTGGTAGAAGGATAAAGGCACTTAAGTGGAGTTATGAGCAGAAATTTAGTTGGGAAAATTAGTATGGTTGGAGTTCTCATATGGGGTGGGGGTTGTACCATTGGATATAGTTCTTTGATATCTTTCCAATGGTACCAACCTTGTCCCATTTGGACCAAGAAGGAAGAAGTTATGCCCCTCGGAAGTTTTCCTTGGAAAGCTTGTTGGGGCAGGGGTCTTTGGTCCAGACCCTTCCGCATCCGTAAGGCCCTTTCCACATCCGCAATGCGGATCGCGGATTGCATAGGTCGGGAATGAACCATTGTGGCATATGGAAATCCGCATTTCCACATCCGCAATGCGAAGTACGGAATGCAGATTGCGGGAGGTAAAATTCCCCAAAGATGGATTACAGAACTCCGCATTTCTGCATCCGCAATGTGGAATGCGGGATGCGGAAGGTAACTTTCATAAGAGAAAACATGGAATTTAATTTGCGAGTTCCGCATGTGGATTGTGGAACTGCAGAAGTCTAAAGGATGGACTTTCGAGGCCAAAATTGGCTTCCGACTTCCACATGCGTATTGCGGAAGTCGGAAGCGCAAATTTGACAGAAAGTTGGTTTTGGAAATCCGACTTCCGAGTCCCGCATGCAGATTGCGGAACTCGGAAAGGGTGGATTGCAGATCGTAATGGGGATTTGCGAACCCGAGCCCATTGTAGTTGTGTGTGGAATGGGATGAATTTGGAAGAAAAAAAAAAGAAATTAGAGGGTCTCCCATGGCCTCTGAAGGCCATCTGGGAGGTGTGGGAACGTGGCAATGTGGTATCAGAGCTTTAGTTGCAGCACCGAGAGCTATTAGGGCTGAGTCGTGCATGAAATTTTGGTCAAGAAATGCGCCCATGGCATGGTTTTGATGAACTTATTTGATTAATTGATTTTCCAAATGAATAGTACCAGGTTTGAATGGGTATGTTAGAGTTTAATTGCATGCTTGTGATGTCTAATAGATGTCTCTGTTATGCACAATGACAGCAGCAGCAGTAAGTCAAGTTGTATAGCAGGGCACCGCACAGAAAGGTAGGAGAATGGCCACCTTCAACGATGCATGGGATCTATTTGAGCCAGAGGAAAATGTGTTGGGTAAGAACGTGCAAGAATCACATACAAAGGCTGAGTCTAATGGAAGAAGGGCACAATTAACGCCCCTAAAATTGGTCGACACCATGGTAAGATTCAACGACCAGATGATGAAAGCATAATAATAACAGCATCAACTCAATGCATCCATCTTGCAGAGCTTCACAGACATGCATCAAAGAATAAATGGTGGTTCTAACCTAAGCAACGAAGGTCGAGAGGAAATAAATGCAGAAAGTCAGTCTAGGGGTCGTTCTAAGAGAAGGACTCCAAGCCCTAGAAGTATTTCTGTGAGCAGAAGGCACAGAACACCCTCTCCTAGGTTTTCCTCTAGCATGTGAGATAACTCCCAAGGTTCCCAAGGAATCCCAAGACATACTTCCAGCAGGAGTAAGGGAAGAAAGAAGCACAGAGGTATTCCACGGGGTGAATTTAGGAAGGCAAGGCCTCCCACTTTTGATGGTGAAAGAAAGGAAGGTCATGTAGCTTCACAACTTCATTGAAAAACAAGTTAGCAATGTGTGTGGCATCACTTGTCTTATAACATGGAATGAAATGTGCCATATTAGTAAATCTATACACAACTACAAAAATAGAATCATTTCCCTTCTGAGTTTTTGGTAAACCCAAAATGAAATCCATACTCGCAGAATCCCAAGGCCTAGTTGGAATAGGAAATGGTGTGTACAAGCCTGTGTTTTGGCTTCTTCCCTTGGCATGCTAGCATACCCTACATCTGCTCAGAAAATTTGCAACCTTAGACCTCATCTTTGGCCAAAAATAGAAATGGCTCAGCTATCCAAAGGTTTTATCACTTCCAAAGTGACCTGCCATCCCTCCATTATGTTTTTCTTGTATCATATTCTCTCTCATGGAACATTTGGGAATACAAAGTTTACTGTTTTTAAAGAGTAAGCCATCTTGCAACATATAATCCATCCATGGCTCTCTATCCACCACCACAGGATTCCTACAAACTCTGTATGCATTCTGAAAATCAATGTCAGCCTCATACAAACCTCTTAAGTGTTCAAATCCTAATACTTGGATTTGATTTTCTTGCACAATCAATTGTCTCCTGCTTAAGGCATCAGCTACTTGATTTGATTTCCCACTTATGTGCTTCAACACAAAGGTAAATATTTGCAAGAACTCAACCCGTTTGACATGCTTCTTATTCAATTTAGGTTGTTGCATGGTGTATTGCAATGCATGATTATCAGAAAACAAAACAAACTCCCTAGGCATCAGATAATGTCTCCAATGCTTTAGTGCTTGCACAATAGCATAAAATTCCTTGTCATAAGATGAGTATTTATGTTTTGAATCATTCAAATTCTCACTAAAATATGCTACAGGCCTGTCCTCCTGACTGAGTACAGCTCCAATTGCTACTCTAATGGCATCACATTTCACTTGGAAAGGGTGTTTGAAATCTGGTAAGCTCAATACTGGTTGCTCAGTAATATTTTTCTTCAAAAATTGAAAGCTAATTTCAGCCTCTACTGTCCATTTAAATGGTTGTTTGTCCTTTCTAATTGTTTCAATGATTGATGAACAAATACCACTGAAATCCTTTATGAACTTCCTATAAAAACTTGCCAATCCATGGAAACTTCTTGCCTAAAAAATGCTCTGAGGTGAAGGCCAATCAATAATTGCTTGTACTTTTTCCGGATCCATCTTCAAACTATCTCTTGAGATAACAAAACCCAAATACACTAGTTCTGATTTCAGAAATGTACACTTCTTCACATTTACTAACAACTTTTCCTTTTGCAATTTCTTCAAGACACATCTTAGATGCTCCAAGTGTTCTTTTTCTGTTTGACTGAAAATCAGAATATCATCAAGGTAAACTATTACAAAATTACCTATGAAATCTCTCAATACCTCATTCATTAATCTCATGAAAGTGCTTGGTGCATTGGACAGTCCGAATGGCATAAATGGCCACTCATACAACCCCTCATTTGTCTTAAAGGTTGTCTTCCACTCATCTCCTTCTCGAATTCTGATATGATGGTATCCACTCTTCAGATCTAATTTTGAAAAACATGTTGCCCCACTCAGGCAATCCATCATGTCATCCATCCTAGGTAATGGAAACCTGTATCTGATGGTAATATTGTTGATGGCCCTGGAGTCAGTGCACATCCTCCATTCATCATCCTTCTTTGGGGTGAGTAATGCACATGGACTCAGACTTTTCTGAATCAGCCCCTTGTCTAACAATCCTTGTACTTTCCTTCTAACTTCTTCATTCTCTTGAGGTGTCAAACTATATGTTGCCTTGTTTGGTAAGCTTGCTCTAGGAATAAAATCAATATGGTGACTTATATCCCTCTTTGCTGGTAACTCATTGGGTAAATCATCTACCACAATGTCACTAAACCCACCTAGCATCTCCTAAATCTCCTCAGGCAGATATGCCATATTGGTCATCATTACTACCACTCTAGGCTTACATACCATAGCATAATCAAGTTCTTCCTCATCAATTTGTTGCAAATACTCTTTCCTTGTCAACATTAGGACCTTAGATGCTTGCTGCCCTATCGTACTCCCTTCTTGCAAAGGAAGAAGAACATGTTTTATCCCATCTTTCTCAAAACTATGACAATTTCTCCTACCATCATGTATCACCTTTTTGTCAAACTGCCATGGTCTTCCTAGAAGGATATGGCAAACATCCATGGGCATAACATCACATATAATTTTATCTTTATATGTACCTACTTGCAAATCAACTTCACATTGTTCACTTACCAGGATTTGATGTCCTTTATGCAACCAGGATACCTTGTATGGAACAGGATGTTTGGTCTTCTTCAGACTCAGCTTCTCAACCATCTCCATGGAAACAAGATTGTCAATGCTCCCACTATCAATCACCATCTTGCAACACTTCCCTTTGACTTTACACATGGTCCTTAATAAAGCCTTTCTTTGAGCGGGTTCCACCTTCTCCTTCTCAGGCTTCAATAAGACTTTGTTCATCATCAAAGCCTCCCTCATCTCTAGCATATTTTCAGCCATTGGAATATGCTCTTGCTGCTGCTCATTTTGAGCTACATAGGCTCCTCTTTGTCCTATGTCTTCCTTCTCAGGACACTCAAAGTACCTGTGTCCCAATTTGTTACATTTTTAACACATGTAGACAGTTTCTCTGCCTCTTCCTCTACCTCTACCTCCTTGGTAATGTCTTCTCCCTCTTGGGTCACCTCCTCTATCTTGCTGCTCATGTTGGTTTGAGTTGCTGGATTATCCTTTTTAGGTTGCAAACTTTCCTCTTCCAGTTTTTTTCCCCCTTCCTTTGGCTGAACCTCTTCCCTTGTTGAAGTTTTGCTTTCTCAATAACTTTTCTTCTGCTCTCAAGGCACATTGGTATGCCTCTTCCATTGTTCTTGGTGAATTCATGTTGATCTCATCCTAAATCTCCATCCTCAAACCATTGACATATCTAGCAGACTTCTCTGTTGATTCCTCCACATAACCTACCCTGAGATTTACCTTGGAAAATTCTTCAGTGTATTCTCTCACAGTCAACAACCTTTGCCTAAGGTTTCGCATTTTCCTATAAAAAGTCAGCTGGTAATCCTTTGGAAAGTATTTGGCTCTCATATTAGCCACCATCCTATCCTAGGTCTTTATCAATGGCTTGTTCTTCCGTCTCCTTTTATCCTGCACACTATCCCACCATAGGGATGCATGCCCCTTCAACCTTGTCACTGCCAATCTGACCTTCTTGTTTTCTTCAATTTCATCATACTCAAAGTACTTGTCTAACTCGTTGATCCAGTCAATGAGATGTTCAGCAGTGAGGCTTCCCTCATAAGTAGGCAACTCAGGTTTTGGCCTCGACGTTGCCCAAAGAATTGACCGAAAGTATCTTAGCTCAGGTGTCTCTTGCATGGGTGATGCTTCTTCTCCTTGTTCCTCTTCTTCAGGCTCACTCACATCTCCTGTATCTGGATCTCTTCGTCTTCCCATCTCCATAGCCTCCATACATGTCCGTAATTATCTCATTTCCTCCATGACTTCTACATTTTTTGTCGGTCGCCCTCTGTCACGACCTCTTGCTCTACCTACACGTATGGCCATGCCTTTCTTCTACTATGTTGAGAAAAGCCTGCTCTGATACCAAAAATGATGCAGGTGGGAATTGCAAAATCCAATCCAACCCGCTTCCCCTAGGAAATATTGTGATTCTCTGAAATCGAACTAGTAAACTTAGCTAAAAACCAGCTAAGTCCTTCTCAATTGCGGCCCTTACCTTCAAAATAGGCCTTCCACAATGTTCTTCCTGTCATAATTAACTTTCCGCAACAACCTTGTGGAAACGCCTTCTTTCTGCAATTGTGGGCATCCTTCCGCAATGATCTTTCCGCAGTCACCTCCCCACAATTGTCTTTCTACAACGTGCCCTTCCACAACAAGCCTTTCCGCAACTTCCTTTCTACGATTCTCACTTCCGCAATGCGGACGCCTCCTTTCCGCAATTTGCGGATTGCAGGTTGCGGGTGTGCTTTTTGTAATTTCTTGAAAAGACTTCCGCAAAAACTCTTCCACAATGTGATTTACGCAAACTCTCGTCGTTACCTCCCGAGCTTCTTCCTTCTGTGGAACACTGTATCAACCGTCGATCCCTTGCGGATTTGATCTCGTCTGTTGATCTATGATCAATGCGGAATACTTCACATCGGCTACAGAAATCTTAACTCCCGCGCACGTTCACTTTGCGGATCCTTTCCCCATCGTCGATCTTCCTTTTGGCTTTGATCTGAGTCATCCAACCTCTGCTAATTGAATCGACTACAAATCTCTATTACTTAATGAGTGTCGGTTTGTGAATGACTTGGGTGTTCTTAACTGTACATGAGAGTTCAGACAAGCATGAAAATGGAGATTCATTCACACAGACATCAGGTTAACGCTTTCACACAGCTCTACTTGATAGAATCTCATCTTATCTCTCATTCAAATGCAAAGTAACTCTATTGAATACACAGAACTTGCTAATTTTATTAACTGGTAGCAATCCCTCCATCCAGTCGTATTTTCCTCTGGTATTCAAGAAAATATCCCACCAACTCCCCCTCGTGCAAGGCTCCCTCTTGAGTCCCTGTCTCTCCCCTTTTCACCCATTCGAAATCCCAAAACCGAATGGATGAACAGAAAAACTAACTAACTAACACTCCTCCCCAATGAAGGAGTCACCATCATTATTCAAAAAATTGCCTATCTGGCTTGATCTCCACGCAGGGAGTATCAACTCGCCACTATGTCCTATTTTCTCAAAAAACTGACAACACACTAGTCGGTTACATATTTTGCAAATATTAAAATACTTAGTAAATAAATTATCTTCCCTACTTCAGGGCAACTTGTCCCCTCGCTAGCCACAACATGTGAACACTCAATCACATTGTTGGCTTAGCATTGATGCTCCTGCATCATATTGGTTCGAGTGCTACCACTAGACCTTGCATGTATATCAAAGATCTATAGAACTTGGCACTCCCTCGTTACCTTATAAAATGTACTCTTCCCCAACCACCCCATGGTAGGCAGTCCACCTCCTTATAGACAACAACCTTGCAGGAGCCTGAAAAACATGAATACCCTCCCTAATGTCGTGAATATTAACAACTTGAAAGAACAATACAAGACTCTTCAGGAAAAAATCCAATAAAATGATGATCGGCATACAAGAGAGATTCAACAACTTCAAGAGGAAGTAAGTATCCTAGACCTGAAGTTGGATGAGAAGTTGGCATGTATACATCAAGCACTAGCTTGAGTGTCACCTCATGACCTCTCAAAAGAAATTCCTTGGAATACACAACATAGTCATCCACACCAAGAAGAAACATCTCACTCAAGACTATTGAGCCATCAACAAATCCCTTCGGTTCCTCACAACCATAAACCACCCTCCATGGATAATAACACCTAGATTCATTTTCCTAAAGTGGACTTAAACAAGTTTGATGGTTTTAACCCATCAAGATGGGTCACCCAGATGGAACATTACTTCATTCTTCATGGAATTACTTACGACGTGATGAAACTTAGGGTGGGGATTTTATATCTGAATAAGAAACGATGGCAATGGTGGGAGTGGCATAAAAAAGCCTATGGGCACTACATCACCTGGAGTCTATTTGTTAAATCTCTCCATGCTCGTTACAAGAGAGATACTCACTATTTGGGGTGGATTACCAAGTTACATTAAACATGATCAATTGCAGACGTTATATCATCCTTCAAGCAATTATCCATCCATAAAAATAACTTAATAGATTCTTTCTATAAAGAATGTTTTATTAGTGACCTCAAGAAGGCGATTAAAGCACAAGTTACAATGCAACATTTTACTACCTGGTTAGAGGGCCCTAGAAGCAGAGACAATGATAAATGCAAAAACCAAAAAACACTCTTATTTATTTGTAATGTACCTACTAGGGATGACGATACATTAACTCAAACTCCTACCAAACTCAACTTAAAACAATGAATTCAAAGGGCTAGTTTTACTAGAGGTAGGAAATATCAAGCACTGTGGATGGTAGGAGGACTATGATGGCTGATAATACCTTGTCAAAAACCACTGGGACCATTGATGGTTTGAAATTATAAAGGTTGAAGTCTACTACAATGATCCTGGGCACCCCAGCATATGCAAACTAGTATATCACCATTCATTGACTGGAAGCTATTGGTGAAGGATTCTGAATTTAGGAGGATAAATAACATCAATTTATATTCAATATACATTCAGGTTTAATTCCATAAGTTTAGATAAATTTATGATGAAGTCTCACAAAAATATGACAAAAATTGCTTACTAGGATTGCACAACTAGTTAGAATTCAGGGCTCCCAAGCAGTCAATGAAGGCTCGCAAAATTTTGATATGAGACTTGTAATATTACATATGACATCTTAAACAACTCCAGGAACAATAATTACTTCATTTAGATCAAGACTCGTTCTTTTATCAAATGCATTCTGAAAACTAGTCAATTTATATGCAAATCTAGAAGGGGTGGAGAAAACTCAGAATATTTCATACTTCTGCAATATTAAATTTTATGACTGATATCATAGGTTCATAATTACTGTAATTACATCATATATAATCCAATAGGATTCTCAAAATATCACAAGAAATCCTCTCCTCTCAACACAACAAACTAGCACTGGAAATCAACAGGAAGCTTGAAGATTCAAACCATAGACTTCATGAAAATTATTCTAAACTTAGAACTAGACTTGTATCAGCTACAGGACCTGCAGTGAACTCATTTACAATGGTTGAATTCCATCATCCTCTCACAGGAAGCAGGGGCACATCACCCAACTTGGACTAGGGGCACATCTCCCAAGTCTTTGAGCCACAATTGCTCTCAAACCAAAACTCAAACTGAAAAAATATGTGAAATGGATTTGTAACCCTCCTTTTATATATTTAGGTGACTTCTTGAGCAAGTAAGATAGGATAAGGCTCCCTCATGGAGTGGATAATGTTGCTTTGCTTTCTACTTTAGCCTTTGCCTTGCTTTCTGTTCTGCTTTGCTTTATGCTGTAGCTTTTGCCTTGCTTTCTGCTTTGCTTTGCTTTCTGCTTTAGCTTTTGCCTTGCTTTCTGATTTGCTTTGCTTTCTGCATTTGCTTTTGCTTTTTATTTTTATTTTTATTTTTCCTTTCCTGCTTTTGCTTTTCTATCCTGTTTTTTCCTACTTTTTTGTCGTGTCCCGCTTTTCTGCTTTGCTCTGCTTTTTTCTACTTTTCTGCCTTATACTGATTTTTTGCTTTGTCCTGCTTTTTCTTGCTTTTTCTTGCTTTTCTGCTTTGCCCTGCTTTTTCTTGCTTTTTTGCTTTGTCCTGCTTTTGATTTGTCTTCCTTTTCTTCTTTATCCTGCTTTTATGATTTTTTCCTGCTTTTCTGCTTTTGTTCTGCTTTTCTGCTTTTGTCCTGCTTTTCTGCTTTTGCCGTGCTTTTCTGCTTTTGTCCTGCTTTTCTGCTTTTGTCATGCTTTTCTACTTTTGTCCTGCTTTTCCTGAGCTTTGCTGCTTTATTCTGCTTTCTTCTCCTTTTCATACTTTTCTTGCTTTGAATGCTTTATCTTTTCTTGTCTTGCAAGTTAAATCTTATTCAACCTTATTCTCTAAGGCACACTTGTGGAGCATTATCCACTTTATTATAAAATAAAAATATCTAATTAATAAAATTTAATTCTACCAAGTGCATTTCAAACTTAGGATAAAAGAAAATTATACTTCCTAACTAATTAATGCCTTAATCTCAAAATTAACCCCAAGTAAATGAGATTTTCTCCTCAACCCAAGGGATTGATTGGGTTAGGAACTCAATCCAATGATCACCAATGAGGGGACATGACATTCTTGCTTAACGCCTAACACAGGTCAATTCCTCAAGCACAATTCTTTCTCCTCCCTTGAAAGTGCAGATATTGTCGCCAACAAAAATGGCAGACCAACAAACATGGGGACCCTACTATAATTGTGATGAAAAGTACGCTCCATATCATAAATTTAAAGAGCATAAGTTATTTCAAATTGATGTGACTGATCCTCCCCATTTCAAAGACATCGTTATGCAATATACACATAAGTTTGAGGATGCTAACCAAACTCCTCCCATGCAAGAAGAATTGGAAACGAAAGTCCATCAAGAAGGACCACTCATCTATCTTCATGCTTTATCTGATGTTTCATCCTTGCAAAACTTGAAACTTATGGGTTACATCAAGCATTGCAAAGTAGTAGTCCTGGTTGACAATGGTAGCACCCACAACTTTATTCACCAACAAGAGGTTGAAGAAGTCCACTACGATGTCCACCCGATGTGATACTTTCAAATTATGATAGCCAATGGTGGAATGATGAAATGTGAGGGGCATTGTGAAAATGTGAATCCCATTGGGTGACTATCATCTCAAAATCATATGTTGGCCATTGATATGGGTGGTTGTGATATAGTTTTAAGGGAAAAATGGCCACACACAAGAAATAGGGTTTTAGAAAAACATCAACAGGTATTTGAGACATCGAAGGGTTTACCCCTATCCATAGGAGAGCATGATCATGGTATTCCCATTATTTCAGGTATTCAACCACCAAATGTATGGTCATATAGGCACCCATTTGTACAAAAGAATGAAATTCAAAATATTATTTAGTTTCTACTAGAGGTGGGATTCATTCATCCCAACACTAGCCTATATTTATCCCCAGTGGTCATGGTTTAAAGAAAGAAGGCGCATGGAACATATATTCTGATTTTTGTGCCCTCAATAAGTTGACCATCAAATATAAGTTTATCTACCTAATCATTGATGATCTTATGGATGAGCTCTATGGGGCCAAATTTTTCACCAAACTTAACCTTTCTTCAGGATACCACCAAATCAATATGAAAGAGGTTGATAATCCGAAGACAATTGTTCACAAACATGAATGCCATTATGAGTATTTGGTAATGCCCTTTGTATTTTGTAATGCGCCATCTACCTCTCAGAGCCTCATGAATAAAATTTTGAGGCCATATATTCATAATTGTGTACTTTATTTCTTTGACGACATCTTCATTTACAGTAAAACTTGGGATGCAACTCCCTTGGGACCATTAGTTGTTCATTAAACACTCCAAATGTGATTTTTGGGTGTTAGAGGAAGAATACTTGGGTCACATTGTTGGACAAGATGGGGCAAGAGTGGATCCAAAGAAAAATATGACAATGCAAGAATGATCCTTCCCGAAAACCTTGAAGAGATTATGCGGGTTTTAGGCCTTACGTGCAACTATAGGATGTTTGTGAGGAAGTATGGTAAAATTGCAACGTTATTGACAACCTTGCTCAATAAAAATGTCTTTGCAAGGAACCAAGTAACATAACAAGCATTCTTAACTTTAAAGCAAACCGTGCGCACCACCTTAGTCTTAGTTGCGCCTGATTTCACTAAGACTTTTGTATTAGAATGTGATGCCTTTGGAAAAGGTTTAGGTGTAGTTTTAATGCAAGATGGAAGAACCTTAACATTCATTAGTAAAAAGTTGTGTGACATGAATTTGGGTCAGTCTACCTACAGAAAAAATGATGTCTATCGTACATGTAATTGACACATGGCGGCCATATTTCATGCAACGACACTTCTAGATCAAGGCGAATCACCACAACTAGAAGTATTTTTTGGAACAAAGGTTTTCATCCCCAAATAAACATAAATGGGTCACCAATATGCTTGGATATATTATGAGATCATATACAAGATGGGAAAAGACAATGTTGTAGCAAATGCATTGTCAAGGAAAGATGAGGAAAAGGAATCCCTCTTTGCCTTATCTTCTCTGGTGCTTAAATGGTTAGAGGAAGCATGAGAGACTGGATAACCAATGTTGTTGCATCTTATCTCATCAAGCAACTCCAGGAGGATCCCAACGCTCCCTATGGTTACACTTGTAGCAAGATACATTGCAATATAAAGTTCGCCTTTTTTTGGTACCTAACTATGCTTTAAAATCGACAATGTTAATATAGTTGTGTTCATCTCCTCTCATGGGTCACTTGGGATTTTAGAAAACTTATGCACATGCTAGGCACTCCTTCTTCTAGGAATACATGAAAAAGGATATCCTTACTTGTGTAGCGGAACGTGACACTTGCCAAAGGAACAAGGGTGAGACAACAAAGACACTTGGGGCATTGCAACCATTGCCAATACTAGCCACTATTTGCACCGACATTTCCCTGGATTTTATTGTTGGTCTTCTGAAAGTAGGTAATAGATTAGTCATCATGGTGTTTATTGATCTAATTTAGAAATATGTTCATTTTTGTGACCTCCAACACCCATTTACCTTGGTAATGGTTGCCCAAAACTTTTTAGACCATATTTTCAAACTCCGTGGCATGCCTACCTCCATTGTGTCAGATCATGATCCCACATTCACCGACAAATCTTGAGAATAACTATTTAGACTACAGAGCACCTAGTTGCAAATGATCACCTCCTATCATCCACAAATAGATGTCCAAACAAAAAGTAGCCCACAAGTGTCTTCAAACTTGTTTGTGATGTTTTGCATCTGAAAAAAAACACCAATGGACACAGTGGTTACTTATGGCAGAATGGTGGTATAATACCACTTATCGTGATGCTACAAAAATGACACCATACAAAGCATTCTATGGCCAACAACCACCCTTTGTGGTTTCACATCTACCAAGTACTTCCAAAGTACACGCGGTCAATAGTTTGCTTCATAATTGTAATGCCATTCTTTGCACACTTAAGGAAAAATTATCTATGGCTCAAAATCACATGAAGCAATACGTAGATCAACACTACTTTGAATGTTCATTTGTAGAAGGTGACAAGGTGTTTTTTTCCTCCAACCTTATAAGCAGACCTTTCTCAAAGTTAAATGCCATCAGAAGCTCGGACCAAAGTTTTATGGCCTATATCATATTGTTCAATGCATTGGTCAAGTGGCTTATAAATCAACACTTGCAACACACTCCAAGGTCCGCATAGTATTTCATGTTACATGTTTGAAGAAGGATGTGGGTCAAAATTGTCATATCAAACTCCATTACCATAACTGAATGAATAAGGCTCTATTTGGAACCAAGAATAAGACATTTTGTACACCAGGGAATGCCAACTATGTCAACACACTATCTATGAATTTTGTATTCAGTGGAAGGATACCTCACCAGAAGATGCTACTTGGGAACTATCATCCATTTGCAATAGTTTCCCCATCTTGAGTCGTGAGGACAATGCTACTTTTGAAATGGTGAGGCATGTTAGGGTCCTACCCTAATTCCCCTACTTTATCAATGTACAAGGCCATAAGGCCAATTAGATAGTTAGTAGGCAGTGACTTATTGTAAAAGGGCCTTCTTTATTGAATAAAGGCCACTAGGTGGTTGGGAATCATTAATAATGGGATCACAAGTAGTTAAGACTTTGGATATTGAAGCACTATATATAGAGTAGTAAGTTATGCAATGTTCTATTGAGAATCGTTATTATATTCGGAGCTTTTCTCTTGGAGGTTGCACCCCTGAAGAGGCAAGTGAACATAGTTATGTATTTTATCTTTCATACAATAAATATTTTTCTAGTTTTATATATTCTCTCCCGCGTCTTTATATTTTTGCTCTAAATTTCCGTGTTTAAGTATATTACACATTGACCCATGTCCAAAAACATGGGTGGTGGAAGTAGACTTTAGGATTTCAAATAAGTTGTTGATGATATGAGCATTGTCCCATAGCTCATATTGTTGGAATGCATGTAACAACATTCCATCCATGGAATCGGTATCTTGTAACAAATCATCCATACCCACCTCTATATTATTATTATATCCGTCCCCAACATGTGGAGAACCTAGACATTATGAATTGGTGACTCTAGACATAGTGGGAATTGAATAGGTGGTTGATTCAACCATGGTTGGTATGCTTCCTCTTTGAGTTGTGCTCATTTATAAACCTTCACTCAAATTGACATCGTAGTGGGTTGCAACGATAAATGGTATATATATGGCTCGTCATCAAAACCCTTATTGAAAAATATTGAACTTAAAATTGATTATATTAGTAAACACAATACATGTAGTATGTTCAAACATTAGACCAAACATTTATTAGAAGTATGGAATTTTTTTCTTCAAATAGTACACATGAAACTAACCACTTTATAACACAAATGTTGAATAAAGCAATACATCTACATTAATTCCATTGACAATACAAAAATACAATTATTCAATGATTTATTTTTTACCCCAAGTGGATGTCTAAAGGTAGTCTAAATCCAAGCCGCCTTTGACGAGCGATTGATGGTCTATGAAAGTTATAGTTTATTAAGTACTCATCACCAGGAGGCAAACCTTGTATTGTATGCACAACACAAAATATGAATGCCTTCCTTTTCATAAAAAACTTTGTCATTGGAGTATTCATCAAACAAACAATTTGCATAGAACAAGAGCACCTACAACTATTTATGAACCCTATAACAATGTTGCCATCAATACATGGATGACCATCTATATATAAAAAGTTATTTTTCTTAATGTTTTCAAAAGAATAATTGTTTAAGCACATAATATGTATGGAAATGCAATGTTTGTATTTAACAATATTCAAGTAATCTTATCGGCTATGAAGAGGACCACAAAATGGCATAAGTGTTATCAATTGTTTGGGAGGAACAAATACATGTGAAAGGATAAACAACCCAATATTTGAAGCATCTATTTTAGACTTGGAAATCATGTAATTATTACCACAAAAAGAGAATTTATTTTCAACATTGGGCACAGGTAGAGAAGACAACCAAGTGACATACAAAGCCTAGTTGTAATGTGTTTGGTATTTACTTTTCAAATGGTTAGGAAGAGATAATTCACCACTACCCTCCAACAATTTAACCAAACTTGGTGTATACTTGTACATTTTTTCTCTCAACTCATACAAATTTTTGGATCTAACAGTAGAGATGTTTTGGGTAGTATTTATATCATACTTTGGATCACTTATAGAACTCTTGGTTGACTCAACAAAAGGAGTTGGGTTGGTCAATTTAGGATGAAACATAGTTGATTTCACTTCCAAATTTTCAAAAAAAGAGCATATGGAAGTATTCCTATGTGTCTTTTTATATCACATGTTGGATCCTTCACCGTAATGAGAGGTATTAGATCATCGACTTTGGGTATTCAATTATCAATATAATGGGACAGTGTGACACACTGAGGGTTCAACTTCAACCCTTTACATTTTGAATAGCCACATCCTACTTGGGTGTCATATAAGAGATCTAGCTCACGATGAAGTACCGTTGGCCCATGATGGTTGTTGGAATATGACATGTTAAAATTGGTGAGGTAAAATGATTCTCCATTTGCTTCTACCATCTATGTACAGCATCTTGTTCCTAATAAGAGTTTGCAATGTTTTTGAACTGGTAGAATATCATGCGCATCTGAACTTGAACCCAAATCAGGATCCTGCAAAATTATTCAAATACACATCTAAGGGATCATATAATAAAAATATAAATAAAATATGGAGTTACTACAAAATGGAAGGGACAAGTTAATGAACTTGAAACAATATGGAATGCCCTAGAATCTAAATAATTTACCCTTTGATATTATCTCATTTTTTCCCTTGTATTTGAGCCAAAACCATAATCAATATGTGTCTACATTCTTAAAATAAATTTTGGGAAGCATGCAACATTCTAACTTCAAACAATGTTTAAATGTGTTTTTAAAGTAACTGGTGCGCCTAATTTAGATTGAACACATCAATGTGTATGTATATCATAAATGCACAAGTGCACCACAGGGGCTTCACTCGATGACTACCTACCATAGCATGTTCATTTGTGGCATATGAAACAATACCCCTAATTTCAAAAAATATTGGAAAATACCTCCCAAAATCTTTTTTTAACCCCCTCCCAATATGCCTTCCCAATTTTAAAAAAAAACCCTATTTTCCCTATATATTGTATGTATCCATTTTTTCATTTACATTTTGTATACCCCTTTATATATCTACCTAGTATATTGGCATGATACCATGGACTTGACTAAACCTCCCAAGGCCCGTAATAGGCATGAGTGGTTGGGTATTCAAGCCCCCAAGGCCTATCAAGGGCCTATAACAGGCCCTGGAGGCTTAGAGTCTCCCAAGGCACCCTAGGGGCTTGGATACCTTCATGGTATACAAACAAGTGAATATGGGATAAGTAAAACACAACAATTTAGATATGTCTCATATGTGGACCTCTACAACTCCAAGACACTAATTACAACTAAAGACACTAAATATCATCCCATAAATTTCTAAAGCTCTTAAATCCTTCATTGGAATCCAAGAAGGCAGCGAATAGTAGGGACAGTCGAACTAGCAGAGCCATATGATCTTTGGTGAATGCACCCAATTAGTTAATATGCTTTCTACAAAATCACTAGAAGCTTCAAGAAGTTTCCATTTCCTAATTCCCAATAGTTCATTATTATTGTCCTCTCAACTGTACCCTAGGGGGATGTCGGTCATATTTATATCAATATTCATAGATGATATGTTATATCTATTATTTGTCATGCATATATGTCATTGGCTGGATGCTTGATGATCACAGTTGTTTCCATATAGAATGCCAGATGCCTGTATTATAGAGCATGTCAAGTACTTCTGTCCGTAGAGATCTAAGCACCAACGATCACATAAAATATACATTGTCTATATTTATTATTTCTTTACTCTCTACAAACAATAATTAGAATACAGAAAGGATTTTCGATGGCATTTGATATGTGCACACACAACAATATGTGCCATTTAAAATAGTGGAAGAAAAGACAGGCATTGATGCACGTGAAGGAATGCATGAATACATACCTTCAAAGTGATTATATTACAATATGGCACGCATCAATCACTATTTTGCAAAGCTGCAACAAGATTTTAGGGCTGAGCTACATATGGTACAAGAGATCTTAAATTTTCCTCCAATTAATTATTGTTCTTGGGGCAGGTGACCATGCTAATGACTACATTGATTCTAAGCATACATGTAGAATGCCACCTATTTCAAGGGTAGAGATAGAATGTTTCTTTGAGCCCAGGATCCCCATGTATCTGATTATCCGCGAAGTCCACACTAGCCTTAATGTGGAACATTCTGTGGTAAAACCATGCAAAGAACTTAATCAAGCGTGCGTTGATAAAGGTATCTCACAAATGAGAAGTTATCTTAAGTCTGTCAGAGGCAATTTGACATCCATGTCCTACATCAATCACACCATCAAATATAATCAAATGATGGCATTATTTCTACCATGCCAGATGCAATAGGTAATTAAGGGTAAGGGTAACATGAAATGAACTTATTCTAAGGATTCACTGGGCCATAACTGCTTCCAAGTTGAAATCTCCTCCTTTGTTAATAACTTTCGTATTCCTCCATAAAATCCTTCAGCCTCGCTCCCCGATTCACGCAATGACACTTCCTATTGATTGGCGTGCCCCTCCATCAAGAAGTAGGGGTATACTGATTGAATTCCATCCATGATGTATCTGCAAATAGAAGTTTTATCAAAACCCAGATAACTTAAAATCAAGGAAAACTCAATTAACTTAAAATCAATGGCAAGTGTTTTCATTTACATAATATACCAAAAATTAGAACTATAAGATTCAAAACTGGTCACCCATTTAATATTCATTTACATAATATACCAAAAATTAGAACTATAAGATTCAAAACTGGTCACCCATTTAATATTCATTTACATAATATACCAAAAAATAGAACTATAAGATTAAAAACTAGTCACCCATATATATATATATATATATTCACCATGAGATTTATCAAACAAATTCCATGAATAAGGCTGCATGTCATGGTATACAACCCAGGGCTTGACACTTCAATAGATCAAGATATACTAGTCATGCCCATGTGTATAGCACTCCATTCTGTCTACTAGTTGTGAGTAAGACAAACATAATAGGACATAAATCTTCCTCAACCATTTATCTTTGGGATCACCAAACAAGAAAACACCTACGTTAAACATATTTAGTATCAAGCAATTCAATTCCTAAAGAGGTCAAAAGACTGTTTTTCTTTATTTCAAATATGTTATTCCATAATGTATGTGTAAAAACCAAATCAATGAAAAAATTCTTACCCTTGCTTTGTTTCAATGTCTCTGTTGAAGTCAATGTTGGGCTCACAATCCAGCACTAAGGCTGGAACCTGAAGTTGACATGTTTGCATTAGAAGTAGTCAATTAGAATCATAAAGTATATAGCAACGTTAGAACCCAAACTGGTTATGAATATTACATAGATCAGTATTTGGCTTACCTTCTGAATATCGGCATGTACATGTTCTCCTTGCAAAAGAAATGTGCGGTCCCTGATCTCAGGGTGTAGAGACCTATCAATAACAATCTAATTCCAATTCTTTATTATTCTTCTCAATTCCTGAAACTCGTTGTTCAATGTGTCCTCTTCAATATCTTGACATGTAAATAGTGTTGCAAGAGAAGGTCAAGAAATTCTGCAAAGTTGCTAACTTGGTAGTCTGACAAGAGAATGAAACACGACAAGAACTTTCTTGGAACCTAGAAACCTCCAAAACAATGTTTCAGGCAGTTCAAGTATATGAGAAAAAGCAGCTACAACATTCTCCACAATCAAAATAGAGTTGGATACAACACCTTGCAAATCAATTTTACAAGGTATTTTACAGGAATGGGACAATTCATCTTTGAATAATGAAAACCTTTATTGTATGCCTTTTCTTTCATCTATTGATGTTATGAAATTCAACAAGATTTGTTGCAATTTAATAAGATAAAAATAGAGATAAATCACAAACCCATGGAAATGTATGTGGGAAAGTTTAAGTATACTTGGTTTGTTAAAATATGCTAAAAATGAAGCACTAAGAGCACAAGCGTCCACACACACTCAAGTTACAACCAAACGACCATCCAAATAGTGCTAAGAATCAAGAAGCCAAAATACAAAAATTATTGATCATGGATGGACCCCTTCAGACTACTCATAGAAGTCATCATTCACTATGATCTTAGGTACCAACGGCTCCAACGATTCAGAGCCAGGCCCTTTCCAACATTCCCACATGAATTGTCCAGAGTAAATTTCAATATTGCCAAAGAAACCCAACATTTCATCCTGATTCAATGCTTTCATTATGGGATGCCTCATGTCTGGGTGTTCAGATTAACATTTTAAACCATCAAAACTATTTTTTTTCGAAAACTGCATACCATTCATTGAAAATTACATCCTACATAACTAAATTTACATGGACGAAATCTCAATACTGAAGCCAAAAGCCAAAATTATTGAAAAGAGGGCACCAAAAATAATAATTATAGATACCAACAGACAAACTTACAGCAATTTTCATTAACTATGATCTTAGGTACCAAATTTTTGGCTCCCAAAGATTCTGAGACCAAGCCTTTCCACCTAAATATATCATTTCCCAATCTGGCCTCAAAGGAATAATGCAATTTTCACAGAATAAATTAGCTCACCTTCGTAACATGACCAGTTAAAAAGACTCAATGACTGATAAAAAGGCCTAAAATTCTACAATCTTTTAAGACTTTTCTTCCTTGCATCGAGCTTCTTCTTATCAACATGTAGTTTGGCAAAAGGCAGATCCTTCTTCTTATGGACTGTTGAATCAACATTGTTGTACTGACCAGTACCATTGCCCTATTTTTGGTCATTCGTTGGACATTAATAGAGTTATCTTACTTTATCTGATAAACCTTGCTTTACAATAATAGAATTAAAAGTATTATCGCCATAACAAAAGACAACCAATTGCAGAATTGTAAAGTGCACTAGTCTAAGCCGATGGGTTTACTAGGGATGCCATGTTAAATTTTCAGAATTTACTTCAATCTGATTAGGATCTTAACTGAGAGAACAACATGTACAGCAAATCTACAACATATCATTCATGGACACAATAACGCAAGCACAGAAGAGACACAGAGTTTACTTGGGGAAAACCATAAAGGTGAAAAACCCTAATAACTTCCTCAGAGATAGATAGAGCTATGATACAACAAGAATACAAGAGATAGTCTTCTCCTAGCAGTAGAGCCTCCTCCTCCACAAGTGCGCCACTCTCCACACTGTAAGTGAGAGAATAGAATGTGTAAAATGAGAGAGACACACTCTCTATTTATACACTAACTTGACTTGACCTTTACTCAACTAGGTCGGCCTCAACTTAACCACTTAACATAATGCTGACTGGGCCGACCCCCACTAGGGTGGTCTAATAACCCTCTGACCCACATGGCTGACCCCCAATAGGGTGGTCTAAGAACCCTTTGACCCACATGACTTATACAGGGCCGACCCCAACAAGGTGGTCTAATAACCCATCGAGTATAAGTTACGACACTTACAATATAAATGACGACACTTTCGTATAGAGGAATAATAACATCTCTATCAGAATACAATATACATATATGTGAAATACATTCCGAAGTTACATATACATCAACACTCCCTCTTAACTAGGAAGGTATTTCTCGACACAGGTCTTCTAGCACAAGTCATCTTCTATGGATCATCGTCACTGGATAATCGTCATCAAGTCATCATCATCGTCACTGCTACTGCTATCTCAATCAATCTCTGAATCTACTCATCATAGGAAGTTCTACAGAGCCAGTCCTTTTTCATACTGGATGTAGGCCCACCACCTGTAGATCTTCATCATCTGTGCGAACGGTCTGATAGAGGTGGCCTCTCAAGACTAATTTTATGTGCGGATGCAATACCGGAAAGAGTATCCCAAGAACATTTATGTGCCTAAGCACAACCGGCAAGATCTCCCAGGACTGATTACATGCATCTCCTCCACAATACCTTTAAAGAGCATCCCAGGAATATTTATGTGCCGCAGCACGACCGGCAAGATCTCTAAAGAGCATCCCAGGACTTATTACGAGCACACAACTCAACCTCTCAGATCTCCAGGACTGATTACATGTGGATAGACAAAACCTTTAAAGAGCATCCCAGGAACATTTATGTGCCGCAGCACGACCAGCAAGATCTCTAAAGAGCATCCCAGGACTAATTACGAGCACATAGCTCAACCTCTCGGATCTCCAGGACTGATTACATGTCTCCGTAGTAATACCTTATCCCAGGACTGATTACGAGCACACAGCTCAACCTATCGGATATCTGAGGATTGATTACATACTACATAGCAATACCGGAAAGACTATCCCAGGAACATTTATGTGCCGCAGCACGACCGGCAAGATCTCCCAAGACTGATTACATGTTATTTGCACAACCTGCCACATATCATCTCTGACCTCCAAGTATCAACCTGATACTCATGATCCAACGGATCATCATCACACAAAGCATCATCCTGATGCTCATGATCACACTGATCATCATCACTGCACCATCCTGATACATATCATCTGGAGCAACATCCTAAAGCTCAGCATCATGATCATCCTGATCATACAATGCATCCACCTAATGCATACCAAGTATCTACCTGATACATATCATCATACATGATCCACCTGATCATACAGTGTATCCACCTGATACAAATACAAATACATGATCCACCTGATCATACCTGATACATATCAACATACATGATCTACCTGATCATACAATGTATCCACCTGATACATATACAAATACATGGTCCAAGCATCCAACATGATGCATATACAAAATACATACAAATGATCCAACCGATCATATCCAGCATCCAACATGATGCGTACATACATAAATGATCCAACTGATCATATCCAACATCCAACATGATGCATACATACATATACATATAAATGATCCAACTAATCATATCCAGCATCATCCTGATGCATATACAGATCAGTAACTGGAGCATCGTCCTGATGCTCATCATCCAACGCTTACATCCACAACCATGTGAAGGATCCTCCTTCCAACATGCTTGGAATGGCCTCTGCAAATGTGTCCATCACTTCTTCCTCAAAGTGTCATCAATCCGAAGAACACCAAGCCTCTCTTTGAAGTACTCGAACTTCACTCTGGCTAGTGGTTTCATCAGCACATCTGCAATCTGCTCGTCTGTCGCAATGTACAGGAGCTTCACAGCTCCTCTCTGCACCATATCCCTGATATAGTGATATTTGATCTCTATGTGTTTCAACCTGTCATGAAACACTGGGTTCTCAGATAGCTTCACACAACTCTGGTTATCACAAAAGATACCAATAGCATCCAATGGGAGATCAAATAACTCAGATAGTAGCTTCCGTAGCCATACTGCCTCACAACTAGCTAAACAGGCTGCAACATACTCTGCCTCAACTGTACTCAGTGCTACGCAGGACTACTTCCTGCTAAACCAAGAAATCACACCTGATCCCATACTGAAGTAGCATCCATATGTGCTCTTCCTATCTACAGCACTGCCAGCCCAATTTGAATCAACATAACCCTGTAGGTTAAACTTTTGATTCGCTTCATACTTGTGCCCATAATCCACTGTACCCTTCAGGTACCTCAGAACATGCTTTACAGCAACCAGGTGAACTCTCCTCAGATCCGTCAGGAACTGGCTCAATGTGTTCACCGCAAAGCAAATATCTGGTTTCGTGTTCGTCAGGTACATCAAGGACCCAATCATCTAACGATACATAGAGACATCAACCGGCTCAAATGAAGCATCACAAAGAAGCTTCAGATTCGATGCCATGGGTGTGGCCATGGCCTTGGAATCCATTATCCCGAACCTCTTCAAGATCTCTACTGCATACTTCCCTTGTCTAAGGAAGATTCCATCTGTACTCTGCCACACCTCCATGCCAAAAACAAATAGTGCATCATCCCCAAGTTCTTCATCTCGAACTTGGCAGCAAGCTTCCGCTGCGTGTCGACAATAAATCTATCTTCACCTGTAACAAAGAGGTTATCCGCATACAAAAGTAGTATCACTGGATTGCCTTCCTCAACCTTGTAGTAAAGGTTGGAATCCGCTTTACTCTTAGTAAAGCCCAAACTGGATAGAAAGATGTCTATCCTACCAAGTTCTGCACACATATATGACTACAACATTCAAGAAGGATGTCTTGAAATCCATCTGGTGTATCTTCTATTTCATCACTTTTATATTTCTCTATGCTGCCATCTGCAGCATGCTTGATCTGATAGTTCCATTTGGAAGTCACAACAAACTTCCCTTCAGCTCTTGGGACCGCATCCCAAACATTGTTCTTCATGATCGACAGATCATGGCATTCTTCTCGTATCCTGGGAACTTCAATATCTTCAATAGATAATTTTGTTGCTTGAACAAATGTTGTAGTCCTTCTTTTGTAGGTGAAGGTATACGGTCTTTTCTACAAAACAAGTTAAATTGCATGATTAGAAACATCTCATAATTTTCAAACAAATTCTTACACATAAAGAAATATGTCATACAGTCATGCAATTATCTTAGCCAATGCTTCAATACAACATTTATCCATGTTCCACGACTTTCTAGATGCCTTCCAGTCTCTACCAGAACATTGTTAAGAGTTTGCACTACTCCCAACATGTCAGCAAAGAGGTTTCATTCTAGATAAGTAGCACTGGAATGTTGTATAGTGACATAGGCCACTTACCCATCACATGCATATTAGTAGTATACTGTTCATTAATGCAATCATTCTAATATGCACAATACATATCCTAAGTCTAGGAACATGAGCATATACATCATTGAACAATTTTATTTAAACAGACAAATATGTGAGAAATGATAATTAAAAATACTTATCTTTGTTTGGTTGTTGGGTGGACTCCCTCTGAGTCTTTGCTTCTTTGCAGGAGATGCTGGAGTAGCTTCTTCTACACCTTTTTGTTGTGGAATGTAGAAAGATGGTCAACTCCCTCTGAATATCTGCACCCTTGCAGAAACTACTGAAGTGTGCTCCTTTGCTTTCTTGCAGGAACAACTGGAGTGTGCTCCCTCTTGATCTTTCCTTCCTGGATTACCTGTCCTTGAACTTACATCCATCCTTAATCACTATGCATGCTTATTAGTATCATCATTGTGTTATCCTTGAGGTCTCATACATAATCACACATTTATTAGTATAATCTTAATACTATCAAAACACAATAATCTTAAACATGCATAGTCATGATCATTCACAGATAATAAACATTAGTATTCAAGGTTTCAGGGAAGTCTTCTTTTACTCATGCATATTCTTATTTGATCATAGGACTCTTCTGATTAATTAAATCATCAATGCATAAACCCGTGATTACTCAAACCTATACCTTCATGATTCTTCTGGTTAGTCATATCATCAATTATGGTAAGAAACATAATATGCATACAGCCATGACTATTCAAACCTGTGACTTCATGAATAATCATTATCAACAACACAACAGTATAAGATCCTAACACAAGGTAGGATTCTAGCTTGATATAGGAAAAACATACCTGGATTAGCATGCTAGCTAGTTATGTCTAACATACCCGCATAATGTCTTCTGGTTCTCTTCAGTGACTTATGCTAGTAACCTGCATGTCTCATAAGTTAACCATTGTAGAACCAAGTTATACATACCTCGAAAGTAGATCTTCTATGTGATCCATGTCAATGGATGAATCTTTGTCTTCATGTCACCATGAGCATATGTTCTTGAAGTAGAAAATGATTTGACTTTCTTGGTGTACATTTTGTGTTAGCAAACAACATAAACCTCATACAACATCACAATGCATTAGTACAATCACAAGTGTCAAAACCTTAATCAATGGATATCTTCTATTAAGGTGATACAACAAGTCCAGTAATTAATCAAGATTGTACTGTAATGATATGAAGACAAACATATGATAAACTTAACTATGAAACATACTTGTAAGCCATACCTGTCAAGATTGCTTGTAATCTTCTTATGGAAGGCCTTAGCCTCATCTCCCTCTGAGACAAGAACTTCTTCACTTATGCAGGTGACCAATCCATCTTCTTCTAGGATTAACCCAATCCACTTGATTTGCAAGAACTGGACCTGGATATGGATTAATTTTTGTCAAAGAAACCCCAAAAATTCAAACTTCCGAAAGGATAGAAATATGCGCCTTGATGAGCTGATCAAGTTGGTATATTCAGAATTTGAAAACTGCAAAGTTTCACCCCTCGAAATTGCCTTTTAGATTTCCAGATTCACTGGGAGGACCTTGAGTTAGGGTTTGAGTTTCCTGGAGCTTCACCCAACCAAAATATTTGATTCAAAACTCTAAGCTTCGATTTTTCTGAGGAGCTTCCAGCCGTGGTCACAGATTTCCAAAATTCCAATTTTTGCAGAAGCCCTAATTTTCCATCTTTCCGATCAAAGTCCCGAACTGGGGTTTGATCAAGCCCGACCTTCTACCCAACCAAAAAATATGATCTTGGTCTCTAAATTTCGATTTTGATGAGTAGCATCCAGCCGTGGTCTCCGATTACAAAAATTCTAACTTTCTCCGAAGCCCTAAATTCCGGAAGCCATGAATGAAGGTACTCAAAAATAATTATGTTTTGACAGAAATATGTACCTGATTGTTTCTGGTGTAACTCTGAACTTTTTGATCCACATGGTCTGAAATATTTTCCTGAGATAGCCCGACCTGTTATCTTTCCATCCCGACAGGTCTGACCTCAATTGGATTCTCTAAGAGAGAGTTATGCCAAGTGTCACAACGTGACCTGTTTATGGGACAATACAGGAGAGCAAACTTGTACGGTGTGCCACGTGTCACTAGTTCAACTTCGGCCTCTGAAAATTTTTCTTGAGATATCCCAACCTGTTGTCTTTCAATATTGATAGGTTTGACCTCAATTGGATTCTCTGAGAGAGAGTTATGCCAAGTGTCGCAACGTGATTTGTTTATGGGATAATACAGGAGAGTGAACTTGTACTACGTGCCACATGTCACCGGTTCAAATTCGGCCTCTAAAAACTTTTCTTGAGATATTACAGTCTGTGTACTACCTATCACTTTTTATGAAATTTCATTTGGAGCTTCCTAGCCCAAGTTATGACCTTTTTCCCAAGGTCACCTGATTTTGACTCAGATCTGGAAGAGGCAGAAACCCTATATTGTAAAGATCATAAATCACAAAGTACAACGAATTAGAGGTTGTCCTTTGGACACAAGGTACATGGGGATCTGATCTTCGACTTGCAAAAGTTTTAGATCCGAAAACTTCTCCAAAACGGATTTATAGCGAAAGTGCTACGATGACTGGTTTTTGCTATATCAAGCCCTAGCATTGTAAGTGCAACAAGTGTCATACATGCCATATCATGCCTTCTTTCAGGATAGCTCTGATACCATGTTGAATTTTCAGAATTTACTTCAATCTGATCTAGGATTTTAACTAAGAGAACAACATGTACAGCAAATCTACAGCATATCATTCATGGACAAAATAATGCAAGCACAGAAGAGACACAGAGTTTACTTGGGGAAAACCATAAAGGTGAAAAACCCCAATAACTTCCTCAGAGATAGATAGAGCAATGATACAACCAGAATACAAGAGATAGTCTTCTCCTAGCAGCAGAGCCTCCTCCTCCACAAGTGCGCCACTCTCCACAGTGTGAGTGAGAGAATAGAATGTGTAAAATGAGAGAGACACACTCTCTATTTATACACTAACTTGACTTGACCTTTACTCAACTAGGTCGGCCTCAACTTAACCACTTAACATAATGCTGACTGGGCCGACCCCCACTAGGGTGGTCTAATAACCCTCCGACCCACATGGCCGACCCCCAATAGGGTGGTCTAATAACCCTTTGACCCACATGACTTATACAGGTCCAACCCCAACAAGGTGGTCTAATAATCCATCAAGTATAAGTTACGACACTTAA
Organism: Larix kaempferi; assembly: GCA_027924585.1. Classification (NCBI taxonomy): domain Eukaryota; kingdom Viridiplantae; phylum Streptophyta; class Pinopsida; order Pinales; family Pinaceae; genus Larix; species Larix kaempferi. Next base: position 22,811,569 of record BSBM01000445.1, read on the forward strand.
AATATAAATGATGACACTTCCGTATAGAGGAATAATAACATCTCTATAGGAATGCAATATACATATATGTGAAATACATTCCAAAGTTACATATACATCAACATGCCATACACGAATGTTGGGAAGCATCACTTGGGTTTTCCAGTGAAGTTTTCTGTGGAAAAAAAGTAGGCAAAAGGTGATCATGCATTTGACCTGAAAGCTATACATACTTGCTCAGTGCATAAGAGAATGTCGGAAATAGAGATCAAATAACAAGCAACTCTATGGAAGGAATGATATCAATAAATGAATCATTTACTAAAAGCAACAACATTCTTAAGACTAGGAGAACATTGCATTCCTAAGTCTATCCAGATTTCTACTCACTGGGACACCCATATCTAAGTACACCCAGACTTCTCCACACCTGTACAGAGACACTTCTCAACACCTATAGGAAAACACACATTAATTCATAAAAGTACAAGGATTTGAAAGAATGGAAGACACTATTGTTTTCAATATGGAGGGCAAAGTGGTTCAAATTTTTGAAACTAATGTTTTTTTTTTAACTATTTGTTTCTATTTCAGGCTTTAGGTTGTGGGATCCATTGACATCTAGTCAGAAAATTTAAAACAATATGGAAACAGCAATTCTGTAGTGGAACCTGCTGCAAAACATCTGGAAACATTTACCAGCCATTCCCACACAGGAAACATTTCTTGTACAGGGTAGATCAAGATGTTTTACTTTTGGTTACATACCAAGAAAAATAAATCAGCTATATGATTTGGCACTATAAGTTTGTGAAAAAATACATTCCAAACTTTTGAAAAGATGGAATCTAGATACGGTGTTGTCTTGTAGTTATTGCTAATTTCTCTGAAACGTTATAAGTGTTTTTTGCATGTGCTTTTATGTGCACCGAACTTGTATATCTGGGAGTCTTTCATCAAATTTTGTCAAATCGATTGTTAGCATGTCTTCATATGACATGCCAACCATATGGAAAAGATCCAATTTGATTCAAAATTTCAAACATAAAATTAGGACTTGAAAAGTTAAAAACAAATGGCATATTTAAGTTCAAATGACAATACAGATGTTAACATTGTAATGTAAAAATCATCTCTACAGAGTCAAGTGTAGAAAATAGATGTCATTTTTTATAGCACTAATCTTCATATGAATCCCATCAAATGCAGGCAACTTATACTCAGGGGCTCCATGCCTGCTGGGGTTTGCACCTGGGTCATTGGTATGCCAATGTCACATCACCACAGCCCAAAATACAATAGAAATCAATTTTTTATAATTACTTCAGATTAAAGCCGTGTTGATTTATCTTTTCAATTTGACAAGGGTCAATGAAAACCTAGAATAAATTAGTAGTGACCTTGTGGCCAGAAATTGGCTGTAAAAATATGGGAAATGCTAATAATTGCTAAAGTAAATTGGAAATGCCTTGGGAACCTAAAACTGTTGTCTGGAAATCTCAGAAGTGTTGTAGCCAACGAAAAATCAGCATTGTTGAAGAGTAAAATAGTGTATATATTGCCAAAGATATGGCACTGTGGCAGCAATCTTGAGGAGATCCAAATTTGGTGCCAAAGAATTTCCCCAACAGTGCTTTGCAGGGTTGAGTTGGTAAGAAGGAACTTAGCAATGTCTTCAATATTGGTTGGTTTTCTTGGCTCTTGCTAAAGGAGGGAGTAATATTGATTAAATGACCTACTTTATTGAAGCAATTGAGTAGAAGAACCTTCGGCTGAGTTCTATTAGAAAATATTCCATGGCATTGCTTGCTTGGACTTGACCAGACATTCACTTTTATTTTTTGTAGTTTAACTTAGGGAATGCATGAAAACATGTTGTTACCTTGAAGAATTATTTTGTTAATATATTTTAGAAAATGAATTAGATATTTCAAATTGAAATATTTCAAGTTGAGCATAGGTGCATCACATGTTTAAAGGGGTTGAATCTAACTATGCTTGATCAGGCCTAGTTCAAGTGAGTTGAGGGTATCAAGAACAAGCATGTTGTTAGACTAGCTTCATGCATGCTTGTATATGTTGGAAGATAGTTTTTGAGCTCCAGCGTTGCAATCGGGAAAGAAACAACAGACAGTAACTTATTGACAGCATACAAGCATGATAGAATAATGAAACGATGGGCATTAAATTGCTTACAGGATACAAAGTGTGTTGGAGTATTGATGGGAAAGTACCTAAATTAGTTAACAGTGTGGACTTCAATAGACAAGTCATTGGAGGGGTTTCACTGGCACACATTCATCACGGTTTCTTGTCATATTTTCAAGTCTAATAACTTTATGGGGTGAGCTGGAAATGATTATTAATGATTGTTGCCCCTTTTGATCAGTTTGTAAACAATGGCACATAACCTTACATTTTTTTCAAGGACACGGTCTATATTAGGAAGGTGTGAGACTCACAAATCCAAATAGTACAGTTTAAAATGGACAGAAAAGATGGTGCAGTTTAAAATGAAGGGTTTTCCTTGTGAAAGAATTAGAAATCTGTGGGGAAACTCAAGGAAGTGGTACCTATTTAATGATTTATGCCTAGAGGTCACAAAGGGGATCTACATACTGACATGAACATTACTTTCCAGGATTGCAATATTTTGTAAGAGCTTTGGCTATTCAATTCTAGATATATAGGAGGAGTATTAATGATAACATTCCTACACTGAGATTTTAGTGAACTGATTAGGTTGAATATAACATTTTGAAGTGGTTTGATCTTGATTCTCTCTAGAGCTCTATGCAGGAATGATGTCAAAATTCCCTATATACATCTTATCTTAGGAATCAAAATAAAGGTTTAATTATCAGTATTGTTCATCATTGGAGTGAATGATGTTAAATTTCCCGTATACATCTTATCTTATGAATCAAAATGAAGGCACAGCTATGGGTATTTGTTATCTTCCCAAGTGTTTGACAAAATGGCTATGTGTTTTGATTGTAAATACCCTTGAGATAGGGTCTACATTTAATAAAGGGATTGGATAGGCGGCGACAATGTGTTTGCTCATATTTTAATTAATATCTCAAGGGGAGAGAAAGTTGTATCACTTTTTGTTCAGCATCATTAGTAGTCAACTGATGCTGCAAAAGTGACTACCAATGAGAGATCTGAATGAAATTTTGGGGTTATGCAGGTCTTTAAATATAGCAAGCACTATCGAGTATGTGACAAATGTGTTGATGGCTTTGATCATAATTGTCGGGTATGCAATATATATTTAAATGGCCTTTATTTCTCTTTCTAATATAGTTACAGGGAAGTTAGACAAGCTTTATTTTTCTGTTTAACAGTCATCTAATCTTGTGCTTGTGGAACTATTATGTGGAGACTATGGGTCGTTACATGCACAAAAGAGTAAATTAAATACGACTTAAAACTTATGACAACGCATGCAAACCCAGTACAGATTATGTGGACAAATAAGCATTGGTTTTTGAGGAATTAATTATTAGTTATTCTCCATACAATAAAAGGCGCAGCCAACGAAAGAACACTCACACTGTAATTTCACCAAATACAAAAAATAGATAAAGCATACAGATATAAAGCACAATTCGTAACAAGGAAAAAAGGTCAATGGGACTAGAAATCCCAGTAAGTGACAGACAAGCTACAGCCTACAAGCAATTCCTAGAAGCTAAAAGCTAAGTGACAGACAAGCTACGAGCAACTCCTAGAAGCTACAAGCTATAGGTTACAAGTGAAATAAAAAAAGATGACCATAAGAGAAAGGGTGACCCAAGAGGGTAAACCCTAGAAAAGAGAGAAGCACTACTTAGCATTAGACAATGTGTCAAATTGCTTAGAGAATGATAAGTTCAACTGATTACTGAGTAGAAAATACACTCAGGGTAGTTGGCTTTACTCAGGGAAATATTTGGAATTATTCAATTATGTCCAGATATAGATGAATTGTGCAAATATATTTTATACCCGTGTGTTTTAAAAAGTTTGTAAAGTATGATCCTAACGATATTCAAGCTCAGAATGAGTACATTAGCACCGAAAAAGAGAGGTACGAATCATTAACATACCTAGCATGCTTTGCATATGCTTCATAGTCTTCCATGAGCATCTTCCCCGCCTATTCATTCAAAGCAAACTCTGGGAATGGTTCTACAAGTAGGCATCTTATGACCTACAACAATAATCAAAACAGAGTAGTTTAGAAAGGGAAAGTAATTACCATTGTTTATGACAGGAATCATGTACTCTGGTTCCTGTAACTAAGATACAAGAATGCATATGATTGTCCTTGTCAGTTTACTGTTGCAGAGTTGATACAAAGCATTTCTTCTTAACAAGAAATCTAGCCAGTTCTCATTGTGCACACATCATGTCAATCTAACATTTTGAACCCCAAACAGTTTATCCCCAAGTTTCTTGGTTGTCGATCATAGAAAGTTAAATGTGGCCATTGAAAACAGATCCAAGATCGAGCAAAATCCATTAAGTTCTTCCGTCATGTGCAAATATCTTTTAAGCCGTTTGCGACAAGCACAATTCCTATAACTACTGTTGTGTCCATAAAAATGTAGCACGCTACAATGCTATTTAAATAGATGTGCATATTCAGTTTTCAAATATCATTTAAGGAACATAGAACAGGCACAATAGATACAAATAGATACAAATCAAAAGAACCCAAGTAAATACAATTCAAGGAATCAACAGAAAACCGAAGAAAAAACAATTCAAAGAATAGATGGGACCTGTGATAAGATTCATGTCACAGGGCACAATGCATTTGTCATAGCCGGTATCATCTTGGTCCCCTATTTCGGTAGGCAGGCGAGTGCCATGGCCGCCATAGTGAAAGACGATTATGTCTCCTGCCCGAGCTCAGCCCTGGCCGCAATTTCTCCACCAGATTATGTCTCCTGCTCGAGCTCAGCCCTGGCCGCGATTTCTCCACCACGAAACCCTGTTCGCGATTTCTCCACCACGAAACCCTGGCCGCGATTTCTCCACCATGAAACCCTGGTCGTGATTTCTCTGCCTACTGGTAAGCCTGAAAGAAGATTATGTCTCCTGCCCGAGCTCAGCCCTGGTCGCGATTTCTCCACCACGAAACCCTGGCCGCGATTTCTCTGCCTACTGGTAATCCCGAAACCCCTTGTCGCGATTTCTCCACATAATATATACCCCAACGTATTGGCCTATTTCTCAACTAAATAAAAGAAACCTTAAAACCCTTAATATATAAGCAATATAATAGTTGGGAAAACTCTAATAAAAAATGATCCCAATATGAACGAACGTGGTATGGTATTGGCCCCCCGGTGAAGACCCCGTGAAGTGCACTAAATTATGATACACAATGGAAATACACCTCTATAAAATTCTAATTGCGAAGGTTTGCACTTATATTTTCATTGTACATTGTTTATTTGGTGCTTTTAATTCAACGTAGTGCATTAATGCCCCTATGTCTATAAGACGCCTTGTGATCCAAATTGAAAAAAATCACACATGGATTTATCATCAATCCATCAAAATATCAAGCAAAAAAATATGTGGGAACTTCATTTTGTAAAAGTAAGGTTATAAAAGAAAACCCTGGTCCTTATTTCATTTGTTTTTATCAGCTTTCAGATTCACCGTGTTAGGAAAACTATAGTCGACGTTTCGAACCTATAATACATGATCCATCATCAAGACAAGAGAAGGAGAAAGATAGAATGAAGAAGAGCAATGTGATGCAAAGATGAATTTGAGAACTACCCCAACTCAAAATATATAAAAGACATAAACTCTAAATTCAAGCTTAAGGAAAATTATGGTGGCTCGCCAAAAGTTAGAGGGGAGACTTGTGTAAGAGAGATTTACCAAGGAAGACTTTGGAATGGATAAATTTGTTTGAAGGGTTGAATTTGTAAGGAATCGTCGTATCTCACATATACATATCTGTAGAGAATAAATTTAAGGTATGTGACTACATTCTATTCATCTCAAATTTACTCTCAATTGATTCAAATATTCCATTAATTTTTTATTTATTTCTATAAGTATTTATGGTGCATTTTCAAGAAAATAAAAGGGTTCCATAGTTACCTTCAACATTGTAAACCCTAGCTTTCTTGTTACTTCTCTTTTGTTTTATGTTCACGCCAACTCTAGCATTGGGGTTTATTCTCTCTGCTATTTGAAAATGATTTTTTTAGGCAATGAATATTTAGTGGCTTTGTGTGTTTGTATATGAGGCTCAGGGTATCTATTAGATTGAGACCATTCATTGCAATAGATCCCAAATTTTGTCACCATTAAAATTTTAGGGGTGAAATTTAACCCATGGGCTAGTTTTCCATGTTTTTTTTTCAAAAACAAAGATTCGCTAGTTTCGATTTTTTCCTAAAATTATTCACCCAAATTCCATATGATACAAATATTTTAGTCAAAACATAGTCGAAATTGTTTAGAAACTATAGAAAATCCTTAGAAATTCAAATATTTTGACAAAATTATCACCAAACATTTTATGTTTATAATTTCAAGAATTAGTAAGATTCACTGAGGTTTCTACATTTTAAGAAAATTATAGATCCTTAAAATTTTCTATGCCTATCACACGCCTATCACTGCCAATTTTTTTCTTTGAAATTTTGTGGTTCCTGGTGCACACTGGACAATAACAATGTTGTTGTGCATTTCTTATCTAAAGTGCAATGTTTGGCATGACTTTTTTTTATATATAAAATAAAATTTAGCGGTGCACAATATACATAAACGGCACATTGGTGTGAAAGACTATATTGAGCGCGTTATTTTGATAATGTCTGTTTAGAAAAAACATTATTGAGTTTATTTGTTTGCATTGTACAATAAAGACACAACAGTGCTTAAGTATGTCTTAAGTGCACCAATGCGTGTTGTTGTACTATATACATTGCCTAACCTAAAAAAGATTTAGACTAAAATTATTTACTTAGTTTGTAAAACATATTTCTTAATTTGTGTATTTCATTATGCAAGGCTTTTATTGATAGGATATAGCTAATTGAAGACTAGGGAAAGACATTTATAACAATGAAGGCGATGGAAGCACACCCCAAGAAGAGAACATGACATGTTCTTTTAAAATTTAATATTAAATTAACATATTTGAATTATCTATAGGTTCAAATGATCTATATTGGATAATGTGTGTCATGCAGAGGAAACACTTGAAGAAACTGCAAAATTTTATGCGGAATCTAAGTGCAAAGAGAGGAATTAAGTGGATCAAAAGGTGATCAATATGAATATTTCTTTGACCTCTTACTATAAATGTGCTTCTTAGTAGTAACTGCTAACATTTTTCAAACACTTGATTTCGCATTTGTTGAATGAGAGAGATGTAATGGAAAACACACACACACACACATATATATATATGAGAGTGAGAGAGAGAGAGAGAGACAGAGAGAGAATGTAAAATATATATACACATATTTATAGTACAAAAAACAATCCAATGACTTCAAGAACCAAGTTATACATAATTACAACAAGTGTTTCTAGAGCAATGGCCAATGAAACTATGAGAATTTCATTAACAAAAAAGAATCATTTAAAAAGTATTATTGGTAAATGTGTTTTTTTGTAATATAATACACTAGTTAATAAAATTACCCAATTAATAGTTTTTCTATATTGATTTTCATATAATATTAATCGATTTTTTTATCAAATGTTTTTCATTTTTCAAGAAGATTGATAAAATTTCAAAGGATGGTCAATGTTGTGGAAAAAATTGCACAAGTGCACTCTTCCACTTGGTAAGGGGCTAAGCCTTGTAGGTTGCAGCAAGGCTTCAGTCCTTGGAGCCCCTGTGTTGGGTGTGGTTGGTATTCCTCCAAGTGATCCTGCAAGAGATTGTTAGTATAGTTCATATGTAAACAAAGAAATATGGAAAAATACAAAATAAAAGAGATGTGGGGAGAATGCAAACTCCAATAAAAATCCAAGATATGCTAAACCACTTTTGTATTTCCCAAAGGTATAGTTGTACAACACCTAGGAGGTGTGGGATTTAAAGGAAGGAAACAATATCCCTTAGAGAGGCCCTTCTTGTCCAAACTAAATGCTAAGTAGATGGTAGAACAATGGAGAGAGACTCTTGCCCCTTGAAGGAAGGTGGAAAGGGATCTTGGGACTGCTCACAATGATAGGAAATGGTGGGCTATGAGGAAGCTCCAACTCAAATCCAGAAGCATAACCTTGCTCTTGATTTCTCTCTATCAAATGCATGCCAATGGATTCCTTTTATAGGCCAAGAGGTGGCCAACAAACAACTAGATCCAAATGTGAACTTATCTTCTCCATGAACTAGTTCCAAGGTACACAAGGGGGGCTAATTAATGCCACCAAGTGTGTGAGGAGTCGAATTTGGATCCTTGGAGAGGATTGAACCTTTAATGTGCTGCTGGGAGTTAGTGGTCCCGCCGTTTTGACAGTAGCGCTACTATAAAAGGAAAAGTCACACAGGTGTAGCATGAGCATTATTCAGGTAACCTGCGCTAACAGTGTATTACCCACACTACCCTTTCTTTTGACTACTTTTTGGCACTTATGGATTCATGTTGTATTTTGGATCTGTTGAGGATGCCTATGGTGACATGCATTCTTTATGTTTATGATGCCTTACTGGAAGAATCGTCGAAATGTCACATGTGTGCTACTTTTAGGCGTTAACAAATGCCCCCTGATGTATGAGGTTTGGAGGGTACTGTAGAGCCGATAATGCATCATGTTTTCTGTTTTTTCTCTCCTGATTTGTAGAACGAAGCATATGTGGACAAAAACAAGTGTGGTGAACTTGTCTTAGTCAAGATCATGCACATATGACGCACATACCCAAGTGTAGTAAAGAACATGACCAAGGTATTGATAATGCAGAAATCATATAATGAAAACAAGGTGTACATGTGGGGTATCGGAGTATTAAGGATAAAACCATTTGAGGTAAAACACATTAACTGGGTGGTTGAGGGTGATACCTTCATGGTCGATTAAGACATAGTCTCCTTTTGGGAGACAATGCTTAACGATGTAAGGGCTTGTCCATTTAGATACAAATTTATCGAGTCCTTGAAGGAGCGGGGTCGAACCTGTCGATCGTAGTGTTCCTTGGAGCGAACTTTCATAGATTCATTTTGTTGAAGAGAGTCACGCCATTCTTGATAGAGGTGTTCCAAGGTGAATAGTCGTTGCTCCAGTGCAGGGGTATCAAGTAGCAACTCGACAACAGATTGGAGGGTAGGGATTTGACACTCGATTGGGAGGATGGCTTCTACACCATGGACAAGGTGAAATGAGGTAAAACCTGTGGTAGTCTTAACCGAAGTGCGGTAAGCCCAAAGGGTAGGAAAGAGCATGTGGTGCCAGTTAGTATTATTTTTATCCATTGTGCATTGGAGCATAGTTTTGAGGATTTTGTTAACAACTTCAACCTGGCCATTTTCCTGAGGGTAGTAAGAGGTTGAAAATCCATGTTTAAAGCCCAACAATCGCGACAGTTCTTCAAACGTTTCGTCATGGAAGTGTCTTCTGTTGTCGGATACAAGTTGTTTAGGGACGCCAAAGCGAGAGATGACGTGGGTGAAGAAGAACTGTGATATGGTCACTACTTTACAATCAAAAGTGGGCATCGCTTCGGCCCATTTGGTGAAGTTATCTACGGCAACGATTATATGGTGGTGAACTTGGGACGAAGCCGGGCGACATTCCATAAAATCAACTTCCCATTTACAAAACAGGCCAGCAGTGATGAATGGATGCAGTGGTGCAGGGAGGACTGTGTTTTATAGGAAAAGACCTGACAATTCGCGCACCATTTGACAGCATAGACATTATCTTTGAATACGGAGGGCCAAAAATACCCTACTTGTAAGATTTTTTTGGTGGTATCCAGTCCGGAGAGGTGGCCTCAATACGCAACACTATGGAAATCATTGAGAACTTGCTCAGCTTCTTGATGTGTTAGAAATCGTCATAGGATAGTGTCAATACCGCGATGATATAGGATGTCTCCGATGAGGAGGTATCGCGGTGCCTGGTGACGGATTTTGTGGCGATCATCGTGGGATAAGTGGGGAGCGAATTTCTGGGTGTGGAGATAAAGGAGAATATCGTCATACCAAGGATCATCGGTCATGATGAGAAAGAGGTACTCATTAGGTAACTGGTCCTGGACAGACTCGCTTGTGGTGTAGATGGAAGGTATGTAATGAGTTCAGTTAAGGCCGTGGCTTTCTTGCTTTTGGGGATAACAAATTCAAGGTCGAATTCTTGTAAGATAACAATCTAATGTGCAAACTTACTATTGATAAGCCTACGGCTAAGTATGTATTGAATAGGGTTGGAATCAGTGACCATGGTTGTTTTCTGGAGCAAAATATAATGGTGGAGCTTCTGTATAGAGAGGATGACTGTGAACATGAGCTTCTCATCATGGGTGTAGTTGAGTGCAAGTCCTGTGAGGGTTTTTCTAACATAATATAAGACATGTTCTTGGTGGTCCTTGGCAAGTTGGACTAGTACACTGGCTAGAGTGGAAGCTGACACGGATATATATAAGATGAAATCTTTGTCAAAGTATAGAGAAGAGATGAGAGGGGATGATGACAATGCTTGTTTCAAAGCATCAAAGGCAGTTTGGGCATAGTCATCCCACTTAAATGGGAGATATTTTTCTAAGAAGCCGTAGAAATCCATGGGCCTAAGTGGCATAGTCGGGAACAAACGACGAAGAAAGTTAGCCTTACCTTGGACGCTTTGTAACTGGCGTCATGTTCGTGGGGCTGGTAATTCCAAGATGTCTTGAACCTTGGAAGGGTTGACGGTGATGTCGTCTTTGGAGACAACGAATCCTAAGAGGCGACCGACAGTGACGCAAAATACACACTTTAGGGGGTTTAAGTGTATATTATACTTCCTACATCTCAGGAAGATGGTACAAAGGTCTTGGAGGTGATCACATCATTTTTTGGACTTGGTTGTAAGGCTATCTAAAAAGGCAAGGATGATGTGATCCAATTCATTAAAAATGTATGCCATTACTCGCTCGAAAGTGGCTCCGGCATTCTTCACACCGAAGGGAATAAATTTGTAGACAAAGGTGCCCCATGGTGTGGTAAATGCAATTTTGTACTGATCTTGGGGACGGATGCGTATCTGGTTGTATCCGAAGAACCCATCCATGAAGTACAACATTTCACTACTGGCACATGAGTCAATTATTGGGTCAATGAATGGTGTGGGAAAGTTGTCCTTGGGGAAGGCTAAATTGAGGTCTCGAAAATCAGTACAGACATGAATAGTTCCCTTCTTTTTGTTAACCGAGACGGGGTTAGACACCCATGATGTGAAGGCAATGCAAAAAAAAATCCAGATTGCAAGAATTTTTCGATCTTGGATTTGATTGCGAGGGACTTAGAAGGGTGGACCGAGCGATGCTTTTGTTGGATGGGGATGGCATCGGGCCAAGTGTCAATATGATGTTCAACAATTGTAGGGTCTAGACCAGGTATTTCTTCATAGCACCATGCAAAGACATCACGAAATTCTTTGAAGAGAGCTGTGAAATTAGTAATTTCTTGTGGTGAGCAGGAATCCCCGATGGTCATGTTTTTCAACTACTCCTGGTGCGGTGGATATATAAATTTGGATGGTAGGAGAGATATTGGCGAGGTTGTCCTCTTCAAACACATCAGGGGCAGGGATTGGATTCTGGAACCAATCGATATGACTCAAGGGTAGAAAATCCTTTGACTCAATTGTATATTGTTGTTCAGCGGGTAGTGTTTGATGGTTCCTACCTACCAATCGCTAAGGAACTATGATGGAAGGTGTCCCATGGAGGTTTAGTGTTGTTCATAGCTTCAATTATCTCCTCGTTTGTTGCGAATACATACTCTTCTAGCATGTCTTCGTCTGAGGAGCAGGGGTCTTCATTCTTGGTCATAAGAGGGACCGAATCGAGGTGCAAGATGTCGAGATATGGAGAGGTAGTTGGGGTGGGAGCTAGGATCTCTTCTTGAGGGGAGATTAAGGGATCCAGCGTTTCAATGGAAATCAGTGATGGGTGATAGAGATATCTCGATGTATCTAATGGATGTAAAGTTTGTCAACATTTTACTCTATCGGTTCGGTATCATCCTCAATTACCGTAGGAAGAGTGGTCCCACAAGGGGTGAGGTTATCGTCTAATCGACTTTGGGTTGCATGCAAAGTATGAAATGTGGTGACGAGAGGACATTGGAATGAATGGTGAGACATTAAGTTGCGTGAGAGACACAGTCGAGTGGAATTAGTATGATTTAAGACAATGCTCGGGCTTTGTGGATGCCACGATGACTATTGGTTGGGTATGGAGTCTACCCAACGTGTGGAAGGATTGGTCGAGGTCACCATAGAAATCGTGTTGATAGAAGTCTCCTCTAGTGATGAGGGAGGTGAGGTATCTTCCAAGGTTTGGGTGAGGCGGATGGTTGCAAAGGCCTCTCGATAGCAAGGGAGGTTAGGGAAATGGTGTGTATAGTTCCCATACTAAGAACATATAGAACATACATGATTCGTACGCAGTGTCTTGGAATTAGATGTGGACAAGGGTGATGTGACCCCTTTTACCATCGGTGGAGCATGTGTTATACTCATGGGTGTGTTGAGCAAATTCCTTAGCTCCAACAAAGTAGTACATAGGTTGGTTACATGGCCTTGTTACCCACAAAGAGAACACGGTGGTGTGACCCTTTGATTGGGAGTATTGATCGTAACTAGGGATTTTAACTCCTGTTGGTTGATGCCCCCTTCTTTAGGCTTAGCAATGTCCATTGGACTGGACGTTAGGTTGCGTAATAGGGGTCCTTTTAATTTTGGTGCCCCCATTGGTGGTCTTAGCGACGACCAATTTTGGTTTAGTTGCGGATGTCATAGGTTGGGCTGTCGTAACTGAATGTGTTACAGGACTTATGGGCGTAGTAGCTGAAATAGGGACAAACTCGTAATGGGTGACTGGTTTGGAAGCAATCTCTGGGAATTCCCAAAGTGATCCCAATTAGAGTTAAATGATCCATAACTGACGTCCCTTGTACCCTTGTGGGAGGATACAAGAATGGGATTTGGAAGATTGGTGGGACTGATGGACTCAACTTTTGTTCAATGCCATGGCTCAGCAGCCGTGATGATGATGGTGTTGAGGTGGAGGCAGCTCCATTTTCAGCGGTGAAAATTGTGCACATTAGGCCATCAGTCGATGTAGGGATCTTAGGTGGTGGTCCCAAGTATACTCCTAACAAATTGGAGTCCTTGTACATGGCGGGGGCAATGTCAACATATAGTTGTTCATCGCCCAGTACAGTCAGTAGGACATTGTCGGGATTCCTTCTGGTGTTGGGGTCATAGTAGTTAAGTTGGTTGAGGGTAACTACCTTCCCATTTAAGGGAAACATCATGATACAGAAGACTGGGGAGGCGGCCACTTTCATGGCTTACATATAACTACGCCCCAAGAGGATGTTGTAGTCGACTTCAGCGTCGACGACTTCGATATCGATCATAACCATCTTGCCCCTAGCTCTATGGGGACATTTTGGTACAATCCTCTTGGTTGGGATGGTCTTCCATCATATGCGCAAAGAGAAATAGACGAGGGGGCCATCTCAGGGAATCTTAATCATTTCCAGACTTTGGAGACATAATGCAAGTGGATGCACCTTCATCAATGATACAACGATGTATCATGACGTTCTTCATAGTGACTGGAACTTGGAATGCGATTCACGATGGTATTCATTGATCACCTTTGTCGAGATCAAAGGTCATGAGGTGCGAGTCAGAAGGATCGACGCCACCAAGTGCATTGATTAATCCCTTTCTCTATGGTGGGAAAGACTGTAACACTTCTAACGTGGACATGGATGGAGGGGATCGAGCCAATTCATCCACAATACTGTAATTGTGGGTGGCTTTCATCTGAGGGTTATTGGGGGTACACCGAAGTGGAACTTTCAGAATCCATAGGAATTGTTCGGTATTTGGGCGTGGTATCTATAGAGGACCCCCCGAGTGGATAGGAACGTCTTCCACTTGGGGGGTGGAAGGCCCATCATAAAATCTGGCTCGTTTTTTAAGGTTTACATCCAAAGTATAGATATTTTGGAAAGAACCATCGTTGGGTGGGTGGGAGTCTTGTTGTTGTGTAACTACCCCTTGATTCGCAAAGGGTTGTTGTGACACGGTGGGTTGTGGTTGGGGAGGATTTTCTGCTTGAGGAGGGTTCGTCATTGTCTTCTTTTTGGATTCAGCTAACTGTTGGCAGTCAAGGATAAGAGGATAATGATGCGTGTAGTGACCATAATTGCCGCAAATGGAGCCACAATAATTTGTCCTCGGGGTGGGATTCTTCCCTTGTTTGGGAGGATTGTTAGTCCCTGTATTTTGGTTATCCATATTCTGGTTTTGCTGGGGAGGGGGGTTTCCCCTTTGCCCCGGATACTGATTTTGTTTGTTCTTACCTTTCTTCTTCCCTTGAGTATGTGGATTTTATGGGTTTGCGATGTTCAATTGCTCAAATTTTTAAGGTTGTTGAACGTAAGAAGGTTGAAATAGGTTAACCCCCATGTGGGGGGTAGGTTGCTGACCAGTTGGGCATGGGAAAGGATTATACCTCGAGGATGGGATAAATGTGGTTTGCATTCCATAAGAGGTAGATGTAGGAATGGCTTGTGCCATTGGTGGTGTAGGAACTATCACCGCTTGGCTAACGTTTGGGTAAGTAGGACTATACGGTCCATATTGTAACTGACCAACTAGTGGGGTTGGTACCGGTGTAGGGGGGTACCGACGCAGGTGGCAGGGATGGGTAGTGTGGAACCATATTGAATGGCACCGACATGGTAGGAGGAACCTTTCCTAAATGGGAAATAGATCCAATAAGCCCATCCGCTGAATGTGACGAGCCCGGAGGTGTAGGATCCAACGACCGATGCCGAGGGGCATCAGGGAGGATAGTATAGAGGTAGCCCGATTGTGCATATATGGGATCGAAATGTTGTGCTTTCATAATAACTTCTTCCTCGCTTTGTGGCATGGTGGTGGTGACATCTTTAGCTATGGCGGGTTGGAGAGATTTGATAAACCAATCCAACAAAAAGGGAGGTTGTATTTCGATCTTACATAATGTGCGGTGCCTACGCCACTCATGGATGTGGTTCGCGATGTGAGTAGAAGTATTTTTCCAAAACTCAGTGAGAATTTAGAGGCCCAGGTCATGTCGGATTGACAGCTGAAAGTATGGGAAAAATGTGGTGGCCAATGTCGCAAATGTGGCATGGGTTGCGCTTGTTAAATTGACATACCATTTGGATGTCGTGTCAATGATTGTACGTTGAAAGAGGCGAAGCCTCACGGGATTTTCCACTATGTTGTTAGATGAACACCATAAGTGAAAAGGCATTCCTTCGATTTTAGGAATGTTGGAGGGAAGCTTGTTTGGCATAGTCGTCCATGTCGGATCATGAGCGATGGGGTCATTGGTCAGTTTGGACATTATGTCTTGAATGTGATTTTCACATGGGGGAGACCTGGGTGGTGTTGTAAACAACATTTGATCTCCTATGAAAGAGGATGGGTCAAAGGGAACCGAGGGATATCCAAGGGGAGAATCTAGCGGGGTGCCTTCTCCGATGGGGGAAGAAGTGGTGTAATTAATAGTTTCTCCGAGAGGAGAAAATGCACCTAGCGAGGCTTGGCCTCGACCAGATGATCCTATCAATGTGGTCTGGGAGCGACCTCAGCTATAGTACCTTCTGCGTGTACCATGGGGGGAAGGTGTAAAAACACCCCTTGAGAGAGGGGATAGGCCTTGCAGTCTAGGAGACTGTCTCGGGATGTTGTTTTGGTCCTCAATGGTGAAGGATTTGTGTCAAATGAGAGTGATAGTGGAATTTAAACACAATTGAACAAATGCAAAATTATGCCAACCACAACAGATGCAAAATGGTGCAATAAGTGAGTGATATGTGCAAAGTTGGTTTTAGTGGATGAGTTCCCACATGTAGGTCCTTTTTATTACAAGTTTAGTGAACTTGTAGTTAAAAAGAAAATAAATGTAAATTCCCTAACAAGATCTAATGTCCTTCCTCTCAAATGTAACTAGGCCTCCCAGAAGCACAATTGATGGTGATAATGGTATCCACTCACCAATCGACTAGTGGAGGTAACGAAGATCTAGTTCTATAATCAATGGGGCCAATGTTCTAATCAAGAAGACTTGGAAACACCTCCCAAAGGCAATAGCTAACTTCGGGAATCAATTGCACTCACAATTACTCCTTGGTTATATCCTAAGTTGGGCCACTAAGATACCTTGCGTCAAGTGTGGATCAATGGTTTGGCCTACACGGTATAGTGTCGTCTCCCTACAACAAGATGAGTAGCTTGTAAGGGAGAGTAGGGCATGTATACCTCGGCTTTCACCTCCTTGGTCACGACGCACTTCTAATCCGTTTTTTTTTCTTTTAACACTTGCTGATAGTGGGATTTTGTAAGCACCCTATGAGATGACAATGCTATGTTTCAAAATATTGCTAATGAAACTAGATTGGTGGGCATTAATGGATGCCTATCCCAATCAATCCTACCTAACTAAAATGTCATTTTGTGACCTGTTGTGGAGGATTTTAGTTGCTTTAGAAAATTACAATGTTGATTTTAAGGGGTTTGATGTTCACTTATGGAGTGTAAGAGAGGTATTTCACAATCCCTACCTTTCTGATTCACCAAACTTACATGAAGTGCGAGGTGAAAATAATACTAAGATTGGGAGAGTCTTTAGGTATCTTAGTGTGTGCTAGTGGTGCAAACACATGTGATGAAAGCAAAATCGATTACCGGCAAATTAACTAGAAGAGTATAACAAGTAATACATCCTTTTAACTCTAAGAGATGCTCATGGTGCTTTGCAAATAAAAAATGCTAACTAATAGACAAGTGTGTAATGGAGGTATTTCACACTTCTCACCCTTTTCTGATTCACCAAGATCACATGAAGTGCGAGGTGAAGAGCATACTTCGGGATACAAGAGTCTTTAGGTCCTTGCTTGTGTGCAAAAAGTGTATTCTACACTAGCATTGATACTAAAAACATATCAATTGTGCATAAACAAGAAATGGTCTTGAATACTAGTGATAACTATGAGGCCCCTTGAAAGCTTCAAAGTTGTTTACCTAGGTAAGTTTCAAGAGAGAAGAACTCTTTACTTCCTAACCTCGGTCTAGCTGAACTAATTACTAAAAAATTAAGTAATTATGCTAATTAGCCTTAATTTAAGTTCACTAGTAAGCAGTATTTGGACTACCAAACTAAACTATGTAGATAAAAAGAAAATAAAAAAGGGTAGCGCAGCTAAATCATACTATGACGTGCAGATTATGCGGGTAAATTTAAAATAGGTGTGTTGAACAGCGCGGGTGGTACAATAACCAACCATGTGGATCACCTTAATGGGGTAGCGTGGGTCTTGAACTAATTACCTACGCTGATCGTGTGACTGCTAGAGTCGTTTCCGTGCCGGTAGGATGGTTGAGAGGCCGGGATCCGCGCTATTGTTTAAAAATAAATTGGGGCCGACTTGGGGCCAAATTCTGGCAGCAAGAGGTGGAATACCTGATCTCCTACAAGTAACAAATACCCCAAATTAATTACTTAGCATAAAACAACATAGTTTAATGAAAAATGAACAAAAATAAGTATGGTCGCTATTAGAACTGTTGTGGAAAAAGTTGCACAAGTGTACTCTTCCACTTGGTAAGGGGCTAAGCCTTGTAGGTTGTATCAAGGATTCAGTCCTTGGAGCCCCTGTGTTGGGTGCGGTTGGTATTTTTCCAAGTGATTCTACAAGAGATTGTTATTATAGTTCACATGTAAATAAATAAGTATGAAAAAATACAAAATAAAAGAGATGGAGGGAGAATGCAAACTCCAAGATTAATCCAAGATATGCTAAACCACTTTTGTATTTCCCAATGGTATAGATGTACAACACCTAGGAGGTGTGGGATTCAAGGGAATCCAACAATCTCCCTTAAGGAGGCCCTTCTTGTCCAAACTAAATGCTAAGTAGATGGTAGAACAATGGAGAGAAACTCTTTCCCATTGAAGGAAGGTGGCAATGGAGCTTGGGAATGCTCACAATGATAGGAAATGGTGTGCTATGAGGAAGCTCCAACTCAAATCCAATAGCATAACCTTGCTCTTGATTTATCTCTATCAAATGCATGCCAATGGCTTCCTTTAATAGGCTAAGAGGTGGCCAACAAACAACTATATCCAAATGTGAACTCATCTTCTCCATGAACTAGTTCCAAGGTACACAAGGGGAGATAATTAATGCCACCAAGTGTGTGAGGAGTCGAATTCGGATCCTTGGAGAGGATTGAGCCTTCAATGTGCCGCTGGGAGTTAGTGGTCCTGACGTTTTTATAGTAGTGCAGTTATCGAAGGAAAAGTCACGCAGGTGTAGCACGGCCATTGTTCAGGTAACCTGCGCTAATAGTGTATTACCCGCGCTACCCTTTCTTTTGACTACTTTTTGGCACTTATGGACTCGTGTTGTATTTTGGATCTGTTAAGGATGCCTGTGGTGAGATGCATTCTTTTTTTTTATGATGCCTTTTTGGAAGAATCATTGAAATGTCACATGTGTGCGACTTTTAGGCGTTAATAGTCAACATGATATATACAAAACATGCTAGTAGGGAAGTAAAAAAAAGTGTACAAGGAGAAGGAGATGGTTAAAGAAATGAGCATAATTACACAACAAGAGGAACCATCCCAACAACAATTCGCATCAAACGTATATATTCATTGATTTTTCTCTATGTAAAGAGAGTTTAATTATCACATGAAATATTAATTTTCAATTGTTTTGTTGTTGCATAAAAGAAAACATAATGGAACCCATTTAGCGCATAAGTTAGGACTACAATGCAAAAAAGGGTTGATTGCAAAGTGCGTGAGTGCTTAATGTGTATTTCTCACTAATCATTTCATATTTGTTGTGATGCACGTATTTTAATTGATTTACAAACAACTATAAATGCTTTATAATAAGTGTTAACATACAAAGCATAGCCATCCAAACATTTGATTGACATTGGATTAAGTATGAGTTATGAGTATATGTTAGAGGATTAAAGTTTAATTGAACGATTTGTAAGTAGTTATGTCATTTTAATTCCCTTATTTTATAATTAATGGAGCAACAAGAACCCTTAATTATATTTATGATTTGTAATGGTTTATAAAACTTGCAGGAAACAAACAAAGTATTGTGTTGTATAGTTTTCTCATGTGGATAGGTGAGCACCCTCTTGAACACTTTCCCTTGGTTCAATATAGACCGTAGGGTAGACCGATGTGACTTTCCCACTAGATCTGACTATCTGGACACTAGATATGCAAATATATAAGAAGGGAGAGAAAGGAAGGTGACATACCTTAGACAAAAGAGATCCTTTGGTGCGGATAATCCTTAGCTATTGCAGACCTGATAATCCTTGCTCTAACTCTATCTCCACTTTGCTAATCATCCTACACACAAAGATGTTAAATATACAACATCAGGAGACATTCTCCAAACCAATTTTGTGCAGCCAAGATTGATCCTCCCGTATATAGGTGGGCACTTTGATTGCCTTCCGTGTAAAGGTTATTCCTCCCATATAGAGGTACTTGATCAAAGTAATGATGTTGTAAAGTCTTGTTGGACAAGGCTCTGGACTTGTGTGTCAAGTCATGATTCTCATGTAAACTTTTCGTATAAAGGTATCCATGGGATGGACCTCTCGTATAGAGGTGGACCTTCCGTATAAAGGTCATGGTTTACTTGTTAAAATCATTTAATGTTGTGTGATGTATTATTAACATGATCACCAGATTGCTATTAAATATCCTTTAGAGATTAATCACCTCTAAAGTGAATTACTTTAGCATATGATCATTTGGCCCGGAATAATATACTATGATCATAGCATTTGATAATTCTTCTTAGTATAATGTAATGTGATGGATAATTAAAGTTAGCACATATTGACCATGCGGTAAAAGATAAAGAGATAAAGATAAATGCATAGAGAAAAAGAGAATTCGAATTGATCATGAGATGACTAAGTGAACTCAAATTTCCAAGCTTTGATTAAAGCCACAATGTATGCCTCAGTTAACTAAAGAACTCACAGTGGTCACTACAATTAAATTAATCAGCATGATTTCAGTTAACTAAGTGTTAAATAAGAAGGACTAGTTAACTAAAGCGTTTTCACTTTGGTTAAACTAAAAGACGACATTTCAGTAAATCAAGGAGAACTCAAATTGATCACTACAGTGATGTTATCAAGAAAGAATCAGTTAAAGAGTGTTAACTAAGTGACAACAAAGAAGATCTAGTTAACTAAGTGTTATAGCATGACAACACATATGTTAAACTAAAAGATGACATTTGAGCTACGACACTTAAGTTAGCCTCCTAACTAAGTGGGCAAGCTTTCAATTAAGATGCGAGTTCATCCTAAGAAACATATTAGTGAGATAAAGCACTGCATGAGAAGTGGGGCACACTTCTTCATGCAAGATTGATACATCCAGTTTGAGGGCGAGTTCATCCTGAAGTTAGAAGAAGCCGATGCATGATAAGAATGTATAAATATGTTATATGGGATTGATGAATTTAATGTGAAGCAAATTCTCTTCTCCATTGAAGGCAAGACGCTTCTCTTTGTGTAGGTTATTTTTCTTGCTTGTCATTGATGTGTTGGGCACATTGGAAAACACATATGATTGATCTCTCTTCCCTATTGCTTCTGTATCTTCACCAAGAGTGTTTTTATGATCTCTTGTCTTAAGAAAGAAATCTGCTATGTTGTAAAAGAAAGCATTCTCTTCTATCCATTATATTATACTGAGAAGAATTGTTGGGGTTTTTGTTCTCACAGTTTTGAGGATTTTCCCCAAGGTATATATTGTGTTATGGATGTATGAATTTCATGTGATTGAATTGTCTCATTGTTTCAAGTTTCAACATCTAAAAGAATTAAAGATCAAATCTCAACTAAATATTAACAAAATAGACATCCAAACCTTTATCAAAAACCTCTTGACGTATAAAGGATGCATAAAAATGAACATATAAACATAGATCTAAGCTAGCATACACAAGATCTAATCTATATTACACAAGAAATAATAGATCCAATATATATGTGTTATGAATTATGTATATCTATAACAAATAACCATAATAATCCATGAACAACATGATAGGTGGGGGGAAATATCACATGTCTATATTGAATGATAACACGAGACATACATCATAGATTACCTTTTGTTGAAGATGCAAATCTCTTCCAATATTCTTGATCCAAGACCTTCCTAGACAACGGACAATAGGCTGATCACAATGGTTGAGAGAATCAGGATGATTTCACCAGCATAACATTATATCTCAAGAGTCCCCCCTTTCTCATAAAAATGGCCTCAATAAATATGTGAGTGGAGAATGAATGGAGGATGAATCTAGACTCCAAGTGATGGATGGGCTCAAGCTAGTGTGTGAGTTACCATGTAAGGTGAGGATCCAAGTCATGTACATGATCCATTCAAAATAATGCCCAAAAATCAAGGATAGGCGGACCATCACCCCCCCCCCAGACATGCAGGGAGTGATGGTGTCACCCCCCTGCAAGCATGCAGGGAGGGATGGTAGACTGACCATATCCCCCCCATAAGCATACAAAGGGCGATGGTATACAAAAAATGGGCCAAATGAGGTCAGAGAAAGGTACAAAGGTAAGTGTCTCAGCTAGGCAATAAAGTGGGATCTTCGATGATCCTAAGGTGGCAAATAAGAGTATAACATATGCCCCCTGAAGTGTGAGGTTAGAAGAGAAGCTGATGGTCGAAACACTTTATAAAAGAAGGTAAAGGTAAAGGTCATGGATACAAGAAATTGGATAGAACCTGCAAAACATCAACCAAGTATGTATATATCATCCCCGAGGTGGGAATATCCATGCTCGGTAAAAGTGGGACAAAGTATGGCCGCCCATAAGGTATACTACAGACCCATGAATGATGTGTGAGATCATGGACACAAGAAATACAAAAGTGGATCCATGTCATGAAAAATAACATATCCACCGACCAATACAGTGTGGATCTATGTGAACAAATGAGATAATAGCCACCAATCAATATAGTGTGGATCTATGTGAACCAATGAGATCATAGCTACCGACCAATAAAGTGTGGATCTATGTTGCAATATACAAAATACATGTCAGAAGGATAAATAGCACCAATGAGAGTGCATAGATGGTCCTCATACAATGTCTTAACTAGTGATATAACTCCAACACAATGTGGGAGGGAAAACATGACTGAGTGATGCAACCCCTAAACCCAAGGTCTTCATCTCAACTTCGATGGTGTGATTCTACAACATGTGAATACATGTGTTGATGCCGAAAATGTGAAAATCTGTCTGATTACCGGTCAATGATATTTACCGTTAACAAACGTGAGGGAGTCCACCAACGATGATCATGGATCCCAAGACACCTAGTACATTCTAACAAGTGTGAATATAGATGAGATGATGTCAAACACCCGTAGAATCGCTCGATTAGGAGTCAATGACGTTCACCCCTTATCGAACGCAAGGAAGACATGCCACTGATCACTACAAGCCCCAAGGTATTAAGGTTTCTAGACTCACTTCCTAGATGATGATTTGGCATCGATAAGAAGGAATCCGTCGAAGGAAGGCCTTAATGTATCCCCCATAAATCGACACGAAATAGACATCAAGGGATGTGATAAAGATGTATGATCACCAACTATGACAAACTGACACAAGGATGGCCGACACACAAGGTCAATAGGACTGCAGAATGGTCAACTCAAGTTGACATTCCCTTGAACATATAGCATGACAATTGTGTGGCTAGGCAACAAAGACTCAAGAACACCATATAGACCATAGTGTAACGACACCTGAGGCATCGAGTCACCCAGCTCCATAATGATTGGAAGAGTAACCAATCGGATAAGTACTATGACTAAGGGAAATGGCATGGTTTTGAAGCAAGGCTATAAACCAACTATAAGACAAAGACGCAAACAGGTTCCATGTTCAAGGGTGATGTACAACATGCTGCCACTTGTATGAGATAAACAATAAATTTCTCCCCCCCCCCCCTTTCTCTTGTTGAATTACCTTTTTCATTTTTTAACGAGCTTGAATAAGTGATAGAAGTATGCTCGATAGTATCTTCTTCATAAAGGTTTAACGAGCCCGAAGAAGTAAGCTCGAATCCTTCTTCATTTTTTAATGAACTCGAAGAAAAGATAGAATAATGCTCGATAAGATACTATCCCGTGGATTTTTGTAGAGCCTGGGGTAGTTCTCATTGGTGTTTTGATATTTAGAGTCTAAAAAACTTAAAGAAGACTCTAAGTTGGGATTTTTCATAGATTTAGTCCCCACCATTTGAAAAAGCATAAAATGATACGATGAAGAATTCTTCTAGCCAAAGGTGACTAGAGTATTCCTTTTTTGTAATTAATCCATTCGGCTCGGAAAAGAGTTAAACTTATACCGAATGGATGTTCTTTCAAATCCTTTAACAAGTGTGAAGGAACAAGCTTACTTGAAAATCTTTTCACTTTTAAGGAGTCAAAAAAGAGCTTAAAGAGGACTCCATATGCACCTCATCCTCGTAAGTTTTAACGATCCAGGACAAGTCAACTCGAGACTATCTTTATTCTTTAAGGAGCTCAAAGAAGAGAGAGAAACATGCTCCATAAGGGACCTTTTTCATTTAGTTTTAATGAGCTTGAAAAAGGGACTCTAAAAGAATACTCGATAAGTGCCCTTACTCATGGTTTAATGAGCACTCCTTAAAGGGATAAAAGTAAGCTCGTCGGCAGAGAATGAGTGGTATAAAGTTCTAAGGTGTGTGCAACCAAGGATGTGGTAAATGGCGTAAGGATGGAAATATGAGGAAAATATGATCACTCATAATAGTAATCCTCTCCCTAGGCAGGCTATTGCGATCAGGAAGCAAAGCAAGGCATTAAGTAGGTGGCATATGCAAGTGTGACCATAAAAAGTGGGTTGGCCAGAACAAGCAATGCAGCAAAATTGGCCAAGCTAAGTTATCCATCATACAATAGATAATGGGAACCCACTAAAAGAATATAGAAGTAGGGCTATATAAGGCCACATGGATTATTTCTAGGATAAAAAGGGGCCAAAGTGTTACCATAGAAGGATGTCACCATAAAAATAATGTTTATCCTGTATTAAAATTTGAAAAAACTCTTTAATAGTGGAAAAAATGCCTTAAATAACCAAAGGAAATATCCATAAAATATAAAAAAGTGAAAAGAACTAACCTCCAATGTGAAAAGGGATATATCCAAAACCACTTACATTTAGTGAAAAAGTTGGCTAAAAGCCAAAAATAGAGAAGTTACTTCATTTTTCACCTTGGTAATTTGGTAGAGCTTGGTGGAGGCCATTTCTTATAAAATCTTCAAGTGGACATAGTAGGATATCTAGGGCATCTTTCACAATTTCATCACTTCCAGGTAATAGATCAGCCCCTCCCCATCATTTCCCACACATTTTTAGTTCAGATCTATGAAATTTTGAGTGATGGGGAGATTTTCTTAGATCGTGAAAATCAATCATCGCCCCCCTACAAGGCTGAACATAGTGATGGTAGGGAAGACTCGCCCCTGTATCAAGATTTGGAGGAAGATTGCCATTGCTCTGGTTTACATAGGCAGGGGGGATGGGTGCATTTGTAGAAAAAAAATCATATCTAGTGCAAATGAATCAAGTTTTCTCAAATTTAATGAAATGGGTTTCTTTGTATGCAGGAAACCATGTTGGAATGGAAGGAGAGGGAGCATGAAGCTCATGATGTGAATGTACTCCAAGATGATGAGACTTTGGAAGTGTTGAAAAATTGTGGTATTTTGAAATTTTTCATGATCCAAGGCATGAGGCAACAAGTGTTGCTGTTGTAGAGGTTGGTATCAATGTGGGACAATGATGGACAATTTTTCAAGGTGGGAGATGAGATCTTAACCATTGAAGTGGAGGATATTTACTTTCTTATAGGGCTCTTAAGGAGAGGATCACCTATATCACTTGCAGTGCCTCGGGTTGGCGGTGAGACAACGGATGAGTTTATCATGAGGTATTACCAAACAAGGACAAGAAAATCAAGCAACAAAATCCCCACAAAAGATGTGGTAAGTCTCCCACTTTGAACAATTTTGTTCACTATCACACGGTTGCAAGAAGCATGGGCCCGCATTTGGCCTCCAAGAGCCAAATGCAATATGCAATTGAATGTACCAACTTTATGGTCTTCAACTGGTGTGAAGGGCTACTGAAAAACCTTAAGGATCAGCTGACAAAATGCAAAGCAGTTAAACAGAAACCGTTTGGTTATGGCTCCATTTTGGTGTCATTCTTCCTAGAGAGGATATCCCTCCTTTGGCACCATTTGAACCATGAATGAAGTGATGGACAAATCTCATGGCATGTTTGGGTGTAGGCCCTCAAGTATTTGTATTTGGTCCTAGATTCTTCAAATGGTGGGAGTAACGGATTGTAGTGATCGATGACTACCCATACACGACTATGGAATTCTGGGATGATGAGGATATGGTTCTTCCTAAGGGGGAGATGTGTGGAGATCTCGGTAAGAGGAATGAATGTGTTTTTAAAAGTTTTTGAATATTTCATTTTTTTGTAGTTTTTGAAATATTATATTGTTTTTGGTAGATGCAAGATCACTAACAACTTGGTGTTTTGATGACATAGATGTGGGACCCATCCGATTAGTAGGGATGTCACCCCTAATCAGGCATGGAGGAGACACTAGAGCTATAGCTAATGACACGGGAGATAGTGAGCGTCGACTCCAAATGGTGCAAAGGAACTTGGAGGGTATGACCATTGGGGTGCCCCCCATGCGTATAGAGTGTGTGTGTGTGTGTGTATGAAAACTATGTTTGTTATGATTTCATTTGTGAATATAAATATGGTGGATGCTCCTATTGTAACTATGTACATGAATGTTGAATATGCTTAATGAGATAGATGCCAATCTAACACATAATTAGCCAACAAATCAACCAGGGTGTTAGATTCTCTTGGAATATGTTGATAGGTGATGTAATCAAATGAACATTCCAAAAGACGTACCCGTAAATATTTTCGAAAAAGAACAGGGTTGCGAATGGCATAGCAACCATTTAACTACGTGACAACTAACTGTGAATCCAAATTGACCACTAGGTTGTGAATACCCAAATTAGAGGCATGGGATAAAAGCTTAATGACAACGCTATATTCGGCAACATTGTTAGTGGTGGGGCCTAAAGCAATGCTCCCAGAACTCAGGAGTTCATCCAAGGGTGTAAAGAGTATCTAAGTGGCGGAAGCTGTGTTCCGTGTACTATGACCGGCACCATCAGCAAACCTTATGTAGGGACGGGAAAAAGTGGACAACTTCAAATCAATCATGGATCATGATCAACACTGAAACCAAAACAAACGATACACTCAAAGACAGTGAAACACACCACAGGAGAAAGTATTATACATAATGTACAAAGTAGCACATAGGGGATACCCTTATGCATAGTACTTCTTAAGGTAGATCCCATTGCGAGGCTCCTCCAAGTGTTTTCCTTCATAATCGAATAACTCATAGGTACCCTTTTTAAGAACTCGACTAACTATGTAGGGGCCATTCCATATGGGTTCAAACTTTCATGCCCCAAGCTTATCATTGTCCTAATCATAGACAAAGACTAAGTCTCCTTCAACAAAAACACGAGGTCGAATGGCTTTGTCATATTGGGATTTGATTCGTTTCTTATGAGATTCATTGATCAAAGCAGCATCTTGACGATCTTCATCAAGACATTGTAAGTACAAAAGCCTTTCTTCCTCTGTAGAGGTATTGGGAAAGAGTTCGACAAATAGCTTCAAAGAAGGAATCTCACATTCAATGGGGAGAACTACTTCTAGACCATAAACCAATTGGAAAGGACTGAATC
Organism: Larix kaempferi; assembly: GCA_027924585.1. Lineage (NCBI taxonomy): Eukaryota > Viridiplantae > Streptophyta > Pinopsida > Pinales > Pinaceae > Larix > Larix kaempferi. The sequence goes on from BSBM01000445.1 coordinate 22,838,735, forward strand.
CAGTTACAGTCTTAACTGAAGTACAGTAAGCCCATAATGTGGAAAAGAGCATGAGGTTCCACTTAGATTTATGTGCCCCCACCATCTGTTGAATCATGCTTTTCAAGACACGATTGATGGCCTCAACTTGACCATTGGCTTGGGGATAGTAAGGGCTTGATTTATAATGGAGAAAACCCAAAAGTGAACTCAATTGAGTCACGATTTTGTTACAAAAATGAGACCCATGATCAGTTACAATGGTCCATGGCACCCCGAACCTTGCAATAATGTGATTGAACACAAATAACATCGTAGTTTTACCATTGTTAGAAGAGGTTGGCATGGCTTCTACCCATTTAGTGAAATAATCCACCGCCACTATGATATACCCATGACTATTGGCAGAAGTAGGATTACATGTAATAAAATCAATGCCCCATTTTGCAAAGGGGCTGACGGTAATGACTGGTGCAATGGAGTTGGATGAGTGCGCATTTTCAAAGTACAAATTTGACAAGGATGGCATTTTTGGACTGCAGTATGGTAATCTTTGAATATAGAGGGCCAAAAATACCCTGCATGCAAGATATTATGAGCAGTGGCCATGCCCGATAGATGACCACCACACACCCCTGCATGTCAATCATCCAAAACACGCTCAGCTTCATCATGAGTAAGGCATCGTTGTGAAATTGAATCAACCCCTCGACAATACAAAGTGTCACCAAGGAATAGGTACATCTTTGCATGATGACGAATGCGATGACGTTCATCGTGGGAAATTTGAGGGCAGTATGTTTGAGCTTAGAGATACACAATGATATCCCCATACCAAGGATCAAATCAGTCAATGAGGATTACAGATTCCTGTGGGAGATGATCATGAGACACTAATTCCTCACTAACCTGGGGAAGTTCAGACAGTAATTCTGCAAAGACCAAAGATTTCTTAAATTTAGCCGTCATAAATTTCAAATCAAAATCTTGAAGAATAAAAATCCATTTGGAGTCTTTGCCCTCAATAATCTGACGCGATAAAATGTGTTGTATGGGGTTGGAGTCAGCAACAACAATGGTCTTACGCATAAGTATATAATGTCTAAAACATTCAACAGTACGAACTACTGCCAAAACGAGTTTCTCCACATGTGAATAATTAAATCTAGCACAAACAAGGCCTTTACTCAGGTAATAAATCACATTCTCTTGGCGTAAATTGTCCTCTTGTACCTAAACCATTCTGATGGTGAATGGGGAGGTTGCAAGGTAAAGCACAAAATCACGCTCATAGTCAGGAGGACTCAAAGGGCAGATGTAACAACCTTTTTCAAAGCATCAAAAGAACGTTGGGCTTGATCATGCCAAACAAATGGGACCCCCTTTTTGAGTAAATGCACGAAACCTTTGGTGATCTCGGCATAATTAGCAATGAAATGCCATAGGAAGTTTGCCTTCCCTTGCAAACTTTGGAGTTGAGCCACATTTCGAGGAGGAGGTAAATTGAGAATAGCCTCAACCTTCAAAGGATCGACTTGAATCCCATGCTTGGAAACGATGAAGCCTAGTAAACACCCAAATTCCACACAAAAAATGGACTTATGTGGGTTCCAGCAAATATTGTAATAATGACAATGTAAAAATATCTCATGCAAGTGGGTAGGATGATCACTCTGTTTTCAAGAGTGAGCGGGTAAGTCGTCGAGATAAGCTTGGGCAATATGCTGGATGTCGTAGAAAGTGTAAGCCATAGTTTGTTGGAAGGTGGCCCCATCATTCTTAAGTCCAAAAGGTAACTTGCGATAAGTGAAGGTTCCCCATGGACAAATGAAGGTTATTTTATGCTAGTCAGAGGGTTTAATCTCTATTTGATTATAACTAGAGAGACCATCCATAAAAGAGAATATTTCACAGCCAGCACAATCATTGATAATCTGATCAATGAAAAGGGTAGGGTAGTTGTATTTTGGACAAGTTGCATTAAGATCCCTATAATCAACGCACACACGAATGGTGCCCTACTTCTTGGTGACCAGAACGGGGTTAGATACCCATTTAGTCAAGGGAACAAGATAAATAAAGCCAACACTGAGCAACTTTTCAACCTCCGCTTTGATAGCGGCAGCTTTTCGAGGGTGGACTAGATGAAGTTTTTGTCAAACAAGCTTAGCTCCAGAATAAGTTTTAATTTCATGTTTGACAATACGAGGGTCAATACCAGGCATTTCTTTGTAATACCAAGCAAAAACATCACAAAATTATTTAAATAAGGCCGTATAGATGGCAATTTCTTCACGAGAACATTAGACACCTAAGTTAATATTTTACACGATACCTGGCTTCACTGAGATGTCTATAAGATGGTTTTTGAAATGTTCCCTAAGTTACCTTCAGATAATATTTCATGAGGAAATTTAGGCGAAGAGGAACAAAAGACGTCAACAATGGACACTAGGTTTTGGAAATTTTCCCCCATATTTTCTGAATCTAGAAGGAAAGAGGCACGGTGATGCATATCCTCCCAAGGCTTGCCACACGAAGCCATGGATTCCATAATTTCCTTGTCAAAAGGTAAAACATCCGACAGAAAGTCATGTGAAGGAGATGGGGAATTGTCCCAAGAAGGCACAACATAAGGATCGAGATCAACAACTGGGTGATGATCACGATGTGGGTCAACAGGGTTGGACTGAATAACTTGGTAAGCAGTTTCGACTGCTAACAGAGGCATATAATCTCCCATCAAATCTACTTCTGTAACATTGGGTATTACCCAAGGATCAAAAGAACCAAGGGCATGGTTAAAGATGGAAGAGATCATATAAATGGGAGCTTCTTATTTTGAGGGGTTAGGTGATGGAAAAGGGAAAGTACCCATAAATGAGGAATCTTTAAACAAACCAACACCCACACTTTCATAACTCTTCATGGAATCACCTACAAAGGGAACGTTGCCACTAGGAGTGAGTCGTAATTCAAGCGTGCAGTAAGCAAGGTGATCTATAGTGATGATCTTCCCTTGGTAGGGGAAGCAAAGAAGTCAAAAGACCAACGAGACTACCACCTTCATGGCATAAAACCAACTACGCCTCATTAACAAATTATAGTCAAGAGGCGCATCAACAACTTCAACATCTATCGTGGCATTTCCCCCCCTAGCTTGATAGGCAGGGAATGAATGATTCCATGTGGTGTAAAAGTGTGATCATCAAATGCTTTCATAGAAGTAGAGGATTGGACAAGCTCAGGATAGCCTATCACACTCCAACATGAAATGGACATAACACAAGTTGAGGCTCCTTCATCAATGGCAGTACATAAGATATTTTTCCCACGTATGACTACTTGTATCTGAAATGCAATTTGGTGGGAGAGCCTTGGTTGTCCATGTTCCATGTCAAAAACAACCAAACTGGATTATGTGCAGTCAACCCCACCAATCTCTGACAATAGTGATTTTTGTTGCACAGGACAACTTTGCAACACTTCGAGAGAAGGCATGGCACAAGGGGCTTGAGCTAAATCTTCAACAATATTGTAATGTTGAGCAGCTCGAGCATTGGGATTATGTGTTGCTCGACGAAGTACCCCCTTAGGGGGCAAATGATTGTTTCAAGAGCAGGCTTCTCTATTTGAAAAGGGCCATTTGGTTGGGATGGAAAAGTTGAGTCCTTTTCAGGGGAGCTAGTCTTAGGTTTCTCATAAGTGTAATTCTGAGTTGTAAGGCCGATTGTTTCCTCTAATAAAGACATGTTTGATGGTCCATCCCCTTATGGAGGATGACCGCCATTGCCCCCTTGCGGAGGTGGAGGATTGGAAACAATCATCTGTTGGTGTTGTTGATGAGGGAAAGGATGAGTTAACATGGCAAGAGGTGGGGTGGAGTATTTATGAGTGATGAACTCATTGACTTCTTTTAAGCATGGACATAGATGAGTCATATGATCACCCCCACAAATTTTGCATGGGAATTTTGGTTTCCTTTCCTTCTTATTACCACCAACATTAGGGGGTGGTGCTTGTTGTGTTCCAAACTCATTGGAAGGATTTTTGGCCTTGGTTTTCTTCTTTTTACCTCCAAACTATTGAGATTTCTGTAGTTGTGATTGTACTGTGTTCACCTCAGAGGTTTGAGTTGGAACACTGGATGGTTTGGTAGTAGACATAGTTGAAGCGGGTGGACTATAAATAACAAGTTGATTAAGTTTCCCACTTAATTGGTTTACTGAAACAACAGAGACATAACAAACAACATCATCGGCATGTGGTCTAGGTGTGGGTCGAGATGGATTAGTTGGCGGTCAAGGAGTTGTTATCGTACAAAGTGTAGTTGTCTACTTTAGAGGTCCTATCCAGGATGGTAGAGGAAGATAACTAACCGGTGACACCTAAGAGGGCCTCGATTCCCTAGATAGATTGGTTGTCACGCCAATCGAGGCACTCTTCACTTCTTGTTATCCAAGCCACGGATAACAAAGGGGGAGACCCTGATCTACTCTTAGAAAGAGAGATCTAACCTAAGCACTAAAACAAGCAAATCAAACAGTAAATATGGAGTGAAGGGTGTAGAACCCTAGATTTAAGGAATTGAGCTATTGTAGAGGCTTAGGGAAAATGAGATATGAAAGTTGATTTAGTTCAATTACAATAGCTCAGAATTAGGAACAAATCATGGATGTAAGGTAAATGATCAAAATCCATTTCCTTGGGAAACGTGTACTAAAATTAGGGGAAATGGTCCCAAAGAGTAGATCTTGATAGATTAAGGCTTCCTAACACTACTTGACTGTAAATCTGACAATATCAAAGCTTACAAGCAAAAATCGGGCATTCAAACAACTGAAAAAGGGGCAAACTCAGAGAGGGCGCATTAGAGAGAGACCAGTGACTTGGGATTTGGGACAAAAGGAGTCAACAGAGCATGACGCCCTAAGAAACCCACTTCATGCTTGGCATAAAAATAAAAACCCAGAAATCGTTGAATTTGTTTGAGCTAGAGAATTTTTATAAATTTTGAGTAAGGGCTTGAACAGTGAAATTTAGTGGTGACGATTGGATTGGATCCCAAAATAACAAAAATACTTCGAAACGTACTTGGATATTCTTGTGGCCACCTTGCAAATCGATGATCTTCCCAAAATGAGGCAATCTAGAGTGAGATCCAGCCTTCCCAAGTGAAATCGCTATCCCTCCAAGATGACCAGTGCGCCCTTCCCTGCCAAAAACAATCTGCATTAAGAATCAATCAAGCATGAAAGCAACTATACGATAGCAAAGATGAAACAAGAAGCATCAAAATGACCAAAAGATACAATAGAGATACTCCCTGAGACACAATTCTAAGAGAGAGAGATATGGGGTTTCCCCACAACAGGGCCCTCTTCAAATCGTCCTACTCCTCTACCACACGCCCCTTGCAGAGAAAACGTTTGGAAAAAGCTAAATCCACAATGATATCAAAGAGAAAATATTTACTATCATTTGCAAGAACATTCATCAAAGCATCCAAGATATTTTCAAAAGATATTCTTTATTATGTCGGAAATCCAAGAGCCCAAAGGTGACTTTACAATGAGGAGGGTCTCTTCCTTAAATAGGAATGAGAGAGACCAAAACGCTAACCACTTTATGAATGAATGGTGGAGATCAAAAGATAAAAATAATACAATCGACGATTAAGATGATTCGGAGCAACAATACATGGATCGACTCACTAAAGAGAGAGGTGCGCACTCACTAAGTGGACCTAGGGGGGTCGCACCACATGATAAATGACTAGTGACAAGTGTAGCAAGCTCGTGGTGGGGCTAGGAGGTATTAATGTCCTTCACTAGAATCACCCCATGGCACAATGATAAATAATACGACTCAATAACATCATAAAGTGACCAAATCTTGCCCCCTTCAATAGCAGAATAATACATCAAAATAATAACCTAGAGAGTGTGTGGACCCCACTGAATGCTATAAGTTGTGCTGGAAGGTGTGGGATGCATCACAAATGACCTCTGAAAAAACCTCATGCCAATTCCTTGCCTCAATTACCCAAATCAATTTCCTAGGTGTCCATTTTATTATATTTTTAATCCTCAGAAAACCACCTGTAAATCAATAAAATGCCTCTATCTAACTAGGCCAAAGTGTCTGGGGGTATGGCTATATGGTAATAACAAGTGGATGGACCCCATACTCCATATTTAGCTCCATAGAAGATCCAAATAAATATCCAACTGTGTTGTCAGGCCATTTTATAATGGCAAATCTGCAGTAAAGTGACAATCTAAGTGAAATCTCGTCTGGAAGTGCGTGTGAAATCTGAGTGTACCAATGGACTCAGAAGATCCAAATGTACTAGAGATGAGTACCCATACACCCTGTCAGTATAATCATATGTAGTCTCAACCATGCCCGGATAATGTAAAAATAATGGTCTGTAAATAATAATAACCATAAAAAAATCACCACACCATCATATGAAACTTGTGTTCGCTACATGGAACCATCAAATGGGCATCAAACGACCATAAATCATCAACCTCGAACATCACTGGTCCAACTCATCTCAGATCCTATGGTTGACTTGGTCAAACTGGGTTTGACGAGGTCAAGACTGATCAAAATATGACCTAGGCTTAAAATGCCTGTTGTTGCAAGTGCAAATGGATAAGGTATTATCTTTTGATCATTCTAATAACAAGACTTAAAGCATAAAGTGTCATTTCACTGGCGTTTAAACAATAATCAAAATATAAGACCAAAATTAAAATAATCAATTACTTAAAACATAACCTCAAATGCTCATTTCATGTCTGTGATCATTTTGCTAGAAGTGGGTGAAGGTGAAAATGCAAGGCTAGGATAAGGGGATGACTTTACTGACTCAAGACTGTGATACTTTGGATAAGGGAAAAGGAATACACACTTAATCATATGTTGGATAATAAACACACAGGGAATAACAGTGTCTCACAAATGGAATGAGTTGTTTAGAGAGGTGCTTATTCAACCTTGGCAAATGTCTACAACTCACATCCAAGTTGAATCCATCTTTGTGGGGATCTTTACTAGAACCGTCGTAACTAGGTGCATAGTTAACCGTAACTTGAGGTTCTAGGGGACACTTAGAATTAGTTGTCCCTTACTCCATCTCACATCCCAACCCATAGGCTCCGTGAGGTATTAATCATTACATTTAATCGTGGCCAACAGTCTTTGGATTTAGCATACATTTAACCACTGCTTTTTAGGCCTTAGGACCCTTTGGATTTTACATGTGCTTAGAAGCACAACTAATCGTAGCTTTCATCCAGGGTGCTTTCACATTTCAATTTCCATAGCTCTCCTTCATTGTGCTAAGAAGCACAGTTTTAATTTGTTTCCATGGGCTTGCACAAGATATAAGATAATAGTTTCCATATGCATGTAATGATGGTAGTACAATTTGCTTCAAGTTTAGCCAACACAACTCAAGCAACTAGGGGGATTATCCACAATCAGGACCAAACATCGGGGGCAACCAACCAGAGAGGTCAAGGCATCAAATCCAACTCACCTAAGCTCAGGAACCAACACCAGCAGGTTCTCCTGGCCCAGAAGGATCAAGGCTTCGGTAAGTTCTGTTGCCAACTTAGAGCCGAGATACAAACTAACAAGGATGCTATCCAACACAGAGGAAAAAGTGGGGAGGTCCTCCATATCACAAGCTAAGGTGTAAGTCAGGGTGAAAACAAAAAATGGGAGATAACAGATGGATGGGGGAAGTGAAAGGTGGTTCCAAAGCTATAAAACCATAAATGACGGGAATGATCACGTCCATACTACTAAGAGGGTAAAACCAACGAGTATAAACAAGAACTTCTTATTCTGAGTAATTAGACCATTTAGATAATCATTAAAACAACCATGTCCATATAACATACATATACACCACCATATCATGACCACCAGATACCAAGTCAAGCTACTAAGATGAGCAAAAGAGAAAAAAATCATAACCAATGCACATCCATATACCTGTTGGTCCATGTACCTGTATCTGCCATCTGGATCATCAATAGTCACTGGAAACACTGCGGCTGAAAAACTCTGGGCACTACACTGCTCTGTATAGAACAAAAGTGGTCACCTTGGTCATCAAATTTGAGGTCATGAGGCTCAGTCTCGACATAAGGTTCATCATATCTGATCTGGGGCTGCTATGATATGTGAGTGATCATCAAAAGGTACTGCTCATCATAGGTTGATCTCATAAAAAAATGTGTAAAGGCCTGGCTCAAAAATATACAGGAAACTGCTCTTCATCATGGTAGCTCGGCTACTATGGATGTGATAACAAGAGCATGCAAGATAATGTTGTATAAAGTGCCTGATTGTGAATATATCAAATCCAAATGTTGGGAGTGACATATAGCTTACTCCTCAGTTACTGCCCCAAACATGGCAACATCACGAACAATGGGAGGTAAAAGTGACTTTGTAACCCAATCAGCTAATAATTGATCAGGAATGGCGGCTTCTACAAGCCTATGCCTTTGTCTCCATTCATGAATGTGGTCATAAATATCGGTGGTAGTGTTTTGACACAACTTAGTCAAAAGATCCGTTCCTCTTTCATAACGTATAGGTAATTGGAAGTGGGTTAAGAAATCCATTGCTAGCGCATTGAAGCTGGAATATGAGGCAGTTGGCAATTCAATGTACCACTTGGATGCACTCTCGGTTAGTGTTCGAGGGAAAAAGACGTAATTTAACATTGTCATCCAACATAGAGTTGGAGACACACCACAAATGATAGGTGGTAACATGAGTGGATGGGTCTTCCCCGGTTTTACCATCAAACTTAGGTATTTCTGCAAGGATCTTGTGTGGAAATGGTGGCCATAAAGGGTTGAGCAAAATGGGGTCATTGGTTAACCTTGACAAATCCGATAAATCCATAGTAGCTAAAAAGGGTAGCTGCGTGTTGGCAAATGGATTTTGTGTCAAAGGTAATTGGGCATTGAGACCCATTGGACTATAAGGTCCCCCATATGTTGGCTTCTAGAAGCGTATGAACTTGGGAAAGCATGACTTCCCCCAGGAAATTGATTTCCTCCATAAGAAGGATTGCCTCTAGTGAATTGATTAACCCCATAAGGTTGATTTCTCCCAACGAAGGGATTGTTCCCATACATTGAACTACCCCAAGGTGCATGACTACCACTAGGATAGGGAACTCCTCCAACATAGGTGCTGCCCACAGGAAAAGGGAATCCACTAGGAGCATTAGTGCCCCCAGTAGATGGGAAACTACCAGAAACATTGCCACTTGCCTAGAAAGGTAAACTACGAGACATAGGTTTGTTTCTAGTAAAGGGAATGTTACTAGGAACACTTGACCATCCCATGGGTTGAGTGCTTCTGAAAGGTTTCCGTCCTTGAAAGGGATGTGGGTTGCTTTCCCCTGTAGAGGAATTCCACCCAAAAGGAAATCCAACATTTCAAATGATAGGGATTCCAGTAGACATGCCAACGGTGGCTTGGGAACTATTGCTGGTATTAAATGTAGGAATAGCCCCCCCCAAAAAAAAAAAAGTAAAAGTTGGGGAGAATTGTGGTGATGGTCCACTATATGGTGGAGTATTAGACTGACCAATGGGTGAAACAGTGGGTATGGCCGATGTTCCCAAAAGGTAAAAAGTAGATGTGTTGGGTGTAGTTGATGGAGCATTTACCCCACTAGTAGATGGTTGTGGAGAATTAACCGAAGTTCCTCCTCCACTACCAAGGGAGGATGGGATGGGTTGTTCCATAGCTGAAGATAATGTGGTCCCATACATCATATGACAGAACAATGAAAAGGGGTCACCAGGTAAAGATCGAACTTGCTCAAGTATGGGGCTGAAAGGATGGGTCAAAGGTGGGTTAAAGTGTGGAACAACACCCTTGTCCACAACTTCAATGTCAAAATGGGTGGAACCGAATCACTTTTAGAGTTTATGGTGTCTCTTACCTCTTTTAGAGAGGTGACTCACCTTCAAATAGATGGAGGTTCCTCCTTGACAGGAGAGAGGCCCCTAATATGTTGAGATTAACGAATGAGTAGATTAGCCATATGAATAATTGAAATGTACAAAACAAAAAAAACAATCCTAAGGCTAACTACAAGAGAACACACAACATACCCCTGGCAAAATCTACGCTATCAATAGGCAAACCAATTGGCTCAAATGACTCTTCCGAAGGTGGGTCTCAATCCGCTAGAGAAGAGGCGAGAAAAAATTACGATAACCCCTCGTACTCCCTCGAATCCAAGGTCCAAGTGCCTGCGGGGCACCCCCCCCAAGGTAGAGAAAGAAGATGATATATCGTTTGTCTCAAGTACCACAAGTATTTCCCACTTGCAGTCACCTATGTAGATACCTAGGAAAAGCAACTAAGGCTACCACTCCACAAAAGGACAATTGGGCATAAAAGTCGCAAGTCAAGTTCAGATGTGTGGGAAAGGAATGCGCGACATATGTCAAAGACTGGAATCCTGGACAGGAGGTGTCACCCCAATGACTTCCAACTGACTAAGCCCCACTACACGTAAGAACCCACTAATCACACCAAGAGGGGATATCTCTCGAATGCGCCTAACTTGACCTCGTGCTTGACTCATGCGTTAGATGATCTTTTCCGGTAAGCATCTCTTGTTACTAGTGGATTTTCGCTCTTTAGTGACTCTAGTTGCTTTATATGGCTTTGGAGAGTGTCCTCTCCAATCCTAATCCCAGGCCCTACTCTCTAAGATAATGTTGGTTTGCTATACCATAAGAAAAATGTCTAATATATTTTAATTAAGCGCTTTCTTTTCTGGTTGTTGATTACTCAAGTAGGTATATGGAGTGAGACTTGATGATGTGAAAGACTCTAGACCCAAAATATAGAAAAGATGCAAGAATGATAATGCACTTCTTTTCCGTTCGATGAACTTCCATCTATGGGAGGGAAGAGATTTATTTTCCTTTTAATCAACCCAAAAAAGATCCCAACAAGAATATGTAGACACTCCAAAAGCAAATCTGATCACAAGCAGTCATTTTATGCAATCAAACCGAAAGCAAGCACGCTAAATAAGAATCTATGCACATGCAAATGTAAAAATCCTTTTGTTTTTCCCTTTTGCTTATAATTATGAAACAAAATAACAACAAGAATATGCATGCAATAGGAAGCTTTAGGTATTCAAATCCAACAAGACAAAATAGTGATCAATATGACAACTAGAGACCACTGAAACTCATTCCAACATCCCAATGCTTGGCATGCAATGTGTGACAAAGAATGAGTGAAGAGATACCCCTGCTATAATACTTACTTAAACAGAGTTTTAGGAAAAATAACATAGGCTAAAACAATCCTCAAAAATCAGCACCAAACCAGAGGGATTGAATTAGAGGCCCAAGCACTATTTTAAGAGCTATCAAACACACTCAAAGAAGAAGGATTGAAAGCAATCAAAATCACTCCAATAATTCAAAAGGAGACTATCTGAGGGTTGCATAGAGGTTATGAGACTCAAGCCACAGTTTTGAGAACCAACCAGAAAGAAAATTGAGCAAAAACATATCCAAAGTCTTCAAACAAGCGCAATTAGAGCACCATCGCTCTCTCAGAGGTCAAAGGGGAGGGATGGCAAAGGGAGCATCGCCCCCCTATAATCCTGCATGGTGGAATGGTCTCGCCCAAATCCCCAAAGAGAGGGGGCAATGGGGTAGCAAAAAGGCAAAAATTTTGAGCTCAAGCTCAGATCTAAGCATTCCCAAAGGTGGAATAGGTCCAAGACTTATGGAAGAAGACACTTGTAATCAAATAGGAAAAAAATAGGGAAAGTATAACCAATATTTCCCTAGTGGAGTCTCCAGTTCTGTTGTAGAGTTTTCTCCTGCGGACAGGTGAGCACCCTCTTGAATCCTTTCCCTTGGTTCAAGACAAGCTGTAGGGTAGACTTATGTGATTTTCCCACCACATTTGACTATTTAGACACTAGATCTACACATCCACTTTTATGCAATTATGTAAGAAGGGAGAGAAAGGAAGGTGACATACCTTAGACAAAGGGATCCTTTGGTGCATATAATCCTCGGTTGTTGCAGACCTAATAATCCTTGCTCTAACTCCAGCTCCACTTAGCCAATCAACCTACACAAAGAGACATCCAAACCTTTCTAAAAAAACTCTTAACATATAAAGGATGCATGAAAATGAACATATAAACATAGATCTAAGCTAGCATAAACAAGATCTAATCTGTATTACACAAGAAATAATAGATCCAATATATATGTGTTATGAATTATGTAGATCTATAACAAATAACCATAATCATCCATGAACAACATGATAGGAGGGGGGAAAGATCACATGTCTATATTGAATGATAACAAGAGACATGCATCATAGATTACCTTGTGTTGAAGATGCAAATCTCTTCCAATATTCTTGATCCAATACCTTCCTAGACTGCAAACAATAAGCTGATCACAATGGCTGAGAGAATCAGGATGATTTCACTAGCATAACATTACATCTCAATAGTCCCCTCTTTCTCATAAAATGGCCTCAATAAATAGGTGAATGGATGATGAATGGAGGATGAATCTAGAATCCAAGTGACGAATGGGCTCGAGCTGGTGTGTGAGTTACCATAAGGTGAGTTGGAGCCAAGTCATGTACATGGTCCATTCAAAATAATGCCCAAAACTCAAGTATAGGTGGACCATCACCCCCCCGCCCCCCAAGACATGAAGAGAGTGATGGCGTCACCCCCTTGCAAGCATGCAGGGATGGATGGTAGACTGACCATCGCCCCCCCAGAAGCATACAAAGGGCGATGGTATACAAAAAATGGGCCAAATGAGGTCAGAGAAAGGTACAAAGGTAAGTGTCTGAGCTAGGCAATAAAGTGGGATCTTTGATGATCCTAAGGTGGAAAATAAGAGTATAACATATGGAGTGGAGCCAATAGAAGAAATCTTGAGAGATGACATGAACCATGGTTTAAAAATAATGTGTATTATTTATGAAGCAATCATTGCTATGATATGTTTTTTTATTTACACAATCATGTACATTATACTATAAATGTAGATATACTCGGTTATACTTTATTTCTATGTTTGTATATGGAACATGAAGAGGTGCAATGTCAAAACTCAAGCCAGTGAACAAAACATTCCAAATAACCCAAGTACAATATCCCATATATGTTGAAATCATACATGTTGCTTGATGTGGATATATTGCCCCAATTGGATGATGACATGTTAATGTTACCAATAACTATAACTATTATTTATTGGCATTTCGAATATCATTGACCTTTATATTGCCCCATTTTCTATAACTAAGGGTTTATCATTAATATATAATAAAATACTTTTTAAATTCTATTGCATTGATGAGTGTCATTAATTTTTACGTTGTTAATTAATTATATGGGTGGATTTACATTGTTACATTGAACATAGGTGTAATTAGTTGGTATGTTTGTTTAAATGACACAAAACAATTAATGTAATGATTATATCCAAACACAATAATTAAAATATAAAAATCAATATTATTATAAATGATATTTGATTTTCTGGTGATTATTTGGCATTTGTAAAAAAACAAGAAGTTGCATTTCCAAACCTGCGGCGTGGAAAAATTCAACGCTAAAACATATTGTTGCATTGTATTCATTTGAATTGAATAGTGCGATTCATACATACTTATGGACCAATGCATTTAAATGTGTATTGCACACCAATGCGAGAAACATGTAATAAGAGAACTGGTGCTCCTAATGACAACAAAATCACCACTTCCAACAATGATATTGCTAATATCATTATTGTTATTGTTATCATTATAATTACAAGAACTTACAATTTGCAAGATCATACCGATGCTTTTATATATGTAATATGCACCTTTGTTTTCATTATATAACCTATGTATCGAGGCTTCATGATATTTGTAATTCATGCCAATGCATAATATTTATTTTAAAGCCCTAATGTGAATCAAAACGTGGCGCATTAGTGCATTTTATCGATAGAAGCGCACTTGTGCTTTTGATATCTATAGTATGCATTGGGGCTTAGAAAATATGTAATGTGCACTAATGCTCAGTATAAGTATTTTTGAGGCACTAGTGCATTTGATATATAATTGATGCATTGGTGTGCCTTATCGATATAAGTGCATTGATGAAAAACCTCCACTAGAACCTTTGACCACCAAGAACTTTTAGTTATAGTGGAAATCCATTAAAACCTCAAGTACTGATTATGGAAGATTTAGTGGAGGTTTTTTTAATATTTTTTCCCAATATTGTAACAATAAAAGCCTTTACTATAAGGTGTTTTCCTTGTAGTGTATAGGGCTCATTGGTAGAGCCTTGCAACTCCTATAAGACAACAAATTGTTCCTTAATGTTCCAAATGTGATTTTCGGGCTTCAGAGGATGAATTCTTAGGTCACATTGTTAGTTGAGATGGAGTGTGAGTAGATTCCAAGAAAATTATGTCCATGCAAGCCCCTGCCCCAAGTCCTTAAAGATAATGCATGGGTTCTTGGGGTTTAAATGTTCGGGCTTCAGAGGTTGAATTCTTAGGTCACATTGTTAGTTGAGATGGAGTGTGAGTAGATTCCAAGAAAATTATGTCCATGCAAGCCCCTGCCCCAAGTCCTTAAAGATAATGCATGGGTTCTTAGGGTTTAAATGTTACTACATGAAATTTGCAAAAAATTATGAGAAAATTGATGCTCCCTTAGGCCTTCCCATCTTTAAAGGTGTGCACTACTCCATTATTAGCAGTGATCTATTTTACTAAGACTTTGTATGGGAATGTGTTGCCTTAGGTTGAGGCCTTGGTGCGGTCTTGATGCAAGAGGAGCATCTATTGGCATTCACTAATAAGTAGTTGTATGACTGCAATTTAGGAAAATCCACCTATGAGAAAGAGATTATAGCCACCCTTCAAGAAGTTAGAGCTTGGTGTCCATATATCAACAAGAGGTATTTCTAGATCAAGATTGGCCATCATAGTCTAAAGTATTTTTTAGAACAAAGGCGATCATCACTAGAGCACATATTTGGGTCACTAAGATGCCTAGGTATGATTATGAGATCAAATATAAGAAAGGTAAAATGTGGTGGTTGATGCTTTATCAAGGAACCATGAGGAGGATGGATCCCTCTTTTGCCTTATCCCTACCTATTCAAGGTTGGCTCATTGAATCCCATCAAGAAGGGTTGGCAAATGACATTGTGGCTCAACTCATCCAAAGCTTCATGAAGATCCCAACCCTCCTAAAGGTTATACATGGAAACACTATACATTGAAGTATAAAGGGTACATTGTTATGGTAAAATAATATGCTTTAAAACAAAGGGTCTTAGAGGAGTTGCATTCATCACCTACCATGGCCCACTTTGGCTTTTATAAAACCTATGAATGAGCTAAGCACTCCTTTTGGGAAGGCATGAAACATACATTTAGGATTTTGTAGGGGCATGTGACACTTGCCAAAGGAATAAGGTTGAGATGGTGAAGACATTAGGGGCATTGCAACCATTACTAATCAACAAAAAATATTTGGACTGACATCTCTATCAATTTTATAGTGGGTCTTCCAAGAGCTAGTTACAAATTAGTTGTCATGGTGGTTGTTAATAATCTTTCCATATATACTCATTTTTGTGCCTTATCACACCCATTTACACCTTCCTCAATTGTCCAAGTCTTCATGTATTAGATTTATAAGTTACATGGCATGCCCACTTCAATTATCTTAGATAATGATTTGATATTCACTAACAAATTTTGGTAGGACTTGTTTAAACTTTAGGGTGCCTTATTTAAAATAAACACTTCTTATCATCCCTAATTAGATGGTCAAACAAATGTGGTCAAAAAACATTTATGAACCTATTTGCAATGCATTGCTTATGAAAAGTCGCACCAATGGGAACAATGGTTTCTCCTTGCAGAATGGTGGTACAATACCACTTATCGTGGAGCTACAAAATGACACCATAAGCAACTATTTATGGCCCAAAACCCTTGTTAGTGGCTTCCTATTTATCAAGCACCTCCAAGGTTCATGTAGTGGATCACACACTTCACACTAGAGAGGCCAATATCCACACACTTAATGACAATTTGGTTATGGTTCAAAATAGAATGAAGCAACAAGCTAACCAACATCACTTAGAGCACTCTTTTGCAGAAGGGGATCAAGTGTTTCTTTGCCTTCAACCCTACAAACAAACATCGCTCATAAATAAAATCCACTAGAAGCTAACACCAAAGTTCTATGGACCCTATAAAATCATCTAGTGCACTGGACAAGTTGCCTACAAGTTGGTTCTTCCAATCCACTCTAAGATTCATCCAAATTTTCATGTGCCTTGTCCGAAGAAGGTAGTGAGATTGAATTGCATGATGCAAATTAGCTTGCTAGAACTTGATGAAGAAGGGTCAATTTGGCTCCCACTTGAAGTAGTATTAGCTACCAAAGAGCGTCGATTGTGCCACCGCATGGTCCAAGAAGCACTAATATATGGAAACATATGCAACCAGAAGATTCCACATGGGAACCAACAATGATTCTTCAACAATTTCCCCACCTTCATCCTTGAGGACAATTAATTTTGAAGGGGGAGGGCATGTTCGGGTACTACCCTATCCTCCCTCCTTTAGGTTACTAAGGAGTTAGTCAATTAATATATGTGATCATATTTTTTGAATAAGGTTTTTTTTTTGTAAGTATCCATGGGGATTTGAACTTGTGACCTTCCATTTACAACTTCTCATCTCAATTACTTATTACCAATTGCTCTACCCCCATGGACATTTTTTGAATAAGGTTAAGTTGATAATTAGTGGACAATTACTTAATGTAAAAAAATCATCTTTATCAAATAAGGCCTGCTAAGTAGTTGACACTCATTAATGATGAGACCACAAGTAGTTATTGTTGGAGCTTTGTTGAGTGAAAGGTCTCCCCACTTTAAGAGGCAAATGAACATTGCTTTCTTTCTCTTATCATCACTAAAACAATGATATATTTCACATATTTAATCTTAATTGTTTCTTCTATATGCGTTTCTCCATTTATATATCTCTAAATATCTTCTCTATAATTTAAATCCAACGGTTAAAAATCACTAAAAAAAAGAGGGAAGAGACACATGACTAAGTCTTATACATGTGGAACAATCTCAATGCCAAATACACTAATAAGCATAAATCTTATTCATCCCTACCTCGAAATTACAATCATCAATGATTATTACTTTACTATCAATATTTCTTTCTGCCCATAATATTTAATTATCAAAGTTTGGAATTACAACCATCAATGATTATATCTTTACGATCAATATTTCTTTATGTCCATAATATTTATTTATCAAAGTTTTTCTTTTTGAATAGATACTTTATTATTACTTATAAATTTATTGATAAAGTTAATATCTTTATGAGGTGGGTTTTGATTTAATAACAAATCAGTAAGAGTATAATGTCATTAACTCGTTTACCTAAAATTTTCATGTCAAAGTTGATTATCAGTAACTTAAATTTGAATCTCAATATATTTTGTATTACTTTACTTAAAAATTAAAGGAGTGAAATTCAAAATAGGAGTGAAATTCAAAATATAAGGTAAGTGTAAAAACTATGAAAATGTAAAGCAATATTACCTAACAAACATTTGATGGGATATATAAACAATACACATTGAGGAGTGTATATCCTATAACACTTTGACGTGTTGTTGCATTTATGTGGTTGTTAGGAATCTCTTATATTAGATAACTTTTTGTTAATGAATGAATAATGTGATTGTTAGGAGTTGTGGTTTAATAGTAAATTGGTAAATGTTTAATATTATTAATTTAAGTTTGATTTTTAAAATGTATAAAAAAAAATTATTTAAAAATTTAATATAAAATTTTATTAATTCAATATATTATATAAATAAGTTTATAAAACTGGGGAGGCAGGCGCGGGGGGGATTATTTTTGATCCCGGAGGAAAGATAGTTGTAGACTTCTCTTGGGGATTAGGAACGAAAACAAATAATGAAGCAGAGTGGTTGGCGATCTATTATTCTCTTGAGTATGCATCCTCCATGAACATAGCAAAGTTACAGGTGATCGGAGATTCCAGACATGTAATCCAGAGCATGAAAAGCAAGAACTTGAAAGGAGCAATGAGACAAAATCTAAAGAAAAGGATTGAAACTCTTCCTCTCCCAACCGATATCCTCATCTTTCATGTCCTCAGAAATCTCAACTATTCAGCAGATAAGCTCGCCAATATTGGAGTCACTTTGGAAAAAGGCCAATTGTTACAAAATAATGTATTGGGTTATAAATATATTCCCTAAGAGCTACGTCGCCAACTTAGCAGATTTGGCAAGGAACTCGAACCACATCATTGAACCAATTGACTTGGCAAGGAGTTCACCCTCTAATTTAATGGATTGGAGGTTCCCCTCCCGAGGTAGGTGCCCGGACTATCATACACGCGCCCCTCATCATGTGTCAAGGACTAAGCCATGTGGCTTCTCACCTACGCCCAGAGCTCCCACGCCTCAGCACTTAATGCAACAGAGGGAACATAGGAAGCCTCTTCGCGACATGGAGCAACACAACCCATTCTCGCTTGGTTCGGATTTGCAGCAGCTCAGTCTCACCGTTTCGGAGTTTGATACCTGGCAGTTTGAAGAAGATTTTCGTGATAGCAGGTGCAGCACGATGGAAGGGATAAGGCAAGCTATAGCTACTCTCATCCGGATCACTTCTGAAGTTAAAGTTTACCTTAGCAGGACTTATTCTGCTGTCTGTTCCATTGCAGATCAGAACAAAGAACAGACCACGGAATTCAAATATTTGCATTCACGCCTCTCCTGTGTCGAGTCTCGCCTTGATGATATCGAAAGAAACACTATTGAATTACTGGGGAAGGTAGACAGTGTTAAGGAGGATCTCTCTGTCTTCATTAGCCACACTCAGCTCAGCAAGGTTCAAGAAGCGCCGTCAGTGAACCAGGGCATGTTTGAAGCTGCCTCTTTCGTGCAGCCCAACTACAGATAGAACAACTCTTCAGAAATAATGGATTTTGCTCTCTGTGCAGGTTTTCAAAGAACATTTACTTTTAATGTTTTTCTGTATTTTGTTATGCAATCAGTTTGTAAAGGTTTATACCAGTAGAACGAACAGGAACCCCAGGAAAATTAGGAGCAAGGACTTTAAGAGAAAAAATCCTTGTAAAATCTGCATTTCTCCTCTTTTTAAAGCAAACTTATGGCTCAGATTGTGTAATGAATGGCTGTGCACAGCCTTTTATATATATAGTTAAAATCCCCTGTTTCTGTTAAAAAAAAAAAAAAAAAAAGTTTATAAAAATATATCAAACAATAATATGTATCGGTGTAATTTTTTTAAAAGATAATATATATTATATTTCTTTAACAAACAAAAGAAAGATATGCATAAGATATTTTGGTCTCTAGATCACCTTATAAGAAGATAGACTTAGCCATATAACATATATAAAGCTTACATAAATTTTGAGGTTCAAAAAGAGACCATATTTGGTTTTAGAGAGCCAACATGTTTAATAACAAAAATCTTGACCAAACAATCCTTACTATCAAAGACCAAAACTACAAAAGAGTAATCGAAGTAGGTTGCCATTTAAAGAACTAGGACTAGCTTGATCTCGGGACTGTGTCGACCTGAGGAACTTCAATAGTGCCCGCACTAAGAAGGATGGGTTTGTTGAGAAGAACTGCATCTTGAGTTGACAGAGTTGTCATTCGCTGGAGGTGTTCTAGGTAGGAAAGCATGGATACAAGCAATGAAATTCGCTGGTTCATCTACTCCATTCTATATTTCAAATCCATCACATCTTGGCAATTCTAAAAAACTAGATTGAAGAGAGCCGTTGTTAAATCTTGCTCGCCGTAGGAGCCTTCGGAGTCTTCGATAGACGACTGACCTCGCAGAGGACCACAAGTAGTTATAGTTGGAGCTTTGTTGAGCAAAAGGTCTCCCCACTTTAAGAGGCAAATGAACATTGGTTTCTTAATCTTTTCATCATTAAAACAATGGTATATTTCACATATTTAATTTTAATTGTCTCTTCTATATGCTTTTCTCCATTTATATATCTCTAAATATCTTCTCTGCCACAAAGAAGGAGAGGACGAGACACATAGCTAAAATCATTAGTCTTGTACATGTGGAACAATCTCAATGCCAAATACAAATAAGCATGAATCTTATTCATCCCCACCTCCAAATTACAATCATCAATGATTATTTCTTTACCATCAATATTTCAATATTTCTTTCTACCCATAATATTTATTTATCAAAGTTTGGAATTACAACCATCAATGATTATATCTTTACCATCAAGATTTCTTTATGCCCATAATATTTCTTTATCAAAGTTTTTCTTTTTGAATAGATAGTTTATTATTACTTATAGATTTATTGATAAAGCTCATATCTTTATTAGGTGGGTTTTGATTTAATAACAAAATAGTAAGAGTATAATGTCGTTAACTCGTTTACCTAAAATTTTCATCTAAAAATTGATTATTATTAACTTAAATTTGATTCTCAATATATTTTGTATGATTTTACTTAAAAATTAAAGGAGTGAAATTAAAAATATTAGGTAAGTGTAAAAACCATAAGAGTATGCCCAGCAATATTTACTTAACAAACATTATCGACACTTTGGCCTGTTGTTACATCAAGTAATCTTTTATAGTAGATGGTTTGTTGTTAATAGATGAATTTATGTGATTGTTAGGAATCTTTTATATTAGATAGCTTGTTGTTAATGAATGAATATAAGATTTAATAAAGTTTATGTGGTTGTTAGGGGGTTGTGGTTTGATAGTAAATTGGTAAATGTTTAATATTTTATTAATTTAAGTTAAAATGTATAAAAAAAATTATTTAAAAATTTAATATGAAATTTTATTAACTTAAATTTGATTTTCAACTTATTTTACAAATAAACCTATAAAAATATATCAAACAATATGTATCTAATGATGCAATTTTTTAAAAGTTAATAAACATTATATTTGTTTAACAAACAAAAGAATGATATGCATAAGATATTTTGGTCTCTAGATCACCTTATAAGAAGATAGACCTAGCCATATAACATATATAAAGCTTACAAAAATTTTGAGGTTAAAAAAGATACCATATTTAGTTTTAGAGAGCCAACATGTTTAATAACAAAAATCTTGACCAAACAATCCTTACTATCAAAGACCAAAACTACAAAAGAGTAATCGAAGTAGGTTGCCATTTAAAGAATCAGGACTAGCTTGATCTCGGGACCGCATCGACGGAGGAACTTCAGTAGTGCCCGCACTAAGAAGGATGGGTTTGTTGAGAAGAACTGCATCTTGAGTTGACAGAGCTGTCATTCCCTAGAGGTGTTCTAGGTAGGAAAGCATGGATACAAACAATGAAATTCGCTGGTTCATCTACTCCATTCTATATTTCAAATCCATCACGTCTTGGCAACTCTCGAAAACTAGATTGAAGAGAGCCGTTGTTAAATATTGCTCGCCGTAGGAGCCTTCAGAGTCTTCGATAGATGACTGACCTTGCAGAGGATTGGGAATACGTCCACTCTGATTGTGCTTGGTGTCTCTTGAGCTTTTACTAGCCAAATTTCCTACCAGATTTGCTTGTGGAATAACAATCTCCATATATCCCTCCCTATCGAACCATTCAACCTTGCACTTCCATAATGCTGACCTGTCTTGCGTGGTCGAAGAGTCACGGTGCTTAGCATTGCTCTTCGTCAAAGCCATAGTCACACGATGAGGAGACCACACAATCACTGTGAGTTTGCCCGAATGGTTCTCAGAGCGAAGACAAGCTCTCCTTGCCCTGCGAGAGCAACCTCTAAGATGCAAACGAAACATAATAAATTCATAAGTATATGAAGAGACAGAGCTAAAGAGGAGGGAGTTCGCACTATGGAGCCAAGTGAGGAGAACATACGAGAGAAATGGAATCCCTCCGCCATTGATAACCAATCTTCATCATACACCAACGATAAATGCATTGTACTTTGCCAATGAGAGTGAACATAGGACGCCATTGTTGATCCTAGATTCAAATTAAAATCTGTCACATCCCCAACATATGAAATCCTTCTCACATTTCTCAGCAATAAGTGAATGTGATTGATATAGCTAATTCCCCATCGCGAGGAGGTTTGGAATTACTTACTATATATTAACTTAAAAACTTGAGCCGCCACTTGACTTGGGCCATCACTTAACCCCTCAATCATTCACCACATTACAATCAATTAGCCAAGTAGACACGCCATCCAGGCACCTCATAGTACAACATTTAATAAGATAAAATTATCCCATTAAATGTTGCCTTATTTTTTATTAAACAATTTAACACACATTATTACTTCAAGATAGATGGACTAAGTATTAAGAAAATGTGTTTTAAAAATTATAAGTTTAAATTAATAAAAATATCCTCCAAAAATTAAAATAATCAATGTAATGAATGGGTGAAAATTTATTTGGTATTTAACTTAATCGGAATCTTAAAAATAAATTATCATTATTAAATATATATTTAAATTATATTTCATTAAAATACTGTATATTTAAATATATAAAAGTGAGTATTTTCTCGAAACAAGAAACATATTAACAACTCAAAATCAACAAATTTATATTACTTGCCTTAGAAGATTAAGTACGACCTGTATAGTTACACGTTACATGACTCATATTTCAAAATTGCTAATTGAGACATGGAAAAGAAAAACAGAAACATTGGAAAGTGACATTTTATTGGTCACACACGTCCAAACGTTGTATTGAGCTTACGGGCGTATCAAAATCAGGGGAAAGTAGATTCGCAGATAAACAGAACTCACAATCCACGTAAACCGCTGGATCAGATTACTTGTCCGGATTCGAGCCTGGACCTGAGATTCTCGCCAGAATTCTTGGAGGTGCCCGGTTTCACGATCTGGGTCTGTGTTTGATACCCATGTAATTGCATTTGCCAATTGGGTTTTCGATGTCGAGCCATATTGAGGCCCGAGAGGTTCCGTATTAAGCGTATTAAATGCCAGAACTGGGCATGGGCTTGGGTTGGAGAATGAGATTGAGAGGAGGATTGTAGCCTTACTATGATCCACGTCACAGATAAATTGTAATCTGATCTTGGGAAATGAAGACCAGGTGTGTATCACTGCCGGTTTTTGTTGTCTTGTCAGCGACAGCTTTCGTTTACTACACAACTGTATTCATTGTCACCGACCAATGGCTGAGTTTAGGGACAGCGCCTGGTCTTCTGAATGCCATTATATTTACAGGATTAACAGCCATGTCAGTTTTATGCTACACCCTTGCAATTATCAAGGATCCTGGTCAGGTCCCATCCTCCTATGTGGCGGATCTTGAAGAGTCGGACGCTTCCATGCACGAGGTCAAGCGGAAGGTATGTTTTTCTTCTTTTATCTCCATGCCTATTTGTGGGGTCTGTAATATTTTTTTGGATATGTATGCTTTTGCTCGATCATTGGTGGGGAGCTACAAACCCAAAACTCTGTATCAACACAGTACATACTCACTTTAGCAATGTGGAAAGAAACAGATTTGAACTTTGCACCCCCCGTCCCCAAAACCAAAGCCTTTACCAACTCACAATGGTAATCCCCCAGTTTTGGGCTATGTAAGATACCCTCCTGTTTTCCCAAAACCAAAGCCTCTACCAACTCACATTGGGGGTGATCCCCCTGTTTTGGGCTCTGTAAGATACCCTCCTGTTTTTTTACTTTTTGATTGGTATAGTTTAGGTCATCAAGTGCTTCGCGCAGAGCTTAGGTTGTAATTTGCAATTCTTGAAGCTTTCTCAGAGATCTTGGACGGTCCGCTTGTCCATTCATTTTGAAACATTTGGGTTAAGAATTTGCAATTGAGATCGCCTGCCATTAGAGATCAAATACCTTGCCTAAGAATCAGATATCTGGCAGACATGAAAGGCAGTTAGCGGTCTTAAATTCTCAGCCAGAGTCTTGGGATCATTTAAGTTTTTAATATAAGAGTTAGGTTTCAGTGTTTGGAAAATTGGACAAAGAGAGACTTGGCCATTTTAGAAGCAACGTAGATTGCATCTTTTTGTTTAATGGTTTTACTGATAAAATTCTTGGTTTCATTGAAACACGAGTTAAAATCTAGTGTATGCAAGAGTAATCTAACCACTGATGGAGTCAGTTTAGGAGAAATGCAGATGGCATCATTACTTTATCAGCACCTTCTGGCTAAACTACTTGGAGCACTGGTTCAAATTTCAAAACCTTAATCACAAACATTTTTGGTGTATTGAGGCCTTCTTTTGGGATGGCTCTGATGAGTGTTGCAAACACACGACCCAGACTCATGGATCAAACCTGTCTCTACCCATAAAATGGAACGGGTTGATGGGTGATGAGTCAAACTTGCTGCCAGTGGGTCACGCTTACAGGAGGTGAGTTTGACTAGCAAGTACTTGCTGGTCAGGCAAGTTTAGTTCCTAGTTTTTTCCCAAATGAAATGATAGTCTTATAATTTTTTTGTATTATCAGAGCTTTCGATGAGTTTTTACTTTTTTTCTGAATCCTAGTCAAATTCTTACTCTTCAGCCTGGTCAAGTTTTGTAACACTGGTTAGGACATTTATTGGTTGCTTTCTCTTCATCAAATGCTTGCTTAGTCCCTGATGCCCCTAATATCTATCCATGTGACAGAAGTATTAACAAAGTTTTTCTTTAGAAAATAATAATTATTTACAAGGTTATTGGGTAGAAATCCTATGGTCTTATCTTCAATTGACATACCTTTTCCTTCCTAAAAGTCTTATATCCATGTCACCTGTCTTATTTAAGCATCTTCTTCCAACTAGTGATGGAAGCATTCATTCCTCAAGGTATCTGCCTCGAGGTTCTCCGTATGAAGATGGTAGGGGTATTCTAACCAACTTTTGGTCAAGGCTGAATGTTACTCAAATACGAGCAGATTTGCAAGTTTTGCAGATTTATTTATTTCATAATGAGATGCTGAGAAAATGCCTCTTCTATTTCTTGAGAGGCACTTTATCTACCTCAACACCTTAAAATAATAACTGTTGTCAGACCCTCTTTCTTGATGAGCTTTTTCTCTTCAAGACACCATGGTTGTATTATTTTTCTGGTCTGAGTTGCCTACCTTTACTATTTAGAGGAGAAAGATGTACTCAGTTCACCCAGTTAAAAGGCTCATGTTTTTAGGCAATCCTATTCACAGTGAAGGCATAAAAAGAAACACTTTAAGATAGTCAGCGATACAAAAGAAAAAGATCAATAATTTTAGACCATAGTAATGAGGCCTCATTAAAACGTTCCTTTGAATTCATGATGAATATTTCAGTCTTAGTCTTAAAGGAGCCACAGCTACCTTAGTAGGAGGCAGGCTGCGCCTCAGTGTTTCACACTCAAATTCAATTTGTAGTTGGACATGAGTGTCATCTTGTAGGAAAACTGTAACTTGTTATTCATAGTGGAAATCATGGAGATAACGAGGCTGTTGATGGCATCCATTAGTGGAGAACTACCTTTGACTTAACCTCAAGAGCATGGGGAGTTGTTCCCATGTACTTTTATGTCTCACACCTTCCTACAACCTCGTGATATAAGTTACTTGATTTGTGTTTGATTTCAATGACGATGAAATTCGAAAAAAACTATTGGTGCCAAAAATATGATAAAATTTGCCATAAACTTTGGCAAAGAGAGTTAATAAATTTAAATTTTGCTGTAATTTCTTGAAAACATGTTATGCTGTTAGAACAGAATATAATGTAAAAAGATCTAAAAGGTAGAACATCTTAATTGTTCATATTGAAGAAGTCTAAACATTTAATGTTTTTGACCTTTTTTGGTTTGCCATCACCGGAATCTGGCAAGGCAATCTTTGCCAAAATTGCAGTTTTGGATTGATGAAATTGTTGTTTATAATGTAGAAGTGGAGTATGTTTCTGCCTAATACACACCTCAGGTAACGTGGCAGAAATCTTCAAGCCACTGGTTGTGTCCTTGGGGCAAGTCACGAGTCAAGTACTGTCACTTAGCACTTGACTCCTCCATCTAGGTCAACTCCTAGTGAAGCCAAGGGGGGTGGTCCCTAATAAAAAGAAGCTAAGGCTGATTATGCTAAAGCAGAAATAAAGTCTAGGAGTTTGAAATACTGAAACAAGAGAGCAACAACAGTGAATTTAAATTTTAAAATAGCAGCATGCAAGATAATCAATCACGACACATAAATTGATTTAAGCAAATGATTGTAAATAGACCAGTGCCGAAAAGTAAATAAATGCTGCTGAAAGAAAGTTTTGCAGTGCTTCTTGACAGTTTTAGATTATTATGGATGAGTTGATTAAGGTGGGTTTGATTCTTGGTTTGGCCCAATTAGAACTTATCCCCTCAAAATGAGCACAGATCCACAGTACCAGGTGTCCAATGGGGAGAGATGTAATCTGCTTAAGGCATCCCTTTGACTCTGCGGTATGTTCAATGCAACCTCTCACTTTTAAAGATAAACTTCGAATGGATTCCCCTATTAAACTACTACTAAGTATCCCGTTTCTGATTGTTGACCATCAACTCAGGCACGCCCGCAGTGGTCACAAGAGCATAATCGGGGATAAGTAGCAAAGGTTCAATTACTTTAAGCAGAAAATAAAATAAAATGAAAGCAGCTAACTAAATTAAACTAAGAAAAGAAACTAAGATAATCTAGTGAAATGGGTGCAAAATGTGACTAATCTGTCTTAAGAAATTTAAATGTCTTGAGTGAGTTTGTGGTCCAACGTTGAATTGGAACCAACAAACGCTAAATTTTAAGCCTTTTAAATCTTACTAAAGCGAAAAAAAAGAAAAAAACATACCACAAAAAAAAGACACAGATCCCCCCAAGGGGGGATGGAGATTGGGCGCTGGGTAGCTCACTTGCTTTTATTATGATTTTTTACAATGATGAAATGTTTGTGGTCCTTTATAAACTAGGACCAACAAACTTACAATTTTGAGGCCAAAAATTTGCTTGAAGAAAGGTGGAAAAGAAGAGGGGGTCCTGGATGGCCTGAATCTTCAAAAATTCGCTAGAGTGCCCTTCTACTTGTTCGTCAAATGGCAAAAAAAAGCCACCAACTTTACACCAAATGTGCTAGATAAGTCGTTAAAAACATAAAATTTAAAACCCTACTTAAGTACTTTGAAAGATATAATTTTTTCAAATGAACTAAGTACTTAATTAGGATCTAGATCTACTAAATATAAAGGCTTTAAATAACTCGATCTAGTCTTTAAAAAGCATACTAAGCAAAAAGATATTTGATATTCTTTGATCTAAATCTACTTTTAAGTTTTGCTTAAGCATGTAACGAAACAATCACCAAGAAAATTTTGATTTTTTAAAGTGAGGGAAGGAGAAAAGTAGAACCCTTGGAACTTGGGCAAATGGAGTCTTTTATGGTGGAACTCAGAGGGACTATGTTCTTCAAAAGACCTTGAAGATGAGGAGGATGCTTACTTGCACAACCTCTTCTCCAAGCTAGAGAACCTGCAATCTTCGAAATCCTTGCACAAAAGTGGTTAAAAGGACTTGGTGCTATCTACAATAGAAACTTGGAAAGTATGAAATTAAACAAAATTAGCATGCACTTCTAAGAGATCTAATTTAAGCAAACAGTCAGATGATAAACAAACAAGTTTACTTCTCTTACCCTATTGGGAGATGGCTCCCCTTCAAAGGCCAACAATCAACCATGGAGATACAAAAATTGAACAAAAATGCAGATTACCTCATAAGCATAACAATGATCATCTACACATATGAGAGAGCTACACCACTATTTGCCTCCAAAGCCTTTTATTGCATCATCGAAAGTATTACAACAATTACAAAGAGCTCAAGCAGAGGTTCCACCTTCCCTCCCTAATGAAGAGAACTTGCTTGCTTTTATAGGAAAAGGGGGACACATCAGCTAGAGAGGGTGCATCACCAAGACTGAGAGAGAGGTTGAGTTGATGAGGGAGTGAGAGGGGAGTATTTTGGAGTGAATTGGAGGTGGTATGCGCCACCTCTGAAGAGGTTGGTTGCCCCCCTCATAGAATGCTGACACATATGATCAGGAAGTGCACCCCCCCTCTCATGAAGTGCGCCCCTCTTTGGGAAATGTAACCCCTCTTTGGGAAATGCACCATCTCCGACAGAGGATCTCAACCATCGAGCTAACTCCTCATTTAACTCTTTATCAACTGCCAATCACACTGCCACCACTGCAGAGGACGGAAAGCATGTCTCCGACATGTTTCCTTTAATTTTGGGATGTTGATTTTCCCATTATTTTGTCCTTTTGGTTTTTTAATTCACTTTTCAAGAGAAAATGAAATTAAGTGATTAATAATCACTAATTTCACTCTCAAAGTGGGTACACAAGTAAAGTGGGTGCTCTTAGGTAGGAAACGAGCACCCCCATGGCAAATTACGCCTCCTAGTACCAATTTTATGACTAAGTGAATTTTTACAATTAAAATATCCCCTTTTGCAGGAAATTTTTTATCAACGGAAAATTAAAAAATCCTTGGGGGGACTTAACGCATGTTCATAAGATTAAAAAATAATGACTAGCATGGTAATATACATTGACGCTAAGCTTTAATAACCCCCTAAGGCCTAATCATCAAGACAATTACTCCAGCTTTGGAGGATTGAGTGAAAAACTTGAAAATTATAAGTCGCTGAAAAACGATATATAATTAACAAGGAAAAAACACTCTAGAGTAATTGGATTGATGACCAAGTCCTAGGAAGGCCAAGCCTTTTACAAAAATTCATCATGTTACGTCATTTTATTACAATTCTGAATTCTCCATGGGTTATGAACATGCGAAAAAGAGAAAACTGGGGCAAAAATGGCCTGCTGGACTTTTGAACTTCTGATAATGAACAAGTAACTTGTTCAGACTCTGGCCGCTCAATTGCAAGTCCAACTAAGTGCAACTTGGGAGGTAACAGAGTCAACACCCTAGAATACCCTTACTGCAACCGGATTGTGCAATGCTAACATTTGATATCTTCAATTTCATCAATCCAAAACGATTCTTGCCAGATTTCAGGCCAAAAATACCGGTTTCCCTTACCATTATTTTGAGCGACTAGAAAAGGGCCAATTCGTAGAATGTTTAGACTATGGTGTTCATATGTGTTAGAACATCTTTTATTGTTCATATATGTTAGAACATCATACATTTGTTTTAAATGCTCAACCAAAAAGAAACAAACCTTAATGAGTTTTTCATGAATTGTTTCCAGGCCGACCTAACAGTCCGGGTTTACATTGACTCTTTCAATGACTCTTACATTATCAATTACATCAACGACATCTCCCGAAGGAGGAATACAATAATACAATAGACAAGTATATCTAGAATATATTCCGCAGTTACATTTCTTTAACATAAACCCCATCCACCACCCTTTTTTGGTTTAGTTAGGGTTTTCCAGTTCACCAGGGGAATGCTCTTCTTCTGTTTTTTACGGACCATGGGAAACTGAAACATCTCCTCCTGATTTTGTCTATGATACTCTTTGACACACGTGCTAGAGAGAGCCAGTAAACAGGAATAGTCTCAAGAACTGCTTTAAGCAAAATTAGTCTTCCACCAATAGATAACCATCTATGACACCAGCAACTCATCCTTGCTCAGACTTTTTTGAAAAGCCACATCCAATCAGCAACTCTGTAATCATTAGGTTTCAAAAAAGATCTGATGCAATGCTTGTGGAGTAGATACCTATCATTTCATATATCTCAGGGTGGCACATACCAGAAAGATATCTTGTGAGTGAGGCCTCTCTCTGTAAAAATATTGGGACATTCATATGTTACTAATTTCAAATTTGTCATTTGAGATGGAGATTTTATATCAGAGTGTTAAACTGTAGGCATTGATAATCTCTTCTTGTTATATATTGTTTCAAAATGATTCTTTGTGTTACAGTGCCTTTGGCATATTCAATTATTACAAGAGATCTGTTGCAAAGAATCTTTGTTTTAAACTTTTATGCATTAGGTAGAGATGATTGAGAAAATCAGCTGTGGCACAGTGCTCAGAGATGCTATATAAAACACCTGACCAGTCTCTTAATCTGTCCAAAGAGTGGCATAGTACTGTTTAACAGAGATCATGATTTGTATGAGGGAACATCTTTATTGCAAGAGTAGTTAATTTACCTGTTTCTCTTCAGCAGTGGCGCAGCAATGTCCAGCAGATCTGATTTCCAGTCTTGAAGTCTGTGCAGCATTGATTGTTGTGTGTGAGGAGGGCACAGTTAATGAAGGCACAGCTTCAACTTAATTGGCAGCCTGTGTGCTAGGTTCATGCATGCTTTTAGCATTCATGCGCCGTATTTAGCATGCCATACTTAGAAGTGTTTTCCAGTTTAGGAACAACGGTCCTTTCTTAAACTAGAATTTGCTTTTCTGTCCTAGTTTAGGTACTTTTCTTATCTTTAGTTAAGTACTGTTATTAAATTAGGAAAAGGACATGACCAGATTTAGCCTAGCTGCTTTATTCTATGCAGGGGTTTGGGTTAGGGCTTCTTCCTAACTTAGGCACACCATAGGGATGGTTCTATTTTTGTAAACCCCAACCCTCTCTTAGTCTATAAAGAGAGATCAGGCGAGTTCACTAGACAGATAGTTGAGTGAGTTAAACAATTTAGTTTTGAGCTACTACATTGTTAAAGGCATATGTGATTGATAGCTAGAGTCTTGTGTTTTCTGTTTGTATTTTCATCTTGTTCATGTATGGAGATCTAGCCCTCAGTTTCTACAGTTTTGATAGGTGTTTGAAGGTTTCGTTTAGGATTTAGGTTTCAAGGTGTAGGTCTGCCAACCATGGACTGAAATTTAACATGGTATTAGAGCTGTGCATCTGAGATCTATCAGATCCGTTTATGGAGTGGACTGCTGCCTGTGAGATGGAGCTGTTGGATCTCAGCAGGTGTGATGCCCAAAAACCTTCAAAGTTTGGAGTGATGTGGGCCTGAGATAGGCACATGGACCTATGAGGTGTTGTGGGTGAGATGCTCATGTAGCTTCAGGGATTGGAGTGTTGATCTGTGCATGATCTGTTTTTTGTGGCTGATTAAATTGTTTGAGGTGTGTTCCAGGAGTTGTAGGCTAGTCTTGGTCTCAGAGAGTGTAACTGGTTAGAGGACACTGCCAAGTTTACACATTGGAAGTGCAGACTGCAAATGTTATTAGGAGGTTGATCTTTGTTATTTTGTGGAAGCTAAGGTTACAACTCCTACACTCTTGTCCAGTTGGTTGGATAGGACAAGAGGGCGGCCAAAGCGAAGAGAATCATCCTTAATTGTGTGAAGTGTTGCCACCGAAATGCACACCTAGGGGGAAGCGCAGCAGAAATCTTTCAAAGCTGCTCGGTGTGACCTTGGGGGCAAGTCTCGAGTCAGGTGTTGTCACTTGATCCCGACTCCTCCGTTTAAGCAAACTCCTAACTGAAGCCAAGGGGGGTAGACCCTATCAAAAGAGTTTTCTAAGGCTCTTTAGATTGTTTTAATTGTTAAGGATGATGATGAGTGTTTATTAGGAGTTTTTAAGTGAAATAGTGAAAATTAACCAAGTTTGTTGCAAATTCGTTGAAGCATATCCACAGCATAATATCAACATGATTGAAATAATAACAATAATTGATAATAAGCAAATTGAAAAGATTATTGCTGAAACAAGTGAAAAAACCAGTGCCGATGGAGTCACAAAATTAGACAATGCTGCATGTAAATTGTAATGTTTTGCAAGTGTTCTTGGTTTATTTTAATTATGATGGAAGGATGAGTTGATTAAAGGGAAAAAATGGGATTCCCGATATACCTTGCGGTACGGGAATATGTCCTGATTTGGTCTAAATAGTTTTGCACAAGAACATGTGGGCTGGATTAGAGTCTCGAGAGCGTGTTCAACACTACACCAACAAGGATGTAGTCTAACGATGCCCTGAGGTCGCTTCCCAGTTGTTCCCGCTTCCTTTGCAAAATTTCTCCACTTTCGATCAAGTCGAGGCAACGCCGGATTTTTGTTTGAGGGAACTTAATTGAATGTTGTTAATTTAATTACTAGCCACTTCAATTCCTTTTGATGCACCTTATTGCTTGGACGAACCGTAGGGGTACAGAGCATACGAAAAAGAGTCCAATTTTTACAATTTTTTGAACAATGTTATGTTGATTTTAAGCCCAAGAATCTCTTTCAGGTCAAAGACCGTACTCGGGAGAGCAAGGGAGTCAATTCCAAAGTAAATGATTGAAACAAAAGTTTTCTAGAGCCTCTTTCGGGTCAAAGACCGTACTTGGGAGAGCAAGGGGGTTAGTATTCAATTTTGCCAAATATGGAAATAAGCCAAAGCAAACATACACAAAACTAATCTAGCATGAAAAAGAGACTTATCAAAAGTTAATCCTAAGTAAAGATATGATGAAAATTTTATCTAACTTTAACTTGCAAAATTTTTAAACTAGCCTAACAAAATGCTACTCTAAAGCGATGCAGATAGAAAGAAAATAATCAGTGGACAGATACAGGCTTCCCCCAAATGGGAGAAGAAGGATGTGGGAGCCGTAATCCCACCTGCTCTTTTATTAAGTCTTTTACAATAATTAAACTCGCCGATAGAGAGCGCTCTTGATCCGCAAAAGCGAAATTCAAGAAACTTTAAGGAAATTAAACTCTCTGATAGAGAGCGCTCTTGATCCGCAAAAGCGAGATTCAAGAGACTTTAGGGAGCCTTAAAGACTTAAGAATTTGCAAAGAACCTCAAAGAAGGGATTTTAATGGTTCCAAATCCTGAAATGGTTCAAGTTTCCTCGCTTTCCTGTGACACAAAGTAAACAAACCAGCAAACAAAATATTATAGAAGAGTGCCCAAAATCACTTTGAATTCCTGTGACACAAAGTAAACAAACCAGCAAACAAAATATTATAGAAGAGTGCCCAAAATCACTTTGAAAGTGTTTGGGCAACGTTAGAAAATTATGCAAAAAATTACTCTAAGCTATGCTAAACAAAAATAAAACAATAACTAAGATAAGTTGGTTTTTTAGACCAACTTTCTTAGGATCTTGGACAACCATGTTAGTTTTGTACCTAGGGAAGTGTTCCCTAAGTGACAATCCCCTAATGTCACTTAGAAGGGGGAAAAAGGTGACCCTCACATTAAATGACATTAATGAGACTTTATAAAATGAAAGTCACTTTTTTGCTAAAGTTAAGTGGGTGAGTGAAATAATTATTTAAGTGATTTAAATAAAGTGATTTTTACTCTCATTGATTCTTATCCATTGGATTGGATCTTTCTCCACCGTCGGATTAGATTCTCACTTAGGGTTAGACAAAAAGGGTTGAGTGAGGCATTTGGCTTCAT
Organism: Larix kaempferi; assembly: GCA_027924585.1. Lineage (NCBI taxonomy): Eukaryota > Viridiplantae > Streptophyta > Pinopsida > Pinales > Pinaceae > Larix > Larix kaempferi. The sequence goes on from BSBM01000445.1 coordinate 22,872,282, forward strand.
TCATTCTTGAGATTGAGAAAGAGAGAGGAGAGAAGAGCTTGGAGACTAGCACGCACTTCGAGGCAGCCACTCCACATTGGCACAAAAATTGAGGCACGAGTTGGGCATTTATTGCACAGTACGGTCTTCTAGTTAATGTCTTCAGCAGGCACATATCCCGAGGCTGCCATTTAAGCACTGAGTTCGAGGTTTAGTACAGCAGCATTAATGCTGGCTGTACAGCACAAAACCCGAGGCATTTATTTGGCTAAAAAATCGAGGATGCACACATCCCGAGATTGAAGGTACAGCAGTTAGTTCTGGGCACGAGTTTCAAGAAATTATGGGCACAAATTTCGATAGTGTTTGCACACAGCCCGAGGTGTATTCTGGGCACTTTTCCCAAAAATCTCAGCACAGTTTTCGAGGGGTTTGAGTGGCACAGTTTTCAAGGTTGTTGCACACAGTTCGAGGCAGATTTGGGGCACAAATTTCGAGACTGTATTCTGCACAGAAATCGAGGAGGACTGTACTTTACAGTCACTGTACTTTCAACACAGAAATTGAGGCACCCACGCACAGAAACCAAGGTTGCAGTTTGGCACCGTTTTCGAGATAAATTGCTGGGTGAAATGTCATGGTGGAGATAAGTAAAATTTCTGCTGTAATATTTATGTACTAAGATTTGCTGAAGAAATAAAATCTCTCTCTCTCTCTTACTGGTTTTCCCCGTGGGGGTTTTTCAAGGGCATAGTTGCCGAAAAATCTGAGTCTATCTTTTTATGGTGTGCATGTGTTTAAATATTTGTTTTCAGCTGTTATAGTGTTTTTCCTGCGTGTTTAATTGTTACAGTAATTTTCATAAGTAACCTTCAGCCTATGCAAAACCGGCTGAAGGTGAAAACCACTGAAAAGTTGACATAAACCAACAAGCAGCAAAATCCAGAAAAATCTACAAACCTTTATAGGGCAGCCAATAAATAGCACTTAAATGCTTGATTTAATCTTTGAAAACTTACAAACTAATCTACTTTCAAGCCTTTAAGATATATCAAAAATTTACTTGCGAAAATAGTAGATTAATCAACTCTAGATCTAATAAAACTTTTAATCTTTCTATGCCTTATATCTAAATAAAAATCAGACCTATCTAGATTTTGATTGAAGCACCTTAGATCTGACAATAACAAGTAACCAAGAGAGTAATTTAAATTTTTAAAAGGAAGGATGTGGAAAGAGTTGCCCTAGCTCGATCTTGTGAAGAGGAGGAGGTTCCTGTAGGACAAAAGAACATTAGTTTCATAAAATATTTGTGAAAGGAAGAAAATGCAGCTGGGCTTAAAATCCTCCTTCACTTTTGGTGATCTGCAAAACTTCACAACTACAAACAACCCATGATCAAATCTAGCATATTTTGACAAAAGAAATTTTGGAGAGCCTAAGTATAATTGACTACTTTTGGCTACTCTTTGACTTCAAATACAAAACATCAATAAGCAACTTGAAACTACAAATGCTTACCCTATGGATTAACAATAATCTTCTAAGCTAGAATAATTCAATGAGATTGCAAATATAGAAACAAAGCATAGACAAATATCACCTCAATGTGGATCAAGTATTCCCAATCATGACATTTGCACCATATGGACCTCCAAAGCCTCAACTTTTATTCAAAATTTTGCACAAAGGCAATACATTAAATAACAATACTAGCAGAGGTTCCTTGCATCCATCCTTGAAACAATGGAGCAAGCCTTGCTTAAATAGAGAAGAAGAGAGAGGGGGGCGAGTTCTAGAAGCCTCTAGGGCTTGGGGGGCTCAAATCCCAATCATAAGATATAATAAAGGATAGAACCAACACTTGGTTGGTGTAATATGAGGAGGTGGCAGCCATCTCATAAGAGGGGCGCCCCTCCTTGCTTTGATATCAACTCCCAACGAATGAGCAAAAGCCACATAAGGAAGTCGCCCATCCTAATGAAGGAGGGCGCAACTCTCAAGGAATATATGCTTGATGTGATCAAATCCTTAACTGAAAGCTCCAAAACTTGATTGAAATCACCTCCGATGCTGATTGCCATGTCAACTGGCCCTTTATTTGACTCAAATCCCTCTTTTTTAGAGAATTTGATTTTTCTCCATTATCTATTATTTCAATTAAATAATTCTCTTTTAATATTTTCGAGAGAATTTTTATTAAAGTGAATAATATTCATTCAAAACTTAGGAAAAGTGGGTTTTGGGGTTTTGTGGTTGCTCCGGGTTAGAAAATGAGCACCCCCAAGGCAAAAACAACCCCTAGACCACACTTTTATCATACTTTTGATTTTTTAATTAAAAACATTAAAAAAGCCCGTAAAACAGGAAAAAATGAAATTGTCCGAACTGACTCAAAATTCTAGGGGACCTAGTGCATGTTCATAATGACTCAATTACATGTCTAGCAAGCTCATAAACATTGACACATGAACTTTAATAACATACTAAGGCTAAAAAATCAGGATGACCATTCCAGCTTTGGAGGAGCGGGTGAAAAACTCATCGATTATACAATGCTTATTCAACATTGCATAATTGACAAGGAAAAAACCCCATGATATGATCACCGTTGATAAAAAATTCCTAGGAGGCCAAGTTCTTTACATAAGACTGTCTTGCTAGTACATTTTTACAATATCCCCAAGGGGTACGGACATGCAATTATTACAAAAGGGGGCCAAAATGGCCCCGAAAAAGACTTCCGGACTTCTGAACACTGACGATGAACATTGAACATGTTCATAACACTGGCGGCTCACAAGAAATCCAACTATGGTACAAAATAGTTGGTAACATAAAGGACAGTTTGATCCCTCACATCATGGAGAAGAAGTCAGCTAAGGATATGTATGATGCCTTGATCACTTTGTTTCAAAGTGTGAATATTTTCCGCAAGATGCTTTTGAAGAACAAGCTCACCACCATCCACATGAGTGACATTGACATGATGGATAACTACTTGATGAAGATCATTGAGTTGAGAGATCAGCTTGCTGCCATAGGGTTGAAGGCCATGGATGAGGAGCTATTGCCTATAGCACTAAATGGGTTCTCTTCCTCTTGGGAACACTTTGTGCAAGGTATCTGTGTTCGTGAGAGACCACCTTTGATTAGCTTTGGGATAATTTCATCCAAGAAGAGATAAGGCTAGAGATAGTTGTAACCGGAGTGGAGGAGATCTAGAAGCTAACCCTCATCGGGAAGGTGAGGAGAGGAGGTAAGAAAAGAGGACTTGAGAGAGGTCAAAAGGGGAAGAAGGAAGATTTATGTTCTTTGAACTAGGGGATGAAAGACAAGTCATGTGAAGTTTTTCAACTTTCAAGTGCCACAAGATGGGCCACTATGCATCTCAGTGTCCTTAGATGAAGAAAGAGAAGGGAAAATGACAACAGTAGAAGCAGTTTGTAGGGAGAGAAGAAGCTTCAGCTCGAGGGGATGAGTTAGCATCTGAGCTTGAGACAACCTTCTCCATGGTTTTGTGCCTTTCCACTAACATTGTCTCTAATGTAGGGTGGTATGTGGACAGTGGAGCATCCAAACACATGACCCTTAACAAGATTGTTTTCAGTAGATGTGAAGAATAGTAGGTTGGCATTAAAGAGGAGAGGGGCGATGGTGCCAGTTTTCTAGTTACATGAATTGGTTCAGTCTCTTTTCAGATGCCATCATGTGAGGTTCTTGAGCTACCTGATGTTTTGTATGTTCTGAATTTAACAAAGAATCTTCTTTCTTTTTCAGCCATGATAGATCTTAAGTGTGTGGATGAGTTTGATGATCGACGTTATTACAAGAGATTGCAGCTATGATACTAGTCGAATTTTGGTCAACGGTATGTGCGAAGGTGGCCTTTATAGATTGTTTACTGATCTAATCAAACATGGAGCTTTGGTGCATCACAATGAGAAATTGTGCAAACTCAGGCATAAGAGATTGGTCACCTGCACTAGGGAGCATTACCTCTTTTGAAGGATATGGTGCAAGGATTGCCAAACTTCAAGATCAATAAGATAGGAGTGTGCAGTTGGCAAGCATGTTAAGACTGCTTTCCCAAGTAGTGAGCATATATCAAGATAGATTCTTGATTTGATCCATTTAGACATATGTGGACCAATGACTTCAGCTTCACTGAGAGGTAACATTTACTATGTTTCTTTCCTTGATAGTTCCTCTAGAAAAACTTGGATCTACTTTATGAAGACCGAGGATTAAGTCTTTAGTAAGTTCCAATAATTAAAGCTGTTGTGGAGAATCAAATAGATAAGAAGATTAAGGTGCCGAGATTTGACAATGGGGGAGAGCACACCTCCAAAGACTTTGATGCCTTTTGCAGGGAAGGATGGATCAAGAGGGAGTTAAAATTTGAAAGTACCTTATACCCTTCAGCAGAATTAGGTTGCGGAGAGGAAAAATAGGTCCACCCTAGAGACAACCAAGGATATGATTCAGGTCTAGGTCTGTCCATGTGTCTTTGGCCAAAAGCATGCAGTGCGATTGTCTACATATTGAACAAGTGTCCTCATAACATATTAAAGGACAATACACTAGAGGAAGCTTTTACCAGTGAGAAACCTCTTTTATCACACTTTCGTGTTTTTGGTGTCCTGTGTATATTCATATTCCTAATGACAAGATCTAAACTTGAACCTTCTAGTATGAAGGGTATATTTGTATTTTGTCTGTTACAGTGAGTCCTTCAAGGCTTACTAGATCTATATTCCACCACAAAGGAAGACAGTGGTGAGTAGAGATGTGAAATTTGATGAGGATGCATGATTTCCTGGTACTGCAGGAAGCAGTAGACAACTGCAGTCATTTCAGCAGAGGCAGAGTATATGGCAGCCTTTTCTGCTCGTTGTGAGGTCATATGGCTGCACAAGTTGATAGTAGAGTTGACTGAAGAGATGTTGGAGCCTAAATTTGTTTACCGTGACAATCGGAGTTGCATCAAGCTCTCTGAGATCCAGTGTTTCACGATCGCTCCAAGCACATCAATATCTGGTACCATTTCTTCAGAGACAAAGTTCAGAAGGGAGCAGCGGTTCTCGAGTCTGCTCCTTCAGATTTGTCGGTGTCTGACATTTCGGCTAAGACCCTGCCAAAGGGTAACTTTGAGATGTTGAGGGAGACTTGGTTTGGTGGAGAACAACTTCCTTGCAAAGGAGTGGTAGTTTACCTATTGCTTTGTATGTATTCTCCTTCAGCAGTGGCACATGGTCCAGCATATCCGATTTCAGTTTTGATGTCTGTGCAGCGTTGATTGCTGTGTGTGAGGAGGGCACAGTTAATGAAGATGTGGCTTCAGTTTAATAGGCAGCCTGTGTGTGAGGTTCATGCATACACCATATTTAGCATGCCTTAGAGTTTTTTCCAGTTTAGGAACAACTGTCCTTTCTTAAATTAGAATGTGTGCTTTTTTGTCCTAGTTCAGGTGCTTTCCTTATCTTTAGTTTTAAGTGCTGTTATCAAATTACGAAAAGTGCATAACCAGATTTAGCGTAGGTGCTTTATTCTAGGTGGGGGTTTGGGTTAGGTCTTTTTCCTAACTTAGGCGCATCAGAGGGATAGTTCTTTTTTGTAAACTCTAGTCCTCTATTAGTCTACCAAAGAGAGATGGGGTGAATTCACTAGACACAAAACTGAATGAGTTAGATACTTTAGTTTTGAGCTACTACATTATAATTTCTTCTTTCAGTCAATAGAAGACAGATGTGATTGATAGCTAGAGTCTTGTGTTTGCCATTCATATTTTCCGCTTGTTCGTGTATGAAGATCTAGCATTCAGATTCTACCGCTTATAGGAGTTTGAAGGTTTCAGTTTCATAGCTGTTAGGGTTGAGGTTTTAAAGTGCAGATCTGCCAACCATGTACTGAAATTTAACAGAGTTAATATGAATTACCGTCTCCTACCCTGATTAGTTGATATGCATGGTGTGAGTGAGAGGACCAGCCATGGTCATTCAAATTGACAGTGAATTCTTCGCATTGAAGTAGAGAGTCTTCTGTTAAAAGGTTACATGTTAGGTTGCTTGAACAAGGCTATGGAACTTGTTGATAAGCTTTCTTCCTATTAATTGTAAAATCAAACTGTAACCAGCAACATGCCCACAAGTTACAACACAGCCTAGCATCCTACAATGCAATTTTATTTCCATTTACTGCATGGGCATGTCATATGCTTTGCCTGTGGGACATCTCATGCATGACTCCTTTCATTGTAGTTAGCATGTGTCCATCTGTTGCCCGATAAGCATGAAATCACAATATTCTTGGCATATTTGAACAATTATCTCATCTTGGGCATTGTCATTAGGAGCTTCCTTAGATAAATGTGCATTTGAAATATTTTTGATTTTTTCTTTAAATTGTTTTCCAGGGTGGAGATTTGAGATACTGCCAAAAGTGTGGTCATTACAAGCCGCCACGTGCACATCATTGTCGTGTCTGCAAAAGGTGTGTACTAAGGATGGTAGGTACATGAAATTCTTTATCTTCTATTCTCAATTGCTTTGGATATGTTGGTGCTTATTGGTTTTCTCATCATAGCTATGATAATACTTTCAGAATAGATCTATTCTATTTTTACTTACTAAGGCGACAGTTTAAGGAGTTTATTGGAATATACAGGTTGATAACTGTAATAGCAAAGCTGACTCTTATTTTGAGAAAGTTTTATGCAATAGGTTTTCATATCTAGACTGGCTAACTTGCTTGATGATGGGTGTTTATTACAGGATCATCACTGTGTGTGGATAAATAATTGTGTTGGGCATGAAAATTACAAGGCTTTCTTCCTATTTCTATTATATGTTGTTCTAGCATGCATCTATGCGCTGGTAATTTGCAAAATTTCCCTTATAACCATTGTTTTAAATTAAATTTGTTCAAAAAATTTGATCATTGAAGGTGGTGGGGAACTATGGATTGTAATGTTGAAGTTGGTGGGTTGCAGGTACTCCTTGTAGGCAGTGCAATTCAGGAACTCCATGATGAAGAGAGACGATCTGGAAATATTTTCAAGACTTCTTATGTGAGCTGCTTGACTTGAACTATATCGATATGCTGTACATTCTGAGTTAGGCCCTCTCAATATTATTAGGACATTAATATGAATGAAGTCTAGACTCTAAGCCAAAGAGTGCATATATGTGTAACCATTGTATACCATAATAAACTTATGTTTTCTGTTGTCTCAGATTCTCTGTGGATTAATTCTTATTCCCTTAACCGTGGCGTTAATAGTTCTCCTTGTTTGGCATATGTATCTCCTTTCACATAACAAGACTACCATAGAGGTCAGTTAACTGCTGTTTCTCATGTAGCTACTAAAAATGGATGCATCTCAAGATTCAGTTTAAATCATAAAGCTTTAAGATATTGTCTTACAGGATCTGCTTGTCTGTTTTATTGTTGTTGCAGTATCATGAAGGTGTGCGAGCTATGTGGTTAGATGAGAAAGCAGGACGAGTTTATCGCCATCCATATGATCTTGGACTCTTTCGAAATCTTGTTTTGGTAAGAGAATTTTCAGTTTCTCCTGCCTTCACCCTCCTGCTTGCTGGGCATGAATAAATGAAGAGAAATCTGAAATACATTCATACAAAACAAACATGAGTACATATCAGGCAACTATCTTCCATTGGTAGATTCCATTTTTTTATATATTAATGATATATTGCTATCTATTTTTGGGCTAGTACTTATCACTGCCAGTCTAAAAAAGGATTTCTTCAGTTCTTCTAGTAGGCGTTCTGTTTTCCAACCATGTTGGACAATGAATACTATGGCACCAATCCTGTTGTTAGTACTTTTTGATAATTTATAAATCATATTATTTCAATTATATAAATACTATGTTCTATAACTGACATTGTTTAATACTTTTTATAATTCTGATATGCTACTTTTAATACATTTGACTAAACTGACTTAAATGTATTAAAAGTTGAAACCGACTTTCAGGGTGTTCTTGCAGATGACCATTTTTTTAATGTAGTAGGAGAGGTATGCTATCACTCACTGGATATCATTTGGATAACTATTAACTTCACAGTAGAATACATGGTTGGTGAATACTATTATACATAAGAGCACCCAAGTTAGATTCCTCATAAATAGGATAAATATGCAATAGTTGAATTATATCAGCAAGGTTGAATGTCAATATGGCAATATCAACTAATTAAAATGATAGCTTGGATGGTTAACAACGGTAGCCGCTTAGCCCATTTAGTTGCAACCATTTGCACCTGACCTTTATGAACTGTTAGTAGTTACTTATAAATCACTACTAATCATGTTTGTAGTTCATCTAACTTATTGACCTGGCAAATCCTGTTGATGTTGCTGTCAAGAGTGACTGGCTGATGCAACTAGTCTTATGTCAATGCAAGCACTCACTGCTGGGGATGCAACTAACTGCAGCTATAATTTAAAGTCATTGTCCCTGTTGCAACTACCATGCCATACTGGGAAGTCTTTTAACTTTATATATATATCTGGTGTTGTATTTATTTACACACATCATTAACATGCAGACACGTGCATGTACACAGATATAAACACCTAATTTTCAATTTCGAAGTATGATAAGATGCATAAAGAATTATGAATGGATCAGCTTTGTTGGGTTCCAATATGCCAATAACATTGCCTTAGATGCAAGATAGATTGACTGGTTACTGTCCAAATAGTGACAGCCTGTTTGGTTCAAACTGTTCAGTCATGATTTTCCTCAGCAGTTAATCCTTAATCAATACCAATTATGTAATGGTTCATTTAATTTGTCCACCTGGCCAGTATTGAAGCAGCAGCTTCTGCTGCTTGGAATAGAGTCTATGCTTTAATAATGGTCATATCTTAATGTGATATACTTAGCATAGTATCTTTATGATAGGAGTTAAATAAAGTGACTTAAGTGATTAATTATGTCACCTGTCATATTGATAAATAAGGTTGTAAAGGTTAATTATCATCTAAGTTATGTCTTTACATGATGGTAGTTGGTTGTATGGGTCATTGGTGATTGTCTCTCTCATGAGACATATCATTATTTGTGTATCTCGTTACGACACATCAAATTATATCATCTCTCTTTCTCTATGTGCAACTGTACTGTGTATGTGCATATTTTAATAATATAATATATATCAAAGCCATGGTTAATTAACTTAATTGCCATCTGGGAGGTCAAATTGCACAATACAGGGTATTTGAAGAGTAAATCATCGTGGGCAGATCAACACAGTTGTGGCCAGGAATCTTGGCATAGGGTAAGCAAGGGTGTGAGGTAGCACAAATCACATAGGGAGCAAATTGGAGGCACATGAAAAATATAAGTTTGCATATGTTTTAATTTTTGATTGTATATTAAATTATAAAGGGGTTTAATATATTAATTTTCCTAATGTTTTAAAACCTAGGAAGAAAAAGATAAATATTAAAAATTAAAGAGGAAGACTTGATCTTAGAAAATTTGACGATTGACAGGAAAAAAATATATATTTAAAGGAAGTACATGACGGCTTGGGCTCATAGGTCAACTGGAAACTCACTTATTAATTATTATAGGCAATAGACAACAGTTCCTCATGACAGTCAACAACTGGATTTGGTTGTTAACTGTTTAGATGGTCGCAGGCACAAGGCTTGCGTGGGTCTAGAATGCTGATGACAAGAGTCTAAGTGCACTCCAAGTCACTGCAGGAGATTTGACAAATAGCTCCTAGTGGTCAGAAAATAGGTTTGATGGTAGATGGGTTGCAGGGTGTGAGAAATCCATAGGAGGACTCACGTGGGGTAGGGCTGTCGACCTAATGATGTTTGCTGGTAATGAATGATCTTTCTGATGGTAAAACAACATAGTAGCACTAGTACTGCTCCAGAGAATTGGGGAGCCTATACCTGCCGTATCCCCACCCCCGGGAGCTTTGGAGCTTGTCAGGGCTGCTCCTTTGTTGTTGCGAGCTTCTTTCGGAACTTGGGAGCTTTTTGGGAGCTTGATTTGGGTGATCCCTTTTTTTAGGAGCTTGTAGAAACTCTTTGTTTGTGTAGCAGCATCTAGAAGCTCCTCGACTATTAGGGAGCTTTTGCAATCTTCCAACCATGTGGGGTCCAAAATCCTATTAAAAAATGCCAAAAATCAATTGAATCCTTGTTGTTTCTCATGCCAAAAATGCGCCAAAAATAAAAAATCAATTGACTCTATTAATCACGACATATAATTTTTTTTCAAGGCTATGAAATAAGAGGGCTTACACCTCTTAGCTATTTAGATCTGTTCACACTCAAAATATACTTTACCAATGTACTTAAGTGAATAAACATGAATCTTTCTACACTAGTACTATGATATTGAACAACTTTAAATGTCTTTAGATACCTAACATTATTCCTAAAGATTTGTTATGATCCTCTCTAGTGGTGTAATGGGGGCTGAATAATGGGGGCTGAAGGGCCCATTTGGAGTAATAATAGTGGAGACCATTTAATGTAAGGTGGACTAGGTCCATAATGTTTGTTATTATTAAATAAGGCCCACTATGGTAGTTAGTATTGAATAATGTAATGGGGCCTCGTTAAAGAAGGTCCACTAGATAGTTAGGAGGTTGTTATGTTTAGGATTCATGAAGAAAAGTGGAGAGAAGAAAATCAGCAAGGTAATACAAGATTGAATCTTCCTAATTAAAATCCCTAAATGGCTGAGATCAGAAGAAAAGAGGGTCAATATGGAATTCATGGCAACAAAACAACTACATAAATTAGGCGAACTTACTTTTATTAATCAGAGATGCTAATGCATAATTCTGGCACAAATCAAGACAAGTCTGCCAGGAACCAGAGGGGATGCAGACCATAGTTACTACTGTAGACCTTGTTAACTCGTGAAAATATTAAATTGCACTCAAACAATTGGACAAGAAAAAGACAAGAAGCTTTGGATGTTGAAGAAGAGTGAATAATGGCACTGGTGATTTTCTTTTTTCCCTGCTGCTTCTTTTATGCCTGTGAGTCACTACGTTTTGACATCTTTCAAAATAAAACTCTTGTCTGAATATAGCTACCATGCAAGGCCAGCCTATCCAAGAACAAGATGATCATAAAACAATACTAAGAACAGTGTGGGTGAAATTTAGATGCTGAAGATGAGCTAAAATTTGAAATGTTGTGAGAAATGGTGCAATAGATGAAGTTTTTCCTCCAACAACCTCTCATCCCAAATATCATGAAAACTGTCTGGATCATAATCATCCTCCCAATGCATGCAAAATTTATGTACCAATTGTGCAAATGAAGAGATTTTTTTACCTTGTCTAGGTCCCAATATCATTCTATGGCATCGCCATCAAAGGTAGATACAAAAAATTTCATCATTACATCCACATGATTAATACCAAGATCCAACATTACTTTTATGATGTATGTAACATGTCTTATTGCTGAATCAATATGTACATAGAAACTCAAGCCATACCCATCAAACTTTTCAGAAACAACATCATCAAACTCATGTGGATATCCCGGGATACATGAGGTGTTGAGATATTGTAACTTCAAAGAATATTATATTTGTACTTTATTATTCCGGAGATGTTTTATTCCTCCGTGAAGATCTTATTGTATATCCGGAGATGTTTATTCCTCCGTTGGAATGTGGTAACTCGGGTTATTAGACTTCCGTAGTGGGGGTCGGCCCTGTATGTGTTATGTGGGTCAAAGGGTTATTAGACCACCCTAGAGGGGTTGGCCCAGTCAGTTGTAGTGGGGTATTTAACCCATTGGTTAAATACGAGCCTACGTGTACTTGTGTAAAAGATATGTCAGAGTGGTGTATAAATAGAGGAGGTGTGTTCCTCATTTGATACACTCACTCACTTGAGAGTAGCGCACTTGTGGAGGAGAGGTCTGCTATGGTGGAGGAGGAGATCATATCTTTGGTTTGCATCTTTGTATATTGCTGGTCATCTATATTGAGGAAGCTTTGCTGGGTTTTCTACCCCATGAGGGTTTCCCAGGATAAATCTGTGTCTCTTGTGTTTATGCTGTGCTTGTTGTTTCTTCAGTGATCCTGTATATGCTATTATTGTGAAATGGAATGTGATGCTGCTATTTTATGTCTTAGCATATTGAATTTTAACATGGTATCAGAGCTAACCTGAAGGAAGACAAGGTATGGCACTTACGACACTTGCTTTACTTACGACAATTTGAAGGTTAGGGTTTTATATAGCAAAAACCAGTCATCGTGGAACTTTCGCTATAAATCCATTTTGGCGAAGGTTCAAGATCTGAAACCTTTACAGGTCGTAGATAACATCCCCAGGTACCTTGTGTCCAAAGGGCACCCTCAGATTCGTTGTACTTTGTAAGTTATGATCAGTACAAGTTAGGGTTTCTGCCTCTTCCAGATCTCAGTCAAAATCAGGTGACCTAGGAAAAAAGGTCATAACTTGGGCTAGGAAGCTCCAAATGAAATTTCGTAAAAAGTGACATGTAGTACACAGACTGTACTATCTCAGGAAACTTTTTCAGAGGCTGAAGCTGAACCAGTGACACGTGGCACGCCGTACAAGTTCGCTCTCCTGTTTTATCCCATAAACAGGTCACGTTGCGACACTTGGCATAACTCTCTCTTAGAGAGTCCAATTGAGGTAAGACCTGTCAGGATGGAAATATAACAGGTCGAGCTATCTCAGGAAAAGTTTTCAGAGGCCGAAGTTCAAACAGTGACACGTGGCACGCCGTACAAGTTTGCTCTCCTGTATTATCCCAAAACAGGTCACGTTGCGACATTTGGCATAACTCTCTCTCAGAAAATCCAATTGAGGTCAGATCTGTCAGGATGGAAAGATGACAGGTCAGGCTACTGCAGAAAAAGTTTTCAGACCCTGTGGAGCTAAAAGTTCGGAGTTACAGCAGAAACAATCAGGTACATATTTCTGTCAAAACAGAATTATTTTTGGAGCACCTTCATTCATGGCTTCTGGAATTTAGGGTTTCAGAGAAAGTTAGAATTTTTGGAATCGGAATCCACGACTGAATGCTACTCAGGAAAATCGAAATTTAGAGACCAAGATTGAATTTTTTGGTTGGGTAGAAGACCGGGCTTGATCAAACCCTAGTTCAGGATTTTGATCGGAAAGATGGAAAATTAGGGCTTCAGCAAAAGTTGTAATTTTTGAAGTCTGTAACCACGGTTGGAAGCTCCTCAGAAAAATAAGCGTTTAGAGCCTTGGATCAAACCTTTTGATTGGGAATAAGGGTGGGCTTCATCAAACCCTAGTTCGGGATCCTGTATAGAAGATCCAGAAGTTTTGAAGGCAATTTTGAGGGGCCAAATTTTGGAGATTTCAAAATTGAAGTATGCTAGTTTGTTCACCTCAGCAAAACACATCCTTCCATCCATTCAGAAGTGTGAAAGTCAAAGATTGAATTTTTAGGGTTTCTCTAGCAAACCCTAATCAAGCTCCAGATCAAGTTTCAGGGGGAGTTGAGGCTAAAGCCTTACATAAGAATACTACAAGAAGTCTCGACAGGTATGACTTAAGGAGGTTCAGGTATGTCTTGAAATCTGATTCTTGATTAAGTTCATGATGTGTTTGTCTTCATATTATTTATTAGTACAATCTTGATTAATGTTAGAATTGCCTTATCACCCTAGTAACAGTATGAATGCATGTGAATGATCGAAGACATTCATCGATTAGGGATATATGATTGTACTAATGCATTATGGTGTTGTGTGAGGTTGATGTTGTCTGCTAACAAGATACAGGTACATCACAAAAGACAAATCAAGTTCCATGACCATGACAACATGAAGACAAAGACTCATCCATAATCTTTGTTCTACTTACGAGGTATGTATGACTTTGTTATATTATGCTTAACCTATGAGACATGCAGGTTCTAACTCAGGATCTCTAAATCATTGAAGAGATTGTTTAGGTATGTTGTACATAACTAAGCAGGTATACTAATCCAGGTATGTTTTCCTATGTCAAGTTAGAATCTTACCTTGTGTTAGGATCCCTTATATAAGTATACTTGGTATGATTGGTTATGCTTATTCATAAAGCTAGTAATCAAGGGTTTATGAATATTATGTCTTTTATCTTGATTGATGATATCTTGAATACTAATGTTTATTATCTATGATCATGACTATACATATTCAAGATTATTTAGAATTATAATGTTTTGATTATATTTATAATATACTAATGAATGTATGTTTGTGTATGAGATCATGAGGATAACACTAGTGCACACTTGAGCATGCACAATGGTACAGAATGAATAGAAGTTCAAAAGACATTTAGAAGATCAAGCGGGAGGCAACCACACAAACATAAAAGATAAGTATTTGAGTTGTTATTTGAAATAGTAAATAGATTGTATGCATATTTGTATTCATGCTGAGTGTAAACATTCATAGAGCATTGAACAGTATACTACTAATATGCATATGATTGGTAAGTTGGACAAAACATTCCATTGTAGCTTGTCTAGAATGAAACCTCTTTGCTGACATGTTGAGAGCTGTGCACACTCTCGATAATATGTTCTGGTAGAGATGGAAGGCATCTAGATAGCCACTGTATGCATACAGGATATGGAAAAGTGTTGTGCCAAAGTATTGGTCAAAATAGTTGCATAACTATGTAAATGATATCTGTATGCATAATAGGTTATCATGTCAACATGATTTCATGATTATGAAGTATTACTAATCATGTACTTAATTTTGTTTTGTAGGAAAGATCATGAAGAATGATGAACACCGAACAAGTAATGGATGTTCAACAAGAAGATGTTCAAATCAAACAAAATATAGAAGGCTCGTGGCTAAAAGATTCTCTTAGAAAGAGGAAGAGAATCATGACGAGATGTTTGCTCCAAGTGACTAGATAAGACCATTCTCTTAATGATGTAATTAAAGAAGAAGTGTGAATCAGGTTCTGTATGGGTACCCAGGATCGATAGTAAATTGATGAGCTTAATGATCACCATGGGTGATGTGGATCTCAACCTTTGCTACAAGGTTGAATATGGTTTCTATACACATATGACATGGATGCAAGAAGGAACTCACCACAGAGTTCGAATAATGTTGAGGCTCATATCAGTAGACCAATCTAACAAGAGATGGCACAGATAGATGGCTGCATAAATGAAAATGAAAGATATCATATTGATGCATTACTTCCTAGGTCTAGAAGTATGGCAAGGATCATAAGGAATCTTTATCAACCAGGGAAAGTATGCCAAGAAATATTAAAAAGACTTGAGGTGTTGGAATGGCCACTCTTATGGATTCCAACTTGAAGCTGTTAGGGGATGACTCATCAGAGTTAGTGGATATAACTCTATACAGTCAAATTATTGGGTCATTGATGTATCTAACATATACTAGGTTAGATATATGCTTTGCTGTGAACACCTTGAGTCAGTATCTAGTGGAAACTAGATGTGTTCCCCTGATAGTTGCAAAGCATGTGACGAGGCACCTAAAGGATACAATGGACTTTGATCTATGCTATCTTGGAGATCATGACTTCAGATGGCTACTCAGATATTGATTGGGCAGAAAGTGTATCAGACAGGAAGAACACATCGAGAGGATGTTATTGTCTGGGATTAGCCATGATCTCGTGGTTTAGCTGGAAGCAGTCTAGTGTGGCTCTCAGCACAAGCAGAATATATGGCTGCTTGCTCTGCTAGTTGTGAAGAAGTTTGGCTTCAGGATTGTTTGACTTAGAGATAGAACCAACTGTGATCCTATGTGACAAATAGAGTTGTATCAAGATAACATAGAATCCAGTGTTCCATGATAAGTCAAAGAACATAGGGATCTAACAAGATATGACGCAGAAAGGAACTATAAAGTTTGAATTTGTAACAGGTTACCGATGTACTAACCAAACCTCTACCTCAAGTGAAGAAGTTACCAACATACTAACCAAACCTCTGTCTCGAGTGAAATTTGAATACTTCCGAGACAAGCTTGGTGTAGCTCAAAAGGACCCTCCTCGAAAGGGGGAGTAGTATAGTCACTGATGATGAGATTGTCTCATTGAACAACAAGGTCGATGATGAGGTAACCTGTTCTCTACACCTAGATACTTAGAAATATTTAGATTTAGGACTCTTATGCTTAGAATACTTAGTTTTACTTATACATGCTTTTGATGTTAGATGTATTAGTAAGAATACATGTGTAATACCCCAATTTTGAACCCTTAGGCAATATTGGCTCTAATGTAAATATTGCAAATACGCGATGTATGTTTCCCTAGCGTGGAGCTCAAGGCCAAGGCCCCGCTAGTTTATGCTCGGATTTTATTTAAATTAGACACGCTTGATATTTTGTTACCCACGTGCTATTAAGCCATGGGATATTGTAAATTGATGTAAATATTTAACATTGAAATAAAATACCAAAAACTGGCTATGGAGGCAACGAATGAGAAGGGGCCACGTGTATCCACTAGGGAGTGGTGAGGGGGCTATGGGATTAAACCCTAGGCTGCCATTTGTCATTATGAGAACCCATTGACTTCCCTAGGTGACATTAATGCCTGCTGTAAGAAGGTGGTTGAGATTTTCAGCCCATGGCTTCAATGGAGCATGGGCAGCCCTGAAATTCGTATGGGTGGGCATGGGCTCTGATTGCTTGGGTAAGAAGTCACTCAACCTCATGGGAGGTTGCTTCATTCTCACCCCAGTCCATTGTGAAACTACCTAGCATCATTCCCATCCAAAAACGAGTGCCAGCAGTGAGGAAAAACCAGAAATCGCGACCTTGAGAGAACCCCGTTTTTGAAAGACCAAAAACGTCCAGATTTGGCATGGGACAGGGAAATCCAATGGGGGATCCAATAGCATGAACCTTGGGGCAAATTTGGGAGCATTAGCTACCCCGAAATCAATGGGAAAACCCAGTTTTTGCAGCTCAGAAAACGAGTGACGGATTTGAGCATTTGGTGAGCAGAATGGTGAGAAATCAAGTTGGGATTGACTATGCAGAGGTTGGGTGTGCTTGATAAACCCAGTGAAGGCTAGGATCTCAAAGATCAGCAGCTGGACCTTTCTATGCCCATCCTGAAGAGCACTGGAGGGAAGAGTTTCCTGAGGGACTGTGTAACAGAGAAGGGGATCTTCCTTGTGTTGGATGTGGTAGGTAATGTGGGTGCCTAACTGTTGAGTTCACTTGAGATGCCTGTAGCTCTGTGGTTGAGCTCACTGGCTTAGCACTACCCTCCTCTATCTGCTTGGATGCTTGACTGAAGCCATGACTATGAGTGAACCCAGCTAGTCCTCCATAGTGGATACACAGCCCAGCTCGGGGGTGATCTCTCAGCTGAAGGAATATAGGCTGGATAGAGATCTACGGTTGGGAGGAACGTTGCCTTCACGTAGCCAGTTGTTGGACGTCAAATTCTCAAGATAAGTGTTCTGTGGATTATAACTTGTTCCATTTTGTGTTCTGCAATATGTTAAATTGCCCATGTGTAATGAAATGAATTAATATAGAATCCATGCATGGCATATGAATGCGCTTGGGTCTCTGTAGGTGGAATCATTCTCTGCTGTGATTGATATGATTGCAATTACTGTCTGTTTGAGTGCTTGTTAGCATGTTCATTCCGCTGTGTTTTATATGGAAACGAATTTGCATATAGAAGTTTTAAAATGTTAGGAATTTATGTGCAAAAATTATTGGGGCTAAGTCTCCGATAAGCCCGTGTGTTGTTAACGTTTTCCCCTCCTTGCCTTTGACGATGGAAGGGGGCGTTACAACATGCTTTTGATGATAGATGTATTGATGAGAATACATGTGAGGATTGTATCATCCTTGAACACTTGTTCTAAAGTGAGCCGTAGACAGGTGTCTCCGAGAAAGAAGAGGGATTGTATCATCCTTGAACACTTGTTCTAAAGTGAGCCGTAGACAGGTGTCTCCGAGAAAGAAGAGGGATTGTATCATCCTTAAACACTTGTTCTAAAGTGAGCCGTAGACAGTTGTCTCCGAGAAAGAAGAGGGATTGTATCATCCCTGGACTTCAGTCCCTGAATTGATCCGTAGACGTATGGTCTCCGAAAATGAAGTCCTTAGTGGACAGGTAGGGATTGTATCATCCCTGGACTTCAGTCCCTGAATTGATCCGTAGACGTATGGTCTCCGAAAATGAAGTCCTTAGTGGAAAGTTAGGGATTGTATCATCCCTGGACTTCAGTCCCTGAATTGATCCGTAGACGTATGGTCTTCGAGAATGAGGTCCAAAGTGGACAGATGGGGATTGTATCATCCCCGGACCTTGGTCCCTGAATTGATCCGTAGACGTATGGTCTTCGAGAATAAAGTGATGGGGATTGCATCATCCCGGAACCACTAGTTCAAAATGTACGTGATGGGGATTGTATCATCCCCGGACTTTGGTCCTTGAATTGATTCGTAGACGTGTGGTCTCCGAGAAGTGGGGATTGTATCATCCCCGGACTTCGGTCCCTGAATTGATCCATAGACGTGTGGTCTCCGAGAAGTGGGGATTGTATCATCCCCGGACTTCGGTCCCTGAATTGATCCGTAGACGTGTGGTCTCCGAGAAGTGGGGATTGTATCATCCTCGGACTTCGGTCCCTGAAATGATCCGTAGACGTGTGGTCTCCGAGAAGTGGGGATTGTATCATCCCCGGACTTTGGTCCCTGAATTGATCCGTAGACGAATGGTCTCCGAGAAAGTGATTTTTTATTATGATGTGGTTACTTGTATCGGTATGGATACTTGTATTGATGATGTGGATACTTGTATTGATGATGTGGTTACTTGTATCGGTAGGATACTTGTATTGATGATGTGGTTACTTGTATCGGTATGGATACTTGTATTGATGATGTGGTTACTTGTATCGGTAGGATACTTGTATTGATGATGTGGTTACTTGTATCAGTATGGATACTTGTATTGATGATATGTATACTTGTATTGGCATGAATACTTGTACTAATGATGTGGATACTTGTATTGTTATGGATACCTGTATTGATGATGATGTTGATGATCGTGAGATGACGATGCTGATGATTGTGTGATGACGATACTGATGATCGTGTGATGACGATGCTGATGATCGTGAGATGACGATGCTGATGATCGTGTGATGACGATGCTGATGATCGTGTGATGACGATGTTGATGATCGTGTGATGACGATGTTGATGATCGTGAGATGACGATACTGATGATCGTGAGGATCCAGATGTTGATGTTGTGGATACGATACAGCAGGGAAACGGGGTGTATATATATATATATATATATATAATCTAACTAAAATTTGACTTAATATATAAATTTTCAAGTTTTTTTAATGTAATAAATTTATAATATATATATAGTAATATACCGCACACACTATATACTATACACTTGTAACAATAAAAAAAATAAAAAATAAAATAAACAAGTTAAGTTAATAAATTTATAAGTTAAGTTATATATAAGTGAAATTTTAAACTTAAGTATATATTAACTTATTAGGTTATTTAAAGTTAAAGTTAAAGTTTTATTAACTTATATATACTTAAAGTTAAATTTTTATTAATTGATTTAACTTATTTATTATTTAATTTAAGTTATATATAGTTTAGGACTTAAGTGCATATTAACTTATTTAATTTTCAACTTATTTAATATTAACTTATATATTATTATATAGTATAGTACTTAATATTAATATATTATTAACTTATTAATTTGAATTTTACACATAACTTAATATTATTAACGATTAACTTAGCACCAGTGGATGCCGGATGCTGGACTGGACGTCGAACTCGGGCATCCGACCACGACCACGCGGACTGTCGATTGGAATCACGACCACGCGGATATGTTGGACTGGTGAACCTGGGCTTCCGACCACGAGCACGCGGACTGCTGATTGGAATCACGACCACGCGGATATGTGGGACTGGTGAACTCGGTCGAACGCGCACTGCCGACTGGAATCACAACCACGCGGATATGTGGGACTAGTGAACCCTGTTGAACGTGGACTGCAGACTGGTCACTGCTGAAACCAGAAGGCGGAAATCCCAACGCGGAGTCGCGGATTGCTGGACTGGTCGCGGACTGCTGTGTGTGCACCTTGGAGTAGGCTTGGACGCAGACCTGCTGAGTGCTGAGCGTAAAACTGAAACCAGGAAGTTGCTCAGTGCTGAGCGTAAAGTTTAAACCTAAAGCTGCTCAGATCTGTTTCATCTTTTCCCCGATCCGTTTCAGGATTTCGCAGATCCGTTTCCGAATTCGTGGATCCATTTCAGACCTCTTCGATCCGTATCCATGGCGTTTCAACCGCGTTTTGCATCCGTATCCGAAGCTTGGAACGACGTTTCAGTAGCCCTAGGGTGACGTTTCCGGTAACTTAGCACCAAGGTGATAGATTTGTATAACTCAAGAAGGATGCCGATGAGTTGATGGCCTAAGGGTGGAGAGTTGTGGATTTCACTATCCCCATCAACTTTCAAATCCCCAATGAGACATGGGCCTGTTGTGATGAGGCTAGAAGGGTAGGCGCCCCCTTGGAGTTGGATCCCCATATTTGGGTGTGACTTCGAACGTCTCGGCCTTAGTTAAGTTATGGGTTATTGGTATATTTGGCTTGCAGGCTGTTGGATATACTCTTGGGTTATAGTGGCATTCGTCGGCTTTGAATCTGGGCCTAGCCTAGGTAATCCCGACGAGTTACCGATTCCCATGGTTCAAAAAAAACTCAAGAAGGATGCCCATTGTCACCTCAACAACTCTTTCCCACACTTTTGGTTGGATCTTCTCCAACACAAGGGGGGCTTCTCTAAGGTATGACTATCAAAGCTATGGAGTGGGGGCTCAAGGTGAAAATGAAGAGTAAGCTTTGATAAAACAAAGTAGTTGTAGTATATGAAAGGAAAAGGAAATGGGGAAAAGGATATGGGAAAGAATGAAGGTAAAAAGAAGGGAACAAGGAGATGGGATGATGTGACTAGTGCACAATGGAGGAGCTAATTTGCCACATTCACAACAAGTTTGAGGTAGGCTATATGGTGGAAAGGACTAATTTCACACTTTCCACCTATTTAGATGAAGGAACTAATTTGATACATTCATTCTTAAGTATGTACTCAAGGTAAAAGGAACTAAGTTTTGATACACTTTGACCTTAAGTATTTGCTGGAAATAAGTGTAGAAATTACTCTTGGAGGGCTAGATTTACCACTCATCAAACAATATGAACATGTCGTTATATTAGGCTAAATTATTATTCCATTAGACTACACTCTAACACCCCTCTCAACA
Organism: Larix kaempferi; assembly: GCA_027924585.1. Taxonomy (NCBI): domain Eukaryota; kingdom Viridiplantae; phylum Streptophyta; class Pinopsida; order Pinales; family Pinaceae; genus Larix; species Larix kaempferi. The sequence continues at coordinate 22,893,641 of BSBM01000445.1, forward strand.
CAAAAGGTGTTGTGTGTTGTCTTATTATCCCCCTCAACACTATAGTGACATACTTGAGACCACACTCTAACACCCCCCCTCAACACAAAAGGCTTTGTGTGTTGTCTTATTATCCCCCAAAACACTAAAATGGCAGACATAACTGAAGAATGACATGTCTTCAGCTTGAAATCAACCATTTGTTTTTCTTCTTTATAGACCCTACATTGATGTTCTTTCTGCCATCACTTTCATGATGATGATGTTACCATCCCCTAAGACCAATAAGAACGTATAATTCACATTTGACTTTTGAACTTCCCTAGAGTTCAGACAAAAACCTCATTAAACAATTCGCGTCCCCTTAAGCAACCTTTCTCCCTCCAATAGAGTTTAGACAAACCTCATTAAACAATTCCCATCCCCTTAAGCAACCTATCTCCCCCAACAGATTTAGAATCAATCATCAGTGCTCCATCAAGTTGCCATCACCCTCACTTATATTCACGTCGAAGTAGAATTCACCTAGATAACCATTCATATCGAACAAGCTTAACTCCTAAATTTACCCTCGACTGGAGGCCATGCTGCTACCTTTTAAGCAGTCATTGCCATCACTTCTGTCATCATTGGTACCACCTTGCTCAACATGTTTCTTTTGTGAATCACAACATTCTTCTCGCCCTTTTCCTCCCTCGTGCACATATTTTGGGGGCACAGTGGCCATTGCATCCTTGCTAACAATTGTGACTCCATCACCTCCATACCTATGCTGTAGGGAGTGTGAGCGGGAGCGGAAAGCAAAATTTTCAAAAGCTTTTGTTTTGGGAGCGTTTTTTATATAATACATATTTTAATATATTTTGATCCATATATATTAAAAAAACATGTATAATGCCAAATTAGCTATAGAAAACATGAAAACATAGATATAACCATTTAGTACACATATAACATCAATCATCTAGGAGCTATAACTTATAACATTGTCATCAAATGATCAATGATCAATCATCAATAACATCAACCTTCAAATTTCAACATATAGTATTTGCCATCAACAAACTCTAATAGATAACATCAACCATGAAATGAAACAAAGCATCATAATATCATATTCAATACCAAAGAGTTGTAAGATGCAATCAACAATTTAAAGTTTAAACTTCAAAGGTAGGTTCAAGATTCAAAGGTCAAAGTTCAAAGTGGTCCATAATAAACATGAAATACAAAGTACTATGATACTATCTATTAAGCTTTCCTCTTGCCATGAGAAACTTCCAATTTTTTTACTTGTGGTCTAGGTGGTATAGGAGCTGATGGAAGTGATCGTGGAACATGAGAAGAAGATGCATGCCCCCCACGGATTGCTGGACATTGTGAAGCTAAAGGCAAAACTCCTACATCTGGAAACTTGCTGGTGGTTGGGGGTGGTATCTCCGTTGTATGAATTTGATCACCATTGTGATCACCCAATAGTTCAGACTCATAAGCGCTCTTATGCTATGGCTCCATCCTCCACATTAGCCTCCTCTGGATTGTTGTCCCAAGTCAATTTTTTTTTATATCATTTTTAGCCCTTCACAATAATGGGACAACAACCTCAAGTTGTAGTGCACATAAACCAAGCTTTTTGCCTGTTCTACATTCAAACTGTTTCTCTTGACACCGTTGATGAAGTTGTAGGTGCTCCAACCCCTCTCTGTAGAAGAACTATTAACAACCCGTGAAAGCACCCTTGCCGCCAATTTATGTAGATATGTGGTAGAGGAGCCACGCATGTTCCACCATTTGATAGGACTCAGCCGATCTCGATCTTTGGTTGCATGCAGGGTACCAAAGACTCCATGTTCACTGATGTATATGCTCAATTCACTCCATACTTGAGCACACTCCTCATCATGGACCAACTTGTCTAATGCAAGCATATACCCATTTTGCACCTCTGGATCTGTGTGTTTTTTTCCTAACTCCACTCCCAGATGCAAGTTGGGCCAACGAAGATTGAGAATAATATTTTGGGGTAAGGACATATGCAAGGGCATGGAGTGGAACATTTAGATTATCCCACCTTTTGACCACATGTTTATGAATATGGTCATACAAGATTGCATCTCTTTGCTCAACAATGTCTTTGATTTGATCAAGCATGCTATCCATTTGCTCATACACCTCCCCAATCACCGACTGATTTGTATCTGCAAAATGAATCATACTATAAACAGGCTTGGTGAATTGCAGAACGTACCTAACCTATGCCTAGAACTGACCATCAAGAATAGTGTCCTCCACCTCCTAAAAGTATATCTATCAGATGTGCTTGTAGCTTTGTCTTTCAATCCCTACCATGAATCACTTGAGACCATACTAGCCAATGCCTCTCTTACCTTCAAAAGCCTCTTGAAGGTGAGGTCGTAGCTAGCAAATCTAGTCTTGCAATCTTCAATAGCTCCAACCTAGAGTGATTGCGAAAAATGTGGTGGGCCATGCTATGATTGGTAATAAATTTTATCATTTTCTTACCTCTCTTGTACAAGGCACCAATCCATCGGTAATTAGGGTCCTTCAGCTTAACAATATCATGCATCAAAGGTTCAATGTGTGAACAACACCTTGACCAAAATATGTTGGGATACTTATCCTCAATGATTGCTCCTGCTGCCGTACAATTAGTAGCATTATCAGTGATGACTTGAATGACATTGTATGGTTTTAAGTAAAGGTTGTGCAATATTAATACCAGTGTTGTAGCAATATGAGTAGTCATGGGTTGAAAGGAAGATCACACCACTAGCAGACACACCAAGAATATCAATGGCTTGCCTTTAACATTTGTCCACCTATCAGATACAATGGATACCCCATAGTTGGACCAATCATTTGTAAACTTTCCAAGAGCACTATTGATTTTGGATCTTTCCCTGTCAAGACTCAAGTCCCATAGTTCTAGCTTTGTCATACCCAGGGCTCTTGTATCCTTTAGGGGCACCATTGATGGCTTGTACCATTTCATGCCAATAGGGTGAGCAAAGTGTTGAGATTTGTATCTTGAGATGTCTTTCATGTGATCATGCCTAGCATGAAGGGACATCAACTGAGTAGGCATGGATGTATTGTGTGAGAAACACTTTACCAAGCTGCATGGCTTCAATGGTGGAAGCATGCAGAGGTTCCAAAGACTTTTACCTTATGCATGCGGGATTTACATGCGATATTTTTTAATGCGGAAGTGTGATTTTGCATGCAAAGCAAATTAGGGATTTGGAACCTTAATCAGTCACTAAAGCTATTAAAAGGAGGCAGGGGGTAAAGCTAAGGAAACTACTCAGAGATTGAGCAACAGAGAAGTAGAGGCGCACTATTGAGAGAGAGAGGACTTCTCCAGCGAGGGTGCACTTCCGTGAGAGAGGGCGCATTCTTGAAGCTGAGAGGGTTGAGAGAACCGAGGCACTTCCTTCAAAGATTGATAGGAGGACGCATTGATCATTCAGAGACTGATTGACAGTCAAAGGGTGAATCTACAGAGCAGACAGAGAGAGCAGTAAGATAGGGGCACAATTCAGAGAGTGGGGGTGCATTCTTTAGTGGTTGAGAGAGCAGAATAGTGGGGCACACCTTTCAGTGATTGAGAGGGGGCACACTTCCCTAGGCAGAGATCCAGACTTGATTCCATCAGAGATTAGAGCAGAGCAGAGGGTGCACTTGTCAGATTGGTCACACATGTTAGAGAGGGGCGCATTCTGTTAGAGCAGTTGCAGTTGTTGAGCATTGAGGGTTTATCCCATAGATCTGGCACGCCTTCCAAGCCATCAGGTTCTTCTGTTTATATGATAAAGCTGATTGCAATCATTCTATAATTTCTCTAGCTTATATTATAGAAAGCCCTAGTTTGTTGGTTTTCCCCATTGGGGTTTCTAGGGTAAATCATTGTGTTAAATTATGTGTTTGGTTTTCAGTTCCGTTGCGCATGTTAGACAAGTTAAATGAGCTTTTGTATTGTTGTTTATAAAATCAAATCTGAAAGTTAATTCTGTGTATGCATCTGAGAATTTTATTGAAAGTAGTTAATCAGAGTTAAGCTCAGAGATAAAATTAACACGAAGAACATTGAATGGCACACCACATGCATAGAGAAACATGTAAACTTTTGAATGTTAGTGTTTGTAACTCAGGGGTACTCTTGCATCTGGTGCCTAGGTGCAGGGGTCCGAGATGGTGGGGTTTCATTAAATGTCATTAAACCAACCGAGATCCAAATCCTAGGCTCTATCAAGCACCGAGAGGGATCAAATCTCCCGAGGTGTAAACCTCTTCTTAGGTATTGCACCCAAGGAGTTTTTCGAGGAGAGGTTTGCACCTTAGGAGATTTGATCCCTCTCGGCGCTTGATAGAGCCTAGGATTTGGATCTAGGCCGGTTCCAGTCATGGACGGTGACACAAAACTGGAGTTTGATCAGCATTGTAAGGAACAACTTAAGTTGAAAACACAGATAGAATTATGAGGATTATCATAATGTAAGTAATAAGTATTAAGGATTGAGTAAATTGTTAAAACAAAGGTTTGCACCTGAAGGGATTTGAATACGATTATTATGAACAATGGCATTCAATTGTCGGGTTTCAGATATGAACTATAGTGCTGATTGGAAGTTTCCATATCAACAAAATTAGAGTTCCAATTTTTCTTATTATCACATTCCATGTATCCAAGTATGTCATATTCATTGGTAGTTATATACTGATTCCTATATAACCTTGAAATTATCTTCCATTCATGCTTTTGAGAATCCCTTTGCACAAATAACACTTCTTCATGATTTCTTTAGTTCACGGTCGTGTTTTCTAGGTTCTTCTATATGTTCTGATGATTCTTTTTCTCTTTCTCTTTCTCTTCTATACATTTGTCGTACTTTTCTTTTTTGATTATCAATATCTTCATTATTTGCAATATTATTATGATGATCCACAATATACCCTAAAATAGAGAAAAAAACTTTAATATGTTGAAATCATTGCAAATAGTTTTTCTATTAAATAAATAAATTCAATGTATAAATGTAAATAACAAAAAACAATGCATTGTTGAAATCAATGCAAATTTTTTACTTTTTATTAAATTGATAAATTGAATACATACATGTAAAAAACAAAAGAAAATATGCATTGCTAAAATCAATGCAACGAATCAAATAAATATGCATCTTGTGTTATTTAACAACATTTGTGTGTGGTCTATTGGTAAGGAGTAAGGTTATTGGGCTTGTGTTAACCTAGAGACCAAGATTCAAAACCCTTTTTGCTTGAAGTTATAGATGTAAATAACAAAAAAAAAATGCATTGTTGAAATCAATGCAAATAATCAAATTAATATGCATCTTGTGTTTTTGAAGAACCTTTGTTTGTGGTTTATTAAACAATGCATTGTTGAAATGAATGCAACAATGCTTTTTTATTAAATTGATGAATTCAATGCATACATGTAAAAAATAAAAACAATGCATTGTTGAAATCAATGCAACTAATCAAATCAACATACATCTTGTGTTTTTTAAGAACATTTGTTTGTTGTCTATTGGTAAGTAGTGAGATGATTGCACTTAAGGTTCAAATCCCTTCTATTTTTTCTATTCCTTATGTCGGTTATAGTAATTTTTTTTACTTTTGTTTCTACTTCTTATGTCTACTATAATATATTTTTTACTTATTTATTTTATTTCTTATATTTCTACTTTTTATGTCAACTATAATATTTTTTACTTCTTTATCTTTTACGCATTGTTGAAATCAATGCAACTATGTTTTTTTATTAAGGTTCAAATCCCATCTATTTTTTCTATTTCTTATGTCGGCTATAGTAAATTTTTTTTATTTCTTTTGTTTCTACTTCTTATGTCTACTATAATATATTTTTTACTTTTTTATTTTATTTCTTATATTTCTACTTTTTATGTCAGCTATAACATTTTTTACTTCTTATATTTCTAGTTTTTATGTAGGCTATAATATATTTTTTTGTAACATTTTTTTATTAAATTGATAAATTCAATTTAAAAATGTAAATAACAAAAAAAACAATGCATTTGTTGAAATCAATGCAACAAATCAAATCAATATGTATCTTGTATTTTTTGAGACTATTTGTTTGTTGTCTATTGGTAGGTAGTGAGATGATTGGGCTCAAGGTTCAAATCCCTTCTATTTTTTCTATTCCTTATGTCGGCTATAGTATTTATTTGACTTCTTTTATTTCTACTTCTTATGGTTACTATACTATATTTTTTACTTCTTTTTTTTTTTCTTTCTTTCTTATGTTTCTACTTTTTATGTCAGCTATTCTTTATCTTTTTTACTTTTTATATTTCTAATATTTGTTTTACGCATTGTTGAAATCAATGCAACCATGTTTTTTTATTAAGATTCAAATCCCTTCTATTTTTTCTATTTTTTTTATGTCGGCTATAGTAATTATTTTTGAAATCAATGCAACCATGTTTTTACTTCTTATATTTCTAATATTTGCTTTATGTATTATTGAAATCAATGTAACCATGTTTCTACTTCTTATATTTCTAATATTTGTTTTACGCATTGTTGAAATCAATGCAACCATGTTTCTACTTTCTATGTCAGTTATTTTTTTTTTTTTTACTTCTTATATTTTTAATATTTGTTTTACGCATTGTTGAAATCAATGCAACCATGTTTCTACTTTCTATGTCAGTTATTTTTTTTTTTTTACTTCTTATATTTTTAATATTTGTTTTACGCATTGTTGAGATCAACGCAACCATGTTTTTTTATTAAGGTTCAAATCCCTTCTATTTTTTCTATTTCTTATGTCGACTATAGTAAATTGTTTTTTTATTTATTTTATTTCTTTTGTTTCTACTTCTTATGTCTCCTATAATATATTTTTTACTTCTTTATTATATTTCTACTTTTTATGTCAGCTATAATATTTTTTACTTCTTATATTTCTAGTTTTTATGTAGGCTATAATATTTTTTTTGTAACATTTTTTTATTAAATTGATGAATTCAATTTATAGATGTAAATAACAAAAAAAAACAATGTATTTGTTGAAATCAATGCAACGAATCAAATCAATATGCATCTTGTGTTTTTTGAGACTATTTGTTTGTTGTCTATTGGTAAGTAGTGAGATGATTGGGCTTAAGGTTCAAATCCCTTCTATTTTTTCTATTTCTTATGTCTGCTATAGTATTTATTTTACTTCGTTTGTTTCTATTTCTTATGGCTACTATAATATATTTTTTACTTCTTTTTTTTATTTCTTATATTTCTACTTTTTATGTCAGCTATTATTTATCTTTTTTACTTATTATATTTCGAATATTTGTTTTACACATTGTTGAAATCAATGCAACCATGTTTCTACTTTTTATGTCAGCTATTACTTATCTTTTTTACTTCTTATATTTCTAATATTTGTTTTACGTATTGTTGAAATCAATGCAACAATTTTTTTTTATTAAGATTCAAATCCCTTCTATTTTTTCTATTTCTTATGTCTGCTATAGTATTTATTTTACTTCTTTTGTTTCTACTTCTTATCAATGGCCGCTAAAATATTTATTACTTCTTACTTTTTATTAATTACGGACAATAATATTGACAAACGTTACATGTAATGTTACAAGATCTCCCTCATATTATTACTTTTTACTTTTTATTACATTTTATTAATGGTCAACAATAATATGGACAAACGTTACAGTAACGTTACAAGATCTCCCTCATATTATTACTTTTTACTTTTTATTAATGGCCAACAATAATATGGACAAATGTTACATGTAACGTTACAAGATCTCCCTCATATTATTACTTTTTACTTTTTATTACATTTTATTAATGGCCGACAATAATAGACAAACATTACATGTAACGTTACAAGATCTCTCTCATATTATTACTTATAGTTTTTACTTTTTATTAATGACCGACAATAATATCGACAAATGTTACATCACGTTACAAGATCTCCCTCATACTGGGCTGTAGAGCGCCTCTCGGCACAATGACTTTATTATGTGTATTTATTAAAGTACTTTATGATGTGACTGTATGATTTTAAAGTGAGATGTACTTTATTAAAATGACTTTCACTTTATAAAGTGTACTTTTCATTAAATTAGGGTAAAAGTGACTTTTCAAAATGTAAAGTGTTTTTATATAGTTCACTTAAGTGATTTAAGTGAACTTGAGATTAAAACACAGCCACTGATCTTGTGGCCAAGATCAAATCTCAGCCGTAGAAGACAAAGAGACATGGGAGTTACCGTAAGTTGAGAGATAAAAAGACATCAATGAAACTTCATTTACACACAATCCAAGAGAAGTTGGAGAGTGAGTGGCACGAATTCCAAGAGGAGTTGGAGGCAAGAGCTGGTGGCTCGATTTTCTAGAGGAGAGAGGAGCAGTTGAGCTGAGTAAAGGAAAGGGAGAGAAGGTTGGCAGAGAGAGTGCAGTTCCTAGAGTGAGGGGCACACATCCCTTGGAGATTCCAATACAAATCAACAACAGCAAGAGGAGCTCAATTCCCAAGGTGAAGGGCACATTTTTCAATGAAGTTTGCACGAGGAAAAAGACAGTTCCGTACAGTAGAAAAGAGTGGGTCCGTACAACAATGAAGAGAGGCCGTACTGTAAATTTTCCTTAAAACCTAGCTAGGGCTAAATGCATGCCAGTTAAAATTGCAACCAAATAACCACTCAAGGGTTTCTTCACTTCATAAACAAAATTGCAGTGGAATAAAATAACTGAGAGATCAATCAATCACACCAATAGAAATAACACAATATCTTTCGGGTATAAACCCCCGGAAAAACCCAAGATGGGAAATTGGTGCAGCAGTGAGAAATGATTTTAAACAGAAAATATGGCGCTGTTACAAATCAGAAAATCAATTTCCATCCAACAATGGCGAAACTGAAACACATAGAAATGCTGAAAAAAACTTGACTGAGTGGCACGGATCCCAAGGCAGTTTGCTGCTGCAGTTCTACGGCCTGTTGTACGGATCCGTACGGACTGTACGGTCTGCTTGCTGGGTGGATTCCTCTGCCCTGTCGCTGCTTCTCTCTCTTCCTTCCGCGTTGCCCTTCTTTGCTTCGCTGCTCCTTCGTTTTCTTCTCCAAAAACTTCTCTCTCACGAATCTGCTCTCTCAATCTCTGTCGGAATGAATGTGTGTCCTCTCCACCAATTGACTTCCCTTTTATAATTATTGGCTAAGCGAAAAACCTAATCTCACTATGAATCTACGGATGTGATTCTTCGGTGAGATCAATGGCTAAGATTAATTCAGCCATTATCTTTATTATTTCTGACTTTAATATTTTTAAATAAAAATATTCCAATAATAAATAAAATCAAGTTTAATCTATTTTCACAAATTGATTAATTACAATTAGTTTCCAAACATGGATCTTCCGCATGCAAGGACACATGCATGCATAAGACCTTCCTCAGTTGTCATAATCTAACACGTACAACAACCTAAGTGCATAGAAATCGAGACAATCATGTGGGCATGATTTTTGAGGTGATTTCTGCTGAGTTTTGCCTTCTGTTTGCACGCTTTCCAAGGTTATGCACGCTTTCCAAGGTTATTTTTATGCTGTGTTAAATGCTGTAAAGTACAGTCCCTTACATTAATTCTGGGCACTATTTTCCAGAATGTAGTTAGGGCATGCCATGGCACTGTTTGATAGAAGTATGTGCACAATAACTGAGAAGGTACTGTGTGTTTTCTGATGTAAAAGAATGCTGCTGTACTCTCTGTTTATTTCCTAAGGAGCTCAATAAATCTCTCTCATGACTGGTTTTCCCCTAGGGGGTGGGGGTTTTTTCCAGGGTCATATTTTGACCAAAAATTCCCGTGTCTGAGATTTTTTAGTCTGCTGTTATTTTATTTTTCCACTGCTAAATGAGTAGATAATGCTGTATATTAACTTACAGTAGCCTAAATTTTTACCAGAGATGTGTGGTTATTTGTTTATGCCTATAGAAGCTTAATATTATAGTGCATTAAGTGTTTGACGAATGTTTGCAGTGATTGTGCAAACAAAGGTCTGATTTTTTCATGGTATCAGAGGTAGTTCTCTGATTTTGATAGTGGACTGATTGGGATAGTTGTAGATGCAAGTGTATTGCTGAGAAGTACAACTGAGAATTGATTTTTTGACATAGTGAGCAGCAAGAGAATTGCTTAGAGTTGACAGTGTTGTTGGTTGGTCTAAGAACATGTCTTTGATGCTTGGATTGCGGTATGAGGATAGACTTGTGGGTGCAGAGAACTTCATTGCATGGAAAGAGAGGGTCTGCTTGTTGTTAGAGGACCTTGGTTTATGGGAGATAACCAAGGAAGTTTACACCATTCCCTTTGATCCTATTCTTTTGGATGAATATCAGTGGAAGAATGTGAAGGCAAAGCACATTCTTCTTGATGCAGTGAAAGACCACACCATGCCTCATGTGATCGGGAAAACAAATGCTTATGAGATGTGGGCTGCTCTGATAAAGTTGTTTCAGAGTGACAATCAAACCCGGAAAATGGTTTTGAGAGAGAAGCTGAGGGACACTAAACTGACCAAGACCGACAATTTTGCATCATACCTAACCCGCATTACACAGGTACATGATGAGTTGGGGGCTGTTGGCGAGAAAGTGGATGAGGTAGAGTTGGTGAGAGTTTCCTTGAATGGTTTCTCACAACCATGGTAGGATTTTGTGCGTGTAGTTGTCGCTAGAGAGAACATGTCAACGTGGACCAGACTTTGGGATGACCTCACATAGGAGGAGCTAAAATCTAGCTCCACACACACATGCCAGCAGAAAGGTGATGATGAGGAGAATGTTGCCCTTTCAGCAAAGGGTAAGAAGGAAAAAGGCTTGAGCATTGGAGCTAAGTCTGAGAAGGATATGAGCAAGGTGAGATGCTTTGCTTGCCAGGGTTATGGTCACTATGTTGGACAGTGTCCTAATAAGAAGAATAACAAGAAGAAGGAAGTGACTGAGACTGCCACTTCAGCTGAGGTGGAATAGTATGCGAAGAAATTCGAGAAGGAATTTTCCTTGGTGAGTAATGTCTCGGGCAACAGTGTAGCTGAGTGTTCGGACGCTAGAGTGTGGTACATAGATGGCATAGCAGCACACCATATGACGGGAATAGTAGCCATGTTCCTAGAGTTGACAGATATAGACAAAGTTATACTTATGGAGGATGGGTATGTCGACACCCATGGAGTAGGAGTTGGAAGTGTTCTATTCCAACTCGAGTTTGGAGGTTATTTGGAGGTTGGTGGAGTGTTGCTTGTTCCAAAGCTGAAAAAGAACTTGCTCTCAGTGTCAACTCTAGAAGATGACGGGTATGTGATCCTTCACTTGGAAGGACATGTTATTATGTATCCAGTGAGAGAGGGCATGGGTGCAACTTCGAGATTGCTGGGCCTCAGAGATGTCAAGACTTACCGAGTATTGAGTCGTCCTGTGGATGGTGAGTTTGGTGGGAGGTTAGACTCAGTGGAAGTAGTGGTAGCAGCAAGTGGAGAGGATTCGTCCAACTCTGTGAGGAGACCAAGCTAGTATGAGATGACTCTTGAGGATGAGCAGGAGAGCGAGCAGAACTGTCAGTTCAAAGTGGTCAGGTGCAGATCTCTAGCACATGATCCAGAGCAGGTGGCTAAGGGACCTTCAGTTTCAGAGGAAGCAGCTTCAGTTGTTGGAGAGCAGAGGTTGGAGACAGATCCAGGTGGAGGAGATGCCTGCAGTATCTCCCTCGCTAAGAGGGAGTGTTAGTTTTTGTAGCTCGGAGGTACTCCTGCATCTGGTGCCTAGTTGCAGGGGTCCGAGATGATGGGGTCTCATTAAATGTTTCAAGTGACTTTATTATGTGTATTTATTAAAGTACTTTATGATGCGAATTTATGATTTTTATAAAGTGAGATGTACTTTATTAAAGTGACTTTAGTTATAAAGTGTACTTTTCATTAAATTAGGGTAAAAGTGACTTTTCAAAACCTAAAGTGTTTTTATATAGTTCACTTAAGCAATGTTATTAGAACCAGGATGGTGATCGAACTGACAAAGCCCAAAATGTAACCAGACAGGAAATCAGACCGAAACCAGAAAAAAACCGGTCGACCAAAACATACATAAACTATTCATATTTTGTAAAAAAACATATATATTCATGTGCAATGTGCATACATATGAATCCAAACCATTAATACACAAATATACAAAGTTTCTAATATATATAGCAAGTACGGGTGCAGATAAGCAAAATAGAACTGAGTGCAATACATCTTTGAAGTTCTGAACCAAAATACATCAATAAAGAGGCTCTAAATGGCCCCTAGAGTCCAAAATATAAGTAGAGTACAGACCGGCCGGTTCCGTACAAAGCCAGTAAAAACCGGCTAGTTCTGTACGGAACCGGCCGGTTCACAACTGCTCCAAATCATTTTTGCAGGTTATGCGGTTCAGGCACCTAACTGGACTGTTTGGGCCTTGGAACCAATCGGACCGGCCGGTTTTATTGGTTTCGATAACATTGCATTTAAGTGATTTAAGTGAATTTGAGATTAAAAAACAACCATTGATCTTGTGGCCAAGATCAAATCTCAGCCGTAGAAGACGAAGAGACATGGGAGTTACCCTAAGTTGAGAGATAAAAAGACATTAATGAGACTTCATTTACACACAATCCAAGAGAAGTTGGAGAGTGAGTGGCATGAATTCCAAGAGGAGTTGGAGGCAAGAGTTGGTGGCTCGATTTTCTAGAGGAGAGAGGAGTAGTTGAGCTGAGTAAAGGAAAGGGAGAGAAGGCTGGTAGAGAGGGCATAGTTCCCAGAGTGAGGGGCACACATCTTTAGGAGATTCCAACACAAATTAGCAGCAGCAAGAGGAGCTCGATTCCCAAGGTGAAGGGCACATTTTTTTAGTGAAGTTTGGATCAGGAAAAAGGATTGTTCCGTACAGCAGAAAAGAGTTGGGCCATACAACAGTGAAGAGAGGCCGTACAACAGCCTAAGTGCACAAAATCGAGACAGCCAAGTGGGTATGATTCTTGAGGTGATTTCTGCTGAGTTTTGCCTTCTGTTTGCATGCTTTCCAAGGGTATTTTTCTGCTGTGTTAAATGCTGTAAAGTACAATCCCTTACATTAAATCTGGGCGCTCTTTTTCAGAATGTAGTTAGGGCCTGTAATGGCACTGTTTGATGGAAGTATGTGCACAATAACCAAGAAGGTACTGTGTGTTTTCTGATGTAAAAGAATGCTGCTGTACTCTTTCTTTATTTCCTAAGGAGCTCAATAAATCTCTCTCATGATCGGTTTTCCCCCAGGGGTGGGGGTTTTTCCACGGTCATATTTTGACCAAAAATTCCTGTGTCTGAGATTTATTATAGCTGCTGTTATTTTATTTTTCCGCTGCTAAATGAGTACTTAATGCTGTATATTAACTTACAGTAGCCTAAATTTTTAGCAGAGATGTGGTTATTTGTTATGCCTGTAGAAGCTTAATATCAGAGTGCATTAAGCGTTTGATGAATGTTTGTAGTGACTGTGTGCAAACAGAGGCCTGATTTCTTCATGGTATCAGAGCTAGTTCTCTGATTCTGACAATGGACTGATTAGGGCAGCTGTAGATGCAACTGTACTGCTGAGAAGTACAACTGAGAATTGATTTTTTGACACAGTGAGCAGCAAGAGAATTGCTTAGAGTTGACAATGTTATTGGTTGGTCTGAGAACATGTCTTTGACGCTTGGATTACAGTATGAAGATAGACTTGTGGGTATAGAGAATTTCATTGCATGGAAGGAGAGGGTCTGCTTGTTGTTAGAGGACCTTGGTCTATGGGAGATAACCAAGGAAGTTTACACCATTCCCCCTGATCCTATTCTTTTGGATGAATATCAGCGAATGAATGTGAAGGAAAAGCGCATTCTTCTTGATGCAATGAAAGACCAAAGCATGCCTCATGTGATCGGGAAAACAAATGCCTATGAGATGTGGGATGCTCTGATAAAGTTGTTTCAGAGTGACAATCAAACCCGGAAAATGGTTTTGAGAGAGAAGCTGAGGGACGCTAAAATGACCAAGACCGACAATGTTGCATCATACCGGACCCGCATGACACAGGCACGTGATAAGTTGGGGGCTGTTGGTGAGAAAGTGGATGAGGCAAAGTTGGTGAGAGTTGCCTTGAATGGCTTCTCACAAGCATGGCAGGATTTTGTCCGTGTAGTTGTCGGTAGAGAGAACATGTCGACGTGGACCAAACTTTGGTGATGATGAGGAGAATGTTGCCCTTTCAGAAGAAGTGGAACCAAAAACAAAAACCACATACCCATCATGTTTCTTGACTCAATATGAGAATCATTTCTTGCTTGCAATAGAATGATGGAGAAGAAGAAATGGGAAAGAGTAGGAGAAGAGAACATTCAAGATTTAAAATTTTAACATAGTGAAATATTTTTTCAAAAGCAAACAAAGAGTGGATTTAGAGCCTACCTCTTTAGCTCTCCAATGGTAGTTGAATGCCTCTATGGAAGCCTTCAATCTCCCTTCCAAGCCCTCACAAATAGTAGGCTTCAATATCTCTTCCAAGCTCCCACAAATTTGCTCACAAACAACTAGCAAACCCACTCAAAGTCCTAGCAAAGAGAAGTGAAATCAATGAAATGAGGAATAGAATGAGTTCAAATGGAGTCAAATAGTGTTTATATAGCCTAAATGAACTCTAGGCAATCACAAAATAACAAGTGGAAGCCTGCAAAAGTGAGAAAACTCCAAACCGGTGTGCCTAGCCTGCGGAAGCGTTGAGGAATCGATTTTGGGACTGAAATTTTAGCTTCGGGAGTGATGAGGGATCACTCTGGGAGTGTCGATCTCTCATCGCTCCCTCAACGATTAAAAAAAAAACAGGTAGTGAATTTTTTTTTGCATGGAAGTGCGAATTACGAAATCGCTTCCAAGAGGAAGTGATCAGGAATTGCGATCCTGGGATCGATTCCTGATCGTTTCCTCTGGGAACGCGAATTGGGAGTGAAGCGGAGGGGGGTAGGACGCTTCCCCGCAGCCTTGCGAGTCCATACATTCTTCAACTTCTGACATTCTTGGCCACCGGAAGAAATTTCATTTTTTCAGAATTAAATTTTCAAAACGAAAACATACCTAATCTTGTGTCTGCTATGGTATACTGGGAGATTCTTTCCCAACTTGATTAATATTCTAGATTGGATCTGAAACATTATTTTGCTTCCTGGGGCACAACCTACAACTCCATGGCTCGCCAATAGGTATGCAAAATATTGGTCCTTCCACAAACTGTAACAACTGCTGCAATAGTAACATCTTTCCCTCATTCTCCAATGTGTATGGCATCTGCAACTTTGTCTACTTGTGTATTAAAAAATTGAACTACTGATGCCTCCTGTACCCTAGGCGTCTCCATTATCTAGTTCTCTGTGCTGGTCTATGTCTGATGCTAGAACGTGGGTGTCTTTAATAGCGCCTACAATTTGGGTTCGTTTCCTAGTGGCATTACACTGGTTACTGGACATCTATTTTTGCTGTAATATTTCTGGACGAGGCATTTTCTTCCCACAAAACTAGAAACATGTCTGCATATATTTAAAGTCTTTTACGCCGTTGTGTTTGGGCATTCTATAAAATTCTTGTGTGTCTGAACATCTTTGATGTCGATCTCTCGTCAGGATTTCAATGCTTTTGTGTGCCCATGTATTGCTACCGAGATGTGTGGATGACTGGAATGTTTTTGTGCCCTTATTCTATTCAACGATGTGTGCTATTCTGCAAAAGGATCCAGTCTTTGGAAAACCTATCTGCATATTGTTAAACTTGTTTGTGGGTGCCACACCTTTGCCTGCTATGAGATGATATGGACGTAGCACTTGCAGTAATCTTTTCTTCCCGTGGTGATTTTATCTTCCAAAATCTTTGTCAATTCACCTCTTTCAAAAACTTTATCAAATCGCCATTGCAATTTCAATATATTTAATCTTCTTTTTTTGAATTTTGATATGAAAGAAAAAAGACTTACCTTTCCTTTCCAGTAATCCAATTCTTTCCTTGATTTTGCGTCCTTAGTCTTCACCATCACAGGCTCAGGCCAGGCTATACCTGATCTGACACCATATTGTTTTTTTCAAGACCATAAACAAATATTCATGAGAGAAAATAGTAATAGAGATGGTATATTATTGGATGATATTCCATGGTATGTACATGTGCCTTGTATTAAGCCCACATGATATTTATTGGACTGTCGACATATAAACATGTAGGGTGAGAAATGACAAAATACTAGGGTTTGGGAGGGTTATATAGAGAAGAAACGGCAAGTTGAGGTTGGTGGGTCCCATACCTTGCTTGAAAGAAAGACACACATATTTGTGTTTTACTGAGGACATGCCTTATAGAGAGCATCCGTGAGTACCCCCAGTCTAAGTCACCACATTTGCTGATTTTCACTCTTGAAAATCGAAATTCGCCGAATTTAATGGGAGCACGAATTTCAATGGTTAAGTTTGCCGATTTTTACCCTTTACATTTAACACTTGATCGCTAGCCCACGCGAAATTTCATAACCGCCTCGCAGCTGCACCTGCCATCGCTAATCACGCGAAATTTCATAGCCGCCTCACAACTGCACCTGCCGTTCGAGTTTAAGCTTCGCCTGACGCCCTAGACATGAAATGCAGCACAGTCGACGCCGGATGGTCATGCTCTCTCCATTCAGCACTTGAAAGTCGACTCGAAACCTCCCAACCATTCGAGGGTTTGAGACAAACTGGTTCGTGGCAAACTGGTTTGGGGGCCCATGGCAAACCGGTGTTTAAAATGGAGGATTTGCGTTTTTGTCTCAATTTCTCTTTAGGGCTAGGTCCAGGCAAACTGGTGTTTAAATTGTCTCGATTGTTCTTTAGGTTCGACCGTGAACTAGGTTTGTATTTTATTCAATTATTTTATTATTTTTTGGTTCATTTATTTTATTGTTTCTAGGTTCATTAACGTTCTTGTGTTTTATGTGAATTATAATAATGTTGCTAATCTTTTTTTTTTTTTTTTTTTCCTGGGAAAATGTCCGTAATTTTATTTCAAAAAGATGATTAAAATTACATATTGCAGATGTAGTGTGATCAACAAGGATCCCTACATTTTCACATATTGTCTCATATATGCAGAAAAACAGCTTATAATGATCTGAACCAAAAGAAAGAGAAAACTAGACAAAAAATAGAACAGATATATCATGAAACAGTGGTGAAATTGGGGCCACCGGTTTCAGGTTTGGTCCCTAAAACCGCCGCCGCCGCCACTGGATCGTGCAGACCCAATGGGTCGCCGCGCAAAGGCGCCGCCCTCTCTCCATACTCAGAAATATCCATCACGCTCCTGAAAGCAAAACGCAGGCCCAGCCATAGAGAGATGGCGAGATTTCGGACTCATCTTTCCAGAGAAGCAATCAGGGTTTCCGTCGACCTTCGTTTTCGATTTGAAATCTTGGACTTCTTGGAACCCTCGAGAACCCTCTCACAAACCGCTTCAGATCTGCCTGATGCAGAGCCGTAGCTGCTGAAACCATCTGCCAAAAATGTCATCCGCCATTGTAGAAGGCTCTTTGCCATTGAAGGACCGTTCTGCAGGTCGTACGAGGGTACCGAAGATCCATGGCCTCCAAGATCGCAACCCTTGAGCGCAAGAAGTCGACCTGGTCGCCATCACTATCCGCCAAAACGCCAGAAACGGCATTGACCGCCTGGATCTAGTCCGTTTCTGCAGGTCTTTACCGTGAAAGACGTTCCAGGAGAAGCACCGAGTCCGGAACCAGTTCCTCCACCGACTGCGTTGAAGACGAGGAATCCTTGTAGACCCGTGCAGTTGTCGGCCAGCTTCCGGATACGGTCCAGGCAGAGTCTTTGCCAATGGTGTAATGACCACGGGCAAAGTTGTTGGCCGCATCTTCCTTGCCGCTGATAAGCTGCTCAGGATGGAAAGTAAGTCCGCACCTCATCAATAACTCGGCTCCAAATCTACAAATACGGCCCGGGGAACGTGCTTTCCGGCTCCAGTTTCACTGAAGATAGAAAGCAGAAGAGAAACCCTTGATCGCGTCGTCCTGGAACAGCCGTCTCCGCCGGATGCAAGCCGTCGCAGGAGTGTCGCCGCCGTTGTTTGGAAGCCGCACCTCACCGCCACGGAATGCTACCCTCGCCGTCGTCTACTGTGAGCTCAGAAGGACTGTGACCAGGGATAGAGCCCTGGCCGTCGAGATCAACTCGGATCGGCTCAAAACCCTAGGTTGCAGAGCTCCATCCCCAATCTCACAAATCCATATGTCATGTTGCTAATCTTATTCTTAATGTTGTTGTTATTATTATTATTATTGATATAAAAATACATAATTAATATTTTTATTCATGTTAACTTTATTATTAATATTATATATGTTATTATTAATATTAGGATTATACTAAAGCAAGAACTAATATAAATACTAGGATTTTTAGAACTAATACTAGTTTAAGCATAACTAAAACTAATATTAATACTAAAATTACTAGAAAATATTAAATATTAATACTAAAAAATTTCATATATATATATTTTTAATTTTATAGCTTCTCGAATTTAATACCGAATTTTATCAGCAAAATTTTTATTGCCGAATTTTTGACGAACTTCAAAGTCGTCGAACTCGAACACGAATTCGAACTAGGTGACTTAGCCCCCAGTGTTGGGGTGGCCCATTTCTTTTGGGGAAGTCTTTGGTAAGGTCTTCAAGTGCTGGGGGCATATCGGGGATGGTAGGATAAGTACCTCATGAAGTCCCCAAGTCTGGGGAGCATGGGGGATGTGTCTCCAACTCTCGAGGACACGTCTCATGGAAAACTGCTTACAGCTTATGTCATTAGATCTGTCGCCAGGTGATGGATTTGTTGATCCCCAGATTGGATCCAGATTTGCCTGGATCTGCCCAGGACTCATTTCATAACCATTTCCTACATAGACAGAAACAGATTCCTTCGCTGTAAAGCAGATCCCAAGCATTGTACGCGGATCCTACAATTTTTCTAGCTGTATCGCGTGAGCTAGTCAATCTTGTGGCATGAGTAGTCGTTCATGTCATTGGCATTGGGGTGGTTGTTTTTCTTTAGCATCATGTATGGGATGCACATTGGAACCACCCCTTTATGAAGTCGGTGTGTTTTTTTTATCAGTGTTGATGCATAGGGTTTCAAGACCATTTGGAGACATGACGGCCATCAACTGTCATAGTAAAGGGTGACATGTGAGTGAAGATCATGGAGGATTTGTCCTTATGAATATATATAAATAAGCTCTTTAAAACTTACATAAATATATTAGAAGTTCATTATACATATGAATATAATATGAGTATATATTAAGTTATAAGGGGTTCATTATAAACCTTCAAGGAAACGAGGAAAGAAAAGTGGAAATGAGTTTTTATTTTATGGATTTGCCACAAACAATGAGGAGATTCTAGCTGTGTATAAGAAATTTGGAATATAATAGGAGTATATATCATAGTTGAAAAAATCCACATTGGCCAAAAAATTGGCAAAGGTCCCGAATAAAGCTTCCTAGCAACATTGGCCCAAAATTCGGCAAAAATCGGCAAACTGTGGGAAACATTAAAAAATACAAAATATATTCATTTTTTTCAGAATTTTAAACATATAAAAAAATAACAACATTAGATAAATGCATTGGCACAAAAATATGGATAAAACACTGATATATATGATTTAGTGGATGCCAAATAAAAAATTGATACATCAAAGTTTCGAATTTTGGAAATTTGGAAGTTTCAACACTGGTTGGAACATTGGTCATACCCCCTCCTCTATGCTCTAGCCCCTAATCCAAGCGTTACAACTTAAAATAAGGTAGAAAAAGCTTCCCATGCTTAATAAGTGATTTTGCTTAACTAAAGGGTACATTATTATTAAGGTCACGATAAAGGTGAGAGGAGTTCAATCAACTCCAACAACCAGACATCAACACCACCGACATCAAGGTACATATTGAGTTTGATGTGCTTGATTAAATTCCAATCCCTTACCCTCATACATGATAGAATCCAGTGGAAACGTTGCAGTCCTGAAATCCTTAAAACTATTAAGTCTGCTGAATTCTAAATGGGATCTAAAATTCTACTTTTTGTATATGAAGTACGATGAGGTTGGAACCACTCTCAAACATCCCAAAACAATTAATGGTAATGTTAAAAATTTATGTAAAAGGATGGAAAATAAAAGATAAGAAGAATGTCACTTTACTGACATCAATATCACTTGTACAAAATTGATTAATTTTTTTTAGAAATCCGTGTTTTTAAAACTATGAAATTGACCCAAAATTTTCAAACTTGCCCTTAAAAGTGTTAATTTTTCTCTAAGCTTATACTTTGATTACTAGTTCCAATAAAATTCCCAAATGCATACACAGAAATAAAATCTCAGATCTGATTTTATGAATAGTAACATATAAGCTCATTAATTGATTATACTACGTAGCGGAACAGGAAACCAATCAGACCACAATTTAACACAATAATTTACCCTGGAAACCCTAATGGGGAAAACCAACAAACTAGAGCTTTCTTCAATCTCGAGCTAGAGAGAAAATAGAATGTTTTGCAATCAATTATTTCACAAGTAGAGAAACCTGATGCCTTGGAAGGCATTCCATACTTGTAGGACAAACCCAAGCTCTGCAACAGCTGCAACTAATGCTTTGTAGGAATGCGCCCTCTGCTCTGCTTTGAAATGTTTGATGGAATGCGCCTCTCTGCCAATCTCTAGAAGAAGTGGCTCCCTCTCACTCCCTGAAGAAGTGCGCCCTCTGCTTCTACTGTCCTCCAAACTGTAGAAGTGCATCCCTCATACTGCTTTGCTCTGATTGTTGAAGAATGCACCCCTCTGCCACATAAGTGCGCCCCTTCTTTGGAGTGCACCCTCTCTGTCCTCTGAAGTGCGCTCCTCTCTCTCTCTCTCAATCAATCTTTGATGAGATACAATGTGATGATCTCTCACACTCCCTGAATGATGCGCCCCCCTCTCAGTCTCAGAAAGTGCACCCCTACTTCTCCTTGCCCTCTCAGCTGAAGAACTGCACCCCTCTCTCAAGTGCACCCCTGCACCCTCTCAATCAATCTTTGATTCTTGGATGTGTGTACCTTTACCCCTCCCCAACTTTTTTTCATGAAAAATTACACTTCCACATTAAAAAAATTCCTACATGCAAAAGGTTAAAGTCTCGAAAATCCCTACATGCTTCCACCACTAAAGCCATGTAGACTGGTAA
Source organism: Larix kaempferi (assembly GCA_027924585.1). Lineage (NCBI taxonomy): Eukaryota > Viridiplantae > Streptophyta > Pinopsida > Pinales > Pinaceae > Larix > Larix kaempferi. The sequence goes on from BSBM01000445.1 coordinate 22,915,007, forward strand.
AGTGTTTCTCACACAATACATTAATTCCTACTCTGTTAATGTCCCTTCATGCTAGGCATAATCACATGAAGGACATCCCAAGCAATGTTGCATATATCGTCTCGGGGAAAGTATCGGCGAGGGTCTGGAATATAACTTCTCGGCGGTATCGACGGAAAATATCGGAAAATGTCGGAAGGCCACAAAAAAATACAAAAATACTCATTTTTTTTCAATTTTTAAAACATATAAAGCAACAACAACATCAAATAGACACATTGTTACATAAATATGATGATACAAGTAATAAATAAGATGCATAAGATGTCAAGTGGTCACATATCTTCACTAAACTGAAAATTCTGAAACATGTTCCTGATAGGATGATACAAAATCACATCAAAAGATCAAAATAAATGTATCTCATGAGATGAATCATCATGAGGCATCTAGATACTAAATAGTATATAATAAAATGAAAATGATAGATCATAGGAATCCCAATCATCGATTCCCTCTACCCCTTTTACGGGTAAAGGGCACCACTCTTCCTCTGGAAACAATACGTAGTCGTGGAGGAACTCGGGATGAGGTTGGAGTGGAAGATCCAGAGCCTCCAACTACTCCAGTTGAGGCAGAAGAGAAAGTGGGTTGTCTCCTCCCAACCCCAACTCCAACTACAGGTCTCTGTGGTGGTGGTGGTGGTACTTTATATCCTCAACACAAGTAAATCGAAAATAGGGATCCCAAGCCTGGCTTGATTCCCCTGGGATTGAAGGCACCTGCCCAACACCAATGTTCACATCCTATGGCTATGGAAGTGGGTCCAAGTCCATCCAAGACAGAGGAGTTCAACAGTCAGCGCCACCAACATCAAGGTACATAGAGGGGTTGATGTGCTTAATTGAATGCCAATCCCATACCCTCATATATGATAGAATCCAGTGGCAATGTTGCAATCCTGAAATCCTGAAAACTATTAAGTTTGTTGAATTCTGAATGGGATTAAAAATTCTACTTTTTGCATATGAAGTCCGATGAGGTTGGAACCACTCTCAAACATCCTGAAACAATTAATGGTAATGTTACCATTTCCATTTCCCTGAAACGTATCACCTCTAGGCTGAAACGTATCCAAAACCCTTGAAACGTATCCGTACCAATTTGATACGTATCAGTGATGTTTCAAGGCTGTATCCCCTCTGGGAAATTTTAATTTTTTTGCCAGGAGCCCGATATATTCCATTGACTCGTGATAAATAGGGAATATATCGCGATATATTGAAAGTATCGCGATATATTGAAAGTATCGCGATATATTGAAAATATCGGAAAGATTGTGATGTTTTCAATCCGATATATCGGATGGTGGAAAATATCGGCGATATATCTGATATTTCCGATATTTCCGATATATCACCGATACATGCAATAGTGATCCTGAGATACAAATCTCGACATAACGTTTGTGACCCAGCCTTCGTGGCGATTTTTTCGATCATGGAGCGATTTGTTTTACAAAAAATCACCAATTTTTTGTAAACCTCGCGTGGTGTGAATTTTGGTAAAACTGCCGATTTTTTCGGCAGAAAAAATCGGCAGCCCTAAAAAATAGCAAAATTTTGGGACATAGTCAATTTTTTGCCGATTTTATCAACTATGCCATATATTAAGTTATAATATAATTTAAGTTCATTATAAACTTTTAATTTTAACTTATAAGTTCATTATAAACTTTTAAATTTTCAAGTTAAGTGGAAATAAGCTTCCTCATTATCCTTATGGTGGTGCAGAATTATCATAGATTTTTTAGTGTGACGAGGGGAACAAGGTGGGAGAGGTAGTTTCTCTTAAAGAGATTGATGAGATCTTAAAAAAATTTGCAAAATCCAAAATTCTAGGCTGTGATGGCTGGACTGTGGAATTCTTCTTGGAATTTTTTGAGTGTGACGAGGGGAACAAGGTGGGAGAGGTAGTTTCTCTTAAAGATATTGATGAGATCTTAAAAAAATTTGCAGAATCCAAAATTCTAGGCCGTGATGGCTGGATTGTGGAATTCTTCTTGGAATTTTTTGATGTGGTTGGAAGGGACTTATTGGAGGTGGTGGAGGAATCCAGACTCGAGGGTTTTGTCTTAGGGGCACTTAATTCTACCTTTGTTGCTTTAATTCCCAAGAAAGAGAAACTGGAAACTTTTAATGACTTTAGGCCAATATCTTTATGCAATCTGGTCTATAAAGTGATAACCTAAGAAACCGGATTCGCTCAAAACCCTCAGCGTGTCGCGTTGGGATCGAATCGGACACGATTCGGTCTGAATTCGTGTCCGATTCGAACTTTGAGCGAATCCGTTTTCAGGACACATTGGGAAAACGAATCGGACTCAAAATGTGAGCGTGTCCTGACTGTTGGACACGAACTGAGAAAACAGGACACGTAAATCGCGGAAAAAGGCATTCGGGTTTGCTTTAAAACAAAATTTTGGCTTTCTTTTTGTCATTTGCAAGGAAGCATTTGGTTGAGAGTGAGTGATTCATGAATACTGAATCGTGATTTGTGAATGACAATGTGTAATCATTAATGTGTTTTTATTCTAATTTCTATTGAATATTTGTAAATGTTCTAGTTTCTAAAGATTTTTGGATCTATATGTCTATATTTTTAAATTTTAATATATTTAAAAAAAATATATATATGTATATAAAACATGTCCTACGTGTCCTGATTCCGGGGGTCATCGTGTTTGTGTCGGACTCTCATATTTTCGTGTCCTTCGTGTCCCGTGTCCCCGTGTCAGGTGACTTAGGTGATAACCAAGGTAATTGCAAATAAAAGTAAGCCAAAGCTGGCTGAGTTTATGACTAACAGTTTAGGTTTTTATCTAATAGACAGATATTGGATGCAATAGGGGTAGCCCAAGAGAGTTTACATTCTATAAAGACCAAGAAATTGGAGGCTCTTATTCTAAAAATGGATTTGGTTAAAGCTTATGACAGAGTGGATTGGACTTATATGAGATTAGTCCTTCTCCAAATTGGTCTTCCTGTAGAACTGACTGATTGGATAATGGCTTGTGTGACTTCAACTAACTTTGCTGTGGTGGTGAATGGCTCTCCATCTGTTTTCTTTAAAGGATCCATAGGCTTGAGACAGGGTTGCCCCTTATCCCCTTTGCTTTTCCTCCTTGTTGTTTAAGGTTTGAGTAGATTGATTGGAATGGCTAAGAGAGAAGGGAAAATTGTGGGAATTAAAGTCTCTTCTATACATTTTATCACACACCTCTTATTTGTGGATGATGTGCTTTGTTTGGGAATGTCTCCGTTTCTGATTGGATCTCCTTTCAGGGGATTATAAAGTTATTTTGCGAAGCTTCAGGGGTGGAAGTTAGTGCTCAGAAGTCTGTTTTTCTTCAGAACAATATTTCAAATGAAGTTTTGTATCAGGTGCTAAGGCTTTTTCCTTGTCATATTGAGACCATATAGACGTGGGTTTTAAATATTTGGGCTATTTTCTGAAACGAAATTGTTATAGGAAAGAGGACTGGGTTTGGTTATTGAGAAAAGTGGAGAAGAGAATTGAAAATTGGGCTTTTAGATGGCTTTCACTTGGGGGAAGATTAACTTTGGTGAAGTCAGTACTGGAAAGTATTCCAGTTTACTGGCTGTCACTTGCAAAGATTCCTGTGTCCATTCTTCATGACATTAGGAAAAGAATGATGCATTTCCTATGGGCTGGGAATTCTCTTGGGATTAAATTTCACCTGTCAAACTGGGAGAGCATTTCTCTTCTAAAGAACCTGGGTTGATGGGGGATTAAGAATCTGGATTGGTTTAGTCTTGCTTTAAGCTTGAAGAGTTTATGAAGGGGGGCTCTTTGGTAAAGGCTTGCGGAGTGAGGTCCTTCAAGATAAATATTTGAAGAAAATTTTTGTGGTGGATTGGATAAGAATGCCAAGTAAGTCCATTTCAAATGCCTCTAACAGTTGGAGGGGTTTGGTCATATCTTTCCCTTTGATGGGGTCTTGGTTATCTTGGAGGGTTGGTAATGGTCTGCGGGTATGTCTTGGGGTGGATCCTTTTGTGGGGGGTGAAGGTTTTTATAGACTTTGAGAACCTCTATTGATGTATCCTCTTGAACATGGTTTTAGGGTATTGGCTCATGTGAAAAGAATTGAGGTTATTGGTTCCACTTCTTCGTATTGGCTACAAGCTGGGGACTTGGAGTTAGTAGGTGATCTGGCAGAGGAATGGAACACCTTCATTTTGGGTTTGAATCAATCTGGCGTTAGACCTGTTGAGGATGATGATGCCTTAGTTTGTGCTTGGAATGGTTCTGAAGGGAGGGTAAGTGCAAAACTTGCTTATGATGCTATTTCTGCAGGTTATGTTGATGTGACAGGAAAATGATGGCACCATAAATTATGGAAATGGCATATTCCCTTAAAATTGAAGTGTTTTGCTTGGTTATGTCTTGATAATAAAATCTTGACCTGGGAAAATCTTCTCAAAAGAGTATTTGTAGGTCCTGGTATATGCAGTTTGTGTAGAATGGATGATCAATCGATTTCTCATATTTTTGTGCATTGTTCCTTTCTAAAGAAGGTTTGGGTTGAGGTCTATAGGAGCCTTAAGTGTTTTAAAAGTGTTTTGAAATCTGGGGAGCTTCTTCTTTTCGGCAGTGTATGGAAGATTGGTTTAAGAAAACAAAAAAACAGTTTAAAGAGCTTCCTCTCTTTGTTATCTGGGGCATTTGGAAGGAAAGAAACTTGGCGGTTTTTGAAAATATTACTCCAAATGTTTTTCTGTCAGTTCCAGAATTGTGGGATATTTCCTTGAATTTCATAAGGAAGATAATCCAAAAGGGACAAGGATACTTTGCCTAGTTTTGATGGACTGTGTATTGGTTTTTTTGATGGTGCAGCTTCAAAAGGCTTTTGTGGTGGTGGCATGCTTTTAAAGTTAAATTATGGACATCTATTTCATCTTTGGATGGGCTGTGGCAGTGGAACAAATATCAAAGCTGAATTATTGGCACTCTGGGGTCTTCTCTGGTTTGCTAATTATAAAGGTATTGGTTCTCTTCGGGTGGTAGGTGATTTAAAAGTGCTCATGGATTGGGCAGCGGGAAATCAAATCTACAGGTCCTTAGTTTGGATCATTGGTGATCTCGGATTGTGGAATTAAAGAAGTTCTGTTATATTACCTTTTCTCATATATATCGACAATTCAATATGGTTGCAGATGGTGTTTCCAAGAAAGCAGTGGGTCCTATGTATGGTCAGATCTATTTTGAAGAATTGAAAGATAATTCTGTCTGCTCCAAGGGAGCACTCTATGTTTTTTATAGGATCTGATGTCTGTTGTCAGACAGTAGTTTTTTTGGTATTGTGTGGTAAAAAACGAAGATAGTTTTTATAGATCCTGGGGACTTTAATATGATATGTAAATTTTTATTTCAGGTGGAAAGTAATTTTTGGAGTTTTGGCTGATGTCTTTGGACAATCTTGGAATTTGGTTAGAAGATGTAGGATGATAGGCTGATATGATATCGGTATATGGGGAAAAGTTGTATTTATGGATATTGTTATCTGTGATTCATTATTTGATGAATAGCAAGTTAACAGTTTTTTTCTTGATGAAAAAAAAACTTCCCATGGGAATTAGGGATTGCCACAAATAATGAGGAAGACTCTAGCTTTGTATTAAGAACTTTTTCAGATTAAAATAAAAAGGATTGAGAAGGTCATGATTGTGGGTTACTCAACAACAATTATATTTAAGCAATGCATAACAGCATGAGTAGGTAGAATAACCGATTAGGTCGATTAATTCAAAAATCAAGAGTGATGGTGGAGACCTTTGAAACCATTGAATTCTTTCAGGTTGTAAGAAATTACAATTCAATGGCAGATGCAGAAGCAAATGACGCAGTTAGTTTAGAAGCTGGGTTGCTTAGGACAAATTAATTGGGGGGAGTTGGATGGTCTCATCTCCCATGATTTTCAACTCCAAACATGATAATCTAATGCTCACATGGAGAAGAGACAAGTGGTACTGCATAGCACAGTTGAAATGATGGGCATTAAAACCCATAGGCATTAGCGTATCTTCACATTCATTAGAGGCTGTGTGGAGTTATGGAATCCTCTTCTGGATGGATCGATGCAGGCTGTGTGGTATTATGGTCTGAATTTTGTCTAAATTACCGTTGGTTCTCTGTAGGGGGTTTGATAATAGTGGCAGTGAGGTGAACTCAGATTTCCTTGGCCAGCATTGGAGGCCTCCATGGAACAGTTTAGTTGTGCAGTTACAGGTGCCGTTGTTTAGGGGCACAGTTAAGATTGAAGTAGAAGGAGAAAGTGGGGAAGAGTGGCATTACAAGAACACCTTTGGTGTGGCAAGATAATGGCTAGCTGTCATTGCCAATCTAAAGATACGAAAATGTGAGACTGCACAATTATCAAGAGGGTTGCACAGGTGTGAGCGATAGGCCGTTGACACTATAGACAGATGCAAGCTCAAAGAGCCAGGGACATGGAGATTTCAGAGATTATGGAACACCAAATCAAAAAAATTGTGAAGCTGGAGACCACCTGCAACCTTCTGTATGAATTGGTCTCAGTATTAGCTCGAAGCTCGTGCCTTCGTGGAGAACCTTTGCATTCCTTGGCACCTCCCCCAAATGTATCCATTAGCTCGGTCCGACCTGTGGCGATTGAAGATGAGACTGTTCAGCAAGTTCAAGGCGACATACAGATATGAATGCTAGATCCGGAACCCAATCTTCAAGCTGGTATCAAACAGGAAGCCCTCACTAGGCATGAGACTTCATCCAAAATAAGGTTTTTCAGTGTATTGCAAAGTAGTTCTTTTGTATAGTTATATATCTTGGACGCAAGAATAGCCCAGCTGTTAGGTAGCAATTTTGAAATTTTGGACCTATTTGAAGCAATTTTGAGAATTTGGACCCATTTGAAGCAATTTTGAATATTTGGACCCGGGACTGGTTTTAGACTGGATAACTTCAGCTTTGTACTAACTTTTGCTGTATGGAACTGCCCAGTTTTTAATATAAAAGATAACTGTTTCTCTTTAATAAAAAGAAAAAAGTTATTTTAAGTTATATGTATAAATATAATACAAGTATATATTAATTTATGTAAATATATACTAGGCATATATTACATTATATTAATATAAGTTATATATATAAATGTCTATATAAATATAATAGAAGTTATATTTTTTAAATTTTTATATAAATTATAAAATATATTTATATTGTTTATACCTGCCGTTTCCCCACTGTACACTGTATCTGGATCCTGGGTTAAAAAAAATCTGATGGATCCGTATCCACATCTGGATATCCAAATCCTGGTAACTTTGCTTACAGGTAAGCTATTTATGCATGTTATCTATAGCTAGGGAAAAATGCTTCTAATTTTTCATAGCGTACTTTCTTTCAGAGAAAAGAATTTGATGAATTGCAAACTGTCCCCTAAATTTTTTTTGCTTACAAACCATGAAATTTCTGTACAACTAGGAAGTGGAGTTTTGTCACACTGTCAGCTATTAGGCGTGTAAGCAAAAGATCACATGTGATTCACAGTCCCCTTCTTCCCCAGTTTCAGAAATCGATGAGTATTATGAGCAATGTGTAGCCTACAAGCTGGCTGTCAAAAGCCTTCAAACTTCAATGTAGAATTCTGTCGTGCCTTTGTGGCCACTGCCTGATAGAGAAGAAAACCACAACACAATCTGCTGGGCATTGAAGAAGAAAATTGTGAAGAGAAATACTTACACCTGAAGCATTCTGTTGGTGGGACGAACAACAATGTTGTAACTTGTAAGCAAAGCCTTCAAACTTCCACATAGAATTCTGTTGTGCCTTTGTGGCCACTGCCTGATAGAGAAGAAAATCACAACACAGTCTGCTGGGCATTGAAGAAGAAAATTGTGAAGAGAAATACTTACACCTGAAGCATTCTGTCGGTGGGAAGAACAGCAATGTTGCAACACCTTTTGTCAGATTGCTTAATTGGCAAAATTCCTGGAAACTTCGAAAATTCTAATGTCTACTGGTGGTTGTATGAACCAATGTAAAACCATGACTATCCCAATCATAATCTCGAAGATGCCATGGATAATCTGCCAAACTGTATGTGAAGAGCTCCTCTGATGATTTGAGGAAGAAAAATTGTACCAGGAATGCTAGAAATCTATGAATTTCAATGTAGAGGTAAATATTGGTGGTTCACTGTCACGAGAGTCGATACAAATGAAGAGATAAAATGAAAAGATTGATGTTTAACTTTAAACTTTATGGTTAGTGTTTAATTTATTTTTCGTCTTTTTATCTACGTCGGTCAACAGCCTAGGTCATTTGACCGTCTGGACTGGAGGGTGCAACCACCGCGAATATTCATGTGCCAATCCCATACTTTGTCATACCTTGTAACTATGGTTTACATGTATTGACAGATAAAAATAGAAATTGCAAATTTGGAACCCTGATAGTATGAATATGCAAAAGTAAATTGAATCTACTATTGAAATACAAGATAGGTTAGGTGGTTTCCATCCAAACGGCCACTAGACTATTTGGTTGCAACTATTCACACTTCCATCTTTCTCAACAGTTAATCACTTCTAATCATGTTGACATATCATCTAACTTATTGACCTGCCAACTTGCTTATTTTGTTGCTAGCAGTTGTCTGACACAGCTCTTTATAGGTCAGGGCAGCCAGTCACTGCTTGGGGTACAACTTTGACCAGAGATATCATGTGAATGATATTGATTTTGTTCCAACCCCCATTTCATGACTATATTAAGTATGGAATTATGTTCTTTTTTCTGTCCGACTGTTGTTAGAAGTGCAGAAAATAACTCACATGATTGCGTGTTGAATTAAACTTCAGTGGAATTCTATTACAAATACAATATTACTTTCAGCGAATCCTCCTACACCAACCCTTCCATAGCATCTGTTATCCATCAACTAGTTTAAAGTTTGAACTGTCAACATGTGAGGCACATATAGATTCTCATTCAAATTGCCAAAACTCCCATTGAAAACCCTCCATTGCATTTTCCTCGTGCAATCTTTCAAATTTCTTGTGTGATAAATATGACATATGCAACATCCTGAACTGCATTTTAGGATTTCAACAGAACAGGACAAATATTCTAGAAAATTTCCACTTTTGCTCTTAAGAAAGTGTGCAAACCATAACTTTTATTATTGAACAGATCTTTGGGCCTATCTATAATAATTTTACAGAGCCTGAATATTTTGTCTTTTCATTAGATTTTCTAATATTTATAATTGTTTTACAGTTTCTTGTATTGTCTTAATGGTATGCATTGAAAGGATTGTTCTGATCAAAATTTGCCCGTGGGGTAGAACTGAAATGTTTACTTATTTTATTTGACCTTATATTTTTTTTTTTCACAGGTGTTGGGACCAAATCTGGCTACATGGATTTGCCCAACAGCAATAGAACATATTGGTTCTGGCCTTCGATTTCAAACTTATCATGAGAACCTTCTTCATGAACAATCTAGTCCATCTTGAGCATGTGCACTGGCAGCAGTTCAAAAATTATGAAATGGCCATTCGATTACCTCCAGATGGATTTGTTCAAGAGCAGTAGGACATATTGGTTCTTGTCTCCAATTTTGGATTTTTTATGATAGCTTTTTTAGCACAATCTAGTTCCATGGGGTATGCAGATGATCAAAAGGCCATTCAAAGCCTCTGGGAAAGCCATCATTGCTATGGACTTTGTTGATAATATTTCATGCATTGGCAACATTCTAAGCCTCAAAATCATCAGCATTTCAAAATAGGGAAGTGTTTTCATGTTGGGAGCAATTAGTGATCTGAGGGTAGGTTACTGCTGCAGATTCACCATCATATTGTCAAACAAATTATTACTATAATAACAGGCTTTAGAAAGTTATAAGAATGGCTTTTTTGCCATGTATGTCTTTGTGGTTGAATTAAAATCTTGTGGTTTCAAACTAACAGTATAGAATTTAGAATAATTTCTAGGGCTGTATTGGAAGTAAACTATCCATGAGCTCCAATCTAGTTATTGGTGTTGAGGTTACCATTTGTTCTGTACAAGCTACCATTTAATTATCGTCATGTAAATATTCCATCAAATAACCTTTTTATCTTAAAATTTACGTTTTAAGTAAAAAATCTGACATCACAGGCTTAGATTTACTTCTTGGGTACCTGCGTAACTACACCAATTGGTGCCATACTAGATTTGTTGTACTTGTACTGTGTCGCATAAAGCAATAAATAAATGTCACCTTCAATAAGAAACAAGGAATAAAATAAAAAATATCATATAGAAGAACACAGGCTATTTATGATCTGCAATGACGTGTTTGAGTAATACATAAAACTTCTGTCTTGTCAAAGGCATGATCTTTATAGAAAATTTGCTAGTTCTCTTTTGAAATTTGGATGATTGATTTTATTCAACTTTAAATCGATAGTTTAATATCATTAACTGAAGTGCAGTGCTTCCAACATTTCATCTATTCTTTGAATTTTTTTCAGCACTCCCTTAAATCTTACGATTCTTATTTTTATAAATTGCCATATAAGCATTTCATTTAAAATGGAACTTGATATAATATATTATCATTTCTCCACCAAAAGCTAGGTACCTAGGTCAAAGTCACATTCCCTCTTGCAGGAACTCTCTTCAGTGGTCGAAATTGGCCCCTAATAGTTCTTGGTAAACAAGAAGCTGGCAAGAAGTGTTAAAAAGTTCTATGCCCATCATTCAGTATTGTAGGATGAATTAAAGATGTTGGCTTTTGGGCTTCACTTCTCGACAACGTATGAAATTAGTTATGAGAAATATACTTCTGATGCCCATCTTGTTAATGTTTAAAGAAATAAAGGTCTACCCGATTCGATGATCTGATTCAAGGAAACAAATAGCTAAATGTGGGGATTTTTTTTATAGCAATATGCTATACCTAATAATGAATGTACCATGTCATTTATTAACCTATTTCCTATACTACCAATGTGCAAAGGAGTCCAGTTTTATGGTATTATGCATTGGGAAAGAAATTATTCGTAGATCCCTTGGATGAGGACAGAATGAAGGAAACTGTTGTATCTGTGTTTTTAATGCCATGATCTCAGAGGAATGGCAATGTTATTGAAAAGACCTTCACAATGGCAATGGAGATCTTATTACAAATAGTCTTAATGTCTTTTGCAAATAAGAGCTTCACAATTTCTTTTTCTGTTCATCCGTAATTGATGTAAACCTTAGATGCTTTGATCTTCTAGATATTTTAGTATTGAGCAGGTTCCATGCGTTTGTAACTGGAAACTCCATTTATTGTTATGGATGTTCAGTTCATAGAAGGTATATGGGCTCTTTGGTAAGTAAGAAAATGACCATGTGATTGAGTATGGTAACAAGGAATCTCCTTCTGTCATTAAAGTGTGCCTCTAGAGGAGCACACATATAAAAAGGAAGTTTCAGTTCAATGTAAGTGGCTAAAATAGTGTCTGCATTATCTATTCATCATCATAAAAATGTATTTATGTCAAGATTCACTGTAAAAGCTAAATCACAACAACATCACAGCAGTTTTTAGATCGTGTGAAATAGTAATAGTTCTAAAGGCACTCTTGAATTTCACAAGGATAAATAGAGAACTGGCTTTGGATATTTCACGTGGTTATAGGTTCCTATAGGGGCAAAGAGGTGTGATGGGAAAGTCATTTTGATCCAGTCAATTTTTTCATGATCAAGGGTCTGAGGACATGAGATATTAGTAACCTAGCATGACAAAGCACTCTCCGAAGACATGTGATATATAAACTCAAAATACGATCATGCAGCTAGTTTTTGGTTCTACCCAAGTACTAAAAATAGGCAGAGAATGATTTAAGACCAAACATTTCAAAATGATTGATCTAATATGAGATACCTTGGGACAAAGATACGTAAATAAGCCCTAACAGATGAGCTTCGCGAAGAAGAAAGAAAGCATAATATGCAATTAATAAAAAGGAACCAGTCGTCTTATTAAGAATTTAGCACATTACAATGTAATAGTGGGCATGTGGTTGATGCTTCAAGATACTAGTTCTAGTGGCTATGTCCAGTAGGGATAGCTAATAGGCACTATTGAAAACTCTCAAACATTGTTTTCAGGTGTTGACCTCCTCTTATCACAATGAAGCTAAATCATTCAAATTAGTATAATGGGGAACCATTATCACCATTTAATTTAGATACCTTCGACTAAGCAATTAGGAGTGGGGGTATCTGTCCAGCCAAAGTCGTCAGAATTTGTATCTAGCCCCAATTGTTGTGTGGGTTGGAGCACATCTACAAGTGGAAGCACAAGTGCTAGTATGTCACTGTGTAGCTTTGAACAGTAATAAAACGCACACCAGGAATTCTGCATTTTGCATCTCTCGGCCTTTATTAAAATAATAAATCATCATTATTAATATTCCTAGAAATGAAGAAGTAATAAAACACACACCAAGAACACTGCATTTTGCATCTCTCGTCCTTTATTAAAATAATAAATCACCATTATTAATATTCTTAGAAATGAAGAAGTAAAGAGGAAACATTAGCACATTAAGTTAAAAACGTTGAGCATGTGCTGTTACGCACACTTTTTTATTTCTTTCCGTTTAAGGAGTCCAATCTAGAGACTCAATGCTTTTGTTTTAGGATATACACTTAAACTTAGCGTCGTTGCACTAATGTTATGTTTTGTTGGATCAGTACTTTTAATCTCATTTTTTTAAGTAATATCAGTTTGTCTTAAGGATACGATTTGAAGTACTTTAAACATTCCACGATTTTGGAATTTTTATGGTTAAATTTTTCTGACTATTTTTGCCTGAAATGTAGTTAAAATTTCAAAAGAATGACTGGAATTGCAGATATAAGTTGTTGAGATTACACAATCTAGCTGCAATAGGGGCATTTGAAGGTGTTGAATGATAAATCCATTCATGTATTCAAAAATGTATTTTCAGTCATGGAAAAAACAATTTAACCAAAGATTATATAGCTGCCAATGATAATCACCGAAAAAGTTCAAATCATATAATATTTAGACTACTTCATAAGATTTTATCTATATTTAAGTCTCTTCGGCCATAGGGAAGGAACATAGTTTTAGTGTTTTATTGAATCCTTTTGAACTCTTTAGAGTTTGATCTCCTATGTAATATTTTTTGTTGAATGGTAGTATGCTTCTGCTATGTTTGAGTTCCTGTTATTCTCCTTATAATTAATGTGTTTCCTTAGTTTATTGTCTAGATCTAAACTGGATCTAATGAGCACGAGATACCTGCTTGTGCACTGTATAATCACTCAAGTGTGAGAGTTTGGATGAAGAGACGATGACCCTTGAGGCACTAGCAGAACAAATAGAATGCGAGATGAAGAAGCTCATTGGTTGTTAAAAACACTAGATTGTAAAGTATGGAAGACAAGACAACAAATCCAATGCCACTCCTTTGGGCACCCAATGCCCATTCAAAGGAGCTTGAGGGTAGGAGCTTAGCTCCTCCCTCGTGCGCCCAAAGGGGCGTGCCCCAGGGCCATCCTTTGGGTGCATGAGTCCTCAGGCCTAAAGAAAATAAAAATAAAATTTACCCATATTTTTACAGAGAGCATGCCGAAGCCCAAAGGAAAAAAATTTACATTAAAACATTATAAATTTAAAGTATTTAAAAAAAGCATTTACATTCCAAAAATAATTTAACTAACCTTAACAATGTTTGAAGCTCTTTGATGGTCTTCAAAGCCCTGTGGTGTGGATCGTTGTTTGCAAAGGGTGATTGTAGAAAACCAAACTGCGTTAATATAGCATAAAATAAGTTTTTTTTACCGATTTATGAAAGTGGGATTAAAAAAAATGACAAAAGCACAGGGAAAACATTATCAAAGGAAATATAAAATAGAAATATTTATTTAAAAAAAAATAGAACTAACCTTCAAAGAACTATTAAATTACTCGAAATTTCAAACGTGAAGAATATAAAACCAAAATAGTTTATATGGTTAATATTAAGTTTAACATTATTCGTTTTACGAATGTGGGATTAAAAAATGTGTAATTAGCTAATGCATTATTTCTAAATTTAGAGAAGGCATTAAATGATATTTGACTAGTGTTATGACTCTTGGTTTAAAAAATTAATGTAAATAACTAATATTGTATTAAAAAGTTCGAATAGCATTGTTTACATGTCATTTTATTAGTATTATTACAATTTTTATACGATAAATTAAATTATTTTTAATAGTGTTATGATTGTGTTAGAAATGTGTGATTTATTTTGCATAGAAATTTTGGAGGAGAAATTTTGAAGGGAAATTTTGGAGGGAATGCTTGGGAGGGAAAATTTTGGAGGAAAAATTTCGTTCTTTTAGCTATAAGATTATTGGGGGTTGACAGTTGCACCATTGTACTTTTTGGTAAGGAGTGAGAAAATTTCATTCTTATACTTTTTGGTGAAAAGTCATGGACTCGTCTGAATCAATCTCAATGTCTGAAGATATATATGAAGATGGTGGAAATTTTCATTTAAGTGGGGATTTCAAAGGCACCGATGATGATTTTCCTTCAAGTGAGGATTTTAAAAGTATTAATGATGATGATGAAGACCTTCCTCCATGTGGATATTTTAAAGACATTGAGGAAGATGATGACAATTTTCCTCAAAGTGATGATTTTCAAGGCACCAATGATGATTTTGCTCAAGGAAATGAGTCTCAAGGCACCAACGATGATTTTCCTCCAAGCGATGATTTTCAAGGCACTAACAATGATTTTCCTTCAAGCCAAGATTTTCCTCCAAGCAAGGATTTTCAAGGCACAAACGATGATTTCCCTCCAAGCCAAGATTTTCCTCCAAGCGAGGATTTTGATGGGATCAATAATAATTTTGGCGAGGATGAAGGCACCAATGATGGTGTAGATGATTTTCCTCCAAGCGAGGATTTTAATGGCACCGATGATGATTTTCCTCCAAGCGAGGATTTTAATGGGATTGATAATGTTCCTCCCCCAAGCAAGGATTTTGATGGCATCGACGGTGATTTTCCTCCAAGCGAGGATTTTAATGGGATTGATAATGTTTCTCCTTCAAGCAAGGATTTTGATGGCACTGATGATGATTTTCCTCCAAGTGAAGATTTTAATGGGATTAATAATGTTTCTCCTCCAAGCAAGGATTTTGATGGCACAGATGATGATTTTCCTCCAAGCGAGGATTTTAATGGGACAAATGATGATTTTGGTGAGGATAAAGACAACAACAATGTTGAAGGTGGTTTTCCTCTCGACCAGGATTTTGATGGCTCTAATGATGATTTTCCTCCAAGTGAGGATTTTAATGGGACAAATGATGATTTTCCTCCAAGTGAGGATTTTAATGGGACAAATGATGATTTTGGTGAGGATGTAGGCACCAATAATGGTGAAGATGATTTTCCTCCAAGCGAGGATTATGATGGTAGCAATGACGATCTTCCTCCAAGTGAGGATTTTAATGGCAGTAATGATGATTTTCCTCCAAGCGAGGATTTTAATGGGACGAATGATGATTTTGGTGAGGATGATGGCACCAATAATGGTGAAGATGAATTTCCTCCAAGCAAGGATTTTGATGGCACCGATGATTATTTTCCTCCAAGTGAGGATTTTGATGGCACTGAAGATGAATTTCCTCCAAGCGAGGATTTTAAAGGGACAAATGATGATTCTGGTGAGGATGAATGCACCAATAATGGTGAAGGTGATTTTCCTTCAAGCAAAGATTTTGATGGCTTTGATGATGATTTTCCTCCAAGCTAGGATTTTAATGGGATAGATGATGAACCCGCCAATGATGATGTTGATTTAACCTCAAGTGATAAACTTGATACTGATGAGTGTTAGAAAGTGGCAAGAAGGAAGGCCTTCTATCATTTGCATGTGTCCTTGCATGATGGAAGACATAAAACAGGAAGCCAAATGTATTAATGTCTTTTCCAAAGTTTAGACTTAGGAAAAGTGCATTATGTAATCTAATTATAAATTGACTTAATGAAGAAATTTTTTTATAAAGTTAAAGTGAAAATAATTTAAGTGATGGCTAATCTAATCTTGGCCATTGATCTCACCGGAGGATCTCATCCATTGATCCATAGTGAGAAGTTAGGGTTTTCGCTTGGCCATTGAGTTAAAAGGAAGATTGATTTGGTGGAGAGGACACACATACACACAGAGAGATTTCTTGCTCATAGCTTTCAGTCGGAGAGTGAGAAAGACAGTTTGCAGGAGAATTTTATAGAGAGTGAGACTGAAAAACTTCTATCTGGAGGTTGACAGGGAGACTTGGACAAATCAGAGGAGGTTGTACAGGTTTGCAGGGAGGCCGTACAAGCACGCATAGGTTGTACTCAGTGACGCAGGCATCCAGCCGTACATACGATGCAGAGGGTTGTACGGGTTACGCATAGGTCCATACGAGTGAGGCCGTACGTTGACGCAAATCCATACAGGATGACGCGGGGTCGTACACTGACGCAAGGCCGTACGTTGACGCAAGAGGGCCGTACGATTTTGTGGGGTTTTCTTTGTGAGTTTCGGTTGTGTGATTTTTTCAGGTTGGGTAAAATCGATTTCTGGATTGTACTATTCTATATCTTGCTAATAAAATATCTTCTCAGACTGCTGCACCAGTTTTCCCATCTTAGGTTTTTCCGGGGGTTTTCATACCCAAAAATATTGGTGTCTCTATTGATGTGATTGTTCTATTTCTCCCAGTATTTATTTTTCCGTTGTATTGTGAAGAAATCCATTTGTGGTTAAAAGTAATATTTGGGGTTTAATAAAAAAAAACCTGTATACTTTAACTCAAGAGTGTATTTTAAGGAAATTTACATGGTATCAGAGCTCTTCTGAGCAAATCTGAGAGAAAGCAGCAGTTATTGGATAGATCAGGGGCAGATCTATTCTAAGGGTTGACAGGTACACTTCATTATGGCCGTACAGTTGAGAGTTGAGGATAGACTCCAGGGGGCTCAGAACTTTCCTACTTGGAAAGAGAGGAACACCAGGATCCTGGATGTTAGTGATGCAGAGGAGCACATTGACGACCAGAAGGTTTCTCCCACAGATCTGACAGTGTTGGAAAGATGGAAGAAGGTATATTCTAGAGCTATGTTGATTATCTTGGATGGGGTGAAGGATCACATAGTCCCTCACCTTTCCGGGAAGAAGACCGCATTGGAAATGTGGAAGGATTTGGAAAGCCTTTACCAGAGTAAGAACGATAATCGGAAGATGGTGCTACATGAGAGGCTATGTAGTATCAAGATGGCCAAGGGTGAAGGAGTGGTGCCTTATCTCACAAGGCTCACACAAATCAGGGATGAACTTGGAGCAGTGGGCTCTAAGACTGAGGATGAGGAGCTAGTTCAGATAGCTCTCAATGGATTTTCTAAGCCATATGACGTCTTTGTCAATGGTGTGGTAGCTAGGGAGAAGCTCCCTGATTGGCAGATATTATGGGGTGATTTTGTGCTGGAAGATATCCGTATGGGTTAAGGTTTAGGTTCATCCAGCAGTGCCCCACAGATCGTGGATGAAGAGGCTCTATCCCTAACAAGCAAAGGCAAGAGTAAGGAAAAGAAGAAGAAGGGTGGTAAGAAGAAAATTGACATGTCAAAGGTTAAGTGTTTCATCTGCCACAAGCATGGATACTTTTCCTCCCAGTGCCCAGATAGGAAGAAGAAGAACAACACACAAATGGCAGGTTCGACAGAGGTGGATGAATTCAACAAGAGTTTTGATGAGGACTTTTGCTTGATAGCTTGCATGGAAAGATCCATCAATAACAACATCTGGTATGTTGATAGCGGTGCATTTTGTCATATGACAGGACATAGATCATTCTTCAAGAACTTGCAGGAGGGTGGAGTAAATATCCACATTGAGTTAGGAGATGATGCGCGGTATCAGGCGCATGGAGTTGGTTCTGTTTCATTTCAGAGGGAGTCTGGCAAGCCCATCAGTTTTGTTGATGTATTATATGTTCCAGGGATGACAAAGAATCTCATATATGTTTACACTCTAGAAGACAAGGGTTTTCTAGTGAATTTCCGTGATAGGAAAGTGTATATCAGGCCCAAGGGGACAGATCAAAGGTTGGATCAGATGATTGGCGTTCGAAGTGGGAAGGTGTACAGACTGCACTTTGAGTCTGCAAAGGCTCTAGTTGGTAGCACCAGTAGTCAGAGTGAGTTGTGGCATAGGAGGATGTCACACTTACATCGTGGAGAACTGAGGCATTTGAGACAGGCAGTTATTGAAGTTCCTCCGGTACAGGAGGAGAAGCATAACCACTGCAAAGGTTGTGCGTTGGGGAAGAACATCAGGATACCTTTCCCACAGAGTGAGCACAAGTATAAGGGGACCTTGGACTTGGCGCATTCAGATGTTTGCGGACCAATGAGCGTCCATTATTTCAGTGGTTACAGTTATTGCGTCACATTCATTGATGACTATTCCAGGAAGACCTTGATCTATTTCCTAAAGGCCAAGTCAGAGGTCTTCAAGCGGGTTCAACAGTTTAAGACTCTCGTGGAGAATCAGACAGGGAGGAGGATTCAGATATTGAGGACAAACAACGAGGGTGAGTACACCTCCAAGGAGTTCTTGGAGTTTTATTCATCAAAGGGGATCAGGAAGGAGCACATTGTTCCTCACACCCCGCAACAGAATGGAGTGGCAGAGAGGAATAACATGACACTAGTTAGTGTAGCCAAGGCCATGTTATTTGATCAGGGATTACCACTATTTCTATGGGACAAGTCATTTCAGACTACAATATATGTCTAGAACAGGTGTCCCCACTCAACTTTGGGGAAGAAGACACCTGAGGAGGTATTCACAGGAACTAGACCAGCTGTGAGTCATCTACGCATATTTGGGAGTATCTTCTATTGTCACATTCATGCTGACACTAGGAAGAAGTTGGCCCCTTATGGTGAGAAGGGGATTCTAGTTGGTTACAACGAGACTTCTAAGGCATACTGAGTATATATTCTGGCTCGCAAGAGGATCATTGTGAGCAGGGATGTCCAGTTTGATGAGGATAGGGCCTTAAAAAGATCTATGGATTAACCAACACTGGAGCAGCCAGCACAGGACTCAATATCAAGTTGGAGGACCCACAGGTACAGGTACAGACACATGGCACAGGTTCTGATAGTCAGAGTGAGTTAGGTGGACAAGATCCTTCGGTCATTGATTTGGAGGATGAACCGCAGTAGGAGGAGGATATCCAGTAGCCGCAATAGGTAGACACTAGGCCACAACCTAGGTGGTACAGGTCCACAGTTTAGGATTGCAGGAAGGTGAGTCTTCCACATAGCTCCATGAGGCAGATCAAACCACCAAATAGATTTATCTATATGGCACTGATGACGGAGTTGATTGACTCTGAGCCTTCCAGTTTCGAGGAGGATTCACAACATGATGTGTGGAAAGAGGCTATGGTTGAAGAGTATGCATCCATCGTGAAGAACCAGGTGTGGGAGGTTGTACCGAGGCCAGAAGGTAAACAGGTGGTAGAATCCAGGTGAGCCTACAAGGTAAAGCATGCAACATACGAAAGCGTGGAGAAGTATAAGGCATGCTTCGTGGCAAAGGGGTATTCGCAGAAGGAAGGTATTGACTATGAGGAGACCTTCGTCCTTGTCGCCATATACTCTTCTATTCAGACTATTCTCTCATTGGCAACACAGATGGGTTAGTGCGCTCATCAGATGGATGTGAATACTGCATTCCTCAACAGAGTTATAGAGGAAGAGGTATTTATTGAGCATCCAAAGGGGTTCGAGGTAGAGAGCAGGGAGTCACATGTATGCAAATTGTAGAGAGCTCTTTATGGGCTCAAGCAGGAACCTCAGGCATGGTACTCGAGGATTGAAAGCTATCTACGGGAGATGGGATTCCAACGGAGTGAGGCAGACTATAACCTGTACTTCTTGTCAGGTCAGGTACCTCTCATACTGGTACTGTATGTGGATGATCTCTTTCTTATAGGAGATGAGAGGATGATCAAGGACTGTAAGTCTAACCTTGCAGTAGATTTTGAGATGAAAGACCTTGGGTTGATGCATTAATTCCTAGGTCTGGAGGTTTGGTAGATAGATGGATGCTTCTTCATTGGTAAGGGGAAGTATGCAGTGGAGATCTTGAGGAGATTCATGATGGAGTATTGTAGACACATGTCCACTCCTCTAGTTACCAACTGGAGGAAGATCGATGCATCGGGTTAAGAGAAGTTTGATCCTACATTGTATCGCCAGCTTATCAGGTCACTTATGTATTTGGTCAACACACGACCAGACATTAGCTTTGCAGTTAACTCTTTGAGTCAGTTCATGGTGGACCCTCAGAGAGTGCATTGGAAAACTGTGGAGCATGTACTTCGCTATATCAGAGGCACAGTGGAATATGGATTGGTTTATGAGCGCAGTGGGAGTATAGAGTTATCAGGCCTCATAGATGCTGACTGGGCAGGATGTGTAGAAGACATGAAGAACACTTCACGTTGTTGTTTCAACATTGGGTCAGGGGTTGTCTCTTGGTTCAGCAGGAAGCAAAAGTCAGTTGCATTGAGCTCGAAAGAGGTTGAGTACATGGAAGCCAGTATGGCAGCATGTGAGGGGATGTGGCTGAGGAAGTTGCTCTCAGGGTTATTCGAGAGTGAGTTGGAGACTACAGTAGTTCATTGTGACAATCAGAGTGGCATTAACCTTTTTGAGAATCTAGTGTTCCATGATAGGAGAAAACACATAGACATTCGTTATCACTTCCTGAGAGATTGTGTTCAGAGAGGAACCATTCAGTTGGAGTACATTCAGACAGATGAGCAGGTGGCAGACATATTCACCAAGGCACTTTGCAGGCACAAGTTTGTGAAGTTCAGACACAAATTGGGGTTGCTACCAAATCCCTTCCTCGTTGAGAGGGAGCGTTAGAAAGTGGCAACAAGGAAGGTATTCTATAATTTGCATGTGTCCTTGCGTGATGGAAGACATAAAACAAGAAGTCAAATGTATTAATGTCTTTTCCAAAGTTTAGACTTAGGAAAAGTGCATTATGTACTCTAATTATTAATTGACTTAATGGAGATTACTTTTTATAAATTTAAAGTGAAAATAATTTAAGTGATGGCTAATCTAATCTTGGCCATTGATCTCACCGGAGGATCTCATCCATTGATCCATAGTGAGAAGTTAGGGTTTTTGCTTGGACATTGAGTTAAAAAGGAAGATTGATTTGGTGGAGAGGACACACATACACATAGAGAGATTTCATGCTCATAGCTTTCAGCCGGAGAGTGAGAAAGACAGTTTGCAGGAGAATTTTACAGAGAGTGAGACTGAAGAACTTCTATCTGGAGGTTGACAGGGTGACTTGAGAAAATCGGAGGAGGTTGTATAGGTTTGTAGGGAGGTCGTAAAAGCACGCAAAGTCCGTACTTAGTGACGCAGGAAGTCGGCTGTACAACTAACGCAGAGGGCCGTACAGATAAGGTCGTACGCTGACGCAGAGCCGAACACACTAACGCAGAGGGTCGTATGCTGACGCAGGAGGTCCGTACGATTTTGTGGGGTTTTCTTTGTGAGTTTCGGTTGTGCGATTTTTCCAGGTTGGGTAAAATCAATTTCTGGATTGTACTATTCTATATCTTGCTAATAAAATATATTCTCAGACCGCTGCACCGGTTTTCCCATCTTGGGTTTTTCTGGGGGTTTTCATACCCAAAAATATTGGTGTCTCTATTGATGTGATTGTTGTTCTATTTATCTCAGTATTTATTTTTCCGCTGCTTTGTGAAGAAATCCATTTGTGGTTAAAAGTAATATTTGGGGTTTAATAAAAAAAAACTTGCATACTTTAACTCAAGAGTGGATTTTAAGGAAATTTACAATGAGGATAATCATTCTCCTACTAATTTTGGTGATGATAATCTCAATGAGAGGGATGATATTCCTCATAGTGATGATGATATTCATTCTAATGAGGATGATTTAATGGTTCATGAAACACAAAGGAAATTTGTACCAATGAGTAAGATTAAGTGTAGGACTAGGGCATTTTATATCAATCCAAAGCATTCTAGTTATACAAGGTTTAGGAAATATTTGCTCACAAGTCCTATTACTGATTTGATTTCAAGTGAGTGTTGCCAAAAAAATTGTCAAAAATAAATACATTACAATTACACCTTAGAGAAAAGGTGAGCATATCTGTCAATGAACAAAAATATGCAAAATTCATATTTTGGTAGGGTGCATGATTTCTACAAAGGCAGGATATGATTATCGCATTGGAATTATTTTGCTTTGCAGAAGGGCATTCACAAGGATCCACTCAATTGGTAATCTTAGACTATCAAGAATCTAGACAAGGATAGAAAAGGATCCTACATTTTATTCTAAAGAATATCATGCACAAGCTAGTGGGCCGATAACAAACATTGCAATGTCATGGATGCGCGACTTCTTTTCTAAGCATGGAGAGAGTATGCCAGATAGAGAAACCATACACATTCCAGATAATTTCTCAAGGCAAGAAATCTACAATTTATACAAGGCATTTGTTCAAGATGCTGAAGGAAATAAAAATTTCATTAGATATGCATATTTTACAAGACTATAGAAAACAAAGCTCAACAATGTTTGTATTCCTAAGAGGTCAAGGATGGGGGTTTCTAGTATATGTGCTTCTCTTAAACAAAGTAGGGATAAATCGGAAGGGATAGAGAGAGGTATGTCTCTAACAAATTTATTTTTTTGGAATAAATATCTATTATGAAAGCTCATCAATGTTTTGTTTTTATTTTATTTGTAGATTATGTTGTTAACGAACTTCATGCACATCGCAATCAACAATCAGTTGAACGAAAAAAGTTATACAAACATCGCAAGAAGTGTTATGATGAACCACATAAGTATATGGGTTTGATTGTTGATGGCATGGATCAGAAAAAACACTTTTGGCACATTTTGTTCGTGTACCAAATATTTTAAAGGAGGAAAATTTTATTCAGTTTCACTTGGTTGGTTGTATGGTTTTTATTGGTCAAATTTCTTCAAGGCTTTACTTTACAGCTCGCTATATTCATAATGATGAAAATCAGACCATTACATTAATTCACCATGTGCTAAATCATTTGTATGGTAATCTTCCTCGAGTTCTATATCTGCAATTGGATAGCACCAGTCGGGAAAACAAAAATTAGATCGTGTTTGGTTACCTGAACATGCTTGTTGAATTGGGAATTTTTCAGAAGGTTAAAGTTAGTTTCCTTCTTGTTGGGCATACACATGACCATATTGATAAAATGTTTAGCCGTTTTGCAGTGACATTGGGGAGGAAGTATATGTGGCACTGCCACCTTCCCAACTTCTGGTACAAAAGTCAAGCGCTGCTGGCATAGAGCTAATTGTTGGGCTTGTCCCCCAACCCATAATATATTTATAGTAGCCATCCTCATTCATGGTTATGGGCTCCTACGAAATCATAGAATACTTAGCCTCATCAGGCTGGCAAGAGGGGTTAGAGGAACACGGTCTCCATGCGCAGGCCAGGAGGAGGTCCTTTACATATATACCAAACGACAATGATGACACCAGAAAAAAATGAAGATCACGAACGTTCCAATGTTTTCATGCGTGGCAGCCCTAGCAACATACAAAGAGGAGGATCGACAAAGGGCATGGAGCATCTATCATGGAGGGAAAAAAAACGATCAAAACATTCAAACACATACTCTAATCGTGGCGATAGAGACGCGTTCTTTTGTAGATCATCCACAGAGAAAAAATTAGTACAATACACAGAAAAACCAGAGAGAAAATTAGTACAATACACAAAAAACCCAAGAGTTGTGAAGCCCGTATTTGACACGAAGAAATGAGATATCCATGCTGGGTGGTGAGGCTACCCAAAATATTTTAGCTCCTTTCGACACCTTGTACATCAATCTGACATAGGTATTTTTCTTACTACAATCGAAGGAACACTGTTACCAAGGACGCGAATGGAAGGCTGCAAGGATGTATAGTATCAAATGTATGTTTGGTGAATTAATTAAATGTTAGTATCTGATACCAAGGTAATGCTTTCATGACTTGAGGGCATTAGGTCTATAGTGTCTTTTTTTTTTTTTTTTAAAGATTGATTATAGGTTGGTGCAATGAGGGATTGAGATTGAAGATGTGGCACTTAACTCGTCTGCAAGAATAGCTGATCAATTGAAACAGACGCAGCGCAGGGTACTCATAACGGTCTTCATAAACCCAACATGAAACATGGGCTTGGCAAGTTCCAGGTGCTCAAAATGACCAGGGCATTGCACCATAGTCCTCTCATGAGTCCTCAAGAATCAGTACAAGAATTGCAATTTCCAAGCTTCATTACTGTTTAGATTGTAATAAATTCTATGTAGAGATCATGATGGTAAGTTTTGAAGGCATGAGCCATGGGTGTAGCCTAAGTAAGGCCCCTGTTGTGTCAGGAGATTTGGGTTCAAATCCCAACACCCATTTTAACCTGATTTTATTCTTAGTCTTTAAATTTTATAAAGATTTAGGTTTTTTTTTTGGTAAATTACCCATTTTTAGGTCTCAACTCAAGTTTTTCCTTTGTACAAACTAGCAGATTTAACATGCATACCCGCACATACTAAAAGAGTTCTAATTTGACATAAGCACCAGATCTGAAGGTACATTCATAGATTTTACCAGGTTGAGCCACTATAACATTTCAACTTAATAATTAAGATTAACTGGGAAAATCCCATAGGGCCCCAGGGTTTGAACCTGGCTCTGATACCAAATGTAAGAGCCCTAAAACTCATAAAACCTACTAAATAACATTTAATATTAAAGATGCATACAGATCTATGAACCAATACAAGAATCTGATAAATACAATGGATCTGATATCCTGTAAATCTATAAAACCAGTATACAACAAGAAGCATCATGCAATGAAAGAACTATAACAATAGAGTGTATCTAATCAACAATATAACATAAAATATGCTATGAAAATCATACCTGGTTAGATGACCTAGGAGCTACCATTACCTTGACAGCTCTCATAATGCAACTGAAGGTGGGGGGACGACTCTCCACCCAACGAACCCCCAACCAAAGGCTGAGGCCCCCGAGCTCCCAACAATTAACCCTATGTCAGTGCTATCTTGCTTTCCTCTCCTCCAGAGCTCCTCTTCCAAGAGGGCCAAAGACAAAAAGACCCTTCTCTTCACTTCTTCTCCTCCTTTTATCCCCTCCTTCTCCCAATTTCTTAATTTCTTATTTAATTTCTTTCTTTATGCAAAATTTGTTTTCCATTACTTCTTTTTCATGTTTCTTTACCTTATATTATATTACATTATATTTATTATATTAAATATTCCCTATATTCGTATATGAGGGTTGTTACAGAGCCTGCCATCATTAACTGAAATTATTAGAAAAACATATAGTCCAGAGCTTGTTGTACTAACATTGGAGGAAACTATTGACATGCGAAGATTTATTTTGGGATCGCATGGTGAAGAAAGGTGCATTGAGAAACTTAATGACATTATCTTTCAGCATCAATTTCGTATAAAAAAGATTGATGGGAAAACACTACCAT
Organism: Larix kaempferi; assembly: GCA_027924585.1. Lineage (NCBI taxonomy): Eukaryota > Viridiplantae > Streptophyta > Pinopsida > Pinales > Pinaceae > Larix > Larix kaempferi. The sequence continues at coordinate 22,940,729 of BSBM01000445.1, forward strand.
GGGGTAAGAAGTACTCAACAAGTGCAGAATGGGGGCCTACATCAGGTTTAGCATTTTTGAAATTCATCCCAAGTCATCAAATGTATGTTTCAAAGTTATTGTTGTTGCAATCAGCTGTTGAGATTCAAAATGCACGTCGACACAATAGAGATGTTGATTCTTCTCAATGCTCGGAAGAAATCAAAAGGTATATCAAAGATACATATGACTATTGTGATGTTGCCAATTTTGTTTGGTGGGAGTCATTTTTCATGGAGCAAAATAACATAATTTCAAACTCTACAAATGGAGATATTTTTTTGAAGACTCGATTTAGTTGGCCACAAGTATGTCAAATGAAAATGAGGAGAGAAATGTTGAGACTGAAGGTGTTGAGTCTTCTCAACCGGAAGAAAGGGAAATGTACATTGGGTCTAGAAGATCATCTGCATGACATGAGGCGATGGAAGACCTTTACAAAGGGCCAGTGCAAGACATTAAGGAGGGTTGCATGATTGCAGTTTTGGCCATAGAAGATCCATGTGATTATCCATTTTGGATTGCAAAAGTTATGAAGGTCAATAAAGAAAATGAAGTTATATCTGTTGAAGTACATTGGTATGCAATAGACACACACCCATTTGATGGTGTGTACAAGCCGAAGATGGTGATTGAGAAAAAGGTTTGCAAAAAGAGAAAAAGAAAGGGTCAAAATGTAAATCATCGTCGCATAGACATTTGAAATTAGAGGATGTTGACATACTATTTTATGACTTCCAGTTGACAAAGAAAGGAACTCTTCGCTCCAAGACTATAGAGATTATCAAAATATTGTTGGCACCATAAATAGTTGCAACATGGGAGTCTGCTAAACCAAGGCGTAGATCTAGAAGGAATATGGCATATGAAATGTTGGACGTACATGAAGATTCAGATGGTGCACTCATTGATAGTAGAGAAGAATATGGGTCATCTACATCTTCATCTAGTCATTCATCTAAAGAAAATGTAGCTTTTGATGGTGTGTCAGGATCCATGTGTTGATTTGAATATTTGGACATGAAACATTTTGTCTTTTTTGTTAATATGCCATTGTTTGTATGGCAACTCTAAAGGAGTGCTTGAATTTTGATATGAATTACTTCTACGTCTTATGGTTTAATATATGATTTTATGATGAATATCATAAATTTTTTATTTTATATGAAAAGAGTAGTCAAATTATTTCTTGAATAATTTGTGTTTAACTCAATGCAGGTTTTATATAGTGTTACTAAGAGATTAAATAAGCACAATTTTCAATTATGATAAAATCATATAAAAATGCCATTTTTTGAAAAAGTGTGCTACCGGTAGCATTAGTTTTCAATTTAGAGCTTGATTTTAAGGTTTTTGCAAACAAAAATAACAAATGTTTTGGTTCATTTCTATATTTTTGACCCTAAATCAAAAAGTGGTGCTATCGCTTTTTGGTTCGGGGTTGTTTTTTGGTGTTTTTTAATGCAAAAATATGAGTTTTTATGGCTAGAGTTCTCGTTTTGAGTATAAAGTTCTCGTCAAGTTGTATAACTTGTTATTTTCCTTGAGTGTGCAAAGCGTGACATCATGGCTATCGAGCAAAGCATTAACTGCATGTACTTTTGAAGTACTTGATAGATAAGAACCATTGAGGATGGTTGTTGGCCATACATTGCTTCATATGGTGTCATTTTGTAGCCTCGTGATGAATGGTATTATACCACCATTTTTCTAATGGTAAACATTGTTCGCATTGGTGCTACTTTTTGGATGCAAAACATCACAAATAGGTTTCAAGGCACTTATTGACTGCGTATGTCTTAACATATGTTTGTGGATGATAATATGTGCTCATTTAGAATTGGGTTATATGTAGTTTAAATATTTCTTGCCAAAATTTGCTCGTGAATGTGGGATCACAATCTGACACAATGGATGTAGGCATGCCATGAAGTTTGAAAATTTGGTCTAGAAACATTTGGGTCATCATTGCCCGTGTAAATGGGTGTTGGAGAGCACAAAAGTGGGCATATTTGGAAATTTGATTAACTACCACCATGATGACTGATTTGTTACCTACTTTGAAAAGAAAACAAATAAAATCCATGGAAATGTCAGTCCAAAAAATGATTGGGATTGGTAATGGTTTCATATTCCCAGGAGTATTTACTGTCTCACCCTTGTTCCTTTGGAAAGTGACACATTCTGCTACAAAATTAAGGATACCCTTTTTCATTCCTTCCCAAAAGAATGACTGCCTGGTGCGTGCATAAGTTTTCTGGAATCCCGAGTGACCTGCGAGAGGAGATGAATGCAACTATACTAATATTGTATTTTTAAAGGAACATTTAGGTACCAGGAAAAGATGACCTTTATATCGCAATGTATCTTTCTACTAGGTGTAACCCTGGGGAGGGATGGGATCCTCTTGGAGGTGCTTAATGAGATTATATGTAGTAGCATTTGCTATCCATTCTTGTCATTAATCCTCTAACCATTCATGTACTATAGAGAATAAGGAAAAGAGTAATCCCTCTTCCTCATGTTTCCTTGACAAGGAATCCACCACAACATTCTCTTTTTCCTTTTTGTAAATGATCTCATAATCATATAAGCCAAGCAGTTTGGTGACCCATTTTTGTTGTTTTTGGGATGATAGCCTTTGCTCCAAAAAATATTTTAAGCTATAGTGATAATCCTTGATATGAAAATGTATCCCTATTAGATACGGTCACCATGTTTCAACTGCATGTAGGATGGCCGTTATTTATTTCTCATAGGTAGTCTTCCCCAAGTTCTTGTCACACAATTTATTACTTGTGGATGCTAAGAGTGTTCCTTCTTGCATTAAAACTACACCCAATCCTTTTCCAGAGGCATCACATTCCAATAAAAATGTCTTATTAAAACCAGACATAGCTAAGATTGGTGTGGTGCACATGGCTTGCTTTAGAACTAAGAATGCTTGTTTTGCCACTTCATTCCATGCAAATGAATTTTTCGTGAACAGGCTTGTCAATGGGGATAAAATTTTACCATATTTATTCACAAACTTCCTATAGTGGCCTATAAGGCCTAAAAACCCATGTAAGCTCTTTAAGGTTTTAGGGCAGGGCCATTCTTGGATTGTTGCAATCTTCTTGGGGTCCATTTTCACCCCATATTGTCCAACAATGTGACCCAAGTATTCGACCTATGAGACCTGAAAAGCACATTTGGAGAGGTTGGCGGATAATTGATGGTCATGAAGGAGTTGCAAGGCTTTATCAACATGTTGTACATGAGAATCCCAAGTTTTAATGTAAATCAAAATGTCACAAAAGAAAACCAACACAAAATGACAAAGATATGGTCTCAAAATTTTATTCACGAGGCTTTGAAAAGTAGAAGGGGAATTACAAAGTCCAAAGGGAATTACCAACAACTCATAATGGCCTTCTTGTGTCTAGAAAGTTATCTTTGGAATGTCAGCCTCTTTCATCCTGATTTGGTGGTATCCTGAATGAAGGTCAAGTTTGGTGAAAAAATTAGCCCCATGGATATCATCAATTAATGGGATGGGAAATTTATCTTTGATGGTCAACTTATTGAGGGAAAGAAAATTAAGACACATGCGATAATTTCCTTCTTTATTTAAAACCGTGATCACTGGGGATGAATATGGTCTATTGCTGGGGCAATGGGCATATGACTCCTTCCTCTAGTAGCTCATGAATTATCTTTTCAATTTCACTCTCTTGTGTAAATGGATGCATATATGATTGTACATTTGTTGGTTTACTTCATGGAATCAAGGGAATACCATGATCATGCTCTCCCTAGATAGGGGTAAACCTTTTGGTGTCTCAAAGACATGTTGATGTTTGTCCAAAATCCTTTGCATGTCAAGATGGATTTTAGGTGTTGCATTATCCAAATCCTAGATGGCATGGAAGTGAGAAATAATTCCAAAGTGGCCTTTCTTCAATAAATTTTCCATTTGATGAGAGATTATGATTTTAGGGGAGCTTGCTTGGATCCCTTTAAGGGTGTGAGTATGAGAGTCCTAAGTAAATATCAAGTATAATTCATTTAATTCCATGGAAATTGGACCCAATGTACTTAGCCATTTTGCTGCCAAAACTATATCACAACCACCCATATCTATGGCCAACATATGTGTTTTGAGATGATAATCACCCAATTGGAGTTTTATATTTTCACAACGCCCCCAACATTTCACCATCCCACCAATAGCTATCATAACTTGAAATTTGGGCATTGGGTGGATATAACAATAAAGTTCCTCATAAAATCATTGGTGAATAAATTTGTGGGTGCTGCCACTATCAACCAAAACTACCACTTTGCGATGCTTGATGTAACCCCAAAGTTTCAAGGTTTGTGGGGATGAAACAATAGATAAAGCATGAAGAGAGATGAGTGGTTCTTCTTGATGGACTTCATTTTCCACCTCTTCTTGCACGGGAGGAGTTTCTTCAATAAACTCAAGCATAAGGGTATCTTCCATAATAATGTCTTTAGAATTGGTAGGATTTGTCACATCAATGTGGCATAACTTTTGTTCTTTACATTTATGAATTGGAGCATATTTTTCATCACAATTATAGTAGAGTCCTTGTCTTTGTTGGTCTACCATTTCTGATGGAGACAAATTTTGTACCTTCCAAGGAGGAGAATAAATTGTGCTTAAGGAATTTACTTGTGTAGGACATGAGTGAGGAATGAAAGTGGGTTTGTTGGTTTGTGCATTTATCACTATATCTGCTTTTAGAGCCCTCTGTGATGCCTCCAACCAGGTAGTAGGATGTTGCATTGTCACTTGTGCTTTAATTGCCTCCTTGAGGACACTAATGAAACATTCTTTATAGAAATAATATGTTAAGTTATTTGTATGGATGACTAATTTCTCAAAGGATGAAATAAAGTCTCCGACTGATCCTGTTTAGTGTAACTTGGTAAGTCACCCCAAATAATGAGGATCTCACTCATAATGCTTATGGAGAGATTTAACAAATATAATCCAAGGAATTTGGCATCCATAATCCCTTTTATGCCACTCCCACCATTGCCATCTTTTTGGATCAAAATACAAGACATTCACCTTAAGTTTTATCATGTCATATGTAATACCATGAAGAGAGAAATAATGTTCCATTTGAGAAACCCATCCTGATGAGTTAGAACCATCAAACTTGTTTAAGTCTACTTTAGAAACAATTCTAGGTTTTATTATCTATAGAGTGTGGTTTATCACTATTAAGACCAATCATAGGTTAATGCTGGATAAATAGTCCTAGTTGAGAAGTTTCTTACTGGTGTGGCTCACTATGTTTTGCATTCCCATGTTCTTCTGCATGTGTAGAACTAAGTATCACATTTTTCAACTTCTCATCCAACTTCTTCTGCCAATGGTTTAATTTTGTATGTAACTTTTTTCCCATGTATGATGCCAACTGTTGATGGTCTGTTGAATCTGTTGCATTTGTACAATAAGATCGGTGTATTGATATTCTGGTTTTTCCAACCTACTGGTAGTATAACGAGTGTCCATATTGTTTTGGGTGTTGGTGTGAGGTGGTTTATAGGGTTCCACCATGTCAGGTCCTAAGGATGAGACTTCTGCAACTTTGAAATTTCCGCACTTATGGTGTGTACTTCCAAACTCAATATATTGAAAGCTGTATAAAAAAATAATAATATGATTATTCCAACATATTCTCTTGTGTTTCCTCTTTCCAATGGATTTTGAATCACGTAAGTCATACCTTCCAGTCAAATGTTATGCAAATTTAAAACAAGATACATTTTAAAACCCTAATTTGGAGATTATTTTTCTGGATGACCTTCAAACCGAGGTATCTCTATAATTTAGGTTCCTCTAAGTCTGAAACATCATCCTGTAGTATCCTGATATGTCTTCTTTGCAATTCCATGGGTCTAACCTAATTCTGATGTGCCAATACAAAATTATGGTAAGTTTCCGAAAAACTTGTTATTTGTTTACTTTCTAGGAGAGCAAAAGTGTATGAACTGCCATGTGTCAAATTTTTAGGATATGATTATGAAATTTATACCACATAAACTATGGTCCATATTCTTTTTGATGAAACTGGTGGAACTCAATTTTGGTTTCTAAAACTTCACATATAGTAGTTTTACTCGGAACACCTTCTTAAGGATAGTTTTTGGGCCACGCAAATTGTACAACTTGAAGTGAGTGTATCTATGAAATGGTAGAGATATAGAAGATGAAAAATTGGACACAAGTTACCTCTATATGTACTTGATGTTCCTTGTAAATTTCATAACATAATATATCATATAAAAAAATGGGAGCAAAAATTCTAAAATGAATAATTTGAAGGAGCTAGACCCTGAAGAAGATTCCCTTAACTTCGACCGAGTATATCTCCCAATTTATAGAGACCCAAAAGCCAAAAATCAGGCACAAGTTACCTCCTTATGTATTTGATGTACCCTACAAGTTTTAGATACTAAAATGGTGCATAAAAAAATTTGTAGTGAAAATGTACTTGTTTGAAGAGCCAAACCCTAGGAAATTCTTCCCTTTTGTCCCAAGAAAGAGCTTTGGTACCACTTCTAATATGCTTAAACCTAGAAATTCGTAGGAAATATAGAAAATAAAAGAATAATAGATGAAACACATAACAATGTTCACTTGCCTCTTGAAGGAAGAAACCTCCAAGATCACTAGCTCCAAATACAATGACAATTTTTGACTTCACATTACATATCTTACTACTCTATATATAGTACTTCAATAGTTCAATTCTAACTATTTGTGGTCCTGCTATTAATGAGGTACGAACACCTAGGGGCCTTTAATCTATAAGGAAATACATTTTGCATTAAACAAGTACCCAATAACTAACTAATGACCCTTATGGACTTGTACACAGATAAAGTAGCGGGGTTAGGGTAGGATCCTAACAGGGCCATAGGAGGAACTGCTAAATTTCTAGGGTCTTACCATAAGTATTTTATGGGATATAGGTTATCCTCTATCACAATGATATATTCCGAAATCCATTAAAATCCTGAAAGTACTCATCGATACCCCACCCAACAAACAGACCATCAAGTCAATCCATTGTCACATTCTATGCTCGCATGGACTAGGACAAGGAACACATTGGGGCACATCAAAGGCACCCTCTCCAAGAAGAACACACAAATAATGGAAGCATATAAAAATTTCTTCACCTCCCATGTCTTGTACCTGGTCAATGGACCTTGCATGTTGACCAAGGGAGCGGAGCACCAACCAAGCATTGCCCATTGGAGACACTTTAGAGCGCATTACATATCTGCACATGAATCCAAGTGCACTTTGTTTATCCTAACACTTATGTGTTAGTAACATGATGGCCCTCAATTTAAAGTCCCGAACCTTTCAAATCATCACCTCGTTACTTATATTTGGTGTTATTGGTTTACAATGGACCAAGACATACTCTCCCATAGTCATGGTAGTTTCCGCCCTGCATCATCCCTTGAGGAGGATTGGTTCTCTTCTCTATGAAATTCCTCTCAGAAAATAGATATCATCCAAATCTATATGGATGATCTCCTGCTCCAAGTCGAATACCTATTCATTTGGATACCACCACTCTACTAATCTATGCAATAAGTCCCCCTATTTGTGCACTCTTGCGTAGTGGAAGAAATTTAGATACCCACATTCACAGAGGAAATCCAACGTAGGATAATGTTTCTTAGCCTTGGAATATGCATCCTCTTGTTCTCTTTCTTTCCACTCAATAATAGTGAAAGAGTGACCTGCACACATAGTTACAATTTAGGATCAGGATTTTTCCTCACAATTTTTTTTTTTTTCCCGACCATGGTTGTTCCTACTAATAGACACAATTGAATATGGTTTTGGTATAGAAAAACCATGTTCAAGACCTTTTTTTTTGTGGTTGTTGAGTACCAAAACCACAATTGTGCACCTACGGGAAAAACAAAGTTTGGTACTCTGCAAAAAACTCAGAAAATTACAAAATTAAATAGAAAAAATTAACAAGAATGATGAGATGGTCTACCTGGAGGGAGAGAATGAACAATATGATGGCTAATCATCCCACAATCAACAACCAAATCCTAGGGGCTCCAAATCTATCTCCAAACACGCCTACAAACAAGGGCACAAATGAACCTAAAAAATGATTTTTTGCCTATATTAAGACATTTTGTAGCATAGTTTTGCCCCAAAGTACTATATAATAATATGTTTTTTTTCATTCTTCCAAGAAATGATCACATGCAACATTTCTCAAGCTCTGAGATGGTTTTTTTTTATCAAACAATTGTTTCTCAACCTTTTTATTAATCATATGTAGGGTTATATAGTTTTTTTGCTAAATTGTTCTTAACATTGTGATAAGGTACATTGATAATTTTTTGCATCTAAATGATAAGTTGTCAGCTTGTGCAATTTCATCCACAACTTTATCTTATGCCAAAATCCTATTACTTGATCTCATCATCATACTTCATCGTATGCCATTATTACTTGAACCATTATGCACACTGCCCAATTGTAGATCAATTGTCCAATGCTTATGAATTTTTCCATTATTTCATGTTGCTCGTCCTATTGGCCACTATTGCTCTTGTATCTTGACCCGTTACCTTTAGAGGGGACATTCGTTTGAGTGTTCATAACTAGCCTAGTACCTTTGGTGTGTTATCATTTTACATAAGATTGTAATGTGCTCTTGGAATATAGTTGCATGCCCTTACAACACTCGTTCCTTGTATTGTTATACCATATCATTCCTTAATTCTTTTAAAATATTTCCATAACATGAAAAGGAAAAATATCAGAAAACATAAAAAACTAAAAAGGGCGGGGAAAGCATATCCACCTTTTTATTTTTATTCTATTGAAACATGGCAACTGTTAGTAAGTGTCACCCTTGAACATAACACTTGTTTTTGCATCAAAAAATCGTGTAGTTGGGATTAGTATTGCATAGGAAACCATACCATAAGGATGAGTCAATCCACCAATTGGTTATCCTTCTAGTCATCGTGAAGTCTCTTTTTTAATGCCTCCAACATTGGTAGTTTTCATTGGTTTGTGTCTAAGTATTAGTTGCAACCCAAGTCATTTCAATGTTGTGTTCATGTTCAATGGGAGTTGACTAAACCTATGTTGGCCATTCCTTATATTTTTTACCATGCATGTCATACATCCTGGTATCAAGAAAAAACTAGCGTTTTTGTTACTTTAAGTTCCACCCAATCAAGTCAGTTACATGTTTCATGTTGGATGTTGAGAGATTCCTTAATGCTCTCCTTCTAATGAACTTCTTCCTATCAACTTCAAAACATCATATAGGAAGGAAATTTAGCAACCTTCAACATTACCTAGTGGCTTGTAGTCATTAGCGGTAAGTTGCCTCGTAGTTAATAGTGGGTATATATCAATGACTCATGTTTTCTAATTCACACAAGTGTTTGAATTCATATCACTTATTCACACAAGTGTTTGAATTCATATCACTTATTCACACTTGGGTGTTGTCCTTTGTACCTTGGTACACATCTTCATCGTCGGTGGATTGCCTCGCATTTGTTAACAATATACATTAATGACTAGTAATCAAATGGTGTTTTTCTATGTTCAACTTCATATCATTTATCCACATAGAAAAATTTGTAGAGTTGGTAGGTTGGATTGAATATCTTTGGATACAAAGACATCATTTACATATGTCACCACCCAAGTTCCACACAAACCTACCTGTTAACACAAAAAACATGACCACCTAGCTCACAACCCTTTAGCTACATCATTCATACATCCATTTCCCCAAAGTTAGGCCTCCACCAACCTAAAAGTATTATCTGCATGACCATATTGCCTAATTATGTATTTTCACGCACAAATAATTCCCAAAATGCAAAAAGAAAAGAAAGAAAAAGAAAATGGGAAAAAATTCAAAAACCAAAGAAGAGAGGGATTTGTCATGAAACCTAACGCCAATACCATGGTATGTCCAAAACCAAGGGTAAAGTTACCGTCGGTCGAAAATATTATAAAATAAGGGTGGAGGCCCTCATTTCACATGAATCATCTTCTCATTACCGAAACTTTTCCCATTTTACTCTAGAAACCCTAAGCTACCATCTTTATCTTGAAACCCCTATTGAGAGTGGCACCTAGTGATTTTTGAGGTGGAAAACCAGTGACAGCCGGAGACTAGGATCACCTTCCAACGCGCAACTGCAAGGGCCTATTATTCTTCGCAGATGTAAATGCCCTATTATTCTGTGTGTCTCTTGTAATGTGTATGTGTGATTATATTTGCATTTCTGTTTATTGTTATTGCTCTGTGATCCTATTTTTCTAACACTAGGATCCGTCCGGAACTGACTCAATGTGTTCACAACAAAGCAAATATCTGGTCTTGTGTTCGTCAGGTATATCAAGGACCCAATCATCTGACGATACATCGTGGCATAAACTGACTCTGATGAAGCATCACTCAATAGCTTCAGGTGTGATGCCATGGGTGTGGCCATGGCCTTGCAATCCATCATCCCGAACCGCTTCAGGATCTCTACTGCATACTTCCCTTACCCAAGGAAGATTCCATTTGCATTCTACCACAACTCCATACCTAGAAAGTAATGCATCATACCCAAGTCCTTCATATGTAACTCGACAGCAAGCTTCCTCTTCGTATCAACAATCAACCCAATCTCACCTGTCACAAATAGGTCATCTACATACAGTAGGAGTATCACTGGATTTCCTTCCTCAACCTTGTAGTAAAGTTTGCAATCCGCTTTACTCTTGGTAAATCCCAAACTAGTCAGGAAGCTGTCAATCCTGTCGTACCATGTCCCGGGTGCTTGTTTCAAATCGTACAAGGATTTCTTTAACTTGCACACATGTGACTCCCTATCATGTGTCTCAAATCCGGGTGGCTGCTCCACATACACTTCCTCTTCGACTACACCATTCAAGAAAGCTATCTTGACATCCATCTGGTGTATCTTCCACTTCATCACTACAGCCAGAGCAAGTACTGTTATGATGGAAGTGTATCTGCCTACAGGTGCAAAAGTTTCTTCATAATCTATCCCTTCTTTTTGGGAGAAGCCACGAGACTGCAACATGCTTGATCTTGTAGATCCACTTGGAAGTTACAACAGACTTCCCTTCTGGTCTTGGGACCACATCTCAAACATCATTCTTCATGATCAACTGGTATTCCTCGATCATGGCATCCTTCTATTACTGCATCCATGATCCTGGGAAATTCAGATTCTTCAATATATTCAATAGGTAGTTTTCTTGAACTTCGTTGCTGGAACAAGTGTGGTTGTCCTTCTTTTGTAGGTGATTGTACACGATCTTTCCTACAAGTCAAATTCAATTGCATGATTAGAAACATCTCATTGTTTTCAGAACAAAATCTTACACATAAGGACATATGTCATACAGTGATGCAATTATCTTAGCTAATGCTTCAATACAACATTCATCCATATCCCGTATTCATAGGGAAACTTTCTAGATGCCTTCCATCTCTACCAGAACATTGTTAAGAGTGTGCACTACTCCAACATGTCAACAAAGAGGTTTCATTCTAGATAAGTAGCAATGGAATTTTGTACAGTACCATAGGCCACTTACCCATTACTTGCATATTAGTAGTGTCATGTTCATTAATGCAACTTTTCTAAAATGCATAATATACATCCTAAATCTAGGAACATAAGTATGTACATGGATGAACAACATCATTTAAGTAATCAAATATACAAGAAATGACAATTCAAATACTTATCTTTGTTTGGTTGTTGGGTGGACTCCCTCTCAATCTTTTCTTCCTTGCAGGAACTACTAGAGTGTGCTCCCTCTTGATCTTTGCTTTCTGGATTATCTGTCTTTGAACTTATATCGATCCTGGACCACTATGCATGCTTAAGTGTGCACTAGTGTCATCATTATGTCATCCTCAAGATCTCATACATAATCATACATTCATTAGTATAATCTCAATACTATCAAAACATTATGATTCTAAATAATCTTAAACATGTATGGTCATGATTATTTCATATACAGGTAATTTATCACAATCGTTAGTATTCAAGGTTTCAGGGAGTACTTTTATGCATATTCTTATATTACCATAGGAATCTTCTAGTTTTTTATATCATTAATCAAACTAAGGAGCATAATATGCATAAACCCATGATTACTCAAACTTATAACTTCATGAAATAATAAAAAGTATACTTATCTAAGATCCTAACATACCTGAATTATCATGCTTGTCTAACATACCCAAACAATGTCTTCAATTATTTAGAGACCTTGTGCTAGTAACCTGCATGTCTCATAAGTTAAGCATTGTAGAACCAAATTATACATACCTTGTAAGTAGAGCTTTTATGTGATCAATGACTATGGATGAGTCTTTGTCTTCATGTCATCATGGTCATATGGATTTGTCTTTCTTGATGTATCTTTCATGTTAGCATACATCATTATCCTCATACAACACCACAAGTGCATTAGTACAATCATAAGTGTCATAACCCTAATCAATGAATGTCTTCTATTATCCACATGCATTCATACTTTTACTAAGGTGATCAAACAATCTAAAATTAATCATGATTGTACTAACCTCAATAATATGAAGACAAATATATCATGAACTTAATCATGAAACAGATTTCAAAACATACCTGTATCTCCTCAAGGCATGCCTGATTTATGTTCTTTCCTTCAAACATCTTGGTCAAGGAATCAAACATCTCCTTGGGTGTCTTTAGAGAAGACACATGTGGCATGAGATGGTCTTTGATAGAATCTGCAATGATTCTCTTGGCTTTGACCAAGTTCTTCTTATGTAAGGCCTTAGCCTCATCTCCCTCTGGAACTAGAACCTCTTCACTTATGTAGGTGTCCAATTCATTCTCTTCTAGGAGTAACCCAATCCACATGATTTGTTGAAACTCAATCTGGAGCTGGCTAGGGTTTGACAGAGAAACCCTAAAAATCCAAACTTGGAATTTCAAACTTATGTTTGGATAGGGAGATGCAAATGACTGAGGCGAGCAAGGTGGTGTGTTCAGATTTTGAAAACTCCAAAAATTGACCCTCCAAAAATGACCTACGAATTTCGGATCTACAACTTCTGTCAAATTCTGGTTTTCTGGTTTTCTGTTTTTTCTGGTCCAAAACCCGAACTAGGGTTTGATAGATCCTGGGGTTCTACCCAACCAAAAACTTCAATATTGGTCTCTAAATTTCGATTTTGCTGAGGAGAGGAATCCTGTGCTGAGTGCAATCCAAAATTCCACTTCTATCAAAAGCCCTAATTTCCTGCAGCAGTGACAAGCCAAAAAGGAAAATGCTCAAAATCCAATTATGGTTTGACATAAATATATTCCATATTGTTTCTGGTGCATCTCTGAAATTTCGAATCCTCAGGGTCTGAAACTTTGGTCTATGGTAGACTGACCTGTCATCTTTCTAACCCCATAGATCTAAGATCCAATGGATTATCCATGAGAGAGATATGTTAAGTGTCACAACATGACCTGTTTATGGGATGAAACAACATAGCGAACTTGTATGGAGTGCCACGTGTCACTGTTTTAACTTAGGGCTCTAAAAATCGGAATTGTGAAACTATAGTCCGTGCCCTAACTCTCAATTTTTAAGGAATTCAATTGGAGCTTCCTATCCTGAGATATGACCTTTGTTCCTCGATCACCTGTTTAGGGCTGCATTCTGGAAGAGGCAGAAACCCTAACTTGTACGAATCATATCTCACAAAGTAAAATGAATCTAAGGCTGAAATTTTTACACGGGGTACATCCGTGTCTGATATTCAACCTGTAAAAAATTCATATCCTGAACCTTCTCCAAGACTTATTTATAGCGAAAGTTCCACGATGACTAGGTTTTACTATACCAAGCCCTGCCTTCCAATTTGTCGCAAGTGCAACAAGTGTCGTAAATGCCATACAATGCCTTCCTTCAGGGTAGATATGATACCATGTTAGATTTTGATCATTTAATTCAATATTATCTGGGATCTTAACTGAGAGAACAACATGTACAACATATCAAACATAAGAGACAAGAGACACAAAGCATTTCACCAGGGAAAACCAAGAAGGTGAAAAACCCCACAACTTCCTCAGAGATAGAATACGCACCAATACAAAGATCACAAAGATCAAACCCCAAAAGATAGATGTCTTCAGCAGCTACTCCTCCTTCACTTATGCGGACTCCTCTCTCTCAGTTATGCGAGTTGGATGAGTGAGTGAATGGATAAATAAAGAGGTGCTCCTCTCTACTTATACTTTACCTTTACTTGCCTTTTACTCTAACTGGGCCGACCTCCCTTAGGAGAGTCTAATAACCCATTACCACTTGTCACTGGGCCGACCCCACTAGGTTGGTCTAATAAACCTTTAACTCATGCAGGTCTGACCCCACCAAGGTGGTCTAATAACCCATCAAGTATAAGTTACAACACTTACAATATAACTTGCGACACTTGCAAATACAAATGACGACACTTCCAATCAGAGGAATAATACATCTCCGTTGGGGATACAATAAAGTACAAATGTAATACATACAATATACAAGTGAATATCTTCCAAAGTTACAAACACATCAACAATACCAACCATCACTAAGGATGTGGCATCCGAATGAATCCAAACCGAAGAAGAGGCTATCCTTAAATCCCATCAATTCGACCTTATCTATGCCCAACCGGGCTACCTCTACACCATATTGCTCGAATCCCTGCGTGGTGATACTGATTGGAAGGACCCTCCAGGGGCATCCCATGCTACAGATGGCATCGTCAACCACATTGCATCCACTGACCGCTCCCCTGTGCATATGCCTTTAGCACTCGTGCATATCGCTATGAGCTGCAATCTTGAATTTTCACATACAACAACTCATTCTGGAGCAACACCTTCATATGTGCCACTGGCCCACAATGATCAACCACATGGGCCCACATGCACGAAACCTAGCTATGGTCATAACCAACAAGTGCACCCCTCTCTTGTGGCCCCACTGGCTTACTACCATCTGCTGCCCACTCTCGTTCCCCCCCAACCTCAAGCTCCCCCTACCTATTATCCACCACAGGCTGCCCCCGCACGTGCCCAAACTCAGCCCCCCCCTACGCCTCAACGACAGGTTTATGCTCAACAGAACCAACAACCAAACCAACTTGCCCCCAATAACCAGCAATGAGAACAAGACAGAAGACGCAGACAGAATCACAAAAATAATCAAGGCTAAGGAAGAGGCAGACCTCCTCCTAACCCCCCAGTTAATAATGGCCCCAATCCCACAAATCAAGACCCCAATCAACCTCCTTGACAGGTAAAGAACCCACAGTTGTTTATGGCCACTACACTCACCATTGTCCCCACTTAGTGGCAACCTGCCAGCTTTGGGACGAGGCTAACCACCGCAACACTACCACCGCCCCTCAGGCACAACCTCAACCACCCCAAACGACACAACCTCTGATGATGTTGAAAAACCCCTTACCCACGCAAGGGGTCGTCACGGTGCAACCTATGACATTGAAAAAACCCCTACCCACGCAAGGGGTCCTCACCACACAACCACCCGCCACTTATGGCGCATCCTCAATTCAAGTCTCTGAATCAGGATTTCACCACCTCCTAATGATGTCATCGACCGATTTCAATATCCAGACTCGTCGTAACCAATATGGTTTGGCTACAAAAACCATACCTGCCGATAAGGCAACCACATCAACCCCCATTGACCAGTCATTATTCCTTCCACCGTCGCCGAATGAAGGAGCCCCTAAAGCCCCCAAATTCCCTCTGTGTCACATTACTAATAACCCCAATGCTCGCACCACCCTTAATTATAATACCGTGGATGACCTCGACCAATCCCCTGTTGCTATGTCAGCCTTGGGAGTTCTAACGAACTTCCCAGGGAAACAAAAAGCATTGTTGTCTTATTTAGGCACGACCGACCCTTAGGACTCATGATTGAAGGCATTCGACTTGGATTAGTCTGAACCCTGCATGCCTTCGACCATTGCATTTCAGATCTCAGTTTCAATCTCAAAACCTGGTTATACACATATGCATAGTGGATGAGGGTGCCTCTACATGCGTCATGTCCATGTTCATGTGGAAAAAAATAGGATCCCCTCCTTTGCTAGAATCAACAATGGCCCTTCGAGCTTATGATGTCCGTTAGCCCAACCACAAGGCCTGCTTGCCAACGCCCCTCTCCAACTAGCCGAAAAAACCGTCTTGATTGACATCGAAGTCATCAATGCTCAACTCGACTACAACCTTCTTTTAGGATGCATCTACATGTACGCAATGAAGGTCGTCACCTCATCCGAGTTCCGGCTCATGATGTCCCCCCCTGAGGGATGGGTCGTCAAACTCGACCAACTTACTTACTATGACCCCAACACTCCCGCTATGCTGGAAAATGTCCTCCCCATCATCGACAAACCTATACTTGGCGCGCCTACTCCTTTGATTTCAACTGTAGGGCTGAGTATTTACTCTGAGGCCTCGATGATTTCCACCTTTGTCCCCTTACCATCACCCCCACCAGCCGTCGAGATATCGGATTTGTGCACCATTTCATTAGGCCAACCAGCTCCTCAATCACAGATTGTAGCTCAACCAGTACCCCCACCGCAATCCCAACGGCCACCTCAACCTCAACCGCTGCTAGTACCCACCCATGTGGGATCCAACTCGATCCACACTATTCCTTTTTTGTTCCCACCATCAGGAGTGGTAAGCATGCCCATTGTGGAAACGCTAAACCTCCCGAGACTAACATAAACGATTCCCATCTAGTACTTTCCTGCACTAAATACCATTCCGACCCCACAGGTCATGCTTAAACTGGTCCAACCCATCAATACCTCCAATCACCCACCTCCTGGTGTGTCAGGAAAAACTTCCCACAACCCTGATCCCCAGTCTTCCAAGAGACTCGTTGGGGGGAAATCCACGAAAACCGACACCTCGGCAACTACGAACAAAGCCGTGAACCCCCCTCCTCTAGCATGAGAAACCACAAAATGTGCTTTATGCGATACCTTGGGTCACACTACCCATAACTGTCTGCACTTTCCCGACCTTCGCACCCATATGGAGTCATTGGATGACTACGAAAACATCCTGGTTGTTCAATTTCCAGCAACTCCTCAGACGCGTAACAAATCATTACGCACCAACGAGTCGTGTGCGATATGTGGCATCTACGACATTATTCCCACCACTGCCCCGACTTATCCGAGTACTAGTTGGTGGTCCATGAGTTGCAAGAACCATCCTTAGAGTCCTTGATTACTGTTATTGAAGAGATCCACCCCCTGAAATCCTCATCGACCGAGGGAAACACCGTTTATACTATTTCAATCATCAACACCACAGTCATGTCGTCGAATTCAACTGATCCCTCCAACCTATCTGTTTGAATCGACGAGGAAATCACATGTCCACAGCATGGGGCCAAGCCCAAAAAATTTCCTACTCATCATAATTGTCATTCTCATCGGAGATATTGGGGGCATCCACCCCGCAAGGGGAATCCTCCATCATCCTATCATCACTTTAGTATGCCACCATGGCCAACATCCTCTTGGTACAACCCCCTGCCAGTATTTGGTCGATTCCCTGTTTATCCCTCTCTGAGATAGCATCCACACCGCATTGACCCATCTAGGATAGGGGGCATAATTGATTACCTCGACCCTGGGATAGGGGGCATTCTCAATCCTTTTGAACTTGCCTCGTCACAACTATATCGGTATTTCAATGAGCCCATCTCTCAAACCAACACATATGTGATCCACAATCACAAACCCCATTCCCATAGCATGGGGACTGGTCATTAACCCTACTCACTTTTTCACATGCATGATCTCGACCATTTCCGAGGTCACACGTCACTTGTATATTTGGTTTGATTTCCAAATGCACATTTATGCTCGGGTATCCTTGTTTTGTGTACAGATGCAAGTTACGGTTGCGTGCCCCCTTATGGTACTCACCTCTTCCACAGGTATGACCCCTTGTTTGGCATATATGACATCCTTTCCCTTTACAAAGTCGATGCATTTCCTTGGTCTTCTCCCTTTCTCCTGTAGGAACCCCCCCCTTCCCAAGTAGGTGGCCCCACCCATCCACCCTTGCATTTTCCCCTGCTCGACATTAGAGCCTCCCTCCACATGGGTGATTGTTTTTAGAACTCCTTGCATTTACCACCCATGTTGTTCAATCCCCTCTTAGGATTGGGAGCCCCTATAGTTTGACATATCAAGTTGAAGCCGCATGCAGTTCCTCATATCGTCGCTCATTGGCCATTCCTCGGGCTCCCATCATGGAGTTTCTATCAAGCTATTTTCTGACTCCTTAAAGAATGAAAAGATCTCCGAGCAATATTGCTTCCTTTCATGCTCATTAAAGTACCTGAAAGGGAGTCTATTCGGTATAATTTTACCCCTTTTCCGGACCGGATGGACTAATTACGAAAAAGGAATACTCTAGTCCCTCTGACTAGAAGAGTTCTCCACTGCATAATTTTATGCTTTTTCAGGCTCTGGGGACTAACACACGAAAAAGAACCCCCTGGAGTCTTCTTATTGCTTTTAGACTCTCTCAAATTGAAAGCGACCATGAGCAGTTATTGTCCTGGCTCGTCAAAATACACACGACGGTACCATATTGAGAGCACTTCTATCCCTTATTTGAGCTCCTTAAACCATGAAGAAGGCCCGAATGGTGCCTCTGGGTGCCACAACAGATAAGGTATAGCCCCATGCTATGGAAACATCTCTAAGCATGATCGCCTTTGTTCAGAGTATTCTGCGATGAGTCATCTCTGGAGCCTCTTGATATCGCTAACTAGTTCTCCCCCCCCTCCCCCCACCTGAGTCTCCCCCATTGCAGTGACAATCCATGATCCCCTAAGCTATGGTCCTCTCTCCTCGAGATCGGTTTCATATGCTTCCAGGTCAGCCTTGTCGTCAGACTCTGAACAAAGGAAGTTTGATTCCCATCACTCCAGAGCCTTCATACCCCTCCACAGTGTCCTGGTACCAGGTCTAGTACTATTGCACCTTGGTCATATACCTCGTGCTCCTATCAAGGAAGCCTCATTTCGTTGGTAGTTGCAGGTCTCCCTCTATCGACTCCAACATATCTATTCTAGAGGATAGACCCAGAGGTCCCTGTATCTTGGCCTCACCCCCATCAGTGGTGTTTTCCTATGGGTCATCCGAGAGGAGTCCTTAGTGCCTCTCTGGTTGATTGCTTCTCATGTGATCGACTCCAACTCCCTCATCGAACCGTTGAGATTCATACAGGGTATTGGTCCCTTTAGTTATTGGTCGAAGACCCCGAATGTCCCCTGACTCTAACACATTGGTGAGTTAATTTGGAACACCCGAGTTGTATGTTCCCATGGATATCCAGGTTGCGTTGGCGACAGTGTTTGGAATCCCTTCAACCACATGCTTCCTTGAGTATCCAGTTCAGATGTAGTCCATATACATTTGATATTTCGAGTCCTGTTCATTGAGTCCATATAGTTGTTGGACCCCTTCAGGTCCAGCAGTGCATCATTTGTTATGGTACCGCATTCAGGATGGATGCCATTGTGCCCAGTTCCAGATCTTCAGATCAATCATGGTTGGACCATGAATATGTACCAGATTTGAGTCCCCTTTGGACCATTATGATGTACACAAAAAATCTCCATGTATTGTTCAGGTCCCCCTATGGGCCTCTCTATTTGTGTATATTGAGACATTGATACGAGCATGGGAATGCTTGCCTTGTTTTTTCTATTTGGCATTATATATACCTCAACCATCATTGAGGAGATGTACTTCTAGTTATGGCCCTTGCATATTGTGTGAAATGCGTGCTCCACCCTGCAACACAGCTCCGGTTCTCCACCACCTTTCTACTCGTCGCCATGAAACAGTCAATATCCTATGATGTCTATCGGCCATACGATGAGCTCCTACCCTCACACATCAGGTGGCAATCTGTTAACACAAAAAACATGACCACATATCTCACTACCATTTAGCTACATCATTCATACATCTATTTCCCCAAAGTTAGGCCTCCACCAACCTAAAAGTATTATCTACATGAACATATTGGCTAATTATGTATTTTCCCGCATAAATAATTCCCAAAATGAAAAAAGAAAAGAAATAAAAAGAAAAAAGAAAAGAAAATGGGAAAAAATTCAAAAACCAAAGAAGAGCGGGAAAGTCATGAAACCTAACGTCAATACCATGGTATGCCCAAAACCAAGGGCAAAGTTACCGTCGGTCGAAAATATTATAAAAGAAGGGTGGAGGCCCCCATTTCACATGAATCATCTTCTCCTTACCGAAACTCTTCCCATTTTACTCCAGAAACCCTATGCTACCGTATTTAGCTTGAAACCCCTTTTGAGAGTGGCACCTAATGAGTTTTGAGGTGGAGAACCAGTGACAACTGGATACCAAGAGCACCTTCCATCGCGTAGCTGCAAGGGCCCATTATTCTTCGAGGTAACTCAAAACTGAATGTAAATCCCCTATTCTTTTTTTTAACAAGATAAAATTTCATTTATCATTTCATGAAGCTTGCGTATAGTGGTGTGAAGTGTTTATTGTGTGTTATTTACCATTTACACTTACTGGTTACTGTTTACTATTATTGTGTGGATTTACTAGTAGGTTTTTTACTTTTCAAATTTCTTAGTTGTTCACGGCTCATGAGCGTCATACTTTGATTTTTATTTTTATTTTGCATAGTTTAGTTCTAGTTTTACTAGTCTTTACCTTGTTTTACCTCACCTTTCTCACACACAAAGCCGCGAGAGATATCCTCTTGCATGATCTATACCTTAGCTTCCTCAAGCCGGTAGACCACCCATTCTTTCCTATTGGGGTGCGAAAGCACATACAACAGAACCACTTCATGATGAGTACATTGGAAAATAAAAAATTAATACGATTTCAGAATATCAACATTTCTTTGATATACATTGAGACGTAGATCCACATTGTATTTCTATTCGCTACGATTTGGTTGGACATGGATCCACTGTCTGTTGTTCATGGCCATGCTTAGTTTCATTTTTCATACTATATAAACCTAGAACATTATCATTGCAAGCTATTATAAAACTGAACATGGGCATGCCCACCTCAAGGGAAAAATTTAAATTTGATACCTTGGTTTATATTTGTAGGTGTCTCCTATTCCAGAGTTTGCAAAAATCGTCCTTTGCACACTTGAAAAATGTCCTCTATTCATAATACATTTTTGGCCATCAACATCTATTCTAGCCTCAAGGCTCATACATTAAAGGTCATTATGTTATATGGATATTTTACACCCTTAATATCAATAACATGACGATAAGGCACTAACAGTCAATATTAGTGGAAAATAATAAGAGTTATGGTTGACCATTAGTGTTCAACATGATCTCCAACACATGGCCACACTTTTCCTTGAAGAAAAGAACTAGTGCTTGTGAGATTCCCTAGAAGGAATAATGGTTGATCATGTTTATCCCATGTTAGAACCATGACGACATCTCAGAACCCTAAAATAACAATGACGTTTTGGGAAAAATCAAGAAAGATCAAGAAAGAGGAAATCCATGAGTGAGCATCATGTATGGAGTGCATTTGTACATCATGGATGGAGTCATTGGCCTAAAACTTATCACCCCTTGGCCTATCAAAGAAATATCCATGGGAAAGGTAAGGAGACAGAGAAAAGTGAGATCAAGTGACCAAACATTGAAGACATTCAAGACAAGCTAAAGTAGTTCAAAGTTATAATTTCCTCTTTTGTTGAGATAAGTAGGGAGCTTTAGTGGAGATTCAAGGACCATGAATTCAGTTCCTTCGATTGATATCAGATTCCATTGATCGACATTCGAAAAAGGGAGTGGCATGTGGCTAAGAATATAGGACCAAGGACTCTGGCGAAAGAGACATAGAAGATAGATATCGGGTAATCAATATTGTTGTAATTGTTTCTTTTGGAAATTAATACGAGCATTGTTATTCCCCCCTCCCCAAATAATTGTCTTTTTAAATGTTTCATGATTTTATTTGGGAACATAGATAATTTTACCTTAAATTTTTTGGATTTAACCATTTGATGGTATTTAATATGCATACCTATTTGAAGAAGGGTATTGTTTGATATGTGTGCAAGTACAATATCTAGTTGCAACAATGAAGTGAAGCACCGACAAGCCAAACGAAATTTCAAACAATCAAGAAAGCAAGTTCTCCTCTTCCTACCTCTATTTCATATTCTATCATATTATCTAGAAATTAATTCAAGGAAATAACATAGAAATCTACCTTTTCAACTGTTAGATGGATTGACCAACTCTTCAGAGAACCAACCTTCAGGGGATTCTTAGCATAACACAATTGTCTCAGCCTAAATAACTTGCATTATGGAGGCAAAGGATATGATTACTTTAGGAAGTAATAAGGAAGAAGGTTGAACATGGAGAAAGCAAAATTTCCCTCTCTAGGAGAGTAAATAGTGCTCCCTATGGTGGGAGTAAAAATAAGCAAGAAGAGAGATTCATTCATAAGAGGGAAGATTTGGAAATAAATCCCAAGTTGATTCACCAAAATTTAGTGTGGTGGTTAGATTTAGGCACCATGCTACCATGAGGAAGGAGAGAGTGGATTCACCACTCGTTTCAAGGAAAAATCAAGAAACCCTAGAAGGAACAAAAATATAAGAGATAATTCCAATAGATTAATCAGGGTTTAATCTTAATTAGTTATCTACGGTTGTAAATTAATTAGTGTAATTTTATTAATGTTTGAAAAAAATACAATAACAAACAAATTATAAGGGATAAACCCAACTAACCTAAGATTAATTTATTGATCTCCTTTAATAAGGAAATTGACCTAGGTGTTGGAAATGAAATAACTCACCTAGAAAAATTTTGTTGTACGTGTTGAAGCTACTTGGTTTGAAGTAGACAATTGTGACAAGTTTCCAAGAGAGTGTTCCATCTTCTATATGAACCTACACATGCAACTCAATCTTCCCACAAAACATAGTTGCTCTTGATCTCCAATACAATGCAATATATATAATATTATACCTATCATGGAAAATAATATAACATTTAGCCACTAAATGGTGACCAAAATTTTCCTTAGGAGGGTTGATACCTTTGTTTCCTTAGATGTGTTCAAACCTCTCTTGAGGTAGCAATGTTGAATCATTCGAGGTGTTGGGAAGGGTTACAACAATGGAACTATACTAGGACCAAACACAAAGCCTTCAATGTTGGAGCCAAGATAATAGCAATACATCTCGATAGAGGTCCTAGATATGACAAGTGCAAGGGCATGGAAGATGATTTAGGAAGCTAGACCAATATTTAACGCCAATTTGAGTGTGTAGTTGCAAGATAATGAGAAGAGGAAAGGAGATTACAATAAAAATTACAAAGAGGAAATAAGATATATAAATAGGAAAATAAACAATCTTAAGGTATAAGTTAAAATTAGGTTATCCATTTGATAGATTGATTTGTATGAAAAAGTCATATTAGGGATTTTGACCTCAAATTACAAGGATTTTTTGGTCTATACGACATGCATTTTTCTTAAAATATGCCCTCTATTCCACGAGTCATGACTTACAGTCATGATATGGTGAAAGGAATATGTGTTTCACATAGTGTTAAAGACCAGGAAGGAGGAGGAAGGTTTAACCAAATGAGTCCGCAATCAAGTGAACCGAAACATATTGGTTGTTAACAACCAAAATGAGGCATCCAAAGCAACTTTGTGCCAAACTAGGGTAGTCAAATCCCTAAACCAATCCCACAAAGTAAGGATTACCCTAGTTGGGTTCCCCAAATGTTCTAACATTACCAAATTGGAAACCAAAGGCTAACCGAGGGAGGAGGAAGTTAGCAAGGGACCCTACCTAAGCACTAGATATCCCTTAAAGGTCACACGTCTAAGTTAACGTAAGGGAACTCAAGAAAGGTGGTCCAACATGAAAGGACGATATAGAGATATTGATGTCATCACTAGGTGGGTCACACATGGATACAACACAAAGGTAGGCATCATCAGATCACCTATAGAGGGAATGCACATGTGAATACTAGAGTGTGAAATCTATACTCTATACAAACCTCCTCCCTTTGATAGGAATTTTCCTTATTGTGTTAAATTTTGGGACCAAAGTTGCGGGTTGCTACTATAGTGAAACAATAACATGGTTGAGAATAATGTTCCTATGATAAATTGTCTCAATCTATTATTTTGTTTTAAATTATGGATTTAATGTCAATGTGATTTAACATATACATCATTAATGCATGGTTGTGAGTGATAACATTGATTTTGTTCCTAAAGTTATGGCTATCCAAATATGATATCTACTTCTTCTAAGTTTACAACATCACAAATGAGTATCGTAGATAGAATGGTCCACACATTGCAATAATAATGGGGACATAACATATAATTGTTGTTTTTGATTCATCCACCCTAGGTTGTGGGGTTATGGACGAGGCATAGTAGTCAATCCAAGATGTTGGATAGATACAACATTAATTAGGTCTGTTTGGCTGTCAATGTCAATGATGGTTTGGAGAGGTTGGCATTTGATCCATACTTGTGTACACAAATATCTCCCTATCTCTAAATTGTGTGACATTACAAATTAATGAGTTTGCAGCACATGCATATGAGATAAGTATCACTAGAATATATGAAGTTATACACTCAATCTTTTAGATACATTAAGATTTTGAGTTAATGGAATTTATTCATGCCCAACTTCTTATGGAGGAATATTTTCTATGACAAAGGTTGCGTGTACTTTGCAATCCTTATTTTCACACCAAGGTGACTTGACGTGGGTCACAGTATTTCCTAGTATTGAGATTTTCATTTGAATTTATCTACTTTGGAAATGCATTATTATTATTCCTAGCTAGTTGTTGGTAAGGTGTTGAACTATCAAATGAATTAAAGTCGCATTTATTTACATGTGACCATTGTATTTCTTGTTCTACAACTTTTATTCAAATTTTAAACCAAGGTGATATGCACTCTTAAGATTATTCAGATTAAAAAGTGTCATCTCTCATTGAAGATAGGGACTAAGAACACTTGCATATATTAGGGCGTTGTCCTTATTTGCATCCTTAATGCACTACTTTTCCTTGAGTTGATCATATTCATTGGTGTAGCTTTAGAAAATGTGGTTTCCATGTTGGCATCATTGCTACTATTAGGGTCCTACCCTAACCCTCTTAATTTAGGAATTAATCAAGTAATGTATGCAGCCATATATTTTGAATAAGGTCGAGTAGTTAATAGTGAACAATTAATGTAAAAGGGTCTCTCTGTTAATTAAGGACCAAGAAATTGGCACTCAATAATTATTTGACCATGTCAAGTAGTTGAGGGTTTTGGATATTGAAAACCTAGTGAAAGACCTAGAAGTCTATGTATTGTTTTGTCAAGAATTATTGTATTGGAGCTTTGCTCAAGTGAAAGGCATCCCAACCTTAAGAGGCATGTGAACATTGATTCCATATTTGATTATCATAATACAAGAGTTATTTTTGCAACATTTCTCTTATTTGTTTCCTTTGATTAGTTATTATAGACTATAATCTTGTGCTTTTGGCATTGTTTATCTTTGTATATCTTGTTGATGCTTTAATTTTCAGGGTTAAGTACACCAAAACTAGTATCATAACACTTTATTGAGCCAGTACACCTACAGATTTTTGTAAAATGTTTTTAGGGTAAAGATGTGTTATGACATCTTTAAATAAAGCATAGATTTGTCGTTCATCGGGTAAAACTACAATTGGGGAAGCATACACATAGAAAAATACAATTGGTACTTAGTCACATTTGTTTGAGATCATTATAACCTCTGTTGGTACCCCTTTAAGTAGTACCGCATCAAACAACACCTGCATATGGAATCTCACTTCCACGCACCATTGGGTATGGAGGAAGCCCATAGGAAACTCTAAATAATTTGATCAAATGTCTTGTTGCTATAGTGGCACTGAGCACAACACTCGGGAAGATTACTCTCGCATACCTAGGTAATCGGGTAGTAGGGATAAAGGCATGGTTGAGCCTCCTTAGTTAGAGCCTTGAAATATTGGGTTGAGTACTACTGTTAGACCTTGCATGTATATCAGATATCTATAGTACTTAATAATCCCTCATCTTTAGGACCCTGGAAAACTTCATCTCTATAACCCACAAGTGAAATTCCTACATCTTTGCATCCAAAAGAATTTGAACATTCTATTAGTGCAGTAAATATTTTCTCCAGGACCAACCGAGGAAATTCCTACATCTTTGCATCTAGAAGAAATTTGGGAATTCTGGCAGTGCAGTAATATTCAGTAGGGAGTAATACTCCTCTCAATATAAAAAATTAAAAATATAAATAAATATGGGGGGTCATGGAAACCCCCATTCGTTACCTATCTTAAAATATTCCTTGCATCATGCTGATTATTTTGGTATATTTCTCTAATAGCCTTTTTTGGGTGGCCCTGTGACACCCTTGTTGGAGACCTATCTTTAAATAATCCTTGCATCATGGTAATCATGTTGGTATACATCTCTAACAACCCTATTGTGTGGACCCAACCATCACCCATTTGGTGTTCTTACTTTTAAACTACCATGATACACACCGACAACCAAAAAAACTTGGAGGAAGTAACCCAAGTTCCACCCCGAGACACTAAAGCACTAATGGCATTGAATCACTTAGTTGACCAGCTCACTCTCACTATGGATAACAACCAACATGTGATTGTTTTTATCGCTCAACACATTGGCCTCACTCCAAAACAATATGATCCAACTAATGATGAAGTTTTCAATGATGAACAAATCTCTCATACTCTCTTTCTAAAAACCCAACCTCTCTCCTTTGAGGAAAAAAATTCATGGCACCACTTCTAAAGTTTGACATGCATAAATTTAATGGGTCTGATCCATCGAGATAGGTTACCCAAATTGAGCACTATTTTAATCTCCATGGAATTAAGGATGATGTCCAGAATTTTAGGATTTGGGTTTTATATTTACACTCGGAATGTTGGAAATGGTACCAACAATCTTATCGTGGTTATGTCCCTTGAATCCAATTTGTGAAGATCCTTAATGATATTTTTTACTATGACAATCACTACCTAGGAAGGTTGACCAAATTACACCAAAGTGGCACAGTTATGGACTATATTATAGCCTTTGAACAATTGGCCACAATCCACACATAGGGCTTGTTTTATTCTCTTTTTTTTTCTAGAATGCTTCATCAGTGGCCTCAAAGAGGAAATTCAAGCACATGTCATTATGCG
Source organism: Larix kaempferi (assembly GCA_027924585.1). Taxonomy (NCBI): domain Eukaryota; kingdom Viridiplantae; phylum Streptophyta; class Pinopsida; order Pinales; family Pinaceae; genus Larix; species Larix kaempferi. The sequence goes on from BSBM01000445.1 coordinate 22,968,219, forward strand.
TTGTCCCTCCACCTGGTTGGAATATTGTGATAAATCTAGAGAAGTGGTAATGGTGATAAACACCCAAACCAAAAGACCTTCATTTCCCACTCGCATGGTGTCTCCCATAGCTCCTACTTCCAACAATTCCACTACATTGCCATTAAGAATCCAAAAATTATCCTTAGATGTAATGGTTGAATGTCAATGCTTTGGATTTTGCTATAACTATGATGAAAATAATTTCCAAGGGAATAAATGTAAATAATATAAATTATTCCAAAAATATGCATTACCACATGATCCCCTGGAGGACAACACCATGGAGGGTACTTAAGAACCAAAAGTGGAATATATTATCCCACCCTTGGAAGATTCTCCCGATATCCCAATTCCTGAGGAGAAACCTCAAATCTCACTCCATGCCTTATCATGTTTCTCCACACCCCAAACATTGCATTTGATCAAATACATCAAGCACTGTAAAGTCGTTGTATTAATTGGCAGTGGTAACACCCATAGTTTCTTTCATTGGAGAGTGGACGACAAAACCCACTACTATATCTGACCTATATCCAATTTCCAAATTATGGTAGAGAATGAGGGTGTGGTGAAATGTTGTGGTAATTGTAAAAATGTGAAATTCCAAATGGGTGACTACCATCTTAAAGCATGCATGTTCATTTTCAACATGGGTGGTTGTGATATAGTTCTCGCGGTAGAATGACTAAGGAATTTGGGACCCGTCGCCATGGATTTCAAGGAAATTTATATTAGATTTTCTCGGGAGGGGCACACACATCATCTCAAATGGATTGCTTTGGGCTCTCCCAAATTATCTCCTTCCATCATAATATAGAAAAACTATTGAATAAAGGCCACTATGATATCACTACTCATTTCAATACCATCCAAGTCATGGAAACGCCCACATAGGACATTCACCCTAAGTTGTAGTTGATTCTCTCCAAATATTAATAGGTTTTTGAGGCACCAAAAGGTTTACCACCATCCCATGGGGAGCATGACCATGATATTCCACTAATTATGGGTAGTCAACCTCCTAATGTACACCCTTATCACCACCCTTTTTCCCAAAATAATGAAATCGAAAAGATCATCCAGGAAATGTTGGAGGTTAACATCATTCATCCTATCACATGCCCTTATTCATCATTAGTGGTTATGGAACTAAAAAAGGAAGGCACTTGGCACATATATCCATATTTTCAAGTTCTCAATAAAGTAACCATCAAAGATAAATTTCATTTTCCAGTCATTGATGATCTCTTGGATGAGCTTCATGGAGCCAAATTCTTCACTAAATTAGACCTTCATATATCAACCATCAAATCCAAATAAAGAAGATGACATACCCAAGACCGCTTTCTACACCCATGACGGCCATTATGAGTTGGTAGTCATACACTTTGGCCTTTGCAACGCTCCATCCACCTTTCAGAGCCTTGTGAACAAGATCTATTGACCCTTTCTCCATTGTTGTGTCTTGTTTGTTTTTAATGATATTTTGGTCTACAACCCCACATGGGAAACCCACCTTGAGCATGTTTCTTGCACCTTAAAATTATTAAGGCATCACTAGTTATTTGTGAAACATTCAAAATGTGATTTTGGGGTTTACTGAGGTTATGATATTTGGACCATATTGTCAATTTGTCAGTTAGGATGGAGTATGTGTGGACCCAAATAAATTGGAAGCTATGTAGAAATGACCATACACTAAGACCCTCAATATATTGTGAGGGTTCCTAGGACTCACTAGCTACTAAAAAAAGTTCATGATAATTTATAAAAATGCAACTCCTCTCACATCATTGCTAAAAAAGAATGCCTTCCATTGGAATGATGTAGTTGTGGAGGCCTTCTCCACCCTAAAGGATTCTATGTGAATTACGCCTATTTTAGCAATTCCCAATTTCACTAAGAATTTCATCTTAGAGGGTGATGCCTCTGGCCACAGAATTGGAGCAGTCTTGATGCAAGATGGATGCTCTTTACTTTCACTCGGTAAGCAACTATATGAGCAAAATTTGGGCAAGTCCACATATGAAAATGAAATGATGGCCATCCTTCTTACAGTTGAGACATGGTTCCCATATTTAATTGAAAGGAGTTTATTGATCAAGACCAACCATCATAGTCTAAAATATTTCATGGAACAATGACTGTCCTCCCAAGAGTAGCATAAGTGGGTCACTAGGATGATGGAGTATGATTATGAGATCATTTATAATAAGGGCAAGGAAAATGTGGTGGTAGATGCTTTGTCTTATCAATTTGAGGAGGAGGGATCCCTCTTTGCATTATCCTTAGTTCCAATATATCTTGAGGAATTACATCTATAATGGAGGGAACAATGGATTACTCTTGCAAAGTAGTGGTATAATACCACTTATCATGGCGCTACCAAAATGACCCTATATGAAGCAATGTATGGACAAAATCCATTGTCAGTGGTTTCCTATTTATCGAGCACTTCTAAGGTTCATATTGTGGACACCACACTTCGCACCAAATAAACTATTCTACACGCCCTTAAGGACATTTTGGTTATGGCTCAAAATACAATGAAACACTATGTGGATCAAACATTGCTTTGAGCATTCATTTTCAAAATGGGATTAGGTGTTTTCAGCTCCAAACCTATAAAAAAACATCTCTCAAACATAATCTCCCCTAAAAACTTGCTCTAAAGTTTTATGGATCCTACAAGATACCTCAATGCATTGGATAGGTGGCCTACAAGCTAGATTTTCCTGATCACTCCAAGATTCACCTAGCCTTTCATGTCTATTGCCTAAAAAAAATGGTGGTCTCCAATAGTAAAGTGAATACCAAGTTACCATAATTTGATGAGGAAGGCCCCATTTGGATCCAGTTGAAAGTAGTATTGGATTCCAAGGAACATCAATTGCATAGGTGTACAATCAAAGAAATATCGATCCAAAGGAAGGACATGCAACTAGAATATGCCACAAGGGAACCATAATCCTTAGAATCTAGGTAGAATCCTTAGAAATTCAAAGGATATGGGAGATATGGGTGGTTTTCTAAAGATGGTTTTTCTAGATTTATTGTTGCGCCGGTTTTCCAAAAATGCCTAGCAAAATGGATCATCCACCTTAGCAGTATGACTTGGAAATCAAATATACCTTCCTCTTTTATTACTTGAGCTAGCATATCATAACAATATGTGTTTTAATAAAGTAAATACCAAGAATGCATGTGATGGATTCATATTCACCTATTGAGGGATCATGTGTTGGTTGTAGATCCGTTTGTTTTGGGATTGGTTTTTATCTATTGTAAACTCTTCTCCTCTTATGAATGCATGTATAAATATGAGGATACATAGGTTGGAGAGGGGGAGATTCATTGTAAATGATATCATTCTCTTTGTATTCATTGGTTGGAGAACCTTGCTGATGATAATATAAAATCTTATTGTTGCACCTCATGGATTAGTGCTATGGTTCTTCCGCAGTGTATGCTCAACCAGGAGGGCCCCTTGATCAAAGTCTATATTGTGTCATTAATTAGTATTTTTTGTTTTTATTTTATTATACATTGTTATTTTATTTCGTAAGTTAGTTCATTTACTTCCTTTTAATTAATTTATGTTTACTTATGTTTTAATGTTCATTTCCTTATGCTCTTTCATTTTTTCTCTCATGTGGTCGACCAAGTTTGGTTTGAAGAATTGATTCCCTACAGATTCAAGATTAAGCATGCTTTGTTATAATTCCTTTGGTTATGAATAGGAATGGAGTATCCTCTGAACAATAAATTGTTAAGAGTTGCATTGCTACATATACATATAATTTAATTCCTCATTGATTAACTGTTCACACAAGATAATCTTGTTTGTATGTAATTAGTTATGTGTGTGTTTAATTTACTTTTCATTTCATATGTATCTAAATGATGCACTAATATAGCTTGTTGAGTGAACAAATAGAGTATTGGATGATGCAAAGATCTATGCTAGACCTACAATTATACCTTAGAAGTTTCACAACTGATTATTGTCAATTTCATAGATTTATATTCGCAACTAATTCTTTACTTTGATATTTGGTTTTGGATATCTTTTTGAATGTTGGTTAAGTTCATTAAGTGGGACTTATAGAGTACTGTCAATAACAAGGATTGTAATTTACTTTCATTTCTACCTTAGAATCTCACAACTGAATACAATCAAACTCATGAAATGATATATCATGCTTAGATCAATTGGTTTCTTAATTTCAGATTTGCTTTTAGTAGATATGTTTCTGATTCTTGATTTCTTCTAAGTTAATTCATTCAAGTAGAATATAGAAAGTACTGTCAAGTACAAAATATGTACTAGGATTGCATTCCTACCTTAGCAATCCACAAATTAACTAGTGACGAGTTCAGTAAATGACATCATGTAGTTACATTGCATTTTCAGATAGCATAGCCTCTAATCCTGCATATACTTTGCTTGCATCTCATAATCTTATGAAACTCGGATTGATATTAAAATGTAACAAGAATTAAGACAATTAATTTGACTGAAGTTTTTGGCGTCATTGATGGGGAGGTACTTAAGGGATTAGAGCACTCATAGTTGGGTTTTTAAAGTTTTACTCACATATGATTTTTTGTGTTCTCTTTTAGTTTGATTCATGCTACTCATGCCAATAAGGTCTTGGTGACAACAGGGTCTTGGTAGCATAAGAGTCCAAGTGCATGTTTTTCCTCGAAATTTGTTTTGTTTGTTTTTGCAAGATTTCCTTTATTTCTTTGAAGGTTTTTTTTGGTCCATAAGAACCCCCATACACTAATCCATGTGCACTACATGGATTATCAACCAACAAGAAGTGTATAACAATGCTCAATAGTTGTTGAGTAAAGAAGGATGTTGCCTCAAGAATTTTTCAAATTCTGGTGGCAATTGAAGATAGATCTGCATCTCAGGAAGTGATAGAGTTGTTGAGCAACATCTACAACAAATTATTTCATTTGATCATCCTTTCCAATATGCATCAGAGATCAAAGAGCCATAGACACTGTTTGATGGATAATAGATCTTGGAACTCAAGATTGAATAATTTCTTGCATATCTAAATCCCGTGTGCATTCAAGAATGCAAGAGCCCAGTCTTTGAATATCTTCATAGTATGAAAAAAGAGGACATGCAAGTGATTATTAATAAAGAAGAAAACCAAGGGACTAATGATTACATCTAAATTTGGTACCAGATGATCATCAAGCCAAAGCACCACTTCCTTCTTCAATACTTCTTGACATCAAATCAATCATATCCGTTGCTTCCTGATATCCAAGCAGTCATTGAGGTATATTTTTCATACTGGATATTGTTGTAGCCATAATAGATCCCATCAATTTCCTATCAAATTGATGGGAACCCATTTTAAAATTTTGTTAAGTTTGCTTTGAATGTTTAGTTAGTATGATTCCGTAAGTTTTTCATTGAATACTTAGTTAGAATTTTTCTTAAAGATTCAATTTCGAAGATTAAATTATGGTGATGATGCTAAGGTATATCAGAAGATTGGAAGTTCGAACCTCCATACCATCACTGCACATCCCGTCGTCGTGCCATATGTATACCTGGTGAAGTGATTGATAGAATATGCATACCTTCCCACCTGCACGTTCCAGGATGTAAACCAGACAATCATCACATTTTTCAAACCAAATACCATTACCCAGATGTACTCTCACAGAACTCCACGGGCTCTGCTTTCTTTGGCACTTACTGTTGAGTATGAGATTTTTTTTTATTTTGTGGAACTAATTAAGGGTTAGTGGTTTGACCAAGACAACTTCTAGATAAAACCCAACACGGTTTATCCCCTAAAATATCTCAGGGACTAATTAAGTTGTTGGGCTCCATGCTATGCATATTTTAGGGGTTGGATAATTGCATAGAGTTTAAGTTGGAGTGGGATCCTCTGGTACACCACATTATCACTCACGACCAAATATTCAATTAGGTTCATCTTTTCTCACACAATCTGAAGGCTGATATTGGGTTAGTAAAGGATTCCCCTATAATGAAAAAGCCTAAGTTCTTATTTTCGGCTTATTTATTTGATATTGTATGTGCTTATTTCAAGTTCCCTTTGATGAACTGGCACCATATTGTGAAATCGCCTCCTATACACATCTATTGTGTAGAGGAAAATTATAAACCCTACATCTATGATATTTGTGAGAATTTTGTCAATCCTGTTTACCTCACAATTTACAAGGCTAACACCCCCAAGAGATCAGAATATGATAGGAATATGGTGGCTACCATGGAATAGTGGGGAGTAATTTAAATATATCAGGATGTGTGGCCATAATTAACTTCACCTTCTCCCTAGGATTCTGCAAGACATAATGGTATTGGAGGAGGTGGCTTATCAAACTGCAATGGAGGGAATTCATGATAGGTGCACTTCCCTAAAAAGGAAGGCATGGCCCAAATTCCCTCTTTACTTGGGACAGTTGGTCATTCAAAATGTTCCTCTTGCTTATCTGATGGCAAACAGATTACAAGAATTAAAATTAGGAATTGGAATTAGGAGGATGCATGATCCTATGCACTTTGTGGAAGGTCACTTTTCCATGGCTCAGATTAAGTCCACCTATATCCATGAGATATAGCCAAATCAATTTATATTCTAGGGTGTCATGAAATTTGAAGAATCTTTGGCTAAAATAGATGACCTTGTAGAAAGGACCTGCATTCAAGAAGAGCAGAAAAATCAGAACATCCAAATATTGGAGGAAAGGAGAAAATTTTTTTATCTTGGAGGAAGATGCAAGGAGAGCAGAGCAAGAAACATTGAACAAAGCGTTGGTCATAAGTATTGGGTAAACTGAGAAACCTGTACAACAATCAGCTGAGCAGTCATAGAAAATTACCTCCAAATATTTGACACTTATTCAAACTCTCTCTAACCTTATGCAACAAGTGGAATATCTCAAAAGTAAGTTGCCTAAATATTATAAATCCCTTATTACTTTTGGTTCCATTTCTAAAGTTGTTTCAAATTTGGTTATCAAAAACGACAAGCCTTTAGTTTCCATTGTTCCTAATCCTATGCCCTCCAATTCTTATGTCCAAATTATTTATTTAAACTTAGAGAAACCTGAAGAAGTGTTCTAGTCCACTCAAATAATACAGGAAAACATGATCCCTTACCTCTATTTACCTCATCTACCCCTCTCACTACCATAGCCACTAGTTCTCATTAGAATTCTTCCCACACCAATGGTCATACTACCCGAGTTTCTCACAATCAATTTACTCAAGAATCCATAGACCCTCTGCCTAGTTCTCCAATAGTTTCCTTGTCTGATTTTTCATCCATTGATAATACATCATTATCACCTATAGTTGAAAATATCCATACTCAATCTCAGGTTAATATTCTCACTTCACAAATTCCACTTGCTGAACAACCAGCAAAACCAATGGAAATAGATATTCCCCCTTTGGTTAAAGATAGTGTAGGTCTTCTGTCTCAGCCTGAAAATACTTTGTCTTCCATGCAAATTCCTCAGTTGGTACTTGTTTCTCACCAATCCTTTGTTTCCCAAGAAATCTAGATCGATGCCAATACTTTGAAGTTCCTCCTGAAGGGCAGGAAGTCATACCTACAGAGTCAATGTCTTTAATTTCCATTGTCGATTCCATGATAGTAGTCTAACAGGAAATTGTTGATTTTGGGGAGGATGCTCTTGTTTCCCTTGGTGATTATTATTTTAGTAAGAAGCAAAAGTCAATGATGAGAAAGGGAACCAAAAGAGCTAGAGTCGATGGTTCTGTCAGTGATCCACCTGGACATCATATCATTTGGAATCTAAATACCACAGATGTAAAATAGGAAGCCTCGTATACAACAACTACCATTGGGGCCTTTGGATGTGTCAATTTCCATATCGTGTCAACTTTGAATAAGGTCATTGATGAAGAGAACTATAAGATGGCTTCTATTGAAGCAAAAAAGTTGTCACTGCATTATGAATTTATTAGGAAATTGGATGATATGAAGACTCAACATCATAAAGGAATGGAGCACTTGAAAAAACAGCTTGATTCAACATTGTAGGATAAGGGAGAAGTAGACAAAAATGTAATAGAGTAATCAGTTGAGATCCGATACTTGAAATCAATGATGAACGATAGCTGAAAACACAGTCACCCCCTTCTTCATCTTTCAAGCTTACTTTGGATGAGTTCAAAGTATAATCCCTCTCCCTTAACGATGAATATAGGGAGTCTCATAAAGATTTTCTTTCTAGGCTTAATGATATTCAAGATGATTTATGTCTATTTGAGCATTTGTCCGACATATTGAATGAGCATCTAGAAAATAAGAAGGTATCTGACAAAGATTTTGAGCAGCTGATAAATTGGTAGTCTTACATTAAGAATGTTCTTGAATCCCTCTCTTGGTTGGATCCAATGAATTTAAAGCGGGTCAATGTTTCATTGAAGTCTTGGGGCACAGTATTTGATGATACTTCTAGTCTAATCCAAAAGGATTAGAAGATATGATGCAGGCCGTGGGCACAGACAAACAACCTGATGGAAAGGCGTGTGAGTATGATAGTATTTCTTGAGCTAGATGACTCGGTCCTAGCTAAATTTTTTTTTTTTATGTGGACCAGTTGTGGGATGAGTCAGCAGAATGTATCAGAACACTCACCTACATCAATATCCCATCTTTGAAATTGTTTATTTCATCTCTGGTATCCCTTAAAGTACCCCTGGATGATTTCCTAGACACTTGGAGCAAAATCGGGCCGAAGGATATCTGATCTCTTATTTGTAGGGAACAACTTCAACTAGAGCATGCAATGAACAAAGATATAACTGAGATGCATGATCTATATTCCAAGTGGAAATATTTCTTGGCCAATCCTGGCCAAAGTAGTTAGATTGTCCTATGGATTATTAGATTTGGCACTTATTTTGTGGATCTAATTTATCCACCTAGTTGTATTTATTTTGTCTTTGTTGTAAGGAAAAAGGATGCCAGAATTTGGACTACACTATACACAAATGTGTTGTATGTACAATACATGTAGTTGGTTTTGTGGATTCTATTGATGATACTCTGTAATATTTTTGTATCTCCTTAATGGAACTTGGAGATCTTCTGCAATCTTGGTGTCAACTTCGTGAGTAAAAATGGAATATATTCTGCATTTTATTCATGTTCTTTCAATTTTCATTTTTTTTAGTTTAATTCTGCAATGTATCTCTAGAATATGTTAATTATAATTTCATATTCACATTTCATTGGCTAAGTTTAGACTTTGGATGTTTTTATTTTATTTTATTGCAGAGTTGATCTAACTGATGTTGTAATGGATAGGCTTGTGATATTTGCTCAGCTATTGTTTGTTCCATAATCATAGGTTCTTTTACCAGCTAGGTTTTTTTATGAGTTTACATAGATCTATTGATTGGTTTAATATGCTAATTAGCAATTCTAAAATATGTTTCAGAATGTTTAGTATTATTATTATCTTCTGCAAAAATCAATAGTTGTAAAAATATTGTGCTTAGTCGATAATCTATTGTTGTTTTTGTTCAGTCCTAGTTTTAATATGTTTAATTAATCTTGAATCTTTTCGTGATTGATTACAACATGTTTCATCTTTGTTAGTAAGTTATTGATTTGTTTTATTTTTAGATCTTATTAACTTTGACTCTTTTATGTTTTTTTACAGCTAGCTCACTTAAGCATGTATTCATGTTCAAGTGTTATATTAGGGTAGGTAATATATAGAATTGTGTGAGTAATTAGGGTCTCACTTAGTTTTAGGATAACTATTGCTTAAGACTCCTTTTTTAGGAGAAACATTTTATTGGGAACATGGCCAATCAAACCCATCAGAAACAATCACACCAAATGACTTAGGAGTTGAGAAACCCTCAGATCAGATCGTTTCCCTTATGTTGGCAGGTCATGCCATTTACGCCCATCAAAAAATGGTGCTAGAAGGATGGAATTGAACAAGTCGAATGGCAAAAGAGATAAATCATAGGGCTCTAAATAACCTCTCCCCTGTCATAAATCAAGCCCGTGACCAGACTAACCCATCGAAATATTCAAAAATTGTAAATGTTTCACAACCCAAATTCATAACCACACCACCACCTCATTTTGAATGAATCTTAGAATAACGTATCCACTCAATCGCTCCACTGAGTAGAGAAAAAATCATAGAAATCATTCAAAATTCTCGCCAGATACTTAGTCGAGCGCGACATAAAGTCACGGGTATACAACCAATAGAACAAGATCTACCTTGACGTTCCCATCAACATTCAGAAGGATCCCCTCAACGTGACCCCTCTCCGATAGTTGGTTCTCCCAACTATAACCTGCACAATATTTTGACTGGTCTCACATTGGGAGGTGGTGGTTTGTCATGTCCCCAATTTTGGCTCATCCAGTACCATGGTTGAAAGGGGGCAAGATCAACCCTGAAGGGAATTAAATGGTATTAATTCTAGTTGCTTAGAATTAATTTTAGCCTAAGTCTCACAAATTGGCAAATTGATTTATTAAAGGTAATTTTGATAAATAAAATTAATGGATAATGAACAAGTGGGCCAAGAGGGCACCCATGTGGAATATGTTGCCAAAATGGAGTAGGGGGTATTTTTTAGGCAATTGTACCACAGGAATTAATTAATTAATAATTAATTGATTAAATGCTGAAGTTTGAATTAATTATGAGTTGGAATATTTTTATTAATAAATATTGCTAATAAATATTGGCAAGTGGTGATAATGTGGCTAGGAGGTCGAATTTGGTCATGTGGACCACTCTTGCCTTAATGGCAAGTCTTCGAAAAGTCAAGAAATCCAATGGAGTAAAGAAGGCAAGAAGTACAAATTAGAAACTGGAAAAAGCAAACAGAAAAACTGGAAAAAGCAGAAAAGAAGTAAAGTAAAGAAAGTGGAAATAATAGGAAAAACATCTAGAATGAAAGTAGCAACATCTAGAAAAACCTTCCTAGAGCGCACTTGCCAAATTCAGTGAAGGGAGGCAAAGGAAAGAAAGTTTTCAAAGCCAAGAGTTACTATTTTCCTCAAGAAATGCGCCCTCATGGCTTTGGAGTAGGATGGGAAAGTGGGTAACCTACTCTCACAGGTCACCAATCCAAGAACTTTCTCAGCAGGTCATCATGAATTTTATAAAATAATCCAACCAACTCCATTTGACAACTTTTGATCATTTGTGTTTTCTCATGAGAGCTCTGAAGCTTCTCTAGTTGAGTGATGTGCCTCAACTGTGCTTCTTGGGTGATGTGCCCCAAGGTCCAAAGTTTCTAGTGAGTGTTATGCAGGTCCATATCAAGCTATTGCAGCCCTTAACATATACTTACATCCTCCATTGAAGATCTACAGTCATTTGGGAGAACAGGTTCCTCCAACAGTGATTTTACAGCTAGTTTTGGTGAAGATTCATCCATTGAAGAAGATAGATATTGAGAGTGCGCCCAGGGGCTGAAGGAGAGTTGGTTAAGCCATTTTTGAAGACATCATAGGTGTTCAATATCATCAACCAGCTTCAGATCAGATCCATACCTCTCTTCTTAATCACTCTCTCAACCACTGCTAGATTTGGAGGAATTTTCCCTATAAGAGGGAGAAGAGTTCTGTATTGTGCCCTAGTCCTCCTCAGAAGCTTAGTACACATTTCATACTCTGTTTCAGACCTGTTGAAGACCCTAATACACTTTCATATCAGATATGTAATCATCCTATCTCTTTTGCTGCTCTTCTATGGCTCTATGTAATGATTTTCTAGTCTATATGACATTGTACTGTTGAGAAGCAATAAAATGAGTACCTGCTTGGTTCAATAAGATATATTTCGACTTTTTGCTGTTGAATATAGTATATCAGAGTAATATAACATTTCAGAACAGAGTTTTACATTTAATGGAAACCATTTAGTAACCCAAATTGAAAGACTAGCTCATTCAGCACTATTTTATGACTAGTTTTACAGTATTGAATGCCAAATCCATTTTGTATGTCATATTTGCTTTCTATAAGTTGTAGGTGGTTGATAATATAGTATATTATCCATATCAGCCCATGTTTCAATAATTTGGAAGCATTTAACCCTTGTTTGTAAATATTGGAAATTAACTAGTCCTGTCATTCCGGCTGGGCCTAAAACTTCCAAATCACTTATACTCTTCCTAAATATTTATGAATATTGTCCAGTACATCCATTGAACTTATTTGACTGATATTACCTCTTTTATTGACTCCCATGACCCCCACCTATCTAGTATGCCTATGCCAACTACCCAGGAAGCCTCGAAGTAGGCAATAAACTAGCTCTATTGTTGAAAAGTGAAAGGTACTGGTACATGGTGCATAGGACATCACTATTCTGACCCTTTTGACCTGATGCTGCACCTAAGTCCATGTATTTTCCAGAACTGAATGTTTGCCCCACCATCCTCATTCCTTACCTCAATACCCATCACTTACTTCCTGCTCCATTCGGAGAAATTGGTAGAAATTTAACTAGTGAAGTTTGATAAAAAAAATTGAAGTTGAGTTAATATCTGGGTCAAATATTGCCCAGGATATTACAATTTACCACCCTAACCCCCTGACTCATCACCCCACTCTCCTCACAAAAATTATTCAAGTGAGGAATCATTAGGAAGTCATTCTTCTTAATCATCTTCACATCGGAGTAGAACTAGAACCCCACCAAATATGTCCAGTTAGAATAGGTCATGAATTGATCAAGATGAAATTTCCATACCAGGTCCTCAACACCCTTTACCAAAAAATCCTGAGAAGCTTCTTCCCAAGTTTGATCCCGATACTAGACAACATGCAGATGAACATATAAAAAATTCATGCTGGTTGTAAGGCTTAGGAACGCCGAATATGAAGATGTTGTCTGTAAATTGATTCCTTATACCTTCAAGGGAAAATATTCTACTTGGTAATTTTCATTACAACCTCAAACAATAATATCATGGGATCAATTTGAATCAGCTTTCCTTGACAAATTCAGCGATCATAAAACCCCTAAAGTTCTAGTTATGGAACTATCCAAAATGAAAATGGATCAAAAGTAAAAGGTTAAGGATTTTAATAAAAGGTTTCTAACTTTAAGAAATAAAATTCCCACTACGTCCATGACTGTTGAGAACCTTATTATCGCATATTATGCTAAGGCCTTGCCTCTTCCCATTGTTATGTGGGTTAAGATATCTCGTAAACCAACTCTGCTAGAAGCCTTTGAGGAGGCTATTCTGGTTGAGAAAGATATGTCCAGTATGAAATAAAAACTTGGTGTTGAAAATGATCAGCCTAGTACTTCTCCCAAGAAACATGAACCTCTTCCCAAGCCTCCAGTAGACAAGAAAGATCAGGATGCACTTGATTTCGAAATCCTATAAAGGGTTATCAAAATGATATCTAATGAAGTAGATATAAGGAAAAATTCAGATGAAGGCTCCCCAAACCTAGGCTATTACAAAATTCCTTTTAGGATACTTTATCATCCTCCCACTAATCAACAAAATCCTCCTTCAAAAGGAATGAATATTGATGAAGTGAATGACATTTTGAGAGCCTTAATCCTAGTTCCTCAACATCATTTTGATAGAGTTGAGCGAAAATTCAATGAATCGATGGGGGAACCAAGAGAAGTGCTAGATGATAATGAGGATCAATATCCTTGGGATATTAATCAATTTTCAAAACTTCCAGGATTTTATGAGGAAGAATATATGGGGTCAATCTATGATATTCAACATTCTTACAATACCATCAGTAAGGGACAAATTCCCTGAGATCCTCCATATTCATCTAATTGCAGTAGGAATTCCCCACCGAATGCTAAAACAAATTCTGAAATCCTTAAAGAAACATCCATACCTGATTTAGAATATGATGCTATGGAGGACCTTAAAACTATGAAACCTAATATTTCTATGTTTGAGCTTTTGAATTCCTCGATTATTGAAGAAAAGGTTCTCCAAAATCTTGATGCAAACAATTCTAAGAAGGGAAAAACTTCTTAAAATAATAACCTTGAAACATGTTATATTTTTAAGTGTAATAACAATAAGTATTACTGAAAGATAAAGAAGCACAACATGAACAATAGTACACAACAAATTTATCCTGGGAAAACCCTCTCGGGGCAGAAAAACCAAGCAAAATTCTTCTATATAGATTCTGCAGAATGTATAATAGTATCCCTCGTGCAAAGACCCAAAACAAGAAGACTCCAAAAGCAACTACTTTTAAAGACTCTCTCTCTCTACTCATGCGAATTAGATGAGTGAGTGAAGTGTTCAAATGAGGAGGGCGAGCCTCCTATTTATACTAAAAAAAACACTTGACCTTTTTCCTAATTATGTCGGCTTGACTCGCCTAACTGGGCCGACATGTACACTTTACAATAAAATATTATTTTCTAGATCTTTCCAAGACGACCTAACAATTAGGGTTTACATTAAATCTTTCAATGACTGACTTTTACATAAATAATTACATCAATAATAATCTACGTAGGGTGTACAATACAAATGATCATGTGACACAAATAATAAAAATAAGAATATCTTCCAAAGATACATTCTTCAACACTCCCTCTTAACAAGGAAGGTATTCTTCAGTCTTTGTCACCATCATCTTCGAGCTGCTGCACTTATTGTACACGAACTATTGACATCTAACATCTCCTGAATCTATATATCATAAGAAGTTTCATAGAGCCATCCCTTTTTCATGCTGGATGTGACCTAGACCATGTCTAGGACTTTCACACACAGAGCCAGCCTTCTTTGATGTTGGATGTGACCTAGACAAAGTCAAGGACTTTCACACATAGAGCCAGCCCTCTTTCATGTTGGAAGTGACCTAGACGGAGTCTAGGAATTTTCCACACAGAGCTAACCCTCTTTCATGTTGGATGTGACCTAGATTGAGTCTAAGAATTTTCCACCTATAAATGATCACCAACAGCTAAGTAGACCAGGAGCATCATTACATGACCTGCAAATGATATTCTGCAGCTAGGTAGACCAGAAGTTTCACCATAGTGCCAGTCCTTTTTCATACTGGATCTGACCTAGACCTAGTCTAGGATTTTCCACCTGCGAATGATCTCCCGCAACTAAGCAGACCATGAGCATCATTCCAGGATCTGTGAATGATATTCCGCAGCTAGGCAGACCAAAAGCATCATTCCAGTACTTTCCACTTTTCCAGTCCTTTTTCATACTTGATTTGACCTAGAACCAGTCTAGGATTTCCCACCTACGAATAATCTCCCATAGCTAAGCAAACCATGAGCATCATTCCAGGATTTTCACCACAGTTCCAATCCTTTTTCATACTGGATGTGACCTAGACCAAGTCTAGGATTTTCCACCACAGTGCCAGTCCTTTTTCATATTTGATGTAACCTAGATCAAATCTAGGATTTTCCAGAGAGCTGGTCCTCTTTCATACCAAATGAAACTGTCCTCATCCATTAACCGAGCAATCCGTCCGGTGGGTCCATCCCAGGAGCATCCTTTACGTTGCACATAGAAACCACCTACATTACCTCACCACTCATCCAGATCCTCTCGTAGCCTAGGAGACTCAATTACGTCACATGACTAGTGACTACGTGCTACCTCGTCCAATATTATGACTCCCTCTTGATCTGGACCATTCCAATATTGTCCCTTAAGTACTCGAACTTCACTCTAGACAAAGGCTTGGTCAACACATCGGCTATCTGCTCCTTTGTTTCTATATACTGGAGCCTCACTGCTCCCTTCTGCACCATATCCCAGATATAGTGATACTTGATCTTGATGTGCATCGACTTGTAATGGAACACAGGTTTCGATAACTTCACACAACTCTGGTTGTGATAGAATATACAAGTCCCCTCGAACTCGAGATCAAATAATACTGATAGCAACTTCTGAAGTCACACTGCCTCGCAGCTTGCTGAACAAGATGCCATATACTTGGCCTTGGTTGTACTGAGTGCCACACTCGGCTGCTCCCTACTGAACCATGAGATTATACTCGATCCCAAACTGAAGCAACACCCTGATGTGATCTTTCTATCCGTGACACTCCCATCCCAATCCGTATCAACATAACCATGTAGGTTAATCTTCTGATCCGATGCATACCTAAGGCCATAATCAACCGTACCCTTCAGGTACCTCAACACATGCTTTGTCGAAACTAGGTGAACATGTATCGGCTCTACCATATACTGACTCAGAGTGTTCACCGGAAAGCATAATTTTGTCCTTGTGTTCGTTAAATACATCAGCGAACCAATCATTTGCTGATACATCGTGGAATCCACTAGTTCTGAAGTAGTATCACTCAACAAATTCAAATTCGATTCCATAGGTGTGTTCATGGCCTTACAATCCATCATCCCGAATCTCTTCAGGATCTCTACCGCATACTTTCCTTGACTCAAGAAAATTTCCTATGGATTCTTCCACACCTCAAGACTTAAGAAATAATGCATCATACCCAGGTCTTTCATCTCAAACTCTACGGAAAGCTTCCTCTTCGTTTCTGCTATGAGATTTTATTCACCTGTCAGAAATAGATAATCTACATACAACAGTAGTATCATTGATTTCCCGTCCTCAACCTTGTAGTAAAGGTTGGAATCCGCTTTTCTCTTGGTAAATCCAAAGCTCGCCATAAATCCATCTATCTTGTCGTATCATGTTCTGGGTAACTGTCTCAAACTGCACCACATATACTTCCTCTTCATGAGGGGAGACATTTAGTATCACTCTGAGCATATCCTTGAGATACTGGGGAAAACAACCTTTGCCACAGATAGAGGCTAAGTGATATTGTCTCTCCATCTATGTTGTAGTCACTATCTTTGAAGCAGAGCTTTCCTACTCCCTCTGTAACTGAGCATTATCCTCCCTCTGCATCTTGTACTCTCTGCATCGGGAAATTCTGCACTGGAGTGACTGGTAGCCTTCTCTTATGATGATATTATGTGTATCCATCTATATCATCTTTATAGGTCACCGGATACCAATATCCCAAAATTTGTTGCAAGTTTTCTCTTGCACTCATCTATGAGCTCCTCATCTTCAACCTTGTAGCAAAGGTTGATATCTCATCACTCTAGGTGACCCTCAAGCTCATAATTCTATCCCATGGGTGCCTTCTGAGCCCATACAAATACTTCTTCAATTTGCACACATGTGGTTCTTTGTAGAGAGTCCCGAATCATGGAGGTTGCTCGATATACACTTCTACTTCGATTACACCATCTATATAGTGTAATATACACCACTGATGAAGTGTGTCTGGCCACTAGAGAAACATCTTGTCATAGTTGACTCCCTCTTTCTGAGAGAACCCTCACTTTGTACTTCTGTAGTATTCTTGATTTCGTAAATCTTCTTGAATGTTATAACTGAACCGTCGCCACTTGTTCTTCGGAACAAGTCTCACCATTATTCTCTTGTAGGTGATGGTACACGATCTTTCCTACAAGTCAAATTGAGTTGCGTGGTTAGAAACATTTCATAGTTTCCAAAACATATTAATAATGAAAAATTCTTATGCATACAAACATAGGCCACATAGTCATGCAACTATCTTATCCAATGCTTCAACACAACATTCATCAATATCCTGCATTCATACGATGGATTTCTAGATGCCCTTCATATCTACCAAAACATTATTAAGAGTGTGCACTAATACCAACATGTTAGCAAAGGCGTTTCATTCTAGATAAGTAGCAATGGAATGTTGTACAACACCATAGGTCACTTACCCATCACATGCATATTAGTAGTATATTGTTCATTAATGCAAACACTCTAACATGCATAATACACTTCCTAAATCTAGCAATATAAATATGTCCACAACTGAACAATATCATTTAATTAATTAGATATACAGGAAATGACAATTCGAATACTTATCTTTGTTTGTTTGGTAGGATCCCTCTTGATCCTTATCTCCTTGCAGGAATTACTAGAGTCTTTGACAATGTGTTCTACTCCATCATCTGATTCTGAGGACTTGTGCCTTCCTTGCTTGAGCAAGTCTTCATAGATCACTGTGTACTGATGTTGAATCTGAGTGTCCCTTCTTCTTCATCATCAATCATAATTGAATCCCTTCTTATCTGATGTTGAAATGGATAAGAGGTTTTTCCATCTTCCTGGTTTGGATTAAAGTACATATTTCCCATCACTAGAGTAATCTTCTTTAGATTTCTTCCTAGTTGGTTCATCATCATCCACAGCATGAGCATGATGTATTTTCTTGCTTCCTTTCTTGTTTCCTTTATTCTTGGGAAAATGTTTAGCAATGTGTCCCATCTCATCACAAGTAAAGCATCTAAAACTTGAGTAGTCTCTAGTGGATCTTTTACCTTTGTGTGATTTCTTGTGATGGTGGTCTTCTTTCTTCCCTTTATTGATGTGAGCTGCCAGGGCTTGATTGTCTTCATCTCCTAGATTTTCTTCTATGGTTGCAATATTTGCTTCCTACTGGGTGCATGATTCCAAGAGTCTTCTGAACAATATAAGTTTCTTCCTTGAGCATATTCCTTGAATATATGGTTCCCTTGATCTTGGAAGACCATTTAGGGTAGTCATCACTAGTTCTGCATTTTCAACTTCATCTCCAATTGCATTCAATTGATCTGTGATGTTGGAAACCCTTGTGAAGTAATATTGGATACTTTCATTGTTTTGCATCTTCACAGCCTTGAGTTGAGTCCTCAAGGTCATATTCATATTAATATTGGTCCCTTCAAATAGTCCCTTCAATGCATCAAAAATCTCTTTCGGAGTATTCAGAGAAGAGATGTGTGGGATCAAGTGATACTTTATGGAATCAACTATGATCCTCTTATATTTGATTAGGTTCTTCTTGTGCTTTGCCTTCTCCTCATCTCCCTCTGGATCCACAACTACTTATGTGACATACTTGTCCAATTCATGTTCTTCTAGGATGAGCATCACCCTATACTTCCATGCTCATAATTTCTCATCCCCTTCAAGTTTATCCTCAAGCTTGGTATGATTTGTCATCTTGATAAACTTGATAAATGAGAACCTCAACTGGAAATAGATAGAGTTTAACTTACCAAATGAGATGCTCCAACCAAAAGTTGACTTCTGAGATATGGTTGCATGAGGTCCCAGGGTTTGTCAGAGAAACACTAATTTTTCAAATTCATGATCTTGCAAAACTAATTGGAGGAAAATATGCGCCTCCCCAAGGTGATTTGAGTAATGCACTCCTTTTCCCAAATCTGTGGACATAACTGCAAAATATTTGATGCGCTAGTTTCTTCAATTTCAAATGCATATTTGTCCAGTTTTAATTTTGATGTACCTTAGAAATTTCTGCTCTTGAAGGTCTGAAACTTTGTTTTGATATATTCTCATTTGTCCTCTATCCAACCCCATAGGTTAGAGAAGGATTGGATTCACCAAGTGGAACTTATGATAAGTTTCCCAAGGTGACTTGTTTATGGATTGTTTCAGTATAGCTAACTTGTACGGACTTCCATGTGTCACTGTTTCAACTTCGGGTTTTGAAACTCACACCAGACAAACTACAATCTGTGATATTTCTAGAAAATCTTATGAAATTTTATTTGGATATTCCTATCCAAAGATATAGCATTTATCCCTAGGTCACTTGTTTAAAACTAAATTCTGGAAGAGGTTGGAACCCTGATTTGCATTGATCATATCTCCTAAAGTACATCGAATATGAGGCAAAAACTCAAACACAAGGTACATCAACATTTCATATTCGGCATGTACGAGTTTCAGATCCTGAACCTTATCCAAAAGTGAGTTATAGAGAAAATTCCTATATGATTAGTTTCTGTAAATAGAAACCCTAGTTTTGTAGTTGTAGCAACTGCACAATGTTCTCTTTCAGGCAAACTCTGATACCATGTTATATTTTTAAGTGTAATAACAATAGGGATCACTGAAAGATAAAGAAGCATAGCATGAACAATAGTACACAACAAATTTATCCTGGGAAAACCCTCTCGGGGCAGAAAAACCCAGCAAACTTCTTCTATATAGATTTTGCAGAATGTACAATAGTATCCCTCGTGCAAAGACCCAAAACAAGAAGACTCCAAAAGCATCTACTCTGAACGACTCTCTCTCTACTCATGCGAATTAGATGAGTGAGTGAAGTGTGCAAATGAGGAGGGTGAGCCTCCTATTTATACTAAACATAACACTTGATCTTTTTACTAATTAGGTCGGCTTGACTCACTTAACTGGGATGACCTGTACACTTTACAATAAAATATTATTTTCTAGATATTTCCAGGATGACCTAATAGTTAGGGTTTACACTGGCTCTTTCAATGACTGACTTTTACATAAACAATTACATCAATAGTAATCCCCGTAGGGTGTTGTTGAGGCCTCGGGTGTGCAAGGTAGATGCAAGGTGCTAGAATGGGTTCCAAGGCTCTCAACAGAGGGGGAAAACCAAGACTAAAAGGCTTCAAAAGATCCTAAGCAAGGACAATTCTATCCCCATCCTGTTTGGTATAGTAATCTCCCACGGATATTCGGCCTCCGCTGGCACTCTATGATTTGGTGAGTTTTGATCCTAGGGATCAGTTTTCCTTTGAAGAAAAATAAACAAAGTGTGTAAAATCTGTAAACACAAATCTATTTAAAAGAATCTAAACTAAGTTAGATCTACTCTAAGAAGGTGTCTTGAGATAAGTGCAGGTCAGCTTGATGTGAAAATAAATAAGTATTTTTCATCAACTTAACAGAAATGTTAAAAGATTTATTACTTATTTGCCCAAATCACCATTAACCAATTAAAATTAATCAACAGCAGATTGAGGATTATGTGCATTTAAGATTTAACCTGTAACTGATTTGTTAATTGAAAAATTAACGTCAATTAAATTTTACTGTAAAAACCATTTGCAGAAATCGATAAAAGTTTTAATTGAATAAACTCTTTTAAAACCTCATGAACACATAGATCATTAGAAAAGATAAACCAGAACTATAGATCACTGTGCTTAATAAATTGCAACAAAAAAAAAGATTTAAACAGCATTAGATAAGCAATCTGGAGTTACAATCAACATTCATCAAAGAAACTTGATCAATAGACAAAAGTAGATCTGAAAATAACTTTATTGAATAATGGAAGTCTGTAAGAAATTACAAGCTTTGTATCAAACAGGGTATCTCCAGTCTCTCCTGCATATTTTCTCCTCCAAATTCTCTCATCCTCTGTATGAGGGATTACCTCTTTAAATAAGAGTTACAAAATAATACAAAGAGTAAATTCCCACAAATCGGGATTACAAAATCAAACTAAAAACTAATGGCCCAGAAAAACTTTCCATTTGTCCCAAATCTCTAACAACTCATCCACATTTGGATATTTAGCCGACTCAAGCCCCAACTGGGCATTGCATACGGATGTTTCCATCTCATTCTTAGCTAACTTATGCCAAATACAGATGAAAATGTGGATTTTTTCCTTCCATGGTGACCGGTTTCCTAATTAATTGATCCACATCATCAATCTTGACCTCCTGAAGGTGCCGAATTTTCTCCTTGGCTTCCTCATACCTGCGTTCGACTTGCTCAACCATCAACTTAGGCGGGAAAGAATCTTCAATGAGCTCCAAGGCTGAGAACTGTAGAAATTCCATGATGTTATCTGTTGCATACCATCGCCTGCTACACATAGCCTGTGCTTTCTTAAGAATGTCTTCAATTGACGCATTAAGATCAAGCCAAGTGTTCAATGCAGCTCTGATTTTCTTGAACTGAAAAATGTTAAGAATGGGGATGTCCTCTAGTATGTTCTTGATATACCCTTGCCACTCAACAATGTTTTGAATTTCCTGGGAAGCCTGCAGCCTTTCGGATTTATGTTCTTCAAGGACACCATACATCTTACCAAAACTCATATGAGTTTCCCTAATCTCATCTAGGGTGAAAAATAGCTTCTCTAGTAATTTATGATGCTCTTCATTGACCTGAAGAGCCAAATCCTTAAATTCATGGGGTGAGAACTTAGAGAAACTAGAAGAGGCTGCACTTGCAGTTGCATCCTCAGATTGCTTTTCCAGTAAGGCTATCTTCTGTGTATTGGCATAATTCTCAACTTGTACATTACGAAGTTCGGCCTGAAGAGAGGTATTGTTTCGCTCCAAATCCTCTAACCTATCTCCCCATATCCTCATGATATCAACAACAAAAATCTCATGTTCTTCCTTGGTCTTTACTAACTCTTGTTCAAACCTTTCCATTTCTTCCTTCTTCTGATCAATCTCCCTATTCAGTACCTGGACTAAATCAAGGTTTGCACCAGCAAATGCCCCTAAGGCTGCAGCTGTCTCAATTGCTCCTGTCTGGGGATCATTTATTTGTTGAGCCCATATTATTTGATTTGGAATAGATACTTCTAATCCACCTTGATCCCTGCTTCTCTTCTTACCACTCTTTATCACTGCTTTATTTTCTTTACTGTAGAAATAATGTCCAAGAGGGACTACAACATCATCTTCATATTCAGTTATTATTTCCAGAGAAATTGAAATGACATTCTCTGTTGAAATTAATGAAGGTGTTTGAGTGACAGTGGGACTAGGTATAGACATGGTAACTTGAGGAGTAGTCAAAGGGGTAGAGAAAATCTGAGCAACTGATGGAACATGGGTTGGAGAAGGGATCGAAGTGAAGGCTTCAGAAAGTGGAACATGATAATCATTAGCAGGTGTTGATGAAGAAAGAACTAAGGCTGGCTCATCAATAGTGGATGATGACAAAGTAGATATGGGTAATTGCAGAGGGACAGTTGAAGACTGGACTTCTGCAATAATAGATGGGGGAATGGAAAATGGAACTGAGCTGTCTGAAAATGGAATGGATTTAGAAGTCAAAGTATGAAAAAGTTGTGATATGGAGAATGGTGGCATCACCCCTCGAGACAAAGCAAAAATATCTTGAATAGATGACAATAAAAGTGTTGAAGTTGCAATGTCAGGAGGAGGAGTAACCTTTAATACCTGTTGATCAGAAAAAGAGTGATCCATCTCAATAGTATCCAACAAATCTGTAATTGTTTGTGAATCTTTAGTCACTTCTTCAGTCACTTCCTCGGTCACTTCTTGAGTCACTC
The DNA here is from genome assembly GCA_027924585.1 of Larix kaempferi. NCBI lineage: Eukaryota > Viridiplantae > Streptophyta > Pinopsida > Pinales > Pinaceae > Larix > Larix kaempferi. The sequence goes on from BSBM01000445.1 coordinate 22,991,438, forward strand.
ATACTGGAGGATGTGATCCATCATCAATATCATTGTCAATGATATCAATAGTGAGAACCTGTGATGTAGGTATTAGGATTTTCTATATCTTAGCTGGGTTGGCCTCAGCTATCATTAGATCATCACATACCTGTGCAGCCACAGTGGTCACTTGAATATCCATAGTAGGCTTAGGAGGTTCAATTGTTTGAGTATTCAATACTGAAGTTATCTGTGCTAACTCCTGCTTCATGTTGATGTATTTGTAAATTCGGAATATATTCACTTGTATATTGTATTTGTACTTTATTGTATCCCCAACGGAGATGTATTATTCCTCCGATTGAAAGTGTCGTCAGTTGTACTTGCATGTGTCGCAAGTTATATTGTAAGTGTCGTAACTTATACTTGATGGGTCATTAGACCACCTTGATGGGATCGGCCCTGTATGAGTCATGTGGGTTAAAGGTTTATTAGACCACCCTAGTGAGGTTGGCCCAATTAGTATTATGTTAAGTGGTTAAGTTGGGGCCGACCTAGTTAAGTAAAGGTCAAGTGAAAGTTAGTGTATAAATAGAGAGCGTGTCTCTCTCATTTTACACATTGTCTTATTCACTCACTTCACATTAGTGAGAGAAAGGAGGAGTGCACACAAGTGGAGGAGGAGAATGTTTCTAAATATGTCTATCTCTTTTGTTTGATCATGGTGATCCTTGTATTGATGCTTATTCTATCTCTGAGGAAGTTGCGGGGTTTTTCACCTTCTTGGTTTTCCCCGATGAAATGTTTTGTGTCTCTTGTCTCTTGTCTCTTATGCTTGATATTCTGTACATGTTGTTCTTTCAGTTAAGATCCTAGATCTATTGAATTAAATGTTGAAAAACTAACATGGTATCAAAGCTAGCCTGAAGGAAGGCATGGTATGACATTTATGAGACTTGTTGCACTTGCGACAAATTGGAAGCTAGTGCTTGATATAGCAAACACCAGTCATTGTAGCACTTTCCCTATAAATCCATTTTGGAAAAGTTTCAGGATATGAAAATTTTACAGGTCGTAGATAACATCCCCATGTATCTTGTGTCCGAAGCACATCATCTAATTCGTTGTACTTTGTGTTTTATGATCAGTACAATCTAGGGTTTCTACCTCTTCTAGATCTCAGTCATAAACATGTGACCTAGGAAAAAAGGTCACAACTTAGGCTAGGAAGCTCCAAATGAAATTTCGTAAAAAGTGACAGTAAGAGCACGTACTTTAGTTTCTCAGGTAAGTTCTTCAGAGGCCGAAAGTGAACCAATGACATGTGGCGCTCCGTACAAGTTCCCTCTCCTGTTTTATCCCATAAACAAGTCACGTTGCGACACTTGGAATAACTCTCTCTCAGAGAATCCAATTGAGGTCAGACCTATGGGGTTGGAAAGAAGACAGGTCAGGTTACCATAGGCCAAAGTTTGAGACCTCGTGGATTCATAATTTCAGAGATGCACCAAAAACAATAAGGTGCATATTTCTGTCAAAACAGAATTAAATTCTGAGCACCTTCATTCTTGGCTTATCACTGCTGCGGGAATTTAGGGCTTCGGGGAAAGTTGGAATTTTTGGAATCGCAGACCACGGCTGAATGCTTCTCATAAAAATCAAAATTTAGAGACCAAGATCGAATTTTTTGGTTGGGCAGAAAGTCGGGCTTGATCAAACCCTAGTTTGGGATTTTGATCGGAAAGATGGAAAATTAGGGCTTCTGCAAGAGTTGGAATTTTTGAAGTCTGTGACCACGGCTGGAAGCTCCTCAGAAAAATTGAAGCTTGGAACTTTGGATCGAACTTTTTGGTTGGGCAGAAGGGTGGGCTTTATCAAACCGTAGTTCGGGGTCCTGTCTATTGAATCCGGAAGTTTCGAAGACAATTTTGAGGGGTCAAATTTTGCAGCTTTCAAAATTGAAGTATACCAGCTTGATTAGCTCATCAAGCCACATATTTCCATTCATTCAGAAGTTTGAAATTCAAAGGTTGAATTTTTTAGGGTTTCTCTGACAAACCCTAATCCAACTCCAGATTTAGTCTCAGCAAATCAAAGTGGATTGGGTTGATCCTAGAAGATAATGAATTGGACACCTGCATAAGTGAAGAAGTTCCAGTTCCAGAGGGAGATAAGGCTAAGGCCTTACATAAAAATACTACAAGCAATCCCGACAGGTATGACTTGAAGAGATACAGGTATGTTTGTGAAATATGTTCACGATTAAGTTTATGATATGTTTGTCTTCATATTATTAGTACAATCTTGATTAATCTTATACTTATCTTATCACCTTAGTAAAAATATGAATGCTTGTAGACATTCAATGATTAGGGTTATGACACTTATGATTGTACTAATGCACCATGATGTTGTATGAGGTTGATGTTGTCCACTAACATGAAAGGTACATCAAGAAAGACAGATCAAGTTCTAGATCAAGAACATATGACCATGGTGAAATGAAGACAAAGACTCATCCATAGCCATTATAGAAGCTCTACTTACGAGGTATGTATATTTTGGTTCTACAATGGTTAACTTATGAGTTATGCAGGTTACTAAGCACAAGTCATTGAAGAGAACAAGAAGACATTGTTTGGGTATGTTAGACATAACTAGCAAACATTATAACCAGGTATGTTTTTTCCTATATCAAGTTAGAATCCTACCTTGTGTTAGGATCTTATACTTTTGTATGAATGATAATGATTATTCTTGAAGTTAGAAGTAATCAAGGGTTTATGCATATTATGTTTCTTACTTTGATTGATGATATGACTAACCAAAAGATTCCTATGGTCAAATAAGAATATGCATGAGTAAAAGAAGTTTTCCCTGAAACCTTGAATATCAATGCTTATTACCTATGTGTGAAATGATCATGACCATACATGATAAGATTATTTAGAATAATAATGTTTTAACGGTATTGAGATTATACTAATGAATGTATGATTATGTATGAGTTCTTGAGGATGACACAATCATGACACTAGTGCACACTTAAGCATGCATAGTGGTCCAGGATGGATATAAGTTCAAGGACAGGTAATCCAGGAAGCAAAGATCAAGAGGGAGCACACTCCAGTAGTTTCTGCAAGGAAGCAAAGATTGAGAGGGAGTCCACCCAACAACTAAACAAAGATAAGTATTTGAATTATCATTACTTTAATGATGTTGTTCATTCATGTACATGCTTATTTAGGATGTGTATTATGCATATTAGAAAAGTTGCATTAATGAAAAAGATACTACTAGCATTCCATTGATACTTATCTAGAATGAAACCTCTTTGCTAAGATGTTGGGAGTTGTGCACACTCTTAACAAATGTTCTGGTAGAGATGGAAGGCATCTAGAAAGTTGTCGTGTGAATACGGGATATGGATAAATGTTGTATTGAAGCATTGGCTAAGATAATTGCATGACTGTATGACATATGTATTTATGCGTAAGATTTTGTTATGAAAACTATGAGAAGTTTCTAATCATGCAATTGAATTTGACTTGTAGGAAAGATCGTGTACAATCACCAACAAAAGAAGGAAAACAACATTTGTTTCAGCAACGAAGTTCAAGAAAACTGTCTATTGAAGAATATTGAAGAATCTGAAGTTCCCAAGATCAGGGATGTAGTAACGAAAGGATTCCATGATCGAGGAGTACTAGTCGATCATGAAGAATGATGTTTGGGATGTGGTCCCAAGACCAGAAGGGAAGTCTGTTGTGACTTCCAAGTGGATATATAAGATCAAGCATGCTGCAGATGGTAGCATAGCTAAATACAAGGCAAGGTAGATACACTTCCATCAGAACAGTACTTGCTCTCGCTGCAGTGATGAAGTGGAAGATACACCAGATGGATGTCAAGACATATTTCTTGAATGGTGTAGTCAAATAGTAAGTGTATGTGGAGCAACCAATTGGTTTTGAGACACATGAAAAGGATTCATATGTGTGTAGATTGAAGAAAGCCTTGTATGGCTTGAAGCAAGCACCCAGGACTTGGTACAGAAGGATAGATAGTTTCTTATCCAGTTTGGGATTTACCAAGAGTAAAGCGGATTCCAACCTTTAATACAAGGTTGAGGAACGAAATCCAGTGATACTACTATTGTATGTGAATGACCTGTTTGTTACAGGTGAGGATAGGTTTATTGCTGACACGAAGACAAAGCTTGCTTCTGAGTTCGAGATGAAGGACTTGGGTATGATGCACTACTTTCTAGGCATGGACGTGTGGCAGAGTGTAGATGGAATCTTCCTTGGACAAGTGAAGTATGCAGTAGAGATCCTGAAGAGGTTCGGGATGATGGACTACAAGGCCATGGCCACACCTATGGCATCGAACCTGAAGCTTCTATGTGATGCTTAATTTGAGCCGGTTGATGCCACAATGTATCGTTTGATGATTGGGTCCTTGATGTACCTGACGAATACAAGACCATACATCTGCTTTGTGGTGAACACCTTGAGCCAGTATCAGGTAGATCCGAGACATGTTCACCTGATAGCTGCAAAGCATATTCTGAGGTACCTGAAGGGTACAGTTGACTATGGGCTCAAGTATGATGCGAATCAGAAGTTTAACTTGGAGGGTTATGTTGATTCGGATTGGGTAGGCAGTGCCATTGATCGGAAGAGCACTTCGGGGTGCTTCTTCAGTATGGGATCCAGTATGATCTCTTGGTTTAGCAGGAAGCAGTCCCATGTGGCACTGAGTACAGCCGAAGCAGAGTATGTTGCTGCTTGTTCGGCTAGTTGTGAGGCAGTATGGCTCAGGAAGCTACTGTCTGATTTGTTTGATCTCCAGCTAGGTGCTACTTGTATATATTGCAACAACTAGAGTTGTGTGAAGTTGTCAGAGAACTTAGTGTTCCATGACAAGTTGAAGCACATTGAGATTAAGTATCACTATATCAAGGATATGGTGCAGAGAGGAGCAGTGAAGCTCCTGTATGTTGCGACGAACAAGCAGATAGCCGATGTGTTGACCAATCCACTGGCCAGAGTGAAGTTTGAGTACTTCAGAGAGAGACTTGGTGTACTTCAAATCGAGATTCCTTCTAAGGGGAAGTCATGAGTCCGGAGACACAGATGCACATGCACCATTCTCACATGGTGGTAGGTGTGTCCTCCCATGGTGCAGATATAAGGGCTAGGGATATTTCGACATGGTTGAGGTGTGTCTTCCCACGGTCGTTGATATAAGTGTTATTCCATTCCGACATGGTTGAGGTGTGTCTTCCCATGGTCATTGATATAAGTGTTGTGTCATTCGAGCATGGTTGAGGTGTGTATTCCCATGACTGCGATATAAGTGTTGTGCCATTCCTAGCATGGTTGAGGTGTGTCTTCCCATGGCTATGGATATAAGTGCGGTGCCATTCTAGCATGGTTGAGGTGTGTCTTCCCATGGCGTAGATATAAGGGCTGAGCCTTTCACGGATGGTTGAGTTGTGTCTTCCCATGCCAGTGAGTGTAAGTGTTGTGTGATGTGCATCTGGGTTGTGCTCCGTGGATGATGAGGTGATCTGGAGACGATGTTGTGACAATAGGGTACACAGGTTTTGCAGAGGCATGTAATCAATCCTGAGATGCTCTTGCAGGTTTTGCAGAGGCAGTATAATCAATCCTGGGAGATCTTGTAGGTTTTTGCAGAGGCAGTGTAATCAGTCCTGAGGTGTACCTACTTGATGGCTTGCTCACAGAGATGATGAAGACCTACATGGAGGCTAGGCCTACATCCAGCATGAAAAATGGTTGGCTCTGTAGAACTTCCTATGACAAGAAGAATTGAGAGATAGCACCAGTGATCGAGATGACGAGTACAACAGCAGTGACGATGATGCTCCGTGATCCAGTGACGATGATCCAGCTCCAGTATTGAAGACTTGTGCCTATATGTATTGATGACTTGTGTCAAGAGAATACCTTCCTAGTTAAGAGGGAGTGTTGATGTATTTGTAACTTCGAAATATATTCACTTGTATATTATATTTGTACTTTATTGTATCCCCAACGGAGATGTATTATTCCTCCAATTGGAAGTGTCGTCAGTTGTACTTGCATGTGTCGCAAGTTATATTGTAAGTGTCGTAACTTATACTTGATGGGTTATTATACCACCTTGATGGGGTCGGCCCTGTATGAGTCATGTGGGTTAAAGGGTTATTAGACCACCCTAGTGGGGTCGTCCCAGTTAGTATTATGTTAAGTGGTTTAGTTGGGGCCGACCTAGTTAAGTAAAGTTCAAGTGAAAGTTAGTGTATAAATAGAGAGTGTGTCTCTCTCATTTTACACATTGTCTTATTCACTAACTTCGCATTAGTGAGAGAAAGGAGGAGTGCGCACAAGTGGAGGAGGAGAATGTTGTTGAAGATGTCTATCTCTTGGGTTTGATCATGGTGATCCTTGTATTGATGCTTATTCTATCTCTGAGGAAGTTGCGGGGTTTTTCACCTTCTTGGTTTTCCCTGGTGAAATGTTTTGTGTCTCTTGGATCTTGTCTCTTATGCTTGATATGTTGTACATGTTGTTCTTCCAGTTAAGATCCTAAATCTATTGAATTAAATGTTGAAAAAATAACACTTCAAATGATGAGAGGTTTGCAACAAGACTTTGACTTGTTCAGTTGTTTTACCTGAGGAGGATTCTCCATGGGGGCTTTGCCTTTATTCCCATCTGGGTAAGTAAGCATTAGAGGGGCATTATCCTGTTGTATCTCCTTTGCTTCCCTATTCCTTCTCATTTGCTCGAGCAGGTTTAGTTCCATTGCTCTGTAACTCAAAGCTTGAGCTTTAAACTCTCTCTGATATTGCATAATCTGATGATGCTCTTCTGTGCTCTTGGCCCTAGCCAGGACCTCAGAAAAGGTATTCACTCCTTGGTAAATAGAATCATCTGGGACTTCTTCATGGACATAGTCCATCTTCATATGATATTATTTAAAATTTGCATCAAGGAACTTCTTAGGATCATGCTTCCTTTTGGGAGCAACACCCAACTTTAAAGGAGCCACCTGGTCACCAAGCACTGTGGCCCAATTTGAGGTTGGGATGACTAATGGCCCAAGGTTTAAAAAAAATTTAAGCCAACCTTTCCTTTTAGGACCAGTGAGTTTCTTGTACACACCATTGGTAACAGTCTAATAAGAGACTTCTTGAATGACCAATCTGTCAGGCACTATTCTAGGCAGAATATGAACAGTGTCGCTTCCCCAGACTCTAATATATGAATAGGACTCATAGACATACCAATCACCAATTGTATTGATGAAGGTTCTAGCATCATTTGAAAAGGCAAGTGCCTCTTGTTTTAATATCTTGAAATAAATCGTACCCATGAAATCGTCACAAATGTCATAGAGTAAGGGCACAAAGTTTCTCTTCCATAGTGTTGAGTGATAGATATGAACTGGTGGATCTGAAGGGGTCCAATTCCATCCCAAGTTAGGATATTGGAACTCTGACCAAAAGACATCAATAATCAAGGTTGAAAAGAAGAAGTGTGGATTTCTCAGGGCAGGTGTCTTTTGATAGTCTTGGATGGTTGTTTTAAGTTCCAATGACAAGATAAACACCCAAGGGAAGGATTCACTCATTGTTAGGACATGATGAGCTATTGGAGCCCATTCAGCTTTGAAGACTGAACAATTTGGAAGGCCAAAGAGTCTGCAGAGTATGGCCGCCAATAAAGAATAAGGTTCCCTGAACTAGGAAATCAGATAGAGGTTGTCGGCTTTAGGTACGAAACTGCTAGGCTTAATCATCCATGATTTCAACATTTCTTCAAAATTGTACCTGGTTTTAGAGGATTGCATGAATTCACGGCTAAGGGTCTGCACAACCAGCTTAAGAGAAAAAGCTCTAACAAAGACTTCAAGGCGGAAAGTTTCCAATTGTGACCCCGAACTGTCATTGAATGATCGGTCTTTAGGGTTAGAATTGTCTATTATCCATTTAACTGTGTCTGTGTAAGGTAGGATAGTGGGTCGGGCAGCAATGGCATGCAATTGAGAAGCCCTAATCTTCTCATATGCAGTTCGGTCTTCTTTAATGTCTGAAAGGTCATCATTATCAAAGATTGAATAAATTTTGGACCAGCCCATTAGATAATCTTCGGTAACCCTCTCACTGGTATATGAGAAGATACCGAAATTAGGGTCTTTGGTCAGCAAATCCCTATGAATTGTCTTAGACCGAGTGTTCCGTGACATTTTGGCAAAGCTTGGAAATTATGGTAAATAAATAAAAACAAAATCAAAACTAAACCATAAACAGCAAAACCATTAATAGAAATGCGAAAATGACAACAAACCAACCTGAAAATAACTGAAAATTCGTGAGAATGACCCCTAGTAAGAAATCCACAGTAAAATCCACGTAGCAGAGTAAATTCCGACAATGAAAATGATAAAGAAAATACAAAAAAAATCTTATATTTATCGATTTTTGTCGCGTCAAATCTGGACCGTAAGATTAAAATAAATGAACGGATGCGATTAACCCCTGTGGGCTACGGGATCGGGTCATGGGTCTTATTTTCAAAGCTTATTCATAATTTCCGCAATCTGCAATTTGTGGGTTGCGGGTTGCGGGTTGCAAATTGCAAAACAACGGACAAAAGCGTTTTCGAAATCCACAATCCCGCAATTTTGGGTTGCGGGTTTCGGAAACGAAAACAACCTTTAAAACTAAAATAAAATTTTACGCATCCCGCAATCCATAATTGCGGGTTGTGGGTTGCGGAAACACTCAACGTAATTTATTAAAATAACGACTTTCCGCAATCCGCAATTTCGGGTTGCGTGTTGCGGGATGACAAAATTCGAAAAGAAAATGCAATCAATTCCCACAATCCGCAATTTCGGGATTGCAGGTTTGCGGGTTTTCGGGTTTGTGGGGAGAAGATAACATTTTGAAAGAATTGAAGGCTTTCCACAAGTCAAGAAAGCAACCAAAAACTTAGAAATTTTTCAAAGGGAAAAATGATAATTACACAAACCAAAAGCAAAGGTATGAGATCATACAGACAAGGTTTAAGAATCTCGTTTTGATAAAAAACTTACCCAAATACCTTTGTATTTAAAATTTTGGGGCTCCCATGTTCAAATGAAGCATGGGATCGGTTGTACCTACAACAGGTGTACAATACAAACATTGATACAAATGACACAAATAATACAAATAAGAATATCTTCCGAAGTTACATTCTTCAACAAAATACTTGCAAGAAATAACGATCCTGTACCTAGAGAATCGACTTCTATTATTCCTTCAACTAGTAAGAAGTTAGGGACTACACCTTTCCTACTTACCTTTGAAATTTTTAATAGGAATGTGCATAATTGTATGGTGGATTTAGGGGCATCATCCAATGTTATGCCCCTTTCTGTTTGTAGGAAGCTCAATGCTGACATGAAACCTTGTCCTACACATATAGTCCAATTGGATATATCAAAGGTTAAAGTTGTAGGTGAACTAAAAGGTGTATTGATCGAGCTATTCTCTAACCCAAGAATCCGTCAAATTATTGACATTATTGTTGCCAATGTTCCTGAGGCTTATGGATTATGGTTGAGTAGAGATTGGTCTGAGAAACTTAAGGGATGCTTTGCCATAGATTGGTCACACTTATGGTTACCATATGATGGACAACATGACAAAATCAGGGTTGACAAAGAACCTTATCTTAAGCATACTGTAATTAACCTTGATGATCCTAGTGCGATTTTTCTCTTCCTCTATTCACCTTTGGTTAATTATAGCCTTGACATGTTCTTTGGATATATTTCTATGGAGATGTCACCATTTTCCAGTTCCTATAACCAAACGAGATATTGCATTATACTCAGGTTGATTCATCTTCTTCGATTGTACACAATGTGTATAATGTAAATACCAACTTTAGGTTAGATCATTATTATTGGAATTTATTCCTTGATGGTTCCATATCCAAAGAAGGAGTTGGGGATGTATGTGTCTTAATTGATCTAGCAGGAACCACAAATTTTATTGCTTGTAGGATAGAATTTGAATGCACCAATAATGTAGCCAAGTATGAAGTTGTTGTAAAGGGCCTCGGGAAAGAGATTGATTTAAATGCCAAGATCACTAAAGTATATGGAGACTCTGAGATTATCATTAAACAAGTTAGAAATTCTATTCATTGTGTTTCTAACCATCTGAAAAATTATCAGCTTGAAGTATGGGATTTGATCAACCATTTTCAGGATTTTAACATCAATTTGGTACCTCGATCACAAAATTTTGATGTTGATTTACTTGCTAACGTTGCATCTAGACTTATTCCTCCTGATGCTTTCTCTGTTGAATTAATATACAGACCCTCAATCCTTTATAATTTGACAAATTGGGAAGTCTTTGATGACGATCAACATTTAATTAACATTCTCACCTTACAGGATACATTTAAAGATTCAACTATCAATGAGGCTATGCATGAAAAATAATTTCAAAATTCTTAATTCATGGATCTTGACTGCACCACGCAAAAATACCAATCCCTTGGTCATCTGATTCCCAAATCGGTTGACATATTAGAGAAATATTACGATTTACAAGATAAATTCAAAAATTCACCAGTTGTAAGAACAATAGTTCCTACATAAACTATGAAGTTATCATTCTTGGCACTAAGCAGAAACCCCAGAATACCAATTTAGGAATCGGATGTACACCCACTAAAAAGGAAGCCTTCATCAAACTTTTCAAGAAATAGAAGGATGTATTTACTTGGACTTATGATGATTTGAAGACCTTTGACCCAAATGTAATTTAACACAATATTATGATGAATCCAACACTAATCCCTTCTAGAAAAAGCTTATAAAAATGCATCATGAGCTCGAACCTTCAATAAAAAAAGGAGCTACATAAGCTTTTGAATGCTAGGATCATTTTCCCTATATGCCATACGTAGTGGATAGCCAATTTGGTCCATTTGCATAAGAAAAATGGGGACATCAAGATTTGTGTATATTTTTGCAATCTCAACAAGTCCTCCAAAAAGAACAATTACCCTCTAAAAAGGAAAATTACCCTATTCTTCCCATGGAACAAATCTGCCAAATTGTCACCGAACCATAGATTTTTTGTCTGTTGGAGGGTTTCTTGGGTTATAATAAGGTGTTGGTTTCACACTCTGATAAGCTAAATACATCCTTTAGGACCCCATGGGGAACCTTTGCATATAGGAAAATTCCCTTTGGTTTAATAAATGTTGGCGCCACTTTTTAGAGAGCGATGGACATCACTTTCACAGGTCGGATTCATGAGTGTGTTGTGGTGTATTTAGATGATGTAATTGTTTTTTCCAAGAAGAGAGCTAATCATTGTATCCACCTCAGGCAAGTATTCGAGCATTGTAAGAAGTTTGGAAACTCCCTAAACCCCAAGAAATCCATTTTCTCCGTAACATAAGGGAAGTTGTTAGGATTTGTTGTGTCCAAGCATGGAATGATGATTGATCCGAAGAGAACTCAAGCCATAGCCAATATCAACCAGCCTTGTTCCAAGAAGTCTATGTCGTCTTTCCTTAGAAAAATAAATTTTGTGAGGAGGTTCATCCCTATCTTCACACAGATTGTAAAGACCTTGCAAGATATGATAAAAAAAGATGGTGCATTTAAATGTAGTGTAGAAAAAGAAACTTTTATAAAAATCAGGAAATCCATAGCTAAAGCACCTACCTTGACGAGCCTTGATTTTTCCAAGGACTTTATTTTATACTTTTTCGCATCTAACATGTATTATGTTGTAGTTTTGACTCAGCGGAATCAATATGGGTATGAAGTTCCCATTTCTTTTATGAGCTCTGGAATTAAGGGCACTAATATAAATTATCCAGAGGTGGATAAACAATATTATTCTATCTATAAGTTAGTCAAACATTTTAGGCCATACCTACTCAAATCCAAAACAAAATTTATAGTCCCCTACTCGGCTATCCGCAATTTACTAGTTCAGAAAGAGCTAGGTGAAATGAGGGCACACTAGATGACAACCCTACAAGAATACGACTTGGATATCAAGTCTCCCAAAATAGTTAGGAGACAAGGTTTGTGCCAATTAGTAGTTGAATATATTCAAACACTTGAATTAATATTGGAATGGGAAGATGAACAATCTCCTATACAAAATGGAATTTTCTTTTTACCTGCTAACTATGATTCTTGGTACCATGACATCAAATTATTTCTAACACATGGATTTGCTCCATAAGTTCTTGAACCAAGAAGGAGAAGAGCCCTTAGACTTAAATCTACTCCATATGAATTAATTAATAATTATTTGTTTAGGAAAAACTATGATGGATTTGTTTTAAGATGTGTTGAAAAGAATCATGCTAATAAAATATTGACATAATTTCATGCAATTCCAGTCGATGGCCATTATGGTGGAGACTATACCTCATAAGGTGTTTAGGGTTGGATATTATTGGCTGAAGGTGTTTAGAGATGCTCACTCATTTGCATGTAAGTGCCAAGTCTGTTAGAAAGCTTTTGGCGGATTAAGAAGCCAACATTTCCACCCCAGCCAGGTAATGTTGATGCTCCATTTCAATAATGGGGGCTTGGCATTGTTGGTCCCATCAATCCTCCTTCTTCATTGCAACATAAGTATATTCTTAATGCCATTGATTACTTTACTAGATGGGTGGAGGAAATTCCACTCCATGTAGTCAACATAACTCAGGTGATTCTTTTCCTATGGAATCACATTATCATCAGGTTTGGCATACTATAGTTCCTAGTTTTTTATAATGCTTCATATTTATATTCTCTTGATATTACTGAATTTCCTTTAGTGAAATGCATTAAAATTAAATATTCAACCAACTATTAACCTCAAGGAAACTGTTTGGTTGAATCCACAAAAATAAAATTAATTAAAATTTTGAAAAGTATTGTGGCAAGTAATCACAAAAATTGGCATAATTCACTTGCAAGCGCCTTGTGGGCAGATAGGGTAACCCCTAAATCTGCCATAGGAAATTCACCCTTTTGTATAGTATATGGGAAGGAAGCAATTATGCCTCCTAATATTTTCTTACCCTCTTTACAGTTGTCACAATTTTTTCAGGAAGAAAATTGTTCTACCATGGAGCACAAAATCAATACTCTAATTAAATTAGAAGAAGAAAGGGAGAAAGTGAGACATAAAATTTACCAACATGAACAACTTGTCAAATGTTGGTTTGATGAGAAATCTTATTCTGAGAGGATATTTCAAGTAGGATATATTGTGCTCAAATGGGATAAAGCTCATGAAGATAAGGGTGAACATACTAACTTCTAAGTTCCAACACTTGTGGCTAGGGTCATTTATTATTACAGAAAAACTTGTCCCCAACACATTTCTGTTGGAGACACTGGAAGGTAGATCTGAAACTTTTCCAGTGAATGCACAAGTATTGAAAAAATACTTCTCTTAGTCCCCTGGGCTAAGAATGTACTTTAGCCTAGTCTTGTTTTGGTTTGTATTTGTTTTCATTTTGCTTTATTTTTTATTTATCTATTTCTTTGTTGTAATAGGTTTTCAATTCCAATCTATTTCTCTTTATCATAATAATGGTTACTATTAATTTTTACTCGGTTGTATCTTTACTATTGTCACTCATTAAGATCTATTTATTTAGAAGCAAATTAAAGGGAAATGTAAGCTTAGTAATTTGCTCCATGATTAAATGTCTCCCCTGCACCCTAAGAGATATTTACTGGACAAATTACTATAAAAGTATTTGCCTATTATTCACAAACTTTGAACACATTATTTTAAAATACCTGTAGAATATTGGATTGGATCTAGTGGAATAAACTAGGAGGGATAAACAAATTGGAAGAAGATAGTGTTATAGCATATTTTTCCACAGTTTATCCCAAGACGTTATAATGGTTGTTCTTATCCCTGTTCCTGGTTGCAAACGTCCTTTTTTCCCTTGTGACATTGTGGACAATTTGTCGTCTTGAGAAATCCTTTTAAAAAACCCTATTTCTCAACAAATACGTGACCTATCCTTGGCTATCCCGAGTATGTGTCTGCGTGAGGGTAAAAAATAAAAATAATTAATAAAATTTGTTTCATGGTTAGTTTCGGTTCAAGACCATTCCCCAAACTCCCAAATCGTGTGAATAAATTATCCTAACTCCCTAATTGCTCTCCTCAAAAGTATAAAAGAGCATAAGTGAGAGGAATTTGGAGGTTACATAATATACAATCACCTTGCCCAAGTTTTGGTGAGATTGTTCTTGGAGAAGAAACCCTCTATGTTATCAATTTGCCCAACTCTTTTCCCTAAGTATGCAACACTCTTCTTTCCCTATATGGAACCCTAGTTTTCCATCATTTTCACCATAAGCTTATTATGCTAGAGAATTCCCCAAATATTTTGAGCATACTTTGTGTGAAAAGACTTTGAGTTGAGATTGGAGTGTTTAAGTGGTTTGGGAGGAAGAACCTAGGACTCAGTTTTAGAATGGCAGCGATATGATCAGGTTTACTTGCTCTATGTACTTTGTTTCCATTTTCAATATATAAATGAACTCATTTTCCTATCCAATACATGATCTTTATATGCATGTTAGTTTATATGAATGATTATTGATATTGAATTAGAAATCTATAATTCTCTAAGTCTTCTTTGATAATATCTTTACTTATTATGATGTTTTCACTTTCCTTTGTTTTCATTTCAGGAATTGCAGCAAGAAGTTGATGCAAAGGATTAAAGATCAAGACCAAAGGGTTCTACTTCAAATGCTTGGAATCGGGTATGTACCCTGAATTATTTGTGTGCCAATTGTTTGTTGAAAGGAAAGTATTTTTTTAACTGCAGATTAGGGTTTGTTTATGTCTCTGCTCTGCAACAACTGAACCCAACAGTTTTTGGGGATTTAGTTCCCTAAACATTGCTTCAGACTAGCAATTGTTTATTCTCTTTCTTCAAGCTCGTGATCCCTTTCTTCATATTTTTCCAGTTCGCTTTTCAACTCTTTATTTTTGTTCTTGAGCATCATTATTCCTTCCCCAACATGCTTCAATTTTTCTTCGAGATTCACTTCATCTTCAGTTTTTGTGTCATCTTCAATTCCCCAAAAAGACTCAAGTTTTCATTAATTCATTTAGAATCACTTCCATCTATTTTCAAAATTTTGTGGTCACCATTCTGTGTTTCCTGAGTTATGAAGATAACTTCCCTTGCATTCCTTTCTTCTTCATCGCTTTCATTTGAGGAACTGTCATCTTCTTTGCATTAAAGACCTTTTTCTTGTAGAAACTTTTATTTTCTTCAAAATGACATTTCTTAGCATAATGTCCTACTCTGACGCAATTGAAACATTTAAATGGTAACTTATCTTTGTATTTCCCAGTTCCTCTCTTGATGTTTTTGACAAAATTTGCCTCTTCTTCATCGAATTCATCATTTGATCTTTCTTCTACCCTGTGTCCTTGGTTCCTTGTCTTCTTTGAGACTTTAAAATATGCATCTCTTCTTGTTGGTTGTTCATCCTTTGCATTTGTTCGCATCTCATATGTTGTGAGGCTCCCTAATAATTCATCCATTGTTAATTTTGTCAAATCCTTGGATTCTTCTATGGCAGTTATATTGGGATCATATCTCAAGGGAAGTGATCTCAGCACTTGATGTACAATCATGGATTCTTCAACTTCTTCTCCTAATCCTCTGATGGAGTTGACAACTTCATCTACTGTGAGTAAATAATTTGCAATATTTTCACTTTCTTTCATTTTCAGATTCTCGAACATTGTTCTATATCGTTGGAGCTTGACTTGCTTGACTTTATCATCTCGTTCATAAATATTTTGAAGTTTGTCCCAGATTTTTTTGTCTGAGCTACAATGCATCACCTTGGCCTGAGCAGTTTGTGATACTCCATTCATGAGATAGTACAAAGCTTTATAATTGCGTCTACATAATTTATTCTCCTCGATATCTGTTGGATGAGTTTACGGAGTTTTGTAGCCATTAACAATAGAGAGTCGGACATCCACCCGTAAATCCAACAAGAAGTTTTTCATTCTAATACTCCATAATGCATAATTATTTCCATAAAATATTGATATACCACTTCAAGAGTATCCTTCTTGTCGATCCATATTTTTTCACAATCTTCCTTCCAGCAGTTAAAATGTTCTGAAGGTAACCTACTATGATACCAATTGTTGGAATATTCACCAATATTGAGAGGGGGGGTGAATCAGTATTGGGCATTGTTTACCATTTCAAACTTTAATTTCAAATGTAAACATTAACCATTAACAATAACATTCATCATCACATAACCATACATAGTACACAAGAAATTTTACGTGGAAACCCAAATGGGAGAAAACCACAAAATGATTTTCTTATATAATATAAAGATTACATTCAATTGATTTACCAGATCCAACTAGAAGGAGGCTACAACCCCCTAGTTTACCAACTCCAATTGAAAGGAAGATACAACCCCTTGGTTTTACCACATGCTCCAACCTGTAGTGAGGAAATCCTCAATGAGATTCAACTCACTAGTTTTACCAGCACTAGTTGGAAGGAGGCTACAACCCCCTGTCCTTGCCCCATCCTGCCACCTTGATATGAATAAGAGAATCAACCTATCATTGTCATTGTATATGTCAACTTGTACCTATATCATTTTCAGTGTTAACATGTACTTGAATCACTATTTATGTCACTATATCACTATCTCTGTCAGTATCTATGTTTCAACCTGTATAATGCCTCAATTATATCTTTCCAAGAATTCCCAAAACAATCATCCATATATTTCATTTGCATCTTCAAAATTTTACGTCATAGACATTTCCAAACCCTAGGATATTCCAAGATAATCACCATGATCTATGCCAATATCATCACCATAACATATCTATGCAAAATCACCAAAAAAAAGGCTCTAACACATACTCAAGATCCATACCATTTTGAAGACAACGAGATGGACCCTAGTCCATGAGAGGCGTGAACATCACAAGGGAGACCAATGTACAAGAACCATACATTTTCCAAGATGAAGAAACAAGCAATAAACCCTTCACCGAAATAAATTCTAGATCATGTCATCACATATCCCTCACAACAAGCTTTCCAATGATCCAAGAAGTTTGTGATTCCGATATTGTATGAGAAAGTTATGCAAATTTTAAGATTATAAAAAATCCTCCTCTTGTACCTTTGCTTATCTATCCTTGAATATTTGTTATTCCCTCTTATACTTGTGACTTAGAGAAAATGAACTTGGATGAATCAAATGAAATGTTTTTATCTCTTATTTATACATGTACAAGGTCACTTTTTAGTTCACTTTAGGGTTAGGTCATCCCTATAACTTATTATTAATTTTGTCTTCCACATTTTAGTTTAGGTTGGCCCTAACTTGTTATTAATTTTGTTTCCACATTTTATGGGTTTCTTTAAATGGTTCAATGACCACTTCATGGATTCATCAAGGGGATTTGGGGCTTCTTCAAATTATCATGATTATGTACTGGACACATCATCATTACTTTAGGGGCTTCTTTTCACTTCACATGGTCATGTGGACACATCATCATCTCTTTAGGGGTTCGCCCCATATGTGTACAACCCAAAGTGTCTTTCCACAAGGGTCATGCTTAAAGCTACGCCATAAGAGGACTGCTTTGGAGTTTATACACTAAGACTTTCACATCAATGACAACCTTATTCAACAATTTCTCTATGAAAGAGAGTGAGAAAAGGAAAACATGCTCTACCACTATTTCGTAACGTACATTCTATCCACATAGATTACATGCAGTGACGAGAATATCCACTCAAAGGCCAAAGGGGGATCATTTACATAACAATGAATGAATGTTTTCCCCTTGGTTTGTATGTGATATTGTTGGAACATGAGTGTAACAACCTACGAGATTATTTTTATATGTAGTGTGTGCATAATCCACCAAGGTGGACACACGCATGTTTCTCAAGGTGCATGCACACATGCCTCTGACATGCGCATATGTAGTTTAACAAAAGGTTAGAACAAGGCACTAAGATGTGCATGCATAGGGAATTGAAGTGTGCATGTGTAGGTTATTGAAGTGTTGACTCACAAAATAGAACTTGGATTTCATAGTTGGAATTCTATGCACCAAACGTTATAGAAGTTTTCCAAGCACAAAGGCATTACCCTCATGGCACCTATGAGAGGGTTTCCCCTTGATTCAATTTTCTAGTAGCAATGGGAGTTCATTGTGGATGCCCCTTGGTCCTTGTAGGGGGCATTGCATGCCCCAGAGTTATGTTGGTGCAATAATGGTGGGAAGTGGGGCAGAGGGTGTTGAGGTAGTTATAATGGATAAGGCGATGCAAAGGAAGATTACTTTGTGACATGCATGATGTTGCACAACAAGTCCCTATGTATATGCTTCGATCACATTTTCATCTTTCTCAAAATCCCATTCTACCCTCCTAACCATGTGTACAACAAGATTAAAAAATAAATAAATCCATGATCCTCATCGTACCAAGAAAAAAACTTTAAGGTGCACCTATTAGGATATTCCTATACTCCATCCTAGTCCCACCAGTATTTTGATCATTTACATTTTCAGTCATGCATGCACTTTTAGAGTTTGCATGCATTCTAGGGTTTGCATGTATCCCAGTCATCAATCCAGCACCTAGCCCTCAGTTAGCCAGCCCCCAGGAGCTTCTCACTATTCAGTTTTAGCCCTCCAGTTGCTTAATGTGCCCTTCTTCCTTGATTTTAGGGAGCAACTCGCCCTTCTTCATCTACCAGTCCAGTTGTCTTCAGTTTACACTCAGTTACACCTGCCAGAGTTAGTTTGACTGATGGTTGACAGTTACTTGAGCATTGATGACTCCATTGATGATGATGAAGACTTCTAGTTGTGCTCCGATGATCATGAGGACACCTAGTTGTGTTCCGATGACACTCTATTGATCTTATGATCACTCTTAGAGGCTAATTCGAATTGCCACCTTAGGCATTCAAATCCTCTCTACCATTGTACTATTTATTTGTCCATATTGTGATTAATTAACTAGTGTGTGTGAAGTATTATTGCTTCTATTCGAGTTCTACTGTACCATATTATTCTGTTGCTCATTATACTGTATTGATCACTCTTCTTCTATTTCCCTGCTTAATCATAATTATTCTCTTGTGAGGTATACATCATCTCTTAGATTTGCTGTGAGGATTTTCACATGGTATCAGAGCATGTTGAGAGTATTGTTTATCTCCATTCTTGAGAGTTTTTTTTGCAGGTTATTACCAAGATTTCGAGTGCAGCAGTTGCAGCAGTTTCTGCATTTTTGCAGTAGTAGCAGTTGCAGTTATTCTATATTGTTTTTGCAGGTCCTCTACAGCTTCTATGTATTCATTAGGAATTACTCCTCTTTCTCCATTCAACTATGATGAATGGAAACCTAGAATGATAGCATACTTGAAGATCCATGATCTCTTTGATTGTCATTTGGAAAGAGAGTTCGAATCCCCTGAAGAGAAGATTGATTGGTTAGATAAAGGTGATGAAGCCTTTGGAGCAATGATGCTTTCTTTGCCTGAATGCCTGAGATTCCATTTCCAATACCGTGATGGTGTTGAAACTCCAATGGAGTTATGGACTCCAAAAGAGTTATGGGCTCACCTAGATGAAAAATTTGGCAGAAAGAATGAAGGGATTGGTCCAAATCCATTCGAAAGCAAGCAAAGTGATGCATTCGCTCCCCTTGATGGTCTCTCAGATCATGAACCAATATCATCTCATATTGAATTTGTTGACAAAGAACTTACAGATTCTCCACTCATGCTCCAACTTTCTTCTCTTTTTGTGCCAGCTCACACTCTAGATATTGCAGAAGGTCCTAAATCCTCTCTCGCATTAGAGTCTGTTGGTTTGCATCATGATCACATGATTATTTCAGAGGTAAAATCAGCTATTGGAGGTAATGCATGCGTTCCTCTCAAGCAATCATCTCTTATTTACTACTATATGATCATTAGCACATGCTTTCAGAAGGTTATTGAAGAATATGGCCATTGCCACCTGCTTGAGATAATTTCTCATGCATCCATTGGTTTTGATCTCACCTCTTATGGTTCAAAGGAGATCTCAAGAAACCATTTCCATTCGCTTGGGATAATTTCTCATGCATATGATAGTTTTGATCTCACCCCTGCTGGTTCAAAGGAGATCCCAAGAAACTATTCTTCAAGTCTTAAATCTGATTTGGCTTTCAAGCAATTATTATTTGATGGTTCTTTTTGGCATAATCTCACCCATGATGGTTCGAAGGAGAAGACAAAAGATTATCTTCATATTCATGATTTTGATCCTACCTCAGCTGATTCGAATCACAGGTTCGAGGATCATCCTCATACTTTTGGATTTGTTCTCATCACATTCGATTTGAAAAGCAAGTACAAGCACATGTTTTTTGAGCATGATCCACTTCTTCCCAAGAAGAAGATACCTCCAGACATATGACCAAGCATCACACCTGCTTGAGTTTGGAGCATTTATTTTTTTTGTGTGCCCTACAGTCTGTTTTTTGAGGGGGGGTATTTTTCCCATGAAATTTTCCCCACTTCCTTGGTTTATTGATTGTTATTATTCATTGTATTGGGTGACCTTTGGTCTTAGTTACCAGGGCCCAGGATGGATTAAGGAGGGCTGTTAGGATATTCCTATACTCCATCCTAGTCCCACCAGTATTTTGATCATTTACATTTTCAGTCATGCATGCACTTTTAGGGTTTGCATGCATTCTAGGGTTTACATGCATTTTGCATGCATCCCAGTCATCAGTCTAGCACCTAGCCCTCAGTTAGCCAGCCCCCAAGAGCTTCTCACTATTCAGTTTTAACCCTCCATTTGCTTAATGTGCCATTCTTCCTTGATTTTAGGGAGTGTAATGTAATGTCCCCATCTTGACCCTATTGCATTAATATTGTAAATGATGTAAATATTGTTATTTAGTCATGGTGAGGAGCTCAAGGCCAAGGCCCCGCCATTGATTTATCGTTCTATGTATCGGCAATTAGAATAGATGCATATGGTTCTTGTGCTAGCCGTGCACAATGTAAATTCGGACATCATGTAAATATGCAATTTTAATGAAAAACCCACAACCAGCTATGCAATGCAACAAAGAGATGAGGCATGATCTTACAAGGAATAGGGAGGAAAAATAACCAAACCCTTGAGCCAATGGAGTCAATCCATGTGTCAATGAGAAAACCCATGAAATCCCAACTACCCATTTTGGCTTATGCCCCAATCATTAAATTCTTCCAAGACTTGGTTGAGGCAGTTAATGCCTTGGGAATGATGAGGTATGGCAGCCAATTTCGGGTATGGGCAAGCCATCAATCTGGGAATTCGAATTTTTGCTTGCAAGGCAAGAAATCACCCACGTTTTGCCTTCCCAAGCCATTCTGAACCACAGTCTTTCCTCTCTCACGCAACTTGGGGCGAACTGGGGTTTTTCCTTCACGTTTTCACCATTTCTCTGCATTCTCCCATGCCTGGGAACTCGTTTTTTCGTTAGCACAGTGGCTGGGAGAAGAGAACCACGATTTTCTGGGGTTATAGAGGCCATTTCTGCCCATGGACGCTTTTTCTGAAAACGATTATGCTCCTGGGGTTGTTTTCCCATTTTCCAATTTTCGTTTTGGGCTTTCCCACGTTTTTATGAACTGGTTGAAATCCCATCATTGGGCATCCTACTGCAAAAACGCCTAGCACTTGCATTTCTGACTGTTATGTCCCTCCCTGTTTAGTTTGGACCTGTGAGCAGGATATTTAGGAGTGGAAGAGGACAGATTTGGTTTGATGAGCCCAATGAAGTATCCATAGCTCAATGGTTGAGCCACTAGCCCAGTCATTCACCTCTCTCCATCTCTTAGCAGCCTGAGAAACCCAACTGCTGATTGGCTTGGCTGATTCTGGTGTATCTTTGGCTATGTGAGAGCCTGCTTTCCCCTTTTCCTTGTGGAGATCATGCCCAGCTCGGGGGTGGTAGTGGTGCTGAGAGATTGAGGAGCACACTGGCCTACGGTTGGGCGGAACGTTGCAGAAGCGTAGCTGGTTGCTCAGGGACTACTTGGTTTAAGATAAGTATTCTCATTTGCTAATTTGATATTGCTTAATTGATGAATGACATGAAAATCTGGAATGTATGATGGATGTGTAATGGAATTAAATTCTGCTGTGTTTTCAAATGTTTATGCATTTGCATATCTCCATCTACAATTTACTGAATGCTTATTTGATTAAGTATGGGACTAGATGTCCAGTATTATTGTTAGTGTCCTCTCCATAGCTTTGTAGGATAGGAGGGACATTACAAGGAGAAACTCGCCCTTCTTCATCTACCAGTCAAGTTGTCTTCAGTTTGCACTCAGTTACACTTAGTTACAGTCAGTTACACTCAGTTACACTTAGTTACATTGAGTTACACTCAGTTACACCTACCAGAGTTAGTTTGACTGATGGTTGACAGTTACTTGAGCATTGATGACTCCAATGATGATGATGAAGACTTCCAGTTGTGCTCCGATGATCATGAGGACATCTAGTTGTGCTCCGATGACACTCTATTGATCTTATGATCACTCTGAGAGGCTAATTCGAATTGCCACCTTAGGCATTCGAATCCTCTCTAACATTGTACTATTTATTTGTCCATATTGTGATTAATTAACTAGTGTGTGTGAAGTATTATTGCTTCTATCCGAGTTCTACTGTACCATATTATTATGTTGCTCATTATACTGTATTGATCACTCTTCTTCTATTTTCCTGCTTAATCATAATTATTCTCTTGTGAGGTATACATCATCTCTTAGATCTGCTGTGAGGATTTTCACAGCACCATCCATTATCCATGATCAATGTAACATCAATATAACAATGGTCAATGTGCACCATCCTTATAGGTCTACGATGCTACACTTTGAAAGTTTTAAATGAACAAGACTAAATATTCTATGATTGATCTTTTTAAATTTGCATCATTAGAATTAGACCATAAAGCTTTTGCTGAAATTATATTTTTTCACTGAAATAATTGATTTTAATAAAGAAATTGACTCACCACCCTCAAATACCTCTACTACAACCTGATTTTCCATTGTTAATAATCGAAACTTGTAATTCCATCAATTCAAAATGATTAGTGTTGAATTTAGATTGAAAAAAACATCATTTCTTTTACTTTAAACCATTAAAAAACTCCCACATTCTAACTATACATCTTGATGTTACACGTACAAAGGATACCTGTCATGGGATGAGCGGATGCCTCAATTTTTCACCTTCCATCGAGCTGTGCGGCACTGCTCGGAAGCCTCCTGAGGGCATGACCAACTCGAGTGCACTCCGACAGACTACGCCTAACCTATGGAATTCCATTACCTTATCTCTATTAGATGTGTTAACTTATACTTGGCCATTTTCAATATTTTATCACATCCAACAGCTCCAACACTTAGCCAAATTACAAGCAACACAGAGATATGGGCGGGCAGAACCTCAATGGGAGTGCCTAATACCCTCAAGTATTTATATTGGCACCAGGAAACATAATACAACACTGGAGGATGCTACATGTCGGCAACTCTCCAAGAGCAAGCCCACTAGCTCCTTGCTCAAGTTACAAGTCTCAATAGGAAACACACATCTTGTTTCAATTTGGAACTGCCACTGCTTCAAGCCAATCGTCCGTGCCTTGCTCTTATGTCTATTGACCAACTCTATTGCATCGTAGAATTTCTTGTCAACTTCTGCGTCTTGTACCAACCTTTTCCTAGTGAGCCACTATCAAAGCTCCCAAGGCGTGCTCCTTTAGTAAGTGACCCAAGATTCGTCGTGCTTGCTTTCCAAATATGCAATGTCGTTGGGTCACTTGCCTGCCCAATTTCCCGGGTGTGGCGCCCACCCCATGTCTTCGCATGCCACTAGCTGTCGCAGGTCTCTTCAAGTCATGCCACCAAGTCTATCTTAGAAGCTTGGGAAATCCCAGCTAACTTTCCCATGTGCGAACAGGTGGCCAAGGCACTCCTGCGCCAAGTCTCTTACAATAACCTCAATGGCTTCGAGGTGTTACTCTTATAAATGATATTTTATGAGTGACCATTGATCATAACTATGGACGATAAATGAAATTTATTTGGTTTGAATTTAAGATGAGTGTTAAGTTCTTTAGGACATTTGGAGCAGTGGGGTAGATGATTTTTTTTTCTTTAACGAATAACTAGAAGTTAGGGCACTTCTTGTTCTTTCCATTTGCATAGTCATGCATTATAAGTGTTGTGTTCTTGGCTTATTCTAAGTCAAACCTCTCTTATATCTATTTGGATTGTCATTGTTGCTGGTTAGTGAAACAATAATGTCGATTCTTAAATCTCATGGCCTTCCATCATCTGGGTGCATAGAAAGCCTACTCATATGTTTAAATGAGAAGGAGGTTGAGTATGAAATCATCTCTTCCAATCATATGGTTTGGGAATATAAATAACCACAATATATCTCTTTGATTGCAAACCTCTTCAAAAACACTTGCTTATGTGATAAGGAGTTCTTTTCAAACTTATCATTGCATTGCAATGCATTCTATTTGTTTTTTATAAAAAAAAAACATATTGAAATATAGATTAAAAGACAAACTAGGAACTAAAATACACTACAACTTGAAATTACAAGGCACACTCATATGCTTTGCATTTGGTTAAACTACATAAGAAGAGGCCCTCTCTAGAAACCTTTGTATCAAAATTTCCATTGCTTGTTGAAATCCTCCATTGACAACAATACCTACTTACTCCAACTATGCTATTCAATGCTACCTTCTAGACTTCTCCTTTGACAACACTCCGATAAAAATTATCAGTTTTAACACTCCCCTTTAATGTTTATTAGAGGTAACAATTTTACCAATGTGTTGCTTTGTCACTACTTTGGCTTGTTTTCATATTAGTCTTCCTCTACGTCATATTTTCATCTATCTCCACCTTGGTCATGTCTTCATCTTCAATCATCAACTAGACCTTCATCTTGTTCTTCATTCTTCATCATCATTATCTTGGTATTTCTTCATTATTAGGATTCATCCTCGATATTTTTGCTCCATTATTTTGTACCTGCACAACCTCATTCTCAATGTCCATATAAAAAAATAAATCCATCTAACAGAATACATGGTTTGCTAGCTATTGTACCCACCACTTCTCTAGGAAACCTTTTCATCTATGTGGTTCATCAACATGCTAAACTCCCACTTAATCATAACTTGGTCCCCATAACTAAACACTCTTCCATTAACTCACTCTTCCCCTTCAATCGAATATTCATCTTCTCTTATGTAGCATCAATCTAGAATATGGTTACACCTATCACCCTTGTACCTACCCAAGTGGTTAATTTTGCAACTTGATACCACAATCCCTCTACCTATGAGAGAAAATCACATCATTGCATGCACCATTGTGCTACAACTCACATGCCTAAATAATAAGGCTTACAACTTACTTGGGGAATACAACCTCCTATAACTAGGCATTAAATTTTTTACCAACCAATGGGGTATACATGCCTTTAATAGGCCTTACAACAATTTCCCAATTACATTCACCTCAGGTACAACAAATACTTTTCCTTTTTTCCCACTACAGAAATTAGGATCACAATAGTGTCCAGCATTTAGGTCTTCTTGAAAATGGAGACTTTGTTTGTCATGACTTTTCAATATAAAATGTTGTTTGTTGGATTGTACACACTTCCAACACAACAATCTATGACATTGGTTTGGTAAACTGAATTAACACACCAATACAATGCTTTACCTTTCAAGTTGACATGTTTTGTGTCACGTGTCATTTACAAATGTAAAATCCAAATATAAAGTGTCAAGTACCATAAAAAAATGCACCTCAAATGAAACATTTTATTTTACTATTGCATCAAATTTTTTGTAGAGTGTGATCCCTCAATTTTCACCAAACACCCATCACTTTGGCCCTAGCACTTCTTTGACTTCAAGTTGTGAAAGATATGCCATTCTAAACATTGGCTACTATTTCCTTAGTATACCAAATCTCATTATGCCAGCAAACTATGACCTTTTTAGTCCATGGTTTTTTGTGGTTTGCACCATTTTCAAAATACCATACATTATGACCATTTCCATATAGATCCAAACACTAGTAAGATTTCAAAATGAACCCTCGAACATTACTTTCTCTTTTCCATCGTACATATTTTATTAATTCATGCATTCCACGAGCAGAATTAAAAGACATAACATATACCTGCTTTCTCTGGACATACTTGTGGGTTAACGCGTTCATGGATGACTTATGCTTCCACCGTCCTTCTCAATGCCATCTAGGTTCAATGGTATCTCAATGCTTCACGTAGAACTACTCCATGGAACCCCCTCTATAGTCAGCATTTATTGCAAGTGAGTAGTTGAGCTAGTTTCTTTGAATTAATTAGCTAGCATTCTAGAAAAACTTCCACTTACATCAATGCCCAAGACTAGATCACAAGGGATCTTTTTCTAGGCTATGAGATGGACTTAGAGAGTCTCATGAAAACAAAGAACGGTCATAGAAAGGGGTAGAAATTCCAAAGACACCTTCTATGGCTGCTTGATTTTTTGAACAACGTCGGAAATATAGATCGATCTCTTCAAGGTCAATCCCCAATATGATAGCCATGACCATTAAGTAATATTCCCCTTTCCTATAGTGACTTTCCTCTTGCAACTACTCATTGCATCGAAAGTAGCGAGGTGTTTACAACTCAGTATGAGAGATATGTTATCATGTTTGTCACATTACATAACGTAGCATTCCCATGTCGACTCATAAATTATTAAAATAAAAAAATAATTAAAAAGATTCATGTCGGCTCATAAAATATAAAAAATTAAAACCAGCATACATCCATCTTAAACCCAGATCTATTAAGCACTGAGAGGGATGCAATTTCTTGAGGTGTAAATGTTTTCTTGATGTGTAAAAAAATTCCACCTCAAGAAATTGGATCTCTCTCGATGCTTAATAGATCCGGGTTTAATATGGATCTATGTTGGTTTACTTAAAGTGGCTTGATCTATGTCCCATTCTATGCCATAGACAATCGCTCTTTTCCAGAGGCCACGCCACTTACAAACTTTGCTCTGCTTGTAATATTTAGTTTAGGCTATCACAATGGTTTGTGTAATATCTAGGAGTAGATCACCTGCATATTCCACTATACATAAAGAAACACCCATGAAACAACAATTTTAAACCCTCAGCGCACACAACAATGGATTGATAGAACATAAATTATTGAGCATGAACTATATTTGTAGCATTCTAGTGTGCACATAGAAACATAAAACCTTATTTATGCACACACCCTTCAACAAATGAAACACGAGACAATCAAAATATCTACTCTATCCTACTAAATAGATTAACAATGACCAATAAAACTTCATTATCATAGGCCTCCTATAAAAGAATTAATCCTAGACCAGCTTTGATACCATGATAAAAAAACATAGATTCAAAGATACCGATTAAGAGACAGACCAAATACTAAATTACACTGCAACTAGAAACTGGAAGGCACACTACAGTGCTTTGTACTTTTTTCAATCCATAGGATTAAATTACATAAAAAGAGGCCATGACTATAACACTTTGTATCTATATTTTTCTTGCTTCCCATCATTCTCCATAGACAACAGAATACCTACCTACTCCAACTGTGTTATTCAATGTTGCTTTCTAGACTTATCCTTTGCTGACACTTGATAAACATGATTAGTTTTAACATTTTTTAAATGTCTATAGAATGTATGCAGATCTTCATTATGTATCTATATTCATCATAATAGGTTAGATGTTTTAACATTCATCATGGTTTTGTTTGTTTGTTGTTTACCAGCCTTTTGGATAGATACCTACTCTTCAAGATGGATATCACACTTTATTTATTAATTACAAATATAATATAAGAGGTTGTAAGTAATTTATTGTTATCAATTTGGCTGGAAAAGCTAAGTTGGGCTTACGTCTTTGTAAATTATTGGTTGTTGATTTCCATTACAAATTTTATGGATTCTTATAAATCGAAGTGTTTGAACTTTCAAGTGTTAAATACTAACAATTATAGTATGATGTAGAGTCAAGAGAAATCATCAAATATTTTTAGAGGAAGTACCAAGGACAAGGTATATGTGATTTGTTGGGGAGCACAATGGAAGAGAAACTAGTGGTTGAATAGTGGTACCAGATGGAGTTGCAACATTTCAAATCTCCATGCCATGGGATGGTTAGACAAATTTGTATAATTCCCAAGAGAGGTAGCACCACAAATCAAATCATGGTGGATATTTATGAGGTGGATTTGAGCAAAGTATTTGATATGTATGAAGAAAGGATGTCCAAAAACAGGTACTTGGAGGGGGATTCGTTTAGTTTGGTTGATCTTCATGTTGGATCACTTGTGGGTAGACCCAGGTTCACTACGACACGGACCAATAAATACCAAGATATTGTCCCTTTTGGCATGACCTACGAACAAGTGAAGTCTCACTCAAAGTACCTATGGGTACTGCAGTGACCACATTTTTGCAGCAGTGAAGGGGAGGGAACTATGTTCTATAATCACACCTATTAACAGAACCTCGACATAATTCAATTTAAACCACATAACTAATATATTGTGTGCATCTATTGCACAACATATCAAAAGTGGAAACATTTATGTCTTATTGTCATGTAATTGCCTATTTATCATTTTAACAACACATGTAAACAAAACTTAACAAGCATACACACAAGCATTCACATAAACAAGACACTAGAGATTTTTACGTGGAAACCCAACTGGGAGAAAACCACGGAAATGCTTTGTTTATTCCTTGATCCCATTACATAAAGCATTTCATCTTCATATTATTACAGATCTACACACACAACATGCATACTGCAACTCTTACAAAAACCCTTCAATTACACAAAATCGTACATGGGATCACTTATCTTTTCATCGCACTCTCTCTTCAACTACATTACATCCAAAATTATCAGCGTCCTACTCTACCCGACCCATTACATATTTATAGTATTGGCATAGCCTCTCGTGGACCACTAAGTGGACTAAAACCCCTAAATTACTCTAGCCACTTTCTAGATTGATGTGATCAACCACTACTCTTTCCATTTTTTATAGCACTATGTCGAAGTTCGTCTTTTGCGGGTGTGCTTCCCTTTTTACCACTTCACTGCACAACCCCCTTTCACATCAACAAAAACTAGTTCAAAAAAATCCGAGGGCCAACAAGCCCCCAACACTCACATGTTGCTCGTCTCGATCAACTCAAGCTTTCTCCTGCGAATCCTTTCGAGACACCAAAAACTCAACATATATCTCCCTTGACGCTTTGATTGTCCCTTCTACCTTATCTTCCTACTCATGTAGCTCATTGACCAACTATGCACTTATTTCCACCTTTAAGTGTGATTTAACTATCTGCATAGCTTTCTGTATTTTGTATATCCTCCTCCGATGATTTCAGATATTCTTACAGCCTCATTTTCCAAAGTTTCGAGCCTCTGGCTCATTTGTTGTTTCTCCTCCCTTAGGTGATTTACCTCTGCTTGTCGTCTCTCTCTTTCTATGACCTTGTTCATTCTTTCCAATGGTGGTAAATCCTTGATAAGGTACTTTAGCTTCACATCCATGGACTACACATATTCCATCCTTGTTGTCACACCTTTCACTGCTTCATCATCCATCAACACTACCCATGCTTGTGAACTTTCATCAAATATCTTCACGCCTTCTCCCTCTAAGGCATTGATATAGTCAAATGATGCTTTCACTATAGCTTCCCTCTATTCTCGAACTTCCAGAGGTGTACTAGGAACCAACTGTGCCTCCAACTCACTTATTCTGACCCAAAATCCTTTAATAGCTTCGTTTAGTTTCGACATTTTTTCTTCTATCAGTGCTACCTCTTCCATTTCAATTTATGGAACTGTGTTGTAATTCACCTCCATGACCTTCTGTAATTTTCCCTTCTGCTCTACAATCTCATCCTTCTCCTGCTGAAGCACTCGACATTTATCTCAAAGTTCATCCATTTCCACGCCACACTTCTTCATTTAAGCAAAGCTCTATTCTTTGTGGCCCTTTATTTCTTTTGTAATTCCTTGGTGGAGGTCATGCAACATATGGATTGACAACTCTGCTAGCTTCAACTTAACATGACTTGAGGCATGGAATCTGACCTATAACTCTTTTACTAGGAAACTTAATGCTTTTTATTTCAACGTTACCACTCTTTATTTTGCATCCAAGGATGGTTGTGGCAATGGACTTGCTTCCTTTTCCAAGTGAATCTACGGCTCAACTACTGAGTAAACTGGTGTTATTCTTATATCTGCAAGTGCTTGGTGCAACTCAATTAACTACCCTTTTATCCCTCCAAAAAACTCTAAGTGCTTATCTTTTGTCTTCTGCCATATGTCTATTTGTTAACACCTGGAAAATCCTTGCGTCGACGGTAGGGGTTCTCCCCAATGAGAAGTCCCAATTAGAATCTTCATTCTTTGGAATAGGAAACCCATCCAGTTTACGGTCTGGCTACTACTCAAGATAGTCTTAGAATAATTTTATCGGATACAACTCAATCCACCATTTATGATTTATGATAAGAGAAAATTGCAGTGTGAGCTACTACTTCACCCTGCAATTTTCTCTCATATTTTTGGAAATTGTCTAATGTTTCAAAATCCAACTTCAGTTCTGTTGTAGACCTTTTGGGAAAATGGGGAGGAATTTATTTGGTTGTCTTTCTCCACGAAGCAAGCTTCTTCATCATGTAATAAATTTATCCTAACTTCTGTCTAGTGGTAGTAAATGTTTCAGATATCTACTTGAGACTGGTTTCCATCCCCTGCACCTCAAATGTTTGCTCTGTGAGCAATTCCTGTGAGTGGAACAATTGTTCCTGGAGAGTGGAGGCACAGTCATAAAATGGAGTTAAGTCTTGTTTCAGCTCCTGTGCAGTATTCAATGCAATCATTAATTAATACTTTTCTCAGTTAAGATCCCTACATGTGCCTGCAGAGCTCCCTTATCAATAGTGAGGGATTATATTTTTTGGTTCCATTGGTTCTCCTTCACTTGCATCCCTTGTAATTGGGACCTTAGATCTGCTTTCTCACCTTCCAATATTATCATTTGTACATTTAGCGAATCTCTCTATGCTTCCAAGCTTTGTAAAGTGTACAAGGATTCTTCCTTTTGTAATTTGAGGGCATCCCGCTGACATCTCATTTCGATCCCTTCATTCCTAGCTTGAACTAGATTTTCCTTAAGTTTAACCACCTTGGCCTTACTGCTTTCTACATTCTCTATTAATTGGTGTATGTTGTCTTCATGGGCCAAGGCTACAACACCAATGGATGCTGTGAACTTTGGATCCTTGTTGGTGCCTTCAACTACTAGAACCTCTTGTATTGTGATGACATCGAGCCGTGAGGCAATTTTAAGCCTCTTTGTCTTCCTTTTCACAATAGTATTCCTTTTGGGATCATAGATTATAGTTTCTAATTTACCAACAACATGTTGCTTCGATGGTGTGAACGGAGTGAGTCCCAAATCAACTAGAGAAAGATGTCCTTCGGTGAGGAGAACCTCTGTGTTATCATATGTCGTAGTATCAATATCCATATCTTGGATTTCACCAACTCCTTGTAGATTTTGAGTTTCCACGGATTTCTTAAATGATTCTTCTTCTTCTTTCTTCTTTTGTAATTCTCCTTGCGAGCTAATTCCTGTTGTTTTCATAATAACTCGACTCTCTTTACTTCTTGTTCCACTACCAACTTATCCAGTTTTTCTTGTTCCAACTTTAATTCTTCTTCATCCTCCTTCGCTTTTCTCTCTTTTTTTGCTTCTCTTGTTGGGATATTCCTATACTCCATCCTAGTCCTAACAGCAGTTTCCATTTTTGGATTTTCAGTCATGCATGCATCACAGTCATCAGTCCCAGCACCTAGTCCTCATTTAGCTAGCCCCGGGAGCTTCCTTCTGATTAGTTTTAGCCCTCCAAGTTCTTAGTGCGCCCTCCTTTCACCTACCACTTTTGAAAGGCACCCTCTCTCACCTACCACTCAGTTTCACTTCAATTAGTTGAGTTATATTTAGATATTTCCTTGATTTAAGGCTAGATTGACTCCTCAACTGACTGTATCACTCCGATGGACCTCCAGTGAGACTAGACTGCCTATTCTGACTCCAGTTAACTCCTCATGCACCCTCCATTGAGCCTCCTTCATTCAGTTAGTGCCTCCATGTTCCAGTTACACCTACCACACTCAGTTAGATTTAGTTTGACACCTAGTTGACAGTCACTTGTGCAATGATGACTCCACTGATGATGATTAGGACTCCTAGTTGTGCTTTGATGACACTCCATTGGTCTGATGACCACTCCATGAAGGCTAATTCGAATTGCCACCTTGGCATTCAAATCCTCACCATTGTATTATTTATTGTTCATATTATGATTAATGAATTAGTGTGTGATGTTATTCTGCTTCTATCTGAGTTCTATTGTATCATAATTGTGTTGCTCCTTTACACTGCATGACCACTCTTCTTCTATTTTCCTGCTTAATCTTAATCTTTCTTGTGAGGTATACATAAGCTCTTAGATTTGCTGTGAGGATTTTCACATGGTATCAGAGCATGTTGAGAGTATTGTCTATCTCCATTCCTGAGAGTTTTTTGCAGGTTATTATCAAGATTTTGAGTGCAGCAGTTGTAGCAGTTTCTACACTTTTGCAGCAGTAGTAGTTGTAGACATTTTCTATTGTTTTTGCAGGTGTTCTAAAACACCTTCCATGAATTCAGAAGGAATTACTCCTCTTTCTCCATTCAACTATGATGAATGGAAACCACAGATGATAGCACATTTAAAGAGACATGGTCTCTTTGATTATTGTTGTGAAAGAGAGTTCGAATCCTCTGAAGAAGAGAATGGATGGTTAAATGAAGGTGACAGAGCCTTAGATCCATGTTGTATGCTATGTCTCGATGCATGGTACCCCACTTCCTTTTTGCTAAATCTCCAAAAGAGCTATGGGCCCATCTAGATGAAATATTTGGAAAAGAGAATGAAAGGATTGGTCCAAACCATTTCGAGAGAAAGCCCAGTGATGCATTCGCCCTACTTGATGGTCTCTCTGATCATGAATCAGTATCAAACATATCTCATATTCAAGTTTTCCACAAATAAGAAGAACTTACAGATTTTACAATCATTCTCCAAATTTCTTCTATTTCGAATTATGTTCCAGCTCACACTTTAGAAACTACAAAGGTTTTTAAATCCTCTCTTGCACAAAAGTATGTTGGTTTGCATCATGATCTATTGAATGTTTCGGAGGTCAAATAATCAATTGAAGGTAATGCATTCGCTCTCCTTGATCACTCACCTCTTATGTACTACTATATGATCATTTGTACATGCTCTCAGAAGTTTATTGAAGATCCAGGCCATTGCCATTCGCTTGGGATAACTTCTCATGCATTTTATGGTTTAGATCTCACCTCTAATGGTTCAAAGGAGATCTTAAGAAACCATTTTTCAAGTCTTGGATCTGATTTGGATTCCAAGCAATCACTGACATTTGATGGTTCTTTTGGGCATAATCTCACCTATGATGGTTCAAAGGAGAAAACAAAAGACTATATGCACATTCTTGGATTTGATCCTACCTCAACTGATTCGAATCACAGGTTCCAGGATCATCCTCATACTTTTGGATTTGTTCTCATCACATTCGATCTGAAGAGAAAGTACAAGCACATGCTTTTTGAGCATGATCCACTTCTTCCCAAGAAGAAGGTACCTCCAGACATATGACCAAGCATCACACCTGCTTGAGTTTGGAGCATTTATTTGTGGTGTTCCCTACAGTCTATTTTGAGGGGGGGTATTTTTCCCATGAGGTTTTCCCCATTTCCTCGGTTTATTGATTGTTATTATTATTCATTGTATTGGGTGACCTTTGGTCTCAGTTACCAGGGATGGATTAAGGGGGCGTGTTGGGATATTCCTATACTCCATCCTAGTCCTAACAACATTTTCCATTTTTGCATTTTCAGTCATGCATGCATTTTGCATGCATCCTAGTCATCAATCCTAGCACCTAGTCCTCATTTAGCTATCCCAGGGAGCTTCCTTCTGATCAGTTTTATCCCTCCTAGTGCTTAGTGCAACCTCCTTTCACCTACCACTTGTGAAAGGCGCCCTCTCTCACCTACCACTCAGTTGCACTTCAGTTAGTTGAGTTATCTTTAGATCTTTCCTTGATTTAAGGACTTCTCAACTGACTGTATCACTCCGATGGACCTCGAGTGAGACTAGACTGCCTGTTCTGACTCCAACTAGCTCCTCATGCGCCCTCCACTGAGCCTCTTTCATCCAGTTAGTGCCTCTATGTGCCAGTTACACCTACCACACTCAGTTAGACTCAGTTTGACACCCGGTTGACAGTTACTTGTGCATTACTGACTCCAATGATGATGATCAAGACTCCTAGTTGTGCTTTGATGACATTCCATTGATCTGATGATCACTCCATGAAGGCTAATTTGAATTTCCACCTTGGTATTCGAATCCTCACCATTGTATTATTTATTGTTCATATTATGATTAATGAATTAGTGTGTGATGTTATTCTGCTTCTATCTGAGTTCTACTGTATCATAATTTTGTTGCTCCTTTACACTGCATGACCACTCTTATTCTATTTTCCTGCTTAATCTTAATCTTTCTTGTGAGGTATACATCAGCTCTTAGATCTGCTGTGAGGATTTTCACATCTCTTGTTAGTTCTTATTCTTGTAGTTTCTTGTTAGTTTCTATTAAGAAGCCTTCTTCCACTGCTTTTGTCTTGGCAACTTCTTCTATATCTCCTTGTGTTGAGGCATCTGATGTTTTTCTAGAGCTCATGTCCTTACCACCTCCCTTTTTTCTAAGTCTTTTATCTAATTTTGTAAGGTTTCGAACCTGCCTATACACTTCTTCTTCTCTTAATAACTGATCAGCATACTCATAATGAATTTTAATTGATGCACAATGTAGGGCCACCTTTTGGTGACTATCATTCCTTACAAATATTTTTTTACCAAAATGGCATGAATCTAAATCTTTCACCAGCGCTTGAGCATCCTTGACCTTATTGAACCTATATGCACCAATTGACAATGGGAGGGGAGGCCAGGAAGCCTTCTTATTATCGTGCAGGAAATGGCCAATTCCATTTAAGAATGTCGGACTTACAATTTCCTTCAAAATAATGTAATCAGTAACACATTTTGGTAGCATAGGTGGACCTTTCGATCCTCCCTAGATACGTAGGTAGGTACCTTCATGGGTTAAATAGTAATATTCTAATTGGGTGACCACGGTAATAGCTTCCTCAGACATGCAATCTAGTTCCTTCTCATAAATCAGTTTGTACAAGGGAACCAAGAAATACTCACAAATTTGCTTATAGTAGCTCGCATGTTTCTGGGCCCATAAAATCTAGTATGCTACATAAATAGGAGTCTCACTAGGATTCCACCTACACCCAAGGCTGGGAAAGGGATGTAGAGTTGTAATACAGTATATCAAGTAAGAATACATTTGGAATTCAACCTTCTTCAGTTCCAGCCCTTGTTGTGCATCATCAATATCCTAAACCATATTCTCATAAATGATATCTTCCCAATTGAAAACGGTTCCATGCATTCTAATATAATAAAGCAAAGGTACCCAACTGAGCTTGTAATTAACTGAGTTGGGCCTCCCATATAGCGTGCATAGGAGAGTAGCATCGATTTTAAAGGGAGTCTTCAAAAACTTGGTCTCATATTCTCTACTACTTCTTTGGCGTAACTGCTTCCCAGGCAATATCATTTTCTTCACACACTCTACATAGTCCAGTTTTAGGATTTTGAGCCAATATTCCGTCAAAAATACTTTCGGGGTTGGAAGCTTGTAAGATTTTCCAATATGTGCAAGATGAAATGAGGCAAAACCTTTCCCCGTGGCACTTGTGATGATACGATATTTGATGTCGATGTAAGGAAGGATCCAACCTATCATCTCAACACACAAGAACAACTCAAGTCAGATTGCAGCCTTGTGGATACCTAATTTCTTGATGTTCTGGTATATTAAGTCTTCCTCAATCGTGGCATTCGGTACATTTTGATCTTTGATTAGATGATAGATTTCACCCCATTTGAATTCAGGGGTTATTTCAATGATAGGTTGAGTGTCATCAAACTGAATCTCCAAATATGTCTCTTGAATCGTCTCGTCATTGGATGATGCCTCCAATAAAGCTTTCGAGGAATGCTTCGGACCTCTTTTCGACATCTCTGTATCCTGTAAAACATAAGAGGCATTACCATGTTGCATAAAATCCATTGATACTGTGAATAAGATACAACTTTGAGCAAACAAGAAATAAATTCAAAAAAAATCTTCAATGAACAAACGGTTCTAAGGGAATACATGTATAGTTTCTTATTAATGCAAAGAAAACCATGTTCCCTCCCTTAAAGACTGCATCTGTGAATCCAATAGAATTAGCAATGCAAAACAGAATTGCTCGAGACGCGCGAAGAGCATGAGTACATATATGTGTATTGTGAGATTTAGGGTTTAATCAGACTTGAGAAAACTTTCAAAAGAACGTTCCAAATAGACGGCTTGAGTCTTAGGGAACAAAATACTAAACATAAAGAGAGTGAATGAAAACCCTTGGGCCCCAAGAAGGCATCAAGATAGCCAATGAAAAGGGTTCCAAAGAAAGGGTTTTCCCTAGAATCAACAATACCAATCACCATTGCAACTTTCACCACCCCAATCTACAATTTCCAAGTGTAAGATAATCATTTTAAATCTACAAACATGGTGATAAAATGCCTACCTAGACAGTAAGTGACAGATGTGTTGGGTCACTCTACAGTCGTACTAAGTGAATATTCTCCTCCATGTTGCATGGAAAATGGGATTGGATGAAAATGGTAGTGAGATGGCTAACATGGTTTGCTTTTAAACGATATCCTTTAGAAACCCTAAGTAGTTTACAACTGATCCCTAAAACGGATTCGTCGTGCTTTTAACGGCTCCAAACAAGTTATTTCAGGGAGAATAAGCAAATTTCCCCGACATATGTCGGTGGTGTTCTTCTTTCTCTCGCGACAATATGTTTCAGCATTACCCCTTTTAATCCATTGTGACTGTTTCGGCCAGAAACTTTAAAGCTTGTCAACCCGCTTTGGCATTAAATTCTGTCCTTATGCGACACATGTTTTCAGTGACAAACACTCGTAAACTGCAATGGTATCGGTGGGAAGAGTACAATTTGTTGTGACGATAAGTTTTTGTGGTAAAAAGAAAGATCAACACGATAGTTTTGGCGTATAATCATAAATCGCGCTGACATTTTGGTAGTAACCATGAAACTTCACCAAAACCTTGGTGAAAAAATAAAAAGCTAGCCGGCGTTTCGACGAAGAAAGTTAAGTTTCTGTGAAATGTCAGCGAGGCTAGTGAAAATTTAGTGACGTTTTGACGCGTTTGAGGAAACTCGAGTGAAGTTTCGGCGAGTTTGGGAAAACTCTAGCAATGTTTCAGTGAGTTTGGTCAAAACTCTCTGATGTTTTGGCGAATTGAGGAAACCTTTGGTGATGTTTCGGTGAGTTTTGAAAAACTTGTCGAAATGTAAAATTTCTAGAAAGAAAAACTGACTAAGGAGAGGTAACAAATGGCTAAGTGTTTTCTCCTCATTGAGAATCTTCAGCTTCAAGCAATATTTGACTTAGTTTAAAATAATACCAAAGGTTAAGTTTAAAATGTGGGGCCCCAGTCTTTCCAATAGAAAATGCTGGGGAGAGTGGTTGTAGTTGCAACACTACTATAGTATATTTGAACCTATCAACCGACATTTCAATGTCATCTTCGGTTAAGAACATATCTACACTACCCTTCTGTGCTTTACTCTTGGTCCTCTTTCATTTAGCAATTTCTGGAGCTTTCCTCTTTTCCCTAACCACAGGGTAAGTCTGCATCGCACTCGACTCTTTCTCACCTTCCTGCAATAGATCTTGTTCTTCACTTGATCCACCTTGTGCTCCAGATACATGTTCTCCTTGTTGGTCTTTCCCATGATATGCTATACCGTTATGTTGTTCTATTTTCTACGACAAATATTGTGAAATTTCCTTTGTAGGAACTCGTACCATCCATTATTGAGGCTATTACTGGATTATCTCGGTTACATATTCTTCCTCTAACTTATAACGTGTAGGTAACCATTCATTATTTGGATCCCTCCTGGCTTGCACGAACATGAACTGCGGCTCATCTTTTAATCGGACAATATTCCTTAACAAGTCTACAACACGAGGCTTCATACGAGGGGTTCATTGAATGTTGTTTTCGATACCCTCCTTATAAACATAAAATGGGAGCACGCATTGTCACTGTACCATAATATATGCATACCGCATAGCTAAATAATTCCCCGCCTGGTCCGCAAACTACGAGTCCTCCGTCTCATTCCAAGAAACTAATGCAATCAAAATGATTAACCAAGAATAGTGAAATGGACAACCTTTCTCTTGTGCATCGAGGAAATCACTCAGAAACTCATTGAGCACGAACGTCGCCCAGTTCAACTGGACACCTCTGACACATTGCTCGGCCAATGCTATTACTTCCAGATAGACCTGATTCGGGTAACACTTCCTTCCTCAACAATTTACTAGCCAATGCTCGTGTTGCAAATATCACTGACGGATCATCAATAGAAGCTACGCCTTAGCCTTGAGTGCTCTTCTCCAACTCGTACTCATCCTTCATTTTGTCAGCAAGCTCATTGTCCTTTTCTTTTCCCACAAAATATGCCACTAGGTCCAATCCTATGGATGGAAACCTCGTAATCCTCGACAATAAGTCTATATCTATTGAAATTTTTCGGTCTAGCCATAGAAATACACCATGCACACATACTAAAATTTGTTTCACACATGTATTAACTTCTGCACTATGACCAAAGTGAGGTATTTTTGGAAGAGCCAATATGCCACATTTCTCCAATCCTTGAGCCCATGGTTGCGATTCAACAACCCCAGCAACCATATCACCATGACACACTTCCAGTAAGTATTTCTTTGGAGCAAACTCCAAAAACTTCTTTCTATCGGCCAAGTCGTGATCTGTATACTTAAGGTTCGGCACTTTTCGTAGCATATCACCTTCCTTCTTTACTCCTTTTGGGATTTATGGTGTCTACAAAGTATACTTCACATCCTTAATCATCCTTATAGGTTTTGCATTCTGCTTCCTAGGTGGATAATATGGTGGCAAAACAGATGGCAGGCTGGACCCTAAAGCCTCTACATCATGTCTTCCTTTGGTGCAGGATTCCATGTTCTTTGTGCGTGCTAGATTTCTTACTGGTGTAGGAGACCTTCTTATCATTGCTGGTGTCACCGATGGTACTAATGTTGCTACTACCTCTGGTTCTGCTGAACTCTACAGTATTCCGAACTCCAATAATTCTCTGACAATTTCCTCAAGTGATTGTTCAGGCATAATCAGACACACTCTTCTACAACACTCTAGTTTTCGGCTTCGCTCTTAGCTCGATTCCTAACAACACTCGACAACAATGACTTGATCTTCATTGCCTTGTGCTCTTAACACCCTGCCATCCTATCTCGTCATTGCATTAACTCTAGATCTAGTGTATCTGACCAAATATCCCTCGGTATTTAACTAATTTGACATTTATTTTCCTTAACGCCCTGATATATTTTCACACACTCCCATAGTGTCTTGCATTAAATACAATCCTTTCATAATTGACCGACATTTTTTTAATTAATGCACCACTTCATTACTTCCAACTGTTTCTTTTTAAATCATCTGCAGCATATCTACACCTGTACATGCATTCCTAAGTAACATCGACATTTTCCTACTCCTATGTGCAGATTCCTTTAGCATCCAATGCCTATTTCAGTTGCACTCGGCACCTAAACGTCACAGTTCTATTCATCCATGATGAAGGAAAGGAGTCGACTATACAGTTTCAGCCGAATCCCATTGACTAAGCCATCCATGACTTCCCCATTCAGTTTTTGCAACTGCACAACACACCCTTCTGTTACATACTTAATCACATAAGGTCCTAACCAATGTATTCTGAACTTACCAGTGTGTTTGAAGAACTTACTATCGTAGAGGAGAACTAGGTCTCCCACTTGGAACTTATTTTTCTTTATATGTCAATAATGCCACGCCTTCTCCCTTTCTTTTTGTACTTGTTGATGAAAACTTGTAATAAATACGTCTTTTTCTAACTGCAGTAGTTGTGACAAACTTTCTTCTAGTGCTCCAGTATCTGTCATTTCTATAAATGCAACAATCCTTAAACTTTGAATGATCTACTCCATAGGCATTACAACTTCCTGACCATATTCCAGTCTAAAAGGTGTCTGAACTGTCAATTTTTTACAAGTTGTTCGATATGGCCATAATATTGATGGTATCCTTAAGTCCCAATCATCACAGTTCACATTGCATACTTTGGTCAAGGAATTCTCTAAAATTTTATTAAAAGATTCAACAGTTCCATTATCCTGAGGATGGTATGGTGTACTCTTTTGATGGTAGATCTTAAATTCCTCTATTAATACCTCAATATTCATGTTTAAGTAGTGAGTTTCTTGATCACTCATTAAGATCCTAAGACAACCAAACCTGGTAACCACATTTTCAAATAAGAACCTTGTAGCATTCACAGAGCTGCAATACTGAACTAGTTCAGCCTCAGCCCACCTAGTCAAGTAGTCTGTCACAGTTATTATGTACCTAGCTCATGTTTTCTTCGTGGGTGGGTTAATTGGTCCAATAAAATCAATAGTCAATTTATTAAATGCTTATAAATTTACTTGAGGTACTAATGGAATTTCATCTCTTCTTGAAAGCTTTCTAATCCTTTGATAGACAATCACAAGACTTGTAGTATTATTTTGCATCCTTGTGTAATGTAGGCCATGAAAGACCTTCCCTTAATACTTTATGTGTTGTATCCTTACTTCTGTAATGTCCCCCTGCAGCACCATCATGAGCCTCTACTAAAATCATAGGCCTTTCATGATTTAATACAAATATTCTCAAGATTTCATCTAGACCTAGTTTATACAGTTATCCCGCTATAAACTAATAATCTGCTACTTTTACAACCAACAATTTCTTCTGTGCCATGGTATAATCCTTAGGGGCCATACCTGTACTCAAGAACTGAACAATGTCTTCAAAGTAATTATCCACCAGCCTTACTGAAAATAACTACACATCAGGAAAATTATCATATAAGCTTGTTGGTTCTCCTCCTGTCTCCAACCTCGATAAATGATTAGGACCTACATTTAACTTTCCTGGTTTGACTACAATTTCAAAATCATATTGTTGAATTAATAACAACCACCTATAGATTCACCGCCCCCAACACTAGCGTATTGACCAGGTATCTTAAAGCAAAATGGTCAGTATACATTTTAAAATGAGAACCCAACAAATAATGTATAAATTTCTATAATGCATATACCATTGCTAAACCCTCTCTTTTTATCATAGTATAGTTCCTTTAAGCTATTGATAACTTTATGTTGGAAAAAGCGATTGGTTGATCTATGTCTCCTTATCGAGGTTGTGACAAAACTGCACCCATGTCTATTGATGAAGCATTGACATGTACACGAAACTCTTTTCTCTAATCTGGAAAGACCAGTATTGGCACAGTCACCATATTTTATTTCAATGTGTCCAAACTCTTATGTCACTCATCATTCCATTGAAATTTAACATCATTTTTCAACAATTTCTCCATAGGAGCAATAATTTGTGCATACCCTTTAATGAATTTTTTGTAATAACATGTATGTCCCAATGTTGTTCTCAACTGTCGCACTGATGCTGGCGGTAGAAGATCTACAATAATAGCAATTTTGGCAGGATCCATCAAAAGACCCTGTTTACATACCACATGTCCTAGGAAAATTCCAAAAAGAGCACAAAAGATACATTTTTTCAAATTTAAAGAGATCTGGTATTGTCTACATTGGTCCAGAATCAACTTTAAATTCTCAATATGATTCTTCAAAAAATTAAAAATTGTCCAATCATCAAAGCAAGCCTCCAAAAACTTGTGGACAAATTCCTTGAAATTTGTGACAACTACCTCGGAAAAAATAGCAAGGGAATTTTTCAAGCCAAATGGCATTATTGTGTACTGATAGCATCCCCACTATGTTGCAAATGTAGCCTTATGTCGATATTCCTTAGAAATCTTGATTTGATGATAACCAGAAAACCCATTAGTAAATGAGTAGGATTCTTGTCCTCCAATGTTCTCTAATACCTCATCTGTAAAATGAGTGGGGAAAAGATTGTGTAAGCATGCATCATTTAACTTTATGAGATTTTCACATATCCTAACTTCCCTTGTATTCTTATCCTAAACTACCGTAGGGATAATCCACTCCAACTCTTCAACAGGTTCAACGATTCATGCATCCAACGTTCTGTCAATTTCTGCCTTCACATTCCCTTTGTATCTTGGATTTAATTTGTAAGGTCTTTACTTTATAGGCTTCACATCAGGCTTAAGTGGAATCTTCATCTCTGCTAAGTCACTATCAATACCCTTCATTTTTTAAAACTTGGTGGGGAACAGATCCTGATATTCATGTAACAAGTCAGTAATTTTCCCTACAATCTCGTCATCCCAGTAATCCCCAATATTAGCAAACTTAAGATTTTCTTCTGACCCAATATTCACTTTCCTAGTCTTCAAAGGATGTAAGAAGTTAGCAGATTCTATTTCAGATCCTCCTATGTCACGGTTACCTTCTGTCTCGGGTATATGTAGGTCCCTCGGGTCATCAACTTCTTGGTCTCCGGTAATATTATAGCACTCCAATGCCTACTCAGGTGTCGCAACCCAATCTGGCATGTTGTATATAGGTAAAGGCACTTCTTCCAAAAAAATCTCCTTAATAACTTGTAGAGATGCATCCACTGTGGGACTCTCATTCTCAAAGCTAAAAGTTGCCTTAAAATTCAAGATCATATTTTCCCACTCTGTTGTTCCACGTCGCAATTCCAGTTCAGTATACCAGTGTCTTCGTACTATATCCAAGGTATGAACAAAACAAGTGTACCCATTCTTGCTTAGGCACAGACCTCCATGCCGTAGTGCATTCCAACAAATGTTCAATAGCACTGGTCAACCCATTAAACTTCACCCTGACATAATCAAGTCCTTCTCCAAACCTAATTTCTAATAGTTTTTTACACTGCGACCATCCTTCTATTTTATTCTTGTGAGTATTCTGCCACCTTGTTGTGGTAGCCTTTAGGGCTACATCTAAATCTAATACCCTTTAATGATCTGGAACTTGCAATTCGAACTCAGAAATAAAATAATCTATATTTGTTAAACCATCATACACAGGTGGGTTATGATACCTCTGTTCTGATCCAGCGTAGTGACTTGGAAATATGATCACACCTTCTCATAGATACCTCATGTAGTTTATTTTGCCAGTTTTCCAATCTTTCATGTGAATTTGATGCACATGAGCTCTTACTATGCCAATTCAAGTTTCCATCTGTTGTAGGGTTGATATAATAATCTATTCTTGAATTCATTTTATAAATATTTTTCAGTTCTTGAGCAACATTTTCTTCTCTAACAAGTTCGACATACCTCTGAACTTCTAACGGATCCAAGTGTAGCTAGTGTTTTCACACTAGCTGGTGCTAAAAAGAACCTATTAAGACTTGAGGAAGTCTTAGTAAAAATTCGATTGGTAATGCAAATAAATAAAAATAACTATAGTAAATAATGGTAAATAAAAATAAAGCAGAACTTGAAGAACTTGAACTACCGGAAACAAAATGCATAAAACAAAACTAATTTATTTTTTTCATTCTTTCCGACATAGAAAGGTAAGGGAAAGAATCCTTTTATTTTATTGTTTTTGTAAATAAAATAAAAAAACTACAGTAATTTGCCATAAAAGAAATTCCAATCTAAATTAAACAAAGATATGGCAACCAAAATCTAATCTAACATATTTTTCTCTTTCAAAAACAAAAGGGTTTAAGAAAAATGTTTTTCTTTTTTTTTCTTTTATTGAGTATGCAAGTAAAATAAAACAACTACAGTAAATTTCCATAAAATAAATCCTAAGCTAAATGAAGCAAAGATACGGCAACCAAACTCTAATCTAGCATATTTTTCTCTTTAAAAAAAAAGGGTTTAAGAAAGATTTTTTTTTCTTTTACTGAGTTAAAAAAAGTGTTTTTTTACAATAAAAGATTACCTCACGATATTGGAGACAATGGGCCCTTGTATATGGTTGAAACAACGAGTCCTTAGTCTCCAAACCACTTCGGGTATTCTCCACACATTAGTCACAAAGGGTGGCCAAAACTCACAACTGAGTGAAACAAGAAATCAAATGAGGGCTTCAAGTTTATGGTGAAATTCTGGTAGAGTGATGGTAGGGTGAAAATGGAATGTGA
Source organism: Larix kaempferi (assembly GCA_027924585.1). Lineage (NCBI taxonomy): Eukaryota > Viridiplantae > Streptophyta > Pinopsida > Pinales > Pinaceae > Larix > Larix kaempferi. The sequence goes on from BSBM01000445.1 coordinate 23,036,164, forward strand.
AAAATGGGAGCCTTAACCATTCTTTTATAAGAATTTTTTGCCCATGGTTTTTATTGGACCTTGGCATTGGTTGATGGTTTTAGGTGGCTTTTAGGGTTTTCCCTCTTTCTCTTTTTTGAATTTTTTTTCTTCCCATTTTTATTTTTATTTTTTATATTTTTGGGAGGATTTTCCATAAGTTGGGGGATTTTCTTGTTTTTGGAGGGAATTATGCCACATTTCCTTATTTTGGATAGGAAATAATAATTAAGGGCTAATTTTAGTCTTTGACTTTGGGTTTTTGTATAGGTGAAGGTATAATGTGGGGGAAAATAAGGGATCTAGTTATGAAGCTAGGGACTAAACATGCAGATGAGGAATTTTTTAGTGTTAACAGATTGTCCCCTGATGTGTGAAGGAAGGAGTTCATCGTATGGCCAATGGACATCATAAGGTCTTAATTTTTTAGGATAAGAGGTGTGACAATAGTATGGAGAATAGAAGTTGCATTGAAGAGTAGAACAAGTGCTTCGTGAGGACTACAAGAGTCGAATCTGCAGATACAACACTCAAAACTGTATGAGGTACATATAATCTCGGGTATACAAACGAAGCAGGCATACCCATGCTCGTATCAATGTCTCACGTTATACAAATAATGAGGTCCAAAGGGGACCTAAATAATACATGAATAACTACTGGGTACATCAAAAGTTGTTCGAGAAGGACCCAAATATGGAATGTAATCATGGTCCAACCATGGCTGATCCAAAGAACTGAAATTGGGAACAACGACACTCATCATGAATGAAAGATATCAATAACTGATGCTTTGCTAGATCAAGGGGGATCCAACAAGTATAAGGACTCGAACCGATGAAAGGTTGAATCTCGTAGGTACAATGCACTACATCTAGAATTAGATACACTAGGAATCTTGAAACTGGGGGCTTCCGAACATTGTCGCCAACGCAACCCAGATATCTCAGGAACATAATATTGGAGGTTTCTTGAGAGACTCACCAATGTGCTAAAGTCAAAGGGACATCCGGGGTCTTCGACCAACCAATGAAAGAACCAATACCCTGTATGAATCTCAATGGTGTGATGATGTAGTTGATGTCGAGCATATAAGAAACAATTGTTCTAAGGGGCACTAAGGTCTCCCCTAAGGTGGTATGTAGGAACTCATCAATAATGGTGATGAGGCCAAGGTACAGGGACCTCTGGGTATATCCTCTAGAATAGATGTGTTGACACTGACAGAGGGAGACCTAAAAATACCAAGGCAATAATGGTTCCCTGATAGAAGCGTGAGTGATATAACCATGTTGTGAATGTAATAGGACACGAGACTGAGACACTAGAGTGGGATACGAGGGAAGATGAGTAGTGGGACTCAAACTTCCTTTGTTTAGAGTATGATGGCATGGATGACCTGATAGCATATGAGACTGAGACACTAGAGTGGGATACGAGGGCAGATGAGTAGTGGGACTCAAAATTCCTTTGTTTAGAGTATGATGGTAGGAATGACCTAGAAGCATATGAAACTAACCTAAGGGGATGGGGTCATAGCTGGGATAGAAGGGTGTGGATACCATACTGGATGTGACCGGAATGGGATAGCCTCAGGAGGGACGATACTAACTGTGGGAAAAAACATGACTCCAAGGGTGACTCATCACATAATACTCTGAACAAGGGTGACTGGGGATGTTATCATAATGTGATACTATATGTGATCTGCATGGGTGTTGAAAAACATCGTTTGGGCATTCTGCATGGTTTAAGGAGCTCAAAGAAGGGATAGAGGTGTGCTCGATATGGTACTGTCCTGTGGATTTTATCGAAACCGAGACAGTCAAAGCTCGTTGGTGTTTTCATTTTTAGAGAGTTTGAAAATAGGGAGAAGACTTCAGAAGTGGTCTTCTTCGTAAAGTTAGTCTTTGAGGCCTGAAAAAGCATAAAAGTATACCAATTAGAACTCTTCTAACCGAGAGGGACTAGGGTATTCATTTTTCATAAATAGTCTATCCGGCCCAAAAAAAGGGTAAACTTATACTGAACAGATGCTCCTTCAAGTGCTTTTAATGAGTCTGAAATAACAAGCTCACTCGGCAATATTTTCATGATTTTAAGGAGTCAAAAAAGAGCTTAAATAAAACTTCATAATGGGAGTCCGCCCAGGGGTAATGGCCAATAAGTGAAAATATGAAGAAATGCTTATGGCTTCATGTCTGGTTGGAAAACTATACAGGCTCCTGATCCTATGGGGGTATGGACGGCATGGGTGCCAATTGCAAGGGAAACTACATGGTCACCCATGTGAGAGAGGATCTATTGCCGAGTAAGGGAAAATGCATTGGTGGCTGGGATGGGCCACTTACTGGAACATAGGGGGTCCTACAGGTGTGACGGGGAATAAATGGTTCAATGCATACAAATTTCTGAGGGAGATCGCCTATATGCCAGTTTAAGAAATTATACCTACAGGGGTGGCTGTCACTGGAGGGGAGAGCGCTACTATAACCTATATCTGTACACAAAACAAGGATACTCAGGTGTAAAGGTGTGTTTGGAACTTGAATATAGCATACAAATACATTAATGAGGTGACTTACATAATGGAACAAAAATCGAGGTGGGTGTAAAATGGCCCAAAAAAGTTGAAATATCATGAGAAATGGTTCCCAAAATCTTGAAGAGCACATAATTATGATTCCGATGATGTGAATTGCATGAAAAATGGGCGTAGAGTGACTCCATAGCAGCAAAAGGAATAAAAGGGGGAAATGGGCCTACAAAACAGGGGGAGCCCACATGCCATATGTCATTTTCATTGTTGAGTGTTGAGAGTGTGTGGAGATGTTGTACCGACATCGCTTGCTGGGTACCAGAGACATAGGGGAAAAGTGGAGGGGATAGATCCTCAAGCATGTGGGCAGCGACGGTTTCATAGTGTCAAGACTACCCAGGACGCTCTGCGTGAGGGGATTGGATGACTGCTAGAGGGCATGGTGAACGACGGATGGAAGCACCTGAACCATGAGTTGATTGAAGTATGGTACCAGGCATCGGCTGAGTGGTGGCCTATCATGCGTTGGATTGCAGTGGCTACAGAGGTTGTGTCCGGGATGGCTCGGGTCAATTCATTCCTTGATGAGGATGAGGACTCTGAGGAGACTGATATGGAGTTTACAAACTATTCTGATGACTAACCTGCAGCTTGTGGGGTTGTCCCTAATGCCATGAGCATGGGGATTTTTGACTGAGGTACTTATGATGATGTTATCTGAAGAAGTTGTTGGGGATCCTTCATGCAGACATGACTATACTATATTTTTGGATATTATGATATGCTATACATGTGCATGTGGATGCACTTTTTGCATTTTTTATGGTTGTGAGCCTTTATTATTTTCGATGATGATGGTGATATGTTTATGCTTCTGTTTATATACATGTGAATGCAAAAAATGATATGAAAATGTGAATGAATGGTTTATTTCCTATATACGATGATTGATATGCCACTCTAGAAAATTATTGGTCACTTAGTCTGCAACATTGTTGAAGCGCCTTGGGACATGTATGAATGAAATGAGTTCAAAATGTCTAACCAATAGTCTAGTGCGCATGAATTTTCTAAAGAGGCAAGGATCACGTACCCGATAGCAATTATTCAACTGGGCGACAAGCAGCTGGGAATCAAAGAAGACGCCAAGATGGCGGATACCCAAGTGGAGGGTGGCAGTCAAAATACTGATCACGACATCATACTCAGCTTGGTTATTGGTGGCTATGCTAACACATGCTCCGTTGAGGTGGATCAACTCATGAGAGGGATAGTATATGACCCATGCAGGCGAAGCGAGGTTCAGGGACCATCTACTTGCATCGTTCGCAAGACCAACATAAATGGCAGGCACAAGATCCATCTGATAACAACCATGGAAACAAACCATAAGGCTCGAGCATAAAAAAGGTGAAAATCAAAAAGGCGCAAACTATGCTACAACGAACTGAGGGTTCAAAGGAGTTACAGGTAGAATTTCTTGAGGTACAACCCATTATGGGGGTTGTTCAAGAGGAAGCCTTCTGAATCAGCGAGGATGTGTGTGCCCTTGCTGAGGCAGTGCTTGACAACGTATGGTCCCTACCACATGGACTCAAACTTTCCTTTATTGTGCTTTTCGTGGGATTGATCGTATGCTAGGACAAGGTCCCCTTCTTTGAAAGTCCGCAAATGCACGTGTGTGTCATAGTGAACTTTAGTCTACTGCTTGGAATCCTCGATCGCTTGAATAGCGGCGCGACACTCTTCACCGGCTTGCTCAAGCATAAGTAAGCATTGCTCTAATGAGGAGGTATCGGGGAAAATTTCAACAACCATGTACAAGGCTGGGATTTGCATTCAATTGGTAGGATTGACTCCACACCGTGGACCAAGTGGAATGGTGTGAAACCGGTCGCAATCTTTGCTGACGTTCGGTATGCCCATAAAGCTGGAAAGAGCATGTGGTGTTAGTTGGTCTGGTGCTTATCTGCTATTCATTGGAGCATGTTTTTGAGGATTTTATTGATGACCTCGACTTGTCCATTTCCCTGTGGGTAATTGGCCGAAGAATATTGATTCTCAAACTTTAGCAAGCTAGATAGTTCTTTCCAGATGACATCCTAAAAATGTTTGTTGTGGTCATACGTGATTTGGCAAGGTACACCGAAGTGGGCAATGACACGATTGAAGAAAAATCATGTCGTAGTCTCAGCCTAGTAGTTAAATGTGGGCATGGCTTCATCCCACTTGGTAAAGTAGTCAACGGCCACAATTATGTATTTATGGTCGCCGAACGACGTTGGGTGACACTCCATGAAATCAATGTCCCATTTACAAAATGGACCAGTCATTATAACTGGGTGGAGTGGCACAGGGGGTTCTTGCCTTGGGGGCAAAGAGTTGGTAGTTACGGCAGTGCTTGACTACCGTGATACAATAGGTAAATAAAGTGGGAAAAGAATAATTGGCTTGGACGACTTTCTGGGTGGTAGCCATGCCTAAGAAATGGATGCCACAGGCTCCGCTATGATAGTCATTTATAACTTGTTCAGCCTTGTCCGGAGTAAGGCATCTACGTAATATGGTTTCGACACCCCATCGGTAAAGGATGTATCCTATGAGTAGATATCGATAAGATTGGTGACGAATGTGACACCGGTTATCACGATTCAAAAAGGGACCAAAATTTTGAGTTCACAAGTAGACAAGGATATCTCCATACCACGGATCGTTGGAAGAAATAACAAACATATGGTTGTCAGGTATATCAATAGTGATTGTAGATGAGGTGGACGATGATGGGAGGTTAGTCATAAATTACGCCAAAGCTAATGCCTTGGTTCCCTTGGGGGTGACAAACTCCATATCGTACTCTTGAAGGATGACGATCCATTTAGCCATGCAACCTTGGACAAATCAACAGCTCAAGAGATAAATCATGGGATTAGAGTCTGCCACCATGGCAGTTTGGCTCATCAGGATATAATGGCACAATTTATGAACCGAAAAGACATCAACTAGGGACAATTTTTCTTCGTGAATGTATCGGAGTGGAGGGCCATATAAGCTTTGAATCATGTAGTAAATTGCATGCTCTTGAAGAGCATCATCTTGTTGGACTAAAACGCCTACGATGGCATGTTCAGATTCCGAGACATAAAGAATAAAATCCTTTGAAAAATCAAAGGGTGATATCAAAGGATCGGAGGTTAGAGATTGTTTTAAAGCTCAAAGGAAGCCTGTGCTTGCTCATCCAAAACAAAGGGGACGTTGGTCCGAAGCAGACGTAGGAATCCATGAACCTTCATAGCGTAATTAGGAATGAATCGTTGTAAGAATTTGGCCTTGCCTTGTAAGCTATGTAGCTAGTGCAAAGTGCGGGGGGATGGAAGGTCAAGAATGGCTTGGACCTTTAAGGGATCCATGGAAATCCCTTTCTGGGAAACAATGAATCCCAGTAATTGACCGACAGGGACACAAAATACACACTTGAGGGGGTTTAAGTGGATATTGTATTTCCGACAGCGAAGGAATACTTGCCAGAGGTCTTCAAGGTGTTGCGTCCATTTTTTGGACCGAGTCGTGAGGTCGTCCAGATAGAATAGGATGATATGCACTAAGTTGCGGAAACAGAAATTCATGGCCCACTAAAATGTGGTGCCGGCATTTTTAATTCCAAATGACCTGACTTGATAGGAAAAGGCACCTAAGGAGTAGTGAAAGTAGTCTTGTATTGATCCTCTTTTCGGATCCCAATCTGGTTGTATTTGGAGAACCCATCCATGACTGAAAGGACCTCGTGGCCGGCACAACCATCAATAAGTTGATCGATGAAAGGTGTTGGAAAATTTTATTTGGGACATGCCAAATTCATATCATGAAATTCGGTGCAGACACAATGGTGCTCTGCTTTTTGTTGACTAGGATAGGGTTGGAAACCCCGGTGGTATACACAATTGGGTAGATAAAATATTCCCTATGCAGCTTCTCGATTTCATCCTATATGACCGGTGCTTTAGAGGGATGGATTGTTCATTTCTTTTGATGAACGGGTGCCACCTCTGGCCATGTGTCAATGTGATCCTCAACGATGTCAGGATCGAGGCCACGCATCTCCGTATAAGACTAGGGAATACATCACGAAACTCTTGGAAGAGTGCTTTAGAGGAGGCTACTTCTTTAGGGGAACAAGAGGCACCTAGAGTGATGTTTTCGACAACTCTTGGTTTAACAAAGATATAGACTTGGATGGTGGGCGATATGTTAGCCATGTTGCCTTCCTCAAACACATCGAGGGCATGGATGGGGATTTTGAACCAATCAACATTCTGATGGGGAATAACATCTTTCGTCTCGAGTGAGAATTGTTCGGCCAAAGTTTTGGTTGATTCCTTAGGTATTAAACAAGCACGATGATGCATATCATCCCAAGGGAAGTCAGCATCGGTTAATGCTTCGAGTATCTTCTCATCACTTCGAAAGCATCAGGTCAAAAGGTCTGAGGGATCAGTTTGGGGTAATGAGGTAGTAGGTTGATCTGTGGTCGAGATAATGTAGATGGTGTTTATCTCAGTTAAAGAGGATGCCAGGGGGTGTATCTCTACGATAGTAGTGACTTGGGACTCTAAGGAGAGTCGACGCAAATTAGCCAACACAAATCAATACCCTAGAAGGTCAGGGAAGTGATGAGAGTAATGTCTAGACAAGTTGCACGTGGCGCAAAAATGGTCTGTACGTAAGGACTTGTTGCGCACTTGAGGGAAATTGGATAATTAGACGACTGGATGTGCTTAGTCGTCATCCAATGTTTGCATGTGCATGTGCAGTGTGGGAAAATTTGGACAATTTTGGGTGGCATGACCCAAGACATCACACAAAGCGCAAGAGGAAGGTGTTCACGTCGTAGCAGGAGAAGGTGGGTTCGTATCTTTAGTCAAGGTTGCCAATGTGATTGTTTTTGTATCCTTTCCCCCATCTTTCTTCGTTGGTTGAGTTGGAGTAGATAAGGATGTAGTGGTAGATAAACCAGGAGGTGGATGGATAGCGACATCGATTGGTTGCACCAGTTGCAACGCTACTTGTGGGTTCGAAAGGGGGTTAGGAGGTGGGAGGTACCAAACATGGATGCTTAGTGTTAAGCCAGGAAAGTTAAGGGTGGCCATGACTGGAACACTCACTAAGTTCGATAGGTTTGACAGGGGGAACAAGAACGGGATCGTGTGTATGGGTGTAGATCCCACTATACTAGGGACCAACGTAGGATGTTTTTGAGCTTGAGCTTAAGGTTGAGGGTGGGGCTTAGGTACTGGTTGATGCTAGGGTTGCGGTTGGACTTGCGGTTAGGGTGCCAACTTACTGGATGAAACGCTGCAGAGATCAGATATCTCAGCAACAAAGGGCGGTGGAGGCAGCGCTTGAAAGGTAGTGTTCATGGAGGCGTCGTGAAAGAATCCTGGTGCTACGACCATTAATGAAGGGTGGAGGTGTTATTAATGGTTGTATCGAATGTCGTAAGGACATTTTCTAGAGTGTCCAGTCCCTTGGTATCATAGTATGTCAGCTGATCAAGCTTAACGATCCTCCCTTCATGAGGGAACATCATAAGCCAAAAGACTGATGAGGCGATATCCTTCATCGCATACATGTAACAACATCCCAAGAGGAGGTTGTAGTCAAGTTGGGCATTGAAAAATTCAATGTCTATCAAAACAGTTTTCCCAGCTAACTCTATAGGGACATTTGAGAGAAGTCCTTGCAGTTGAGTGGCACGACCATCATAAGCACGTAACAGTGGTGGACGGTTGAAATGTCAGGGACCCCAGCTTTTGCCACATAAAGGTTGACATGACACATGTAGATGCCCCTTCGTCAATAATGCATCTGTGTATCACTAGGTTCCTTATTGAAACAGGAATCTGGAACGCAACAAAGGATGAAATCCAGGGCTCTGATTGGTCTAAGTCGAATTTTATGAGACGAGAGTTAGATGGATCAATTGCACCAAGAGAAGACAACAATTCTTTGCGCTGAGTAGGACAAGTTTTAAGAACTTCCAATGTTGACATAGCCATGGTATATTGAGCTAAGTCATCCGCAATGTTGTAATTGGGGTTGGCTCGAGCATTGGGATTATTCATGGTGCGACGCAACGGAAACATAGGAACTCTAGGGACCCCATATGTCGGGGGTTGGGGTAACTATAATGATTGATCCATAGGGGTAGGGTTAGCGATATTGTTAAAGTATGTGGCCCTAGCAGCTAAACCATACTGATCGCAGTGGGTCTAGAGGTTGATATCAGAATTCAACGTAAAAAGTGTTGAATCAATGTAAAAAGTATTGAATCCTGACCACGTTAGGTTGGATTGATGAAGTAGGTGCGGTGGTGTAAGTTACCGCTAGCTATTGTGTGGTTACCCCTTGTGTGGGTAAGGGGTTCCGCAAAACCATTGGTGGCGAGATTGGATGAGGTGGATTGGGTGGTGCCTGAGGGGAACCTACCGCTTTACATCATTTAGCTTCATCCCAAAGTTGTCGGGTTTGATCCAGATGCAGGCAGTGGTGGTGTAATGTTCGTAGACATTATAGAAAGAGCATGGGTGGTTAGTTCTTAACTATGGGTTCTTCCCATGCTTGGGTGGTTGGTTGGAGTCTTGATTAACAACATTGGCCCCATCGTTACTAGGTGGGTTTGGAGGTTGTCTACCCCCTCCTTGACATTGGTTGTTCCCTTGGTTTCGTCCTCCTCTATTGCACCTATCTTTCCCTTGTTGGTTATTGGGGGCATTTTCGGTGGGAAGGTTTTGTTGCGCGTAGAATTGTCCTGGTGGAACAGGGGGAGGTTGAGGACGACGTTGCATTGGAGCTACTAGAGGAGGTTGTGTTGGAGTTGTTGGATAATAAGGGATATCAATGGGGGTTGGCACGTATCCTTTGGGATTTCTACCATATACGGGTCCATGACCTTGGGGGTTAGGAAGTACATAGGAAGGTTTCATTCTTGATTGAGATGAGGCCCTGGATAAGTCAGGGCCTTATTCGGGCATAGGGCAAGGGGCCACAGGGGGCTGGGAAATGTTGGGGGCATCACTATAAGTATAACTAGGTGGTGTAGGGGCCACATTAGTGTACGACCGAACTATAGACACGACATAACTGATGACACCATTCGCTACATGGGATGCCCCGGGTGGATCCTTCCAAGAGGAATTGCCTTGAGGAGCATAAGGCAGAATGGTATAGAGGTAGCCTGATTGTATGTAAATAAGGTCGAATTGTTGGGCTTTGAGGATGGCCTCTTATTTAGATTGAGGGAGTTCTGATGCCACATCCCTAGTAATGGTTGGGATAAGAGACTTCAGGAACCAATCTAAAAAGGTCTAATGATCCAATTTGATCTTGCATAGACTTCACATCGATGCCAGTCATGGATGTGGTCCATGATATGGGTAGCAGTAGTCTATCTGCAAGAAAGAAGGATCTCAACACCAGCGTTGTAGCGAACCGGTAATTGGAAGAACTGCAAGAAGGAAGAAGCTAGGGACGCAAAGGTGAGATGCGCCCCATGGAGTTGATCGATGTACCACTTGGTTGTAGCACCAATAAAGGTTCTCTATAATAGACATAATCGAATGGAATCATCCACTATCGATTTAGATGAACACCATAAGTGGAATGACACAATATGGTTATGAGGATCTTCTCTAGCCTTCCCCTCAAACTTAGGGATGTAGCTTCTTCAAATTGAGGGCATTCTGATGCCACATCCTTAGCAATGGCTGGGATAAGAGACTTCAAGAACTAATCTAAAAAGATACGATCGTCCAATTTGATATTTCATAGACTTCGGCGTCGACGCCACTAATGATGTGGTTCATGATATGGGTAGCAGTAGTCTGTCTTCAATAAATAAGGATCTCAACACTAGCGTCATAGCGAACTAGTAATTGGAAGAACTGTGTGAGGCACCTGCAACAATTAATTAACAAGAATATGCGAAATAGCAGAAATGACAGAACTCAGAATTGTTAACACCTAAAAAGTGCTCACTAGCTCATTCCCTTATTCACATGACCCATTTGTCCACTTTTCCACCATCTGAGCCTCTGAAACCAACAAAAGGTCACCAAAAGACCTTAGTACACCCCTTTTTCCATTAAAAAAGATTATTTTTCCAAGAAAATCATAAAAAAAACCCTCAAAAATGGTCCAAATTCCCAAAAATATTAAAAAGGGAATTAAAATATTATTTTTATTCAAAAAAGGAAAAAGGAGGGAAAAGTACCTAAACCATGTTGGTCAATACCATTTGGTTTCCACAAAACCACAAATGGTATTCCCCACCACCAAAACCTATAAAAAGGTGGTAGGGGCTCCTCATTTCACATCCATCCATTATCTCATCCTTATGCTGCTGAAATCTCCCCTGAGCATTTTAGCCATTGCAAACCACATTGGAGAAGAGACCATTGGAGATTGGAAGTTGCTCATCCTTGGAGCTATTCAACCTCACCATTAGAGGTATTGATTCCGCAAGCACTTGCTTGCCCCATTCTTTCAATACAAATTCTTTATTTTATATGTTCTTGTTCTTGATCTTAAATTATTTTTGTTATTTGCTTAATATCTTTGCTTAGATCCATGAATAGTATTGTTTAATTAGTTTATTGTCGATGAGCACAGTTAATATCGAGCTGGGCGTTAATGACCTCTATGTCGATGAGCACAGTTTTCCCACCCAATTGGACGGGGACCTTGGGTAGTAGACCTTGAGGTTGAGCTGACCGGCCGTCATAGGCCCGCAATGCAGTGGTGGATTGCTGGAGAGTAGGGGATCCCAACTTCTGCCAAACAAACGTGGACATGACGCATGTGGAAGCACCCTCGTCGATGATACATCGATGGATGACAAGATTCCGAATAGAAACGGAAACTTGGACTGCTATGGTGGAAGGCAGACGTGGTTCGGACTGGTCCAAATCAAAGGTCATCAATTTCGAATCATTTGGGTCGATCGCCCCAATGGCGGAAAGTAAAGTCTTGCGCTGCGTAGGACAGTTTTTTAAGACTTCTAACGCAGACATGGCTGCGGGAGATTGAGCTAAGTCATCTACAATGTTGTAATTTGACGCAGCCCGTGCATTGGGGTTGTTATTTATACGACGGAGAGGGAAACGAGGTGCTTTAGAGGCACCATCGAGTGGAAGAGGTGGTATCCGTAACGTCTGATTGGAGGGATTAGCGTTAGCCTCCTTATCGGCGGGGGTAGCCTCGGAGGTAGGACCATACTGGTTCCGTCGGGTTTGGATATTGACGTCGGCTGTGGACATCATCAGTAAATGGTGAGTGCCTGAATCAAACATGGATTGATCAGGAGCGGCGTAAGTGATTTGTTGTGGTTGCACGTTGCCCTGTGGGGGGGCTAACGGCTGAGTGTTCACCACTCCTTGTGTTGGAAAAGGGTTTTGTAGTGCCAAAGGTTGTTGTGGAGGTGGTGGAGGGTTGGGTGGCGGCTGAGGAGCCGCCTGCCCTTGACGATGGGCGTCATTGGTCCATAGTTGTCGAGCTCGCTCCAGATGTGGGCAAGCGTGGGTATAGTGGCCATAGACACCGCAAATGGAACAAGGGTGGTTTGTTCGTAAATTAGCATTTTTGGGTTGCTTAGGTGGTCGATCAGGATTCTGATGAGCAGGCGCCGCGTTATTGTTTTGCGGAGGATGGGTAGGTTGTGGAGCTTGGTTACGGTTTTGATTGTTTCCAAGGTTGCGTCCTCTTCCGCGGTTTGGTTGCCCACCCTGGTTGCGTTGGTTATTTTGGTATTGGGGCTGCTGTTGTTGTGCGTACACATGCCCTTGAGCATTGGGGGGATTATGAGGAGCCGCAGGTGCGGGAGCAGGTTGCGGTGGATAGTATGCAGGTGGAGCTGGAGGTGGTCCAGTTGCCTGTTGGGGTTGTTGGTACCCCTGAGCTGGTGGAGGTGTGAGGTTAGCTGGTGCAACCGGTTGTGGGTAATGCATGGGCTGGTGTTGGAACTGCATGGGGGTCTGTACTGTAGGTTGAGCATAGTATGTAGGAGGTACATATGCTGATGGCGCTTGGCCATAACAATGTTGTGGACAAGAGGGTCCATGAACGTGATTGGTCTGGTTTGTTGGAGCATAAGAGGTTGTCGCTCTGGAACTCGATGTGGCCCTAGAAAGGTCTGGGGCGGGCATGGTGCTCACCATACTGAAAGGTTTTGCTTCCGGTGTAATTTGGCCAATAATGCCATCAGCGGCATGTGATGCCCCCGGTGCGTCACCGCGTGCAGAGTCGCCTCGTGGGGCGTCCGGTATGATCGTGTATAAGTAACCCGACTGGGCGTAGATGAGATCAAACTGTTGGGCCTTGAGGATGGCCTCTTCCTCGGACTGGGGTCTTTCAGATGCTACATCCTTTGCAATGAGAGGAAGGAGGGATTTAAGGAACCAGTCTAAAAAGATTCGGTCATCTAATTTGATCTTGCATAGGCTTCGGCGCCGGCGCCAATCATGAATATGGTCAGTGATATGCGTGGCCGTGTTCTGTCTGCAAGACAGTAGGATTTCGACGCCCGCATCATAGCGGACAGGTAGCTGAAAGAACTGTAGGAAAGTCGAGGCAAGGGAGGTAAATGTGGCATGCGTCCCATGGGGCTGCTCGATATACCATTTGGCTACGGAGCCAGTGAAGGTGCGTTGTAAAAGCCGTAGGCGGATTGAGTCATCCACTATGGAGTTGGAGGAACACCATAAATGGAAGGACATGATGTGATTCTGGGGGTCTTCTCCTGCCTTACCCTCAAACTTAGGGATGTCAGAGGGAAGCTTAGTGGGCATATGGGGCCACGCAGGATCATGTCTAATGGGGTCATTTGTGAGCCTAGCTAAATCTGGCAGGTTCAGACTCGCCATATATGGTAGACTAGCAGATGTGGTGACTGGAACTGGGACATGCCCGGCCATAGTGGTATGGTGAAGGGGTCCAGTAGCGCCTAAAAGTATGCTAGGTATGGAGGGTATATGCCCTCTGATAGGTGTAGTCTGGTATGGGCCAGCGCCTCCAAGTGCAACTTGGGTTACACTTGGGTTAGGAATCGCACTAGGGATTCCTGGGATAGCATTCCCAAGTGCAACATGGGTTGCACTTGGGTTGAGGATCGTACTAGGGATTCCTGGGATAGGGTTTGTGGAAACCAAAGGGGGTATGACCCCCATGTTGGGTGTACCCATGACAGGTGGTGGCCCTGTGTTAGGCATTCCTAAATGTGGAGTGTTACCCATATTGGGCATACCCAGGGGGGTGGTCGTTGCCGTGGATGGTGCTACAGCAGAAGGGTCTGCAGATGTCTGACCTATGGTAGTTGTAAATAGTGGATCAAATGGTGTTCCAGACATAATGGTGGTTGGCGGTAACTCTGTGGGGTTTTCGGATTCTACCTCCAAATCAAAGGTGAAGTGGGGTATGTCAGAATCGGATGACTGTCTAATTGATTGACGATGTGTCGAATCAAGGGATAAGGCCCTGCGTCCGTGACGTGGAGAGCCAAGTGGACTAAACTCTGGGAGTTCGCCTTGTAGACGGCGAGAGCGTCTAAAATTCTCAATGGTGAGAATATGTTGTTGTATAAAAAATTTGTTTAAGTATCAGGTGGTGATATATATGTAAAAGACTCAAAACCCTAATGCAACCAAGGGGGTGCAAGAAGGGGAGTGAACAAAAGAAGGCTCTCAGGCCAAAAAACCAATCCTCAAAAAAGGCACTTATCCTATCAGCTGTGCTACAATAAGTGGAGGAATGCAACAACCGGTCAGAATACCAACATGCAAACGGCTCCTAGAAAAAATAGGTGTAACTAGACCACAGGTAGGTTGAAATCATGCAAACACCTAATCTAAAAGTATTGTGACTCAAACAGACGATATCCTCTGCAAGGTGATGAAATCCAAGTCAGACAATATGAATGTTGAGACAACGGCTAGATATCCCCCTACCGGGAGGGACACCGGGTAATCAATCCTAAAGACAGGCTACTAGGATACTCCGTTCATGACGCGTCGAGAAAAGGTAAATCTGCCGTTTGGTCCTTTGATCGCAATATCCCAATACAGGGATATCCCGAGAACTGCGAATGGTAGCCCTTCGGTTACTGAATGGGTTTCGGTATCCCACTCAGGCTTTCGGAACCATCCTCGCGACTTCAACCCTCCTAAGGGAGAGGCCTTCCCACAAACCGGTTGTGACCGCGCCAAAAAGTACTAAGAGATTTTAGCTCCCTAATTGGACAACTTCTATGTCTCAGATGTAAGAACTGAGGGGTGTTATTGGAACACCTATCCCCCCAATACTACCTAGCTACAAGAATTCTTTCAGTGTTCCCCAAGTGGGGTTAAAAGTGTGTTCAAATTAAGGTACGTTTTAAGGCTTAGTTCAATTAAGTGATCGTGTGAGTGCACGTGAGGTGTTGTAAACTGAACTTGAAAAGAATTAAATGCTTTAAGGAAATTTTCAAAAAAATAAAGGATTTTTCGAAAAAATAAAAAGCAAATATTTATGACTTTTCACTAAAAGGAATTTAAATGCTTTTCAGAAAATAACTCAAAAAAAATAATGGATTTTTTGGATTTATGAAAGCAAATAAAAGACTTCTTTTTAAAAGAAATAAATGGATTTCTTCGTTTCAAGAAAAATTGCTAAGGGCAAGATTTTAAAGAAGTAAACAAGAAAAAATTTGAATCTAGATGAAAATGCAAAATGAGTCTTTCTTTCACTTTCTTGAAAATTTTTAAAAATATTTCTATATATGCACTTTTAAATAGTAAAAAAAAATTTCAAAGCTGTAAAATGTGCAGGATTTAATACTGTAAAAAATGTGCTATGGGCAGAAAGTACAGTAAAAAATATTTTTCAAAATCGGGATGGCCGAATGAAAAATTCAGCCGCGCGGGTTTTGGACGTACAGCCGCGATGGGCCGCGCGGGTTTTGGACACACAGTCGCGATGGACCGCGCGGGTTTTGGGCGCACAGTCGCGATGGACCGCGCGGGTTTTAACCGCACAGGCGCGATGGGCAGCGCGGATTTTAACCGCACAGGAGCGATGGGCAGCGCGGAAAGTGGCCGCGAAGCCGCGGCGTGCAGCGCGGAAAAACGCAGAAAAGTCGCGATGGACCGCGCGACTGTCTGGGAAAAGACCGCGATGGACCGCGCGGAAAAACGCAGAAAAGTCGCGATGGACCGCGCGACTGTCTGGCAAAAAACCGCGAGGCGGAAGCCGTGCACGGAAACCGAGAAACGAACCCGAAAATTGAAAATTTCGGGCTGTTTATGGGGCCAAATCTCAGAGCAACAATGGATCTGCTGTCTAAGATGGCAGATCTATGGATCTAAAGGTTAAAAACTCATAAAAAACTAAGATTAAAGGCAAAACTAGAGATCTATAGTTCAAACCAAAGCGGAGTCGCCAAAAACTGTTAATTTACGAACAAACCACCCTTGTTCCATTTGCGGTGTCTATGGCCACTATACCCACGCTTGCCCACATCTGGAGCGAGCTCGACAACTATGGACCAATGACGCCCATCGTCAAGGGCAGGCGGCTCCTCAGCCGCCACCCAACCCTCCACCACCTCCACAACAACCTTTGGCACTACAAAACCCTTTTCCAACACAAGGAGTGGTGAACACTCAGCCGTTAGCCCCCCCACAGGGCAACGTGCAACCACAACAAATCACTTACGCCGCTCCTGATCAATCCATGTTTGATTCAGGCACTCACCATTTACTGATGATGTCCACAGCCGACGTCAATATCCAAACCCGACGGAACCAGTATGGTCCTACCTCCGAGGCTACCCCCGCCGATAAGGAGGCTAACGCTAATCCCTCCGATCAGACGTTACGGATACCACCTCTTCCACTCGATGGTGCCTCTAAAGCACCTCGTTTCCCTCTCCGTCGTATAAATAACAACCCCAATGCACGGGCTGCGTCAAATTACAACATTGTAGATGACTTAGCTCAATCTCCCGCAGCCATGTCTGCGTTAGAAGTCTTAAAAAACTGTCCTACGCAGCGCAAGACTTTACTTTCCGCCATTGGGGCGATTGACCCAAATGATTCGAAATTGATGACCTTTGATTTGGACCAGTCCGAACCACGGCTGCCTTCCACCATAGCAGTCCAAGTTTCCGTTTCTATTCGGAATCTTGTCATCCATCGATGTATCATCGACGAGGGTGCTTCCACATGCGTCATGTCCACGTTTGTTTGGCAGAAGTTGGGATCCCCTACTCTCCAGCAATCCACCACTGCATTGCGGGCCTATGACGGCCGGTCAGCTCAACCTCAAGGTCTACTACCCAAGGTCCCCGTCCAATTGGGTGGGAAAACTGTGCTCATCGACATAGAGGTCATTAACGCCCAGCTCGATTATAACCTTTTACTTGGACGCAGTTACATGTACGCCCTGAAAGCAGTCGCCTCCTCCGTTTTCCGCACCATGATGTTCCCCCACGAGGGACGCGTGGTCAAAATTGACCAACTCACCTACTATGATCCCAATGCCCCTGCAGCACCCGAAAATGTTCTTCCCATGATTGAACAACCAACTTCTAGTGCAACTACCTCCTTTGTCTCTTCTTTGGGACCCGGACTTTATTCAGATACACCAATGACCTCTTCATTCCAGGCCATTCCACCACCGTCACCAGAGACCCAAGTCGCAAACCTCTGTACTCTTTCACAGAATACGCAAACATCCGGTGGTCAACCACCATTGATCCCCAGTCACATTGGTGTTACACCTATCCACACCATCCCCTTCCTATTTCCTCCTTCGGGTGTAGTAAGCGCCCCGGTTATGGCTACCCTTAGTCTACCCGGGCTAACATTGGGATTACCTGTGTGGTATATTCCACCTCCCGTTCGACCGCCGACACCAAACGTCATCCTCCAACCGGCACAACCTATTGTTACCACAAATCAACCTCCTCCTGGTGTCGCAATCCCTTCGTCGTCAACGACACCTCCTCCTAGCCTCAATATCCCTTCGTCGTCAACAAATCCTCCCCCTCCTATCAAGCCCGCTGGGGGCAGAGGTCCACAACCATACACTGCTATACCACCCCCTAAGGCCGTTAAACCCCCACCAGTGTTTCGAGCTCCCCCCAAGTGCTCATTATGCGATGAGATAGGCCACCCAACTCATCAATGCCCACACTTACCAGCACTCCAAGAGCATATGAATATGTTGGACGATGACATCGGCATCCCAGTAGTCAGATTAGAGCCACCTCTACAGCCTCGCGACAAATCACTGCGCACAAACCATCCTTGTGCTATATGCAGTGTTTACGGCCATTACTCTCACCATTGTCCTGATCTACCTGACTATAGAGCAGCGTTGTACGAGTTAAACAACGTCGACTTAGAGATATCTCCCCCCCTCATCGAGGAGATCCACCCCCCGCCATCATCCTCGTCGGAAGAAGTCAATACAATTTATATGATTTCAACAACTTTCAAACCAGAACCCCTTCATTTATGGTCTGACTACTTCAATACTGATGAGCAAATTTTGGAGACACTCACTGCACCCGACTACCCGTGGGATGATATGCATCATCGCTCGTACTTCCTCCCAGAAGCATCTACATCCACTGCATCCAACCAGCTATCGGTCGAATCGAAAGATTTCATACCCACTAAGGTCGATTGGTTAAAGGACCCCATCCCAGCACCGGATGCCTTTGAAGAAGGGAACATGTCAAACATTTCCCCCACTATACAGATAGACATTTTCACAACACCAGGGAAACCTGAGCTCATCTCGTTGGGCGCATCTTGCACTCAAGCAGAAACTCAGGCGTACAAAAAGCTCTTTCAAGAGTTCCGTGATGTCTTTGCCTGGTCCTATACCGAGATGCCTGGTCTCGACCCCGCCATTATTGAACACCACATTGATACATGGCCTGAGGTACCCCCTGTTCGTCAGAAACAGCGACCCATTCACCCTTCCAAGCTATCCGCTGTTAAAGCTGAGGTCGAGAAACTCCACAAAGCAGGATTCATTTATCCTATTCCGTACACCACCTGGGTGTCGAACCCGGTCCCTGTCAACAAAAAGCAAGGCACCCTTAGAGTATGCACTGACTTCCGCGATTTAAACCACGCTTGTCCAAAAGACAATTTCCCTACACCATTCATTGACCAACTCATTGATGAGTGTGCGGGCCATGAAGTCCTATCCTTCATGGACGGGTTTTCCGGATATAACCAGATCCACATCCGCAAGGAGGATCAGTACAAGACTGCATTCACCACCCCATGGGGCACCTTTGCCTATCGCGTCATGCCATTTGGCCTTAAAAATGCTGGTGCCACTTTCCAGCGAGCCATGACCTATTGCTTTCATGACTTGGTCCATATCCTGCGAGTCTATCTTGACGACCTCACAGCTCGTTCCCGAAAACGATCAGACCACCTTAACGACCTCCGGTAAGTTTTCCTGCGTTGTCGCAAATATAAAATCCGCTTGAACCCACACAAGTGTGTCTTCTGCGTCCCGGCGGGCCGATTGTTGGGTTTCATTGTTTCCCAAGACGGAATCACTGTCGATCCCCTGAAAGTCAAAGCCAACTTAGAGCTTCCCCCTCCTCGCACGCTTCGGCAGCTTCAGAGCTTGCAAGGGCGGTCCAATTTTCTTAGGCGCTTTGTTCCTGATTACGCCACCAAAGTCCATGGATTCTTATGCTTACTTCGTACCCACATACCCTTTGTTTGGGATGAGCAAGCAGACACGGCATTCGAAGCCCTCAAGAAAGCTCTCACACAAGCCCCCTTGATATCCCCACCGGATTTCTCTCAAGACTTCACCCTTTATGTCTCGGCATCTGAACATGCTGTATCCGGAGTTTTGGTCCAAGAAGATGCCTCACACAAAGAGCATGTGATTTATTACGTCATCCAGACCTTGTCTGGCCCACCTCTACGTTACCCATACGAGGAAAGATTAGCCCTAGCTGTAGTCTTTTCCGTACAAAAACTGCGACACTACATTTTGCTTAGCCATACTACGGTTGTCGCCGACTCCAACCCCATGGTCTACCTCCTCACCCGGCGGCTCCTACAAGGTCGTGTTGCTAAATGGGTCATTATCCTCCAGGAATATGACCTTACTTTCAGAACTCCCAAAAGCACCAAAGCCCTCGCGCTTGCTCACCTCATTACAGACCTCCCATCCTCTTCAACATCACCCGTTATCCAAACGGACCTGATTGATGAGCAGATCTTCATCATTTCGTCTGACGACCCTTGGTATGGAGACATATTGACTTACCTTCGTACACAAAAATTTCGACCCCACATCGATCGTGATGGACGCCGTCGCATACGACACCACGCCCCCCGATACCTCCTGATTGGGGATGTACTTTACCCACACGGCGTTGATACGATCTTACGCCGCTGCCTATCCCATAGTGAGGCAGAACAAGTCCTCAATGATTGTCATAGCGGTGCCTGTGGAGGCCATTTCTCCGGCATGGCTACCGCCCAGAAAATCATTCGGGCCGGTTATTTTTGGCCATCATTGTTCACTGATTGCATCACGGCAGTCAAGCACTGCCAGAACTGCCAACTATTTGCCCCCAAAGCAAGAACCCCCCCGGCCCCCCTTCATCCAGTCATCACTGTCGGACCATTCTGCAAATGGGCCATTGACTTCCTCGACTGCAACCCCCCGTCAGCCGGCGGCCACAAACACATCGTGGTGGCTGTAGATTATTTCACCAAGTGGGCAGAAGCCATGCCGACCTATAATTGCAAAGCCGATACTGCAGCACGGTTTTTCTTCAACCATGTTATCGCTCGCTTCGGAGTACCACAGCAACTAGTCTCAGACCACGGCTCTCACTTCGAAGATGCCGTCTGGAAAGAATTATCAACCATGTTGAAATTTGAACACCATTTCTCTTCCGCTTACTATCCCCAAGGAAACGGCCAAGTCGAAGCGATCAATAAAATCTTGAAGACCATTCTCCAACGTACTATAGACAAGCACAAATCCAATTGGCACCACATGCTTTTCTCGGCACTATGGGCATACCGCACATCAACCAAAACCGCCACCGGTTTTACCCCTTTCCATTTAGTTCACGGTGTCGAATCTGTCCTCCCCATTGAGTGTCAGATCCCAGCCTTACATATCGCCGTTGAGCTCCTACCGGACACTTCCCCGATCGAGCAACGTTTACTGCTCCTAGAGCAGGCCGATGAAGATCGGCGCACAGCCATTCAAAACATGGAAGCTGCTAAACAACGATCGAAACTAAGTTACGACAAACGCGTCCACCCAAGAACCTTTTCGGAGGGAGACCTTGTCCTCGCTTACGATCAAGCTCATGACAAAACCGGAAAGGGAAAGTTCGTGTCCATGTGGCAAGGCCCCTACATTGTACACACCTGCCTTGGGCAGGGGGCATACATTCTGACCGATTCAGAAGGCAACACCCTACGCAACCCATGCAACGGGTTGTACCTTAAACGATTTTACCCATAGAAAATCTGATGGACACCATCGTCCATTTTAGTATAGGCATACATTTTTTGTTCACAAAAAATTTCAAAAAACCTAAATATTTGTTTTTCTCTGCATGACCACAGATGGAACCTCTTCCACTCTGCCATGTCGGTTTCGCTGATGGTGCAAGCCATTGGTCTCCCAATCTCGCCTCCGCAACTTGGGTAATATACTCCCCTTCACATGAGTTAATTCACGTTGACGGAGTATGTTTAGGTGCCGCTACCAATAATCAAGCTGAATACGATGCCGTGACCGGTCTCCTGGCCGCTGCTCTCCAGATGAGCATACATCACCTCAACGTTTTCTTGGACTCACAGCTCCTAGTTTCCCAGCTCAACAATGATTACCAGGTACGCGATCCCTGTCTCTTCAGAAAGTTCCTGTGCACTAAACAAATGGTTAGACAGTTTGAATCCATTACATTCACACATGTCCCAAGACACCTCAATAGTGTAGCAGATAATATGGCAAACAATGTCCTCGACTGGCACACCAATCACATCATGTCATATCCATAAACAAAAAATGCATCCATGTGCAAAACATGTGCCTCCACGGGCATATACAAAAACCAATATTGCATCCACGTGCATAACATGTGCCTCCACGGGCATAAAACAAACAAACCAAATAATGCATCCATGTGCATAACAGGTGCCTCCACGGGCATACATAAATCAACAAACACACTGCCTCCACGGGCATATACAAAAGACAAATGTGCATCCACGTGCATACACGACAATATATCTAAAAAATATATCCACATATATATACAAATCAAATGGTGAACATGTCATAAGTGCCCTCAGCACCCGATATACAAAAAATACATCTGTCGTACAAAAATGCTCCCCCATATGCTCATCAGCATTTGGGGGCAGATACAATATGTCTACTCATCTGGATCCCTAGGATCCTCCGGCTCCTCCTCCGGTTCATCGCGGGTTCAGCCCCGAAACCCGCGCGGTTCCACGTTGGAGAGTCAACGTGGAGTTTCGCGGCCTTCGGGGGCCCGCCGCCAAACAAAAAAGACATAATTGACAAGGTTAAGGCGAATAGTGTTACCTGCAACTCGCTAAATCGAAAACCAACGGTGAAATCTCCCGGAAATCGAGAAATAGCTCTGACAGCTCTATCAAACTCACACGTAACAATGAAATGTCATTTTGGGGCCCACGCCCTATTTATAGAAATTCCACAAATTTCAAACAACCATTACGGTAGCATACGAAGTCCATTTCTCAAACCGTTGGTACCGTTGGGATCAGCACAGCGAGAAATTCATACAGGTTCTTTCCGTTTCCCGTTTTCACGAAGTCCATTTTTTCACCATTTTTTGGCCTCTCTCGTGGCCTCGGTTTGCGTGCCACATCGGCCGTTCTCCATTTTCGATGTGTCTTATATCGCCGGATTCAGTTTTTCGCGCTCATGATGACGCTGGAGATCATTTCTCGCTCTCACCTTTAGATTTTCCGGGCATTTTTTCCCATGCCCCCCTCGTCACCTCGGTTTGCGTGCCACATCGGCCGTTCTCCGTTTTCGATGTGTCTTATATCGCCGGATTCAGTTTTCCGCGCTCGTGATGATGCTGGAGATCATTTCTCGCTCTCACCTTTAGATTTTCTGGGCATTTTTTCCCATGCCCCCCTCGTCACCTCGGTTTGCGTGCCACATCAGCTGTTCTTCGTTTTCGATGTGTCTTATATCGCCGGATTCAGTTTTTCGCGCTCGTGATGATGCTGGAGATCATTTCTCGCTCTCACCTTTAGATTTTCCGGGCATTTTTTCCCATGCCCCCCTCGTCACCTCGGTTTGCGTGCCACATCGGCCGTTCTCCGTTTTCGACGTGCCTTATATCACCGGATTCAGTTTTCCGCGCTCGTGATGATGCTCGAAATCATTTCTCGCTCTCACCTCTAGATTTTTCGGGCATTTTTTCTTATGCCCCCCTCGTCACCTCGGTTTGCGTGCCACATCGGCCGTTCTCCGTTTTCAACAATCCTTAGGTCACCGGATCCAGTTTTCCGCACTGATGACGATGCTTGAGACCTTTTCTCGCCCTCATCAATCCTTTTTGTTCGGTATAATTTTACCCCTTTTTCGGGCCGAGCAACCCCTTTTTACGAAAAAGGCACTTAGGGAGTTTCTGTTAAGCTCTTTTCTGACTCCTAAAACAATGAAAAGATCGCCGAGCAATCTTGCTTCCTTTCATGCTCGCTAAACGTATCTGAAAGGGCGTCTACCTGGTATAAGTTTACCCCTTTTCCGGACCTTGTGGACTAATTACGAAAAAGGTATACTCTAGTCACATCGGCTAGAAGAGTTCTCCATCCGCATCATTTTATCCTTTTTCGGGCCTTGGAGACTAAACTTACGAAAAAGAAACACTAACAGAGTCCACTTACCGCTTTCAGACTCTCTAAACATGAAAGCAACCATGAGCATGAACCGTCCTGGGCTCGCAAAATCCACAGGACCGTACCATTCCAGAGCACACTTTTATCCCTTCTTGGAGCTCATTAAAACTACGAAGAAGGAATCAATGGTGCCTCTTGGCGCCACAACAGATCATGTCTACTCACATAGCAGCTTCCCCATTTTGGTCGCCTTTGTTCAGAGTATTCTGCAGTATGTCACCCTGAAACTCCCTCGACAGCTACCATCAGCTTCACCCCCCCAGAGTCAGTACATACCCTTCAGTCCCTAAAAGATGATCCCCACACCTACAAGTCAGCTCCCTACGCTGCCAGGTCAACCATGTCATCATGCTCTGAACAAAGGAAGTTTGAGTCTACCCATTTTTTGACCCAGTTATTTCCCATCCCCACAAGTATGTCAGTCCTACCAGCAGTACTACATCACTTCAGTTATACACCTCGTGCTCCTATCAAGGAAACATCATTACCTTGTTAGTTGCTAGTCTCCCTCTGTCGACGACAACCACATTGATTCCAGAGGATAGACCTAGAGGTCCCTGTGTCTTGGACTCATTACCATTTATGATGAGTGCCTACGAATCATTTCGAGAGGAATCCTCAGTGCCTCTCCAAATGGTTGTTTCTCACATGCTCGACTTCAACACCTTCATCGCATCGTTGAGACTCGCACAGGGTATTGGTCCGTTCAGTTATTAGTCGAAGACCCCGGATACCACCTGACTCCTCCACATTTGAGAGTCTACCTATGGATACAACCAGTTACATTTTTTCTATACATATCCGGGTTGCGTATGGCGACAGTATTCAGATGTACCCCAGTTTTATACTCCCTTGAGTATACAGTTACAATACTCCCCAGAGATGGCTCACAGTCATTGAGTCCATACAGATGTTGCACACCTTCAGTTTCAACAGTTCAACAGTTATTTCAGTGTATCAGTTATTGAGATCAGCCATGATCATGAGTATATCCCACAATAATGTCCCCTCTGGACCATTATGATGTACCAGTATATTTCTTTACGTATTAGATCCCCCTTCTTGGGACTAATTGTTTTTTTATGTCTTGATACGAGCATGG
Source organism: Larix kaempferi (assembly GCA_027924585.1). Lineage (NCBI taxonomy): Eukaryota > Viridiplantae > Streptophyta > Pinopsida > Pinales > Pinaceae > Larix > Larix kaempferi. The sequence goes on from BSBM01000445.1 coordinate 23,060,825, forward strand.
GAATGCCCGCCTCGTCCTTTATCAGAGATTATACCTCATTCATATTGAGGCCATGTAATATTTTTTGTTTTTGCAGCTTCCAAGGGCCGTGGCTCCAGTCTCCAACCGGTCTCTTCTCTCCCCTAAACCCCAGAAAAAAGGACAAAAGAACTATGATGTCTATCGGCCATACGATGAGCTCCTGCCCTCACACATCAGGGGGCAATCTGTTAACACCTAAAAAGTGCTCACTAGCTCATTCCCTTACTCACATGACCCATTTGTCCACTTTTCCAACATCTGAGCCTCTGAAACCAACAAAAGGTCACCAAAAGACCTTAGTACACCCCTTTTTCCATTAAAAAAGATTATTTTTCCAAGAAAATCATAAAAAAAACCCTAAAAAATGGTCCAAATTCCCAAAAATATTAAAAAGGGAATTAAAATATTATTTTTATTCAAAAAAGGAAAAAGGAGGGAAAAGTACCTAAACCATGTTGGTCAATACCATTTGGTTTCCACAAAACCACAAATGGTATTTCCCACCACCAAAACCTATAAAAAGGTGGTAGGGGCTCCTCATTTCACATCCATCCATTATCTCATCCTTATGCTGCTGAAATCTCCCCTGAGCATTTTAGCCATTGCAAACCACATTGGAGAAGAGACCATTGGAGATTGGAAGTTGCTCATCCTTGGAGCTATTCAACCTCACCATTAGAGGTATTGATTCCGCAAGCACTTGCTTGCCCCATTCTTTCAATACAAATTCTTTATTTTATATGTTCTTGTTCTTGATCTTAAATTATTTTTGTTATTTGCTTAATATCTTTGCTTAGATCCATGAATAGTATTGTTTAATTAGTTTATTGTTATTTATTTCCATTGAAACTGCTGCTACTAGTTAGCAGGTGCCCATAGCACTAAGCCTGGTTGCAAAACCGGGCCAACAAGAATCACTTTTATATTGATCACAGGCCACTTCAAGCGGGCAACCTCCTTTGAGCAAGCTCAATACAATTAACTTCATGGTGCCTTCATAGGTCTCAACACACACTTATATACTAATTCTAGGCGCCAATACTATGGGTCGAAACCATGGGCCATTACAAACTATGGATCAACAATACTACGGGCGACTTACAAAGCATATGCGCCAACAACAATAACACAAACTATTGATCAACAAATACTATGGGACGACTTACAAAGCATATGCGTCCAACAACAACATACTAACAAAGTAAAGACATGGGTTCCTAACATCCCCTCCCCCTTAAAAAAAGCTTTGTCCTCAAAGCTTTAGATGTGGAAATTGTTGTTGAATCTGAAGGAGTGGTTCCCATGTAGCATCCTCTGGTTGCATGTCGTGCCACTCAATTAAGACCTCTGTGATAGAGCGAGAGCGAAGCTGACGCGTGCGCTGATTGAGGATGGCCTCTGGCTCCAAAAGGATGGATCCTTCATTATCCAGTTCGGGTAAAATCGTTTGTCCGTTGATGTTGGTGCCAAGAACTTTCTTCAGACAAGAGACATGAAAGACTGGATGAATGCAGGAAGAAGGAGGAAGTTCCAATTTATAAGCAACGGACCCAATCTTCTGAAGAATCCGATATGGCCCATAGAACTTTGGAGCGAGCTTATGACGCCCTTTGAGTTTCAAGGATGATTGTCTGTACGGTTGGAGACAAAGAAAAACCATATCGTCGACTTGAAAAGTGTGCTCAGAACGGTGCTGATCAGCTTGTTGCTTCATGCGATTTCTTGCCATATGAAGATTGTCCCGCAAAATGCGAAGAATCTGATCGCGGTTTCGAAGGACCATGTCAACTTCCTGAACTGGTGAACTGGTAGGGGTGTATGGAAGAAGAGTTGGAGGTTCCTGACCATAGACTGCTTCATATGGGGTCATTTTAGAGGCAGTGTGGTAAGAGGTATTGTACCACCATTCAGCGAGAGGGAGCCATTTTTCCCACTGATGTTGTTGTTCCGAGGTGAAGCAACGAAGATAAGTTTCCAAGCATTTATTGACAATTTCAGTCTGACCATCTATTTGTGGGTGATACCCTGAACTCATCTTCAGTTTGGTGCCAGTGTGGAGAAATAGTTTTGTCCAAAAATGACTGGTGAAAGTCGCATCACGATCCGAGACAATGGAAGAAGGGATGCCATGAAGATGAAAGATCTGGTCCAGAAAAATTTGAGCGACAAAGGCGGCTGTATAGGGATGGCTGAGAGCACAAAAATGACTATATTTGGAGAGGCGATCAACCACAACGAGAATCACTGTCTTCCCGCCAGATTTAGGGAGCCCTTCAATGAAATACATAGAAATATTTGTCCAAATCCGTGTAGGTATGGGAAAGGGTTCAAGCAATCCTGGAAGGAGTGTTGTTTCACCCTTATTGCGCTGGCAGGTATCACATTCGGCCACCATCTGTTGAATTTTCCTTTTCATGCCCTGCAAAAAGAAGTTACGCCGTGCTCGTTCATACGTTTTGAGGAACCCAGAGTGCCCTGCCGATGGAGAAGCATGGAGTTCATAGAAGACAGCCTGTTGAAGATCTGTGCTCTGGGGAAGCACCAGACGACCATTGTATCGCAGAGAAGCACCATCCCAAGAGTAATGTGGTACAGCAGAAGGGTTGTTGGTCAAGCGTTGGATGATTTGAGATAAGGAGGAGTCATTGACATAACCCTATTGAACAGATTGAAACCAATTTGGAACAGGCATAGAAATAGCTGAAAGAGAACCTTGGGCATCAAATGTGCGAGAAAGAGCATCTGCCACAATATTGTCTTTACCCTTCTTGTAAGTGATCTCATAGTCATAACCCATGAGTTTTCTAACCCATTTATGTTGTGCCGGGGAGGAGACACGCTAGTCCAAGAAATATTTCAGACTCTGGTGATCAGTCTTGATGCAAAAATGATTCCCTAATAGGTATGGGCGCCACTTCTGTACTGCGTGCAAAATAGCCATCATTTCCTTCTCATAGGTAGAGGCAGCTAAATTCTTACCTGAAAGGGCTTTGCTGGTGAACGCAATGGGGTGTTCATCTTGAAGGAGAACAACACCAAGTCCATTTCCACAAGCGTCACTCTCAATAGTGAAGGGCTTGGAAAAATCGGGCATAGCTAGCATAGGTGTAGTACACATAGCTTGTTTTAGTTTGTCAAATGCACACTGAGCAGCAGGTGTCCATGTGAAGGCATCCTTTTTCAATAGAGTAGTTAATGGAGCTGCAATCTTCCCATAATCCTTGACAAACTTGCGGTAGTAGCCGGTCAACCCCAAAAAACCACGAAGGCTCTTGAGTGTCTGAGGATGTGGCCAATTGTTCATGGCATCGATTTTGGCAGGATCCACGCGAACCCCTTGTGCTGAGATAATGTGCCCGAGATACTCAACTTCCTTCTATCCAAAAACACATTTAGACTGCTTGGCATGGAGATGATGGTCAGAGAAAAGTTGCATGACAAGATCCAGATGTTGGAGATGTTCATCCCATGTTTTACTGTAGATGAGGATATCATCAAAGAATACCAGAATGAATTTCCGCAAGTAGGGTCGAAATATTTTATTCATTAAGGCCTGGAATGTGGAAGGAGCATTAGTGAGGCCAAAGGGCATGACCAAAAACTCATAATGGCCATCATGTGTGCGGAAAGTTGTTCTAGGGATATCATCCTCATGAACCCAAATTTGATGATACCCAGAACGAAGATCCAACTTGGAGAAAAAGTGAGCCCCATGAAGCTCATCAAGAAGCTCATCAACAACAGGAATTGGAAACTTATCCTGGATGGTGAGGTGATTAAGTGCTCGGAAGTCAATGCAGAGGCGCCATGGCCCATCTTTTTTGCGGACAAGAATAACTGGAGAAGAAAAGGAACTAGTGCTTGGGCGAATAATACCTTGCTTTAATAAGTCCCGAACGAGCATTTCAATCTCCGTTTTTTGGTGAAATGGGTAGCGATAGGGCCTGATGTTGGGAGGAACGCTGCCAAGAAGGAGCTGAATACGATGGTCTCCTGGCCTGGAAGGTGGCAATCCCACTGGTTCAGCAAAGACACCTGTATATCGATCCAGAATTTGTTGTAGATCCAAAGGAGTAGTGGAGACCACTGAGGGTTGCATCTGGATGGAATGGATCTGAGCGATGACACCATCTGAATTCTTCTTGAGGAGTTTTTCCATGCGATGTGAACTGATGATGCTGAGAGAACCTGGTTGTAATCCTGTCAATGTGTGTTTGTGTCCATTGAGGGAAAACTGCATCCAAAGTTCAGCAAAATCCCATAAGATAGGGCCAAGTGTGCGTAGCCATTGAGCGCCCAAAACCACATCACATCCGCCTAAGGGAAAGGCAAACATGTCAGAGCGCAAGGTATAATCTCCCATAGAGATACGCACATTTCGACACTTCCCTTTGCAAGGTAAGGTGCCCCCATTGGCAACCATGCCTTCAAAGTTGGAGCAAGGATGGATAAAACAATCAGCTTGTTTGGCGATCCGAGGGTCAATGAAATTATGAGTGCTACCAGAATCAATGAGTATTGTAAGAGGAAGATTCTTGAAGTAACCCCTGACCCGCATTGTTTGGGGGGTGGTGATTCCAGCTAAAGCATGGAGAGATATCTCTGGCTGGTCATCCTGAGATGGAGGGTCAATAGGCAGTTCCTGAATGTCGACTGGAGCATCCAGTGTTTTTGGATCTTCGTCACCACTTTCAGAGGCAGGCGGAGACTCCACATCCAAGAGATAGAGCTTTTGCTGAACACATCTATGTCCCCGAGTGAATTTCTCATCACAATTATAGCAAAGCCCCTTTTCTCTGCGTGCTTGCATCTCTGTTTCAGACAAACGTTTGATAGGAGTCAGTCGAGGAGCCTGCGGTATAGGTGGTCGCTGAGAACCCATATTTCGGAAGGGAACAAAAGTGGGCTTGGAGCGTTGTTGGGCTGCAATCTTGTCTTCTGCCAACTTATCCAACCCTAGTGCTTCCATCATTGTGTTGGGACAGAACATTTTGACCTCAGAGCGGATGGCATCCTTTATACCACTGATAAAACAACTCCAGTAAAAGTCATCAGACAATCCTTCAGTGTGGTTGGATAGATTCTCAAATTCGGTTTGATACTCTCTCACAGTGCCAGTTTGGCGAAGTTTAGTGAGGGCTCCTGTGAAGTCATCAAAAGCACTAGGACCAAATCGTTGCAAAAGGAGCTGGCAAAAGTCTGGCCATTTGGGCTCTAGATGAGCCTTGGTGTACCAACGGTACCATTGAAGAGCTTCGTGTTCCAAATGAAAGGATGCCAACAGAAGTTTGTTGACATCAAAAGTATTATACAGACTGAAATACTGTTGTGCACGATAGATCCATCCAGTTGGATCGGTACCATTGAAGCGAGGAAAATCAAGCTTCGGACCACGAAAATTGTCTGTTGAAGACTCGGACTGCAGTTTGTTGTTCATAGCTGAATGTTCAAGAATGAGACCGAGAAATTTTTCATCCAGATCCTGGAGTTTGGCTTGGATGGCTGCAAGTGCGTCCTCCATGGTTTTTGCTCCTGAACGGGTGACAACCATAACCAGGATTTTTTTTTTTTTGCGGTTGACTGGGTAGGAAAACAAAAACAGAAACTACTTCAGTAAAGGAAAATCTAGACTTGGAAAAAAATCAGAAAGGTAATTGGGGTTTGACTAGGTTTTGGACACTGTTGGATAGACAGGGAAGCAAAAATGAGGATTTCAGAAGCGGGGTGAAAGAATGGAAAAATTTGGCAGAGGGGAACAAAGAAGCAGAATTCAGAAAGGAACTCTGTGGTAAAATTTGAAGTTGATTGGGTGAAATCTGAGGAAGTTATGGAAAACCCTAAAAATAGACAAATGTGGGATTTCGGGCTTTGGGAAGGGGAATTGGGGATAGGGTCCTCAAGACTGAAATATGCAGAATGGGATGACAGGGGTTCCCTGAAAATTTCAAGGGAAACAGAGTGAAAATAAGGGAGATATGGACCCTTTTTTTTTTCCAGACTGGAGCGGCTACGGCTCGAAAGGGATCTGGAACAGAGCCGAATGGATTGAAAACAGCTGAATCTGGAATGGCTTGCGAAATGTATCTGAAACGGCGCAGCAGTGATCGACAATAGTTCAGTTGAAAGTAGATATGGACCCCAGGTATGTGCGGCTTCCTAACAGTTCAGGGGTTTCACTCGGCCACCAATGTTGTCTGACGGCTTGCGTATTTGGGCAGTACCCCTCACTCCACGGCTCAGGTAAAACTGATAACCGCTTTGCCACAAACGACAGCTCTTGGTTTACCTCACGGGTGGGAACTAGTCAATTAGGTAGGGGTCGTTTCCCTTTTCACTGGCAGGTCCTCTCAATGGGCCAACTACTTCGGGGTTCCTATGGTACTCCTCACAATGAGTTTTAGGGCTTATGCCCAAGTACTTCCCACAGTTAAGCGGATAGGGATTATTCCCAAATCCAAACCTGCAACAGATGCGAAAAAAATTTGGCAGAAATTTCACCCAGCGAGCCCAAGAAAGTGCTCTGATACCAGATGTGAGGCACCTGCAACAATTAATTAACAAGAATATGCGAAATAGCAGAAATGACAGAACTCAGAATCACTTTTATATTGATCACAGGCCACTTCGAGGGGGCAACCTCCTTTGAGCAAGCTCAATACAATTAACTTCACGGTGCCTTCATAGGTCTCAACACACACTTATATACTAATTCTAGGCGCCAATACTATGGGTCGAAACCATGGGCCGTTACAAACTATGGATCAACAATACTAAGGGCGACTTACAAAGCATATGCGCCAACAACAATAACACAAACTATTGATCAACAAATACTACGGGACGACTTACAAAGCATATGCGTCCAAAAACAACATACTAACAAAGTAAAGACATGGGTTCCTAACAAACTGTAGGAAGGTAGAAGCCAACGATGCAAAGGTGGGATGCGCCCCATGGGGCTCATTGATGTACCACTTGGTTGTAGTGCCAGTAAAGGTTCTCTGTAATAGACGTAAGCAAATGGAATCATCCACTATGGAGTTAGATGAACACCATAAGTGGAATGACATAATATGGTTATGAGGGTCTTCTCTAGCCTTCCCCTAAAACTTAGGGATGTCCGAAGGGAGTTTAGTAGGCATGAGGTGCCATGCGGGATCATATCGAATGGGGTCGTTAGTCAAAATAGCCAAATCGGGAAGGTTAAGGCTGGCCAAAAATGGTAGGCTAGCTATAGGATGTGATACAGTAGGGCCCATTACTGTATGGGATGTGGATGCAATAGTGGGGACACCTCTGCCAAACACAAGGTTCATGGTGTAGCCTTGACCTATATGAGGCACAGTGGTGGCTATAAGGATGTCTCCTAGAATAGTAGGACCAAAAGTGGTTTGAGTTGCGGCGACAACTACAAGAACATCACTAACCTGAATGGAGCGACCGACACCGGTATTGGATGTGGCAACGGAAGTAGGATCGTCGCCACCTGGATTACGGCTTATAGTTGACCCAACAAATGTGGTTGTAGCAATAAGAACTATGGATCCTGTGAATATAAGAGTGGTAACCGGGATGGAGGGTCCACTATCAGAAGACAATGTGCCCCCAGTGGAACCAATAATGGTGTTGATTGCAACAGTGACTATAGGGTTGTTGTTGTTTCCACCAACTATGATCCCTCCGAAAAAGGGATTAGGATTGGTACCAACCATCAAGCTTCTCATGGGTAAATGTGTGGGGGATTCTAGCTGCAAGGAGTTTGAATAAAACTCAGGTGTCTCAGGAAATGGTCCTGGAGACGAATGAGTGCGTAAAAGTGGTGAGCGAGGAGTGCGGTGTAATGAACTGTACTCACATGACTGCCCTCGAAGTCTATGGGAGTAGCTCGGGGGAGCTATCATGATGGGAGAGCGAATGTGAAAATGGTAGGGTCTAAAAACAGGCTAAAAATCCTAATGCAACCGTGTGTGCACGGGGAGAGATCTCAACAAAAGGGGCACTCAGGCCAAAGACAAGCTCAAAAAAACTATTGCAGGCATGTGCTACAAAAAGTGAGCGACAATAAAATAGTTAGAATACCAACAGGAAACACTCCTAAAAAAGAAAAAATATTCACTAACCTAGGAAGTATAGGAGCATGCAAACACCTAACTACAAGCTCGAAGCTCTCTCAAATCGTATCCCCTGCAGGGTGGTGAAATATGTAGTCAAACAATACGAAATGGAGAACCAACAAGGCTAAAGGATATCCCCCTACCTAGGGGGATCTCGGGTAAAAGAGCCCTAAAAGAATGGCAACTAGGATACCTCGTTCATGACACATCCGGAAAGGTTTCCGCAAGTTCAGTCCTTTGGTCGATGCACACCCAGTATGGTTTCCAGCATGTGCAATGAGGACAACGAGCAGGTGTCCTTCAATACAGGGTGGAGAGCAACATTCCACCTAAACTTTCGGAACCAGTCTTGATACTTACTCCCATGAAACGGGAGGTCCCCCTACAAATCAGTGTCAACCGTGTCAAAAAGTACTAGATGATTTTGGATCCCTAGAGGACAACAACTATGTTTCAAGTGGAAAATGGGTGTTGTTTGGATGCTTATCCCCAATTCCCTACCTATGTACCAAATTCTTTCAATCCTCAAGTAAGGTTAGATATGTTTGTGATTATGGTAAATTTTAGTCTCATCTTGGGGTCATGAACCAAGCATTTAAGATTAGGATGTGCCTTGTGTAAAAGTGTGACGTATGTAACTAAAAGAAACTAACGGTTGAATGTAAAATGACTAAAATCAACTCTTTTCTTTTTAATTTTTCCTAACTACACTTCAACACTTAACTTTCAGAAGAAGAAGAAAAAAAGTTTCTTTTAAACACAACAGAAAATGTGTAGTGAAAATGGTCATAGACAAACGGATCCAATGCAGAAAAATAATAAGCAAATAGGGTTGCAAACATGAAAACAAAATGTTGTTAATGACTGTATGAAAGAGCATAGTGGCTTTGTGTCTCAGTGCCTATGAGTGGAAGACATAGACCAACATGCTTAAAGTAAGATAAAACAAAGAATTTAACCTACAAAACAAAGCAAACAACAACAAAAAATGTGTGGCTATGCAACACCAGAAATTTGAAAAGGATAGCTCCCCAACGGAGTCACCAAAACTGTAGCTAGTATTTTCACACTAGATGGTGCTAAAAATCACCTACTAATACTTGAGGAAGTCTTAGTAACAGTTCGATTGCTAATGCAAATAAATAAAAATAACTAAGTAAATAATGGTAAGTAACAATAAAGCAGAACTTCAACTATGGGACACAAAATGCATAAAAACAAAACTAATATAATTTTTTCATTCTTTCACACATAGAAAGGTAAGGGAAAGAATCCTTCTTTTTTATTGTTTATGTAGATAAAATAAAACAACTACAATAATTTGTTGTAAAAGAAATTACAAGCTAAATGAAACAAAGATACAACAACCAAAATCTAATCTAACGTATTTTTCTCTTTCAAAAACAAAAGGGTTTAAGAAATAATGTTTTTCTTTTTTCCTTTTATTGAGTATGCAAGTAAAATAAAACAACTACAGTAAACTGTCGTAAAAGAAATCCTAAGCTAAATGAAGCAAAGATACGGCAACCAAACTCTAATCGAACATATTTCTCTCTTTCAAAAACAAAAGGGTTTAAGAAAGAATGTTTTTTCTTTTATTGAGTAAAAAAAATGTTTTTTACAGTAAAAGATTACCTTAAGAGTGTGGATACAATGGGCCCTTGTAGATGGTTGAAGCAACGAATCCTTGTCTCCAAGTCGCTTCGGGTGTTCTCCACACAATAGTCACAAAGGGTAGCTGAAACTCACAAATGGGTGAAACAAGAAGTCAAATGAGGGCTTTAATTGTATGGTGAAATTCCAGCATAGTGACGGTAGGGTGAAAAAGGAATGTGAAAAATTGGACCCTTCACCATTCTTTTATAAGAATTTTTTGCCCTTGGTTTGGTGCCTGTGGTTTTTGGTGGACCTTGGTATTGGTTGATGGCCCATTTTGGGTGGCTTTTAGGTTTTTCCCTCCTTTTTCTCTTTTTTGATTTTTTTTTCATCCCCTTTTTTATTTTTATTTTTATATTTTTGGGGGATTTTCCTTAATTTGGGGGATTTTCTCCTTTTTTGGAGGAAATTAATCCACCTTTCCTTATTTTGGATAGGAAATAATAATTATGGGCTAATTTTAATCTTTGAATTTGGGTTTTTTTTTTTTTGTATAAGTGAAGGTATAATGTGGGGAAAACTTAAGGGATATGGTTATGAAGCTAGGGACTAAACATGATGAGGAATTTTTTAGTGTTAACACCAAGGGTGCAATAACTCTGAATTTTCCTCCTTCGAACGTCATCAGCTTCTTTTTCAAATTAATAATAGCCTAATTATCCATTGCCCAATCTATTCCAAGTAATGTTGGGTAAGGGTTAGTATCATCTATAATTTCAATAACTTCAAACTCTGCAAAGCTTCTCAATCCTTCCACTTCGACAGGTACCCCTACTAGTCTACTAAATGGAACTATTTTTTGTTGATTTGCTAATCTTAAATGTAGTAGTGACCATACAATCTTAGGATTACCCATGTTTTCCCATGTTTTCTTAGTAAGTACATTTACACCCGACCCTAGATCTAGAATAATAAAATCCATATCATAATCCCAAACCTAAGCACTAAGTCACTTTTCCCTACATGTCTTCTTCTTACATTGTAAATAATTGACAGTTATTTCTTCAACGAGCTCTACTATTTCTTGGTAACATTGATCAATCAAACTGTGAAGTTCTTTTACTGCTTTTTCGTCCTTTAACAGATCTAGACAAATTTGCAAGAAATTCTTTAAAGGAATTACCTTTCTTGATGTCCTCCTTGAAATTGAATGATCATAAAGTGAAGGCATGTCATATACTAGAGCAGTATCATATAATGGATGAGTCGCAGAAGTTGATCCTCCTTGATTTGTTGTAGTAAACTCCCTTCTAGCTTTGACATAAGTCTCTTTTTCTTTCTGGGGATTGAACACTTGCGGTCATTGTGGTGCTTTTCTAACCCATGTTCCACATTGCTTCCCTTGTGTTGACATATAAGCTCCTATCACAACTCCTCCACGTGTGACTACTGCTATAGTAGGTTGCTCTTCTCGCTTTTCTACAGATACATTTTGGTTCTGACTATGATTTCCTTTAGCCTGTCACTTTGCTATTAGTTGTGTACAATCTTCAATAGTATGATTCAATGCTCTACAATATGTACATGTCGAACATGGGTTTGAACAATCTCTTTCCAAGTGTCCCAATTGTCTGCAATTATAACATATTATCTGGCATCTTCCTCTACCAAATCCACCTCTTCCGCGACCTCTAAATCCATCTGGTCCTTGGATATGGCCTCCTCTTTGACCATTGAAATTCGCATTTACCCCTTCAACTTGCTCTTCCCCCTTCATTCTGTAGGCATCATCTGTACATTCCTTCAATAGGTCATATGCTCGGCAGTTTGCTTCATCATGGCTTACATATCTAAAAAAATTACAATACAAGTTCTTAGGAGTATCCACACATTTATGTATCAAGTAACATTCTTCTAGTCAATGTCCTCCAGTCCTGCATATTTCACACCAAACTCCAGCTCTATGATTAAAGAGATTAGGAACCCCTATGGCTAGGTACTCTTGAAACTTCGGGCATTGATCCTTATGGTGACCTTCTACCTTGCACTTGATACATCGAACTTCCTCTCTTTTCTATGTTCCTTTCTTAATATCTTGTATCTAAAGTGACAAATTTTCTAGCTGCGTCTGGATCTGACCCATCCCTATGCCAATCTCTCCTATTGGGGATTCCTCTAACTTCATCACAATTTCAAGAGACCTAGAATGCGACACAACCTTTTGTTGCATCAATGGTAACGATATATGTGGTAACAATGCAACTATAAACCATTATTTACGTTGAGCATATGGAATCTGAAAACTTACTCGATCCATCAAAGTTTTAAATCGCTAGTCGAAGTCCCATACTGACTCATTAGGTGATTGCTTAATTTCTTTGAGCTCAATGATACACTATGACTCAAACTTAGGCTTACTGAACTCATCTTCCAGTGTGGCTTTAATTTCTGCTAAGGTTTTTTGTTTCCCTCCTTGTGGTACAACAGAAAATTTCATAAACTAGTTCAATGCATGATCCCAGAAGGTCATGATCAACTGCGCCCTTTTTACATTATCCTTATGCACTTGCTTAACACTCCATACAACTTCACAAAGAAACCAATTTTGCTTTGGATCTTCCGATATGTTCCCATGAAAAAATGGCAATTTCATATCATCTCCTGCCATTTTCCTTCGAATTTGAACTATTAGACCAACACTTCCACTATTTTGACTAGCTAAACTACAACTTTGACTAGTTGAACCATTATTCTGATGACTTCTACTACTATGACTTGCTTCCACAATATGCAATGGACTATAATTACTTACCTCAATTTCAGGAGATGCACACGGGGTCATGGGTATGTCGCAGCCTGACAGTGGCACGTGTGCAGGTTTTTGGTTTCGACGTAGATCACTATTTGAACAGGACTACCTTCTTTGGACGAACTGGGCTGTCTGACTTCCTCTTTCTCCGGGTTTGACAATCCTTTGATATGGGGTCCTGCGCATAAATCTCTTTCTTGAAACTCATTGCACTGCTTCTCTACCTCAGCTGCAATCCTCTTCCTATTGTCTTTCTAAAATATTTTCCCTCCATGTAGTAATCCCATCTCTTCTATTGACGCATCTTCTTCTCTACTCAACATCCTCAACTCATCCTCTGTTCATTCATTCTCGCATTCCTTCACTTAGATCATTCTCTAGTTAGCCCCCAGTTCCCTACTACGTGCGTAAGTGATTAAATGCTAGGACAATATGATTCCAATATCAACATTCCTTTGTTACACAACAACATCTTGATTCATGTATATAAATACTTCAGGTACCTTTCCCGTGGACCCTTGAATAACTTCCTCTGTGATGCTTTGTAAGACTAGGTATAGTACACAACAAAATTTCTGACATACCCCTTCAAAATACTATCCAATCAATAGTCTATTGCACGTGATATAGGATTACTTACAATGTTAACTAGTCAGATTTGTTCATGGGTCCAATTCCCTGAACCATCACCACGATATCTTAGGTTCTATTCAACTAACCTCAGCAACCACTCCACCAAAAGTACGAGGAACTCATAGAAGAAAAATTCGTACAGATCTCTGTAGACGTACTTTTGCAACCGATGTTCTTTGTTGATCTGGGGGTTCTTTATCTGCTTTCGGGTGGACTCGTAATCATTTTCCTTCAACGAATCTTCTATTTCTTCATTCATTAGTATCCACAGAACCATCAATCAACTTTCATATCCCTTCAGGAGCAGATCCCGGTCTCGACAATAGAACCATTTGTTGGTGCACGGGAAGGCCCATGTTTCAACATACTTTCACCAACAAAAACCCAAGACACTGACCCTTTTGGCATCACCTGCAATGCAGATGAAGTCTCACCTGAGTTATCTAGGGGGACTGCAGGAACCAAGCTTCTGCAGTGCTGAAGGTATGTGAAACATTCATTTAACATATATATTATTCATTCATCTATCGCGCAAAAACATGAAATGATACATCATTCAATAAATAATCATCAATAAGCATCCATGTGCACAAAAATCATATCATTCATCACACTACCCAAACCAATAATATAGCTCAAAATAGGTTCACTTCCTTCATATTATCAGTGGAATAGTCTTACATAACATAACATGCATAGTGTGCAACAGACTTCAACCACCTAACATTGCACTACAAAATAGTGACTCATGATTACACAGTAGAATAGTAGATCATGAGCAACAATAACAATACTAATAAAAACTATCGGCCAACCCTTAACCCATCAATCCCATATATATTTATACATTGTGACATGGGCTGAGCCCATTACAAAGTGGACACACTATCTAACTAACTTCTAACTAACTTCTGCCTTATGTGCAGTTTTGGTCCATTTTCTCAATTGTCCACGATCCATCTATGGCGCATGACTTCCAAGACAGGTCCAAAACCTACTCCAACATATATTTATTGTTTACGTTATACTCTTCCAGGAACATGTATAATTTATGTAATAACATATACTCTAAAAGGTTAATAAGTAAAAAATCTTTCATTATTTTAAATCGAAGTTTACTTAGGAACATAAAATTTTGTTAGCTCATTCCTACTATATGTTTATATATAAGCTCTATAACAAGTTTTTTGGTTTACGACCTTAAAAATTTGTAATAATCATCTACTGTTTTTTCATAGATTAAAGGCATTTCATTAACATCTAAAAAATAATATGAAATAATAGCATAATGAAAAATAGGATTTATAATTGATATTTAAAGCATAATTTATAGGAAAATATACTTATCTGACTATTCAAAGCATATTTTGTCCAGAAAATTGATTTGGGTAGGTCCACGAGCCACCCAAGCATAGGAAATTGATATTTTTAAACCTTTTTAATCTCAAAACACCCTCGAGTCAAACCATGATACCACTAGGACGAAATCTATTGGGGTTAAATAGGTAACTTCTACTTCTAGCTAAACCTTAAACCAAATCTTCAACTAATTCCAACAAAAGAGCACTCTTATTATTGCTACACCTAACACTTTCCAGTGCTAAGAACAATGGGCATAAAGAGTTTCAATACTTTATCTTTATCTGATCAAGATAACAATTTTACTAATTCAAAAATTTAGATAGCTAGGCACTCACATTACCTGATGCATACAACACCCACCAGTGCTCTTCAGTATGACCACAGAGAGTCCTATTTTACTAAAATCTAATTGAGCTTGAACTTTTTTAGGTTCTTCTTGAATTTTCAAAAACGTTTTTCATCCTCCACCTTATTTTCTAGTCCCCAAAACTTAATAGCTAGTACCACCTCTCTCCCTACTCGAATTTTCCTCTTCTCTTTTCAAAGAAATACATGAGCCCCCTTCTTGAACTCTTCCTCCTTCAGGATAGAGTGACACTTCTCTCCTAGATTCTTGGAAGACATGGCTAAATCTTAGGAAGGGATCAATTGGTTTGACACTTGGATTTCCTAGAACCCTTAGAATGTTTTCCCCACTTGTGGTATCATGGTTTCTCTTGTAGTGGGCCTTCCCCAAATCAGTCTTGAATACTTTCATTAAAACATAAAACAAAATATTTACAATCACAACATTATAAAAATGTCTTATGGTGTGTTAATTCTAAGGTCAAGTAAATGTTTAAATCCAAAAATAATTTACAACTAATTAACAATAGTATTTACTCTAAGGGTATTATCCTGGGATATTACAACAAATGTTGGAGTGATGTTGGGGAAAGGGTGGCTAAGTATAAAGGGTGGGGGGATCAAATTTTGGAGTCACTCACCTAAATTTATTATGTATTTAATCCTCCATGGTAGAGTTGGCAGGTGGTGTCATTTGCATGCTCTAAAGGGTGGGGGATTAATCCTTGTTACTATTCCCTCCTCTACATATGACATATCAATGATGATGGCATTATTATTCAAGGTGGTGAGAGGTTCTCTAGTTTAATGTGTGATGGTTGGTCTATTGTTGTTTGGACACAACTTTTCCTTTGATATTGTTTATGGTGGATTATGTATCAGATCCAATTAGTGGTCGGGGTCAGTGCTAGCTTCTAGAGAGAGGAAAGAAGGCCTAGCTCCATACTCTTTGGTGATCATGGTGTAGTGTCAAAGCAAGTGATGTGTAATGTGTGAGTTACTTAAGGTTCGAAGGCATATGCATGTTTTGGAGAGAATAATTATGTAGGCTTAGAGAGATGTGAACAAAACAACTTTGCAATGGAGTGATTTTCACTGTACATGAGACAATATTGTTCAAGTCGAGGTCCATGAGCAAGAGAGGAATGTGATTCAGATGGGGGGTCAAATTCATGTCTTGAGATAGATGTAAAACAAAATGAAGTCTCATATGCAGATCCATGAGATAAATTACTTGTTAATGGTTAAGCAATTGGGGGTAGTGGAAACCAGGGTCAAGAATATAGAGCAAAAACTAAGTTTCATTGCATTTTGCAATCAATCCATTATCCTACATGTCAGTCTCTTATGCTCCCATAATAAAAGCAAGAAGATAATTCAAAAGCAATAGTAACAAGCATCCTTCAAGCATCACATCTAGACTTGGAAGGAGGTATCCCAAACTCAACTAAAAATATTCGGGTTTATGAAGGGTTCTTTCACGAACTAACATTTTAATTTTCTCTAAATATTGGTATGTTATGTAAGCTCTAGTTTTTGTTGGGTGCGTGTAGAAATCCTACCTATGGATATGTAGAATCTCTCATGGGATTAGAAAGGCCCCTAGTTACCTAACCCAAGACAGAAAACAAACAAATGGACACTAAATTCCTCCTAGATCTAATCTTTTATGCAAACAAGAGAAGATAAAGGTAGATAAGAAAGTAGATTTCCTACCTTGTTCCATATGGTTGTCCTCGCTACTCCAACCTTTAGTTTAATCTTCCAAATATCCTAAGCTTGATGCAACCTGTATAAGACAATGCAAGACTACCTTTCTCCAAGTGTGTTAAGAATAAACTAGATTTATTCTCCTATGGAATAAAGTAAACATACATTGCATAGAAACAAGATATGGGAGGAATAGGCCAAGTTATATTGTTTGAAAATCCATGAATAAATACACAAGTTATACCTAACTTTTTTGCAGTACTTCCCTCAAGTTATCCCTCCAAATCCCTTTGAGAATCCTAGGATCATAAGGTCCACCTCTTCAAGCTTTTTCCAACTGAGAATCACACAATCATAAGTGTGATTCCTTCAAGCTCTACCCCCTTTTGAGCCAAAGAATGAGGTCTAATTTATAGGCTAGGGAAGGCCAAACAACTTGGAGGAAGATTTGGATCCATGGAGAATAAGTTGGATCAGGAAATATACAGGTTACCATGAAAGGAATATGAAGTAGGATTCGAAGGAGGAAGCCATCCCATGAATATCTCACAAAGATCTAGACCCAAAATCCAAGGAGGAGAGGTCAAAGGAGATTTCTTCTCACCCAAGGAAGGCCACAGAGCGAAAAAAAGTGGGAGATTTTCGCTCCCTTAACATTGGAGAACAAGGATGTTCACTTCCCTAACACTGGGAAAGGAGCAACAATCTCATAAAAAGGGCAAGGATGAGGTTTGTTAGGCTGGTTTTACCTCCAAGTGAAATAGAAATTTCCCAAACATAACTAGGAAGGGAAAGGGTCACATGATGGTAAGTCCTAGCACACTTAGGAAGAAAAAGAACTATGTATTTCATGGTGATAAGACATGGTTCTCAAAAGTGACAATTTGAGGTATAACATGGGACACTATGTAACACAATACTCTTACATAGAAGGATATTTAGTTACTAATTAAACTTTGAAGTGATTGTGTTATTTCTAATTTTGGACATTTAGTGGCCGGTGGAGGCCTACCTCCCCAATTTTGTATTATAAAGTTGTACGATTCAACCATGTGCCCATTATTATTAAAAACAAAAATGAGGTCAAACCTCCCTAAGAACTAGGGCATGTTACAAATGACACCTATATATCAAACTATGTGTTAGGTAGTAATCCTAGTCCTCCTTGACCTAGGGGTGATTGAGATTTAGAAACAACATCTATGCTATCTTGTCATTGCAAAAGGATAAGAGGTGATTGGGAGGGGGATTGGATGGAGGGATCCTTTGATTTTAAAAATGAATCCTTAAATGAAACAAACTTCCCTAGGTGTAATCATGTGTTGTGCATACCCATTGAGGTTGAAGACCTTGCTTCCTTCCAATGTGGAGCCATGCTATTCCTAGGAAAAATGTACTTTTCATCAATAGAGGTAGAGCAATGAGAATGATAGAGAGATAATCCTAGTTGGAGAAAGGAGCATGTGTAAGCTTTGAGTAACATTCATGATTGGAGGTAGAACTAGATGGAAGGGGACGCTAAGCACAATCCCAATTACCATGAACATGTTTTGTTTCACCATCCTCCTCCTTCAAAATCCAGTTCCTTACTAACTCACAAGTTGTTCAAAGTGCCTTATTGCAAACTCATTCTAATTGTGAATTTTTATTGCCTTTTTCTTCTTTGGTTTTTTTCATTCCTCATGTATTCAACCCAAGAGACCTAACACAAGTCATGTATGAAATGGAGATTGTACAACCCATTACAAAAATGAAAGGTAAAGTCCCTTTTCAAAATACTATTAAAATGTTAGATCAATTTTCATGATAAGTATGCTTGACCTTCCCGTCTTCTCCTTTGTACAATAAAAAAATAAAAATATTTAACTCGTAGTACTCTATAGTTACCCCTTTCACACACTTCCTCCACATGCCAATTAAAAAAGTCAAATATGCTCTAACCACTCATGTCTTGGAATTGTTTATACATTCCATTGTTGATTTGGGGAGGTTATGTGCCCATTTTAGTTATTGAGCATCTCAATGTATAGGCTCCCCCCAATTAGGTACTCCTTGGATTTCCATGGACATCTCCTACCAAACAAACAAGAGATTAAAGGACATCTATAGACAATACATTTAGGCCACTTGGGTAGCCCATCTTATGGGCATAAGCCTAGTGTGTCATTCTATGCAATTAAAGGATTTCATGGAAACCTGAGGCAACCTCATTATCAGACCATCCTATGTGCTTCACCTCTAGATGCACACCTTTAAAATCCCTCTTGGTTAGTTTTGAGTTGGTTCTCGTTAGCTCTAGGTTGAAGTTTATCACCATATTAAATGAGCAGATAGGGTTTGTCAACTTTGCCACCTACAAGAGATTGATATGGGGATATCATTTCATTTTTATATGCTCCGTCTATTGTGGATTTGAGGTCAATGTAATTTCCTTTTTAGGGAGTTCCATAACTCCCTCTACGTCTTCTTCAAGTATATGGACCGCCGATGGTTGAATTTACACATGAGGGAGACTTTTGGGCTTAGGTTGTCTTTGCTCATACCACCCTAACCATCGTCCACTACCAATATGATCACCTCCTTCTTCCCAGTGCTCACAAATAGTGGCACCAAAAGACAGGTAGAGAGTAGTTCCACCTCAACTTCCATCTCCATGAGACATCAAGGAGACCCCTAGTGTTTTCCCGTGAAACCCTTATGTTAGTGTCAGGTCCAAGCCAAAGAGAAGGTTTCCATTCACAATAAACACCCTTGTTCCTTATAATATAGATCTTTGTAAATAATATTTTTTTCCATGATGTTGGTTACATCTAGATATTTTGATTTCTTCAAGTTCTTCTAGTTCATCATATAGTCCTCCACCTTGAGTTTCTTTGCTACAGTCTAAGATGGTGGGAGAGATCCACCTACAACGAGTGTAGATTCATAGGTTAGTAACTTCTCCTTCTTCTCATTGATAGACAATGGCACATTGAGCACATTCTTTGGACATCTTCAATTGAGACATTTTTATAGGTTCTTGAGTTCTTAACAAGCATCCTTTCTCCTCGAGGGTGTCTCTTTATTTTATAGAAGATAAATGTTAGATTCTAGGTTTTCTACCTCATAGGTTAGATATGTTTTCATAGGAGATACACTTACACTCCCACTATGGATTGATTTTGATGTACCTAGGAGTCCCTTTGACTTATCTATGGTCATTCATTGGACATTAATAAAATTATCTTATATTATCTACAATATAAATACCCTCCTAATCCTTTTAGGACTACTTGTATGTAATATAATCAACATAGACCCATCTTATCTCCAAATCTATTAACCACTATGAGGAATAAAAAGGAAATCAAAGTACAAATCTCTAAGATGGAACTACATTTGATCTAAGAATAAAATTAACATTACTAAAATAAAAATGAACTCTCACGAGCTTCATAGTGAAACTAAGCATTGGGCGATATCCAAAACACCACGAGAATAAAGTATATATAATCATTGTGAAGATGAAAAACAGTTTCTCCTAAAATGCCTCACCTATGCAAACATTAGGTCACAATCTCACATATTTGCAACACTAGTGATATTCATAATTCTGTAGCTTACAAAAACCAAAGAGCTAGGAAAATTTCTTTCCAGTATTTTTTATTAGAAGTATAAGATGATAAAACAAATCAATTAATTCCATCGCAATTTTTTGAAGGTCTAATACGTTGAAATTGGTCCCCCCCCTTTCTCTTTATATATATATATAATGTTTCTTTTAGAGTATGGATTTATATTTATTTTCATTTTGATTTATACACGCAAACATTACATTTCTCATCACTAATAGATAAATTGTGAATTAAAAAAACTTTAAAATATTTAAGAAAATTATATTCTATATTAAAGAATTTGAGTTTAATTTTCAATTTTATTTATAAACATACAACTCATAGTGATGAATCCTTCCTAGCCCTTCCAAGCGGTTCAAACCCGTCTTAGAAGGGTAATTCAAAAAATCTCCTAAAAATGTGAAATTTTGAATTCACTGGTCATTTATGAAGGACAACAAATATTGTAAGATTTCGAAAGAAGGGTTATGTTTTCAACAATCCATCAATGCCCTTATTCCCAACACTTAGGTGTTGAATGATCACTATACCTTTAATATTAGATGATGATGGATGCAAATCATGATCAAGATTATAATTTCAACACCCACTACTTCCCTTTGGAATTTAAAGGCTTAAATAATCTCTATTATCATTAGTTGTCATCTATTGTATCATACAATATACCATTCCACAATATCAAAGCCATCATAGGTCTCATGCTCACATGATCATATGACTATATTGGTGTATCTACTATTTTAAGTGTCACTTAATGAAAGTTTCTTTGAAAATATTAGAAACCTTCTCTTTTTGAATTCACACTTCAATTCATGTCCTATGTACATTGTTGATCCTTGTCAATATGAGAATTGACATCGTATTCACCATTCATACTCAATGTTTCCGAATCCCACCTTCGTTGTAATGCCTTTTAAGATGTTATTTTTACCTCCACTTTTGGCTTTGCAAAACAACAAACAATTAGTCATGGGTGATGGGTGTAAATTGTAATGGCATCATAAACTTATTAGTACAATTAATTGCAAATATGTAGTTCAGTGACAATCTTGAAGATCAAAGAATCGACATCATGTAAACCCAAGGAAAGGAAGTAATATCTATTTCTTCATGTTCACATATTCCATTTCTCTAAAGGTATCTGACATGATGGTTTATAGTTTTTTTGTTGCATTGTTAATGCCATGTGTTTGTCTGTTATGTCATGATGTGGCTATTCCATCGATATCTAATATTTGATTATTATTTAGCTTGTTTGATGTTGGTCTCTTGAACACTTAGTATGTAATTCATGACACCCCAATTATTTAAATAGATACTTAATGGTGACAAAACACATATTTTAATACTTGGATGTAAATCTCTCAAAAATCCATCCATATGTTTTTTTCTCGACAATAACAAGCAGGCTTTTTATATTAATACAAAAGAGGGTTTTCACTCATTACAAAAATCAAAATAAAAAATTGGTTGCTAGGCTTGACATATAGCAAAGTCTTTATCCTGATGCTTTAAGCCTAATTCTACTATAATGCTATCTAGTAACATTCTAATAGTTCGGCTACTGGTACTTCTATATCTATATATTCTATCAAATTGATTTAAAAGCAAGCAACAAGTGAAAAACATGGAGCCATTCAATTTTCGGCTTGAGGGGCCTAGAAATTCCGCTATTGCATTTCTAGATGAGTTGTGGAGCTCTCCCCTGCCTCCTTTTCATCGAATCGAATATGAAATTGGGCGACTTGTGTTTCCAACATGGAAATCTTGTATTCCAACTCCACATTTTTTGCCTGTTGGGCCTCCACCTCGTTTTGGAGAAGGGCTGCCCTATTAATGTTTTCTCCTCATTCTAACACCCATTCCCGTTCCTCCTCTTCTTTCCATTGCTCAAGGTTTCTTCCAATGGCATGAGCATCCCTCTGCAGACTTCTCATTGAGCGACCTGTTGCACATTGTCGGTCTTGGACATGGAGTAACCGGTGGGGAATGCAACATGTGTCGTCGCTATCACTCCCCTTTTCCATTATTTCCTTCCAATTTTTGTGGTTGCCTCTTTGTCGAAGTTCCAGTTCAAATTTTCCATTGGCTCTCTGCAATTCAAATCTGTTCCAAACAATGTTCTAGTCCTTTTGCATTCCTTTCCTACTGCTCATACTCCACAATATATAAACCACCTTCCCATTTTGCTCCATAATTCCCAATTGGGTACGGGAGATGAGATTCCGTTGCAAAATCCATCCATATGTTATCTGTTATGGTCAAACTCATTACAAAGTTAATGCAACATTTTGATTTTTTCACATTGAAGTGTCTTAAAAAGAATTGGGGTTAAAAAATCTATCTCGATGAAATTTTATAGCTTGTATGTTATTAATTAAGTTAAATATGAACCTACACAAAATGAACCTTATCAACACCACAAAACCTAAATTAGAATACAACAATGAGAATTGTGATTCTATTCATTCAATTTTTGCATCATCAAGCCCTCACTTCTTTGTTCTCTAGGTTTGATCATTCCCCTTTTCTCAATTCTAAGCATCTTTATATACCACACTTTTCAATTCCTTCCTATTGTTTCTAGCAATATCGATATCTTTCCTTGTGCCTCAAGTCCATGATCTATGAGACATACCATTTGTAGAATTAATCCTTGGGTAGGATTCTTAAGCAAGCTCTGGAGAATGTAACATTATTGTTGTTATCACCGTATCTATGCATTAGGGATTATACTATAACAACCACTCGAGCTTGCATTTTTCTATGGTTTGAGAGACAATGTGAACACTCACTATCTTTAATAAGAATAACATACTTGGTGGTCTTGATGAATAGTGTCTTTTAACTATGTATTGTATGGATCTTAAGAAGCTCCAAATCATAAACATCTTACCCTAAGTAATAAACAATGGATGCAATCATACTAGATTGCATGTTCCTAGAGGTTTATAAAGAATCTCTTCATGGCTCTTATAGTGTTTTGATAGAAATATCACCCCCTGACAAATGCTTCAAGGTTTACTACAATTTATTCTTTTTTGATGAGATATACAATGAACATAACAAATGTTCTTGAGAGTTTAAAGGACATTAACTCCCATGGTTAAACACGATTGTGATATGAATCCAAGATATAGTCCTTGAGCATCACCTTGATACATACAAAAAATCCTCTTTCATGCGAGTGTCCAAAAAAATGTTTGATTTTGACATTGTATATGAAACTTTATATTGTCATTTTTAACACTTGGAAATTTCTACAAAGAAAATAATAGTGACTAAGTTTTATGAAATTTATTTATTTTTTATATACATAGAATCCATGAGAAGGTTACATTTGAAATTATAAAGTATGATTCTTCGAAGATGACAAACCTATCATAACCCAGTTGTCAAACTAGTGGTGAGGGCAACCATCACTGGCTCCTATTTGTAAATGTGAATTAACTCATCATTGTTATTCAAGGAAAGCCACAACACATGAAATAACCCGCTGGTGGTCTGTAAGGGGGTAGACTTCCACTCCTACTAAATGCCTCTGGGTCTTGGGTTGTTAACCTATTTCCTTGCATCCGAGGAAGACGAGCTCCTAGACAAGTTTATTTATTTCATGGTTGATTAATTTTTAATATTGTGAAAATTGGAAGGGCAATATTTTTTTAGAATACTTTTTAAATTTTTTTATGAAATATATACCTAGTTTAGTCTTGTCAATTGAAGAATCAATACTTTTGCAACTTTTTGTCATGAAACAGTTATGTGAATATATATCCCTCAACTTAAAATTAAAAATATTCCTTCATTAGTGATATATGTAAATTGAAAAAAAAAACCAAAAACCAAAATATTAGTTGGAATGAAAAAGTAGTAACATTCATTTATTTGAATGAAAATTGTGGTCAATGACCGATTCTTCAAGTAAAGTTTAGTCTTGTCAATTGAAGAACCGATACTTTTGGAACTTTTCGAACTTTTCGTCATGAAAGGGTTGGGTGAATACATATCTCTCAACTTAACATTAAGAACATCCCTTCAAATTTGATCACTCTTATTGTTGTCAATTGAAGAACCAATACTTTTGCAATTTTTCGTCATGAAATAGTTGGTTTGGTTAAATATCTACCTCTCAACTTAACATTAAAAACATCTCTTCAAATTTGATTACTCTTATGGTTAAGAATATACCTAAATTAAAAAAAAAACCAAAAACCAAAATATTAGTTGAAATGAAAAATTAGCAACATTCATTTATTTATTTGAGTGAAAATTCTGATCAATGATTAAAGGCAACACAACCGTCAATGGACAATCCAAGATAAACCCTACCATCTAAGATAAAACTTGGTTGAAAAAAAAGACTGGATAAATATATACAAAGAAGATTGGATGAATATATACCCTTCAACTTGATATTAAGAATAACTGAAAAAAACCAAAATGTTAATTGGAATGAAAAAATTAGTAAGATTCATTTACTTGACCGAAAATTCCTGGTCAATGCCCGATTCTCCAAGTAAAAGCTTTTGACTTTATCAGGTCAAGGGCACCGCAAATCAAATCCAATCCAAATCATGGGCGATTCAAATCCAATCCGGGACAAAACTTGGTCGAAAAGAAAAGAAACCTTTATAAATTCAATCGTTGAGTCATAGACGATTCAAATCCAATTCGGGAGAAAACTTGGGCGAAAAGGAAATAAACTTTTTAAATTCGCACGGTCTGAGCAGAAATATTCATCCTTGGAAGGAATACTACTGCCCGACTCTTTTTTTGCTTTGCTTTGAGTTTGGTGGGAGTAATGGGTATTATTCGGAGCGGTTTCCACTTCATCGCAGGGACTGCATTTGGGATCTACGTGGCGCAGAATTATAACGTCCCCAACATCCAGAAACTCATCAACACAGGCATGCTCATGGCCAAGCATTACGAGGAAAACTATCGGAAACCCAAAAAGTCTAACAAGTCGGATGATATCGATAATGATGATCATTAGGCAAGCGGGCAGGGAGGTATCCTGTAATTTCAAATTTGATTTTGTTTTTCCTTTTTCCCTAAAATAGTTGCTTGATATCTCTGACCTTAA
The DNA here is from genome assembly GCA_027924585.1 of Larix kaempferi. Classification (NCBI taxonomy): domain Eukaryota; kingdom Viridiplantae; phylum Streptophyta; class Pinopsida; order Pinales; family Pinaceae; genus Larix; species Larix kaempferi. The sequence goes on from BSBM01000445.1 coordinate 23,086,115, forward strand.
TGAGATTGAGAGCGGTTTCTAGAATTTTGGGGATGCCCGCTTTGCATTGGAATTAGCATATAGATATAAATATTCCATATTTTCGCCAACTGTAAAGACTTTGGGTTGTACACATTTGGGCATTGGAACCCTCCATCACCCAGGTTAATAAAATGAGGGCTGTTTGAAGTCTTTTTTTAATCATGTCTATTTCTGTAACATGCAAGTCATTTAGTTTACACTTTCATTATTTTGTAACATATTTATGTCTTTCAAACTGAAAGTGCTGTAACTGATTTTTTGGGCACTTAGGTTACTATATAGAAGTTCTAAACTCTTGTAGACAGCTTTGGTTTGTGTCAGTGTGGTTAGTGTGTATGTATGCCACTCCACCTACTTGGCAAAATTTACACTCAACTTGTTGGTTGGGCTGTTGTCTACCTTTAGATCCGTGGGATTTTACCACAACTTTACCAGGTTCGATTCTCAACACATCCCGGTACGGGTTCTATAACCGAAAATCCCCAAAGAGACATGTTCCAGGCGTTTCAATCCCACTGGCCAAAAATGGGTGCTTTGTGTCAAAATTCGGTGGTTATAATGATCTGAGATTGCAAAGTCTGTTCTGTCTACTTTGGATGGAAGATAAAATACTGAAGATTGATACTGTTGGAGGGAGGATCCTATTAACATGCCTTAAGATTAACTGACAATGCTTCAATAAAAGGTTTCAATCTTACCAACAACATGGCATGCAAAGTAGGTTCATACCCAAAAGCTAGAAATATGTTGATTTGGAATTAGTATTTAATTTGCTAATCTTTGCAACTATGGAGGACGCTTGGAGATAATTAGGTTTTGAAATTCTTTTTAGCATGGAGGAAAACTGGAGGTAAACTATTTAAAGAACCATAAACTGAACCATATGACTCTAATGCAGGGAAACCAGGAAGAAAGATAAATTGACTGATAACAATTAATTCAACTATACACAGAATACAAGAAATGTAGTTAAATTTGCTCTTTAAGACAGTAATCTTCCATAAATTACAGCTGCATCGAATGGATCTTCCTACAATCCTTATGTCTCTCTAATAGAGTACATCATAGTCTAATAAATAGGGACCTCTGGTCATATCTTTCCTAAGAAGCCCTAAAAAATAGCTTAGCCAAGCTGGTTAACATGTCCTTTCAACTCATCCAAGCGAGGACACTCCAATTGCTACCAAACCCTAGCTAGGGCATCCACAATCAACAACAAACCCTAACCAACAATACCAAGGCATAGAAAGGCATCTCACCAAGCATTGCTAACCACACCAAAGGCTCCACAACAAGCGAGCATCACACCAACAAGTCTGCCGTTGGATCTCCCACTTGCATCACACAAGTCTTCGAGGAGATTCACAAGCTTGCATCGCACAAGCTTCACTATCATCAAGCACTCCAATTTAGGCTTTCATGCCACAAATCTTAAGTCCATATACCAAGACTTCAACCACAGTGCTCCAAGTCTTTACCTAAGCCTTTCAACTCTTGCATCACACAAACACAAAGACTAGAAGACAAATAAATCTAGGAGATACAAATGGTCTAGTGACTAAGTTGTTAATATAAAGACATTTTCCTCCCTTTATACAAGATATGTGAGGGAGGTCAATAGTAGAAAGTGGATTAAGTCCACAAGCAACCTAATCTAAGCTACAAGAGGAGCCCTTGTCTCCAAGGTGTACACATGTCGCAAGGTGGTTAGACTCCACCTCCCAAGTGGTGCGCTCTCCAAGCTAAGGCTCCACATATTAAGCAATCCTCATCTCAAGGTGACACACTCTCCAAGCAAGGCTCCAAGCTCCACCACTTCTCCTCCACATGTGTGCATTGGGTCCACAACAACTTTCGAGTGGCGTGACCTCCAAGCAAGACTCCTTGATGCCAAGTGTTTGACCTTCTTTAGAGTGTGCCATGTGGTCCCAATGCTCCCAGGGGGAAGTGCCCTTCCTAGTGCCTAGCGTTCCTCCACAAGATAGCTCCACATCCTATGCTAATGCCCAATCCTCCTCAACATGTGCACCATGTAGATGTCAATACCACATAAGATAAATACCTCCATGTGTGTTGCCTCAAGCACATACCTTGAGGACAAGCATCCACCTATAGGAAGGTCTTTAAATGTCAATCAACCAAAATAGTCTAATATACAACAAGGGGCCAGGGTTTCACCATATACCCAACATCACATGAAGCACACCTAGCATGCTATAAACTCTTTAGTAGCAATCCGAAAGCTAACATATTGTACAACTTCTTTGTTTGCTTGTAGGAGGTTGGGCCCAAAAAAATGTCATGTGGCCTTATAATATTTGCACAAGACTTTGTCAAGTCTATGGGACTTATCTTCGACCATCTTTGTCATTGTTGTTGTCACTATTAGCATATCTAGAGTCAACATCTGATCACACATCCTCTTCTTTATGTGATAGGCATATGGAGACGACGTTTAGACATGTTTGCATGGCCACCCTATGTTCTTCAGTCATTCCTTGAGACTGGAAGACACTTTTGTGATGACTTTCAACACTTTTTCAATATTATCCTAGCCAAATAGCAGGCCTATAGTGGTTTTAAGAGCAACAATCATCTTAGAGGCCTCTTTGGTGGCCAAAGCTTAAATTTTTTTTTTCGTAGGTATGTCCCTAGTTTTAATTTAGTGAACTATGGCTCACACTTGGGTTGCTCGATGGATTTTTTCCACCTCAAAAAATGTTGAAACTTGGCTGCACACACCTAAATTTCCTTAGCATATGGTCTAAATTGGAGTTTCTCCGACATTTGCTTTGGCTCCTTCTTCATTTCTTTGTGGCGCTTGGGCTCAAAAGTGGAAACTTTTGGCTGGCTAGACTTTGGGTGCTGGGTTTGCTTTATTATGGTCTAAACTAAAGTCTCTTTGACATTTGCTTTAGCTCCTGCTTCATTGCTTTGTGGTGCTTATGCTTGATAATGGAAAAAGTGGGCATTGGAGTTGCTTTGTTACCTTGTTTACCACTTGGACCCATCCTTCATTATTAGCTAGAGCTAAAATCTTCCGAGTTTGTGGTTTTATGGCAATTTCAACCTTGGGCACAAATGATTGAGGTTTAGCCATTAATGGACATATCGGATTTTGTGATCAAAGCTTTCGCATTGAATGCAAGTTTGTGAGATGATTATTTACATCAAAGTCTATCTCAACACTTTTCTGCCTACTCAAATGTAAATTCTTTAATATCTTTAGATGTATTGACCCTAAGGCAGACCCTTTTATGGGGTTGAAGGTTAAAGAACCACAATGGCTTATGGTAGATAAATTTCCCAATGGGAGTTGAAATACGGTCAAGGAAGTCCCAAATTTGTTGAGGTAAACTCGTCAACTCCACCAAGATGGGGCAATATAATTGAGTGGCTTCTTCCCTTGAAAAGGCTTCATTCTAGGGTGCCAAAACCACTATGGTGTTTTAGTAGATCCATGGTTTGTGGGAGACAATGTTAGATTTTATGGTTAATCTGAAAGTGTTTACACCACGTTTGGGGTGCTTCGTGAGATTTGGGGTACATGGTGTATGTTCAGCCCTTGGATGGTTTGAGAAGGCTTGGTGCATGGGAGATGGCATGCGATGGATTTGCATAGTGGGGACAACTTGCTCAGAGATTGCTTGACCTTGGATAAGTGCTAGCTTGGTATTCTTCCATAGGGCATTGGAGTTCTTTTGATAGCTTGGTGGACGTCCTTCATGATGGTAACATGGAGAGGTTCATTTGCTTAGAGAACGCCCTACTTGGGAGGAGAAGCGTTGTGCATATTGGAGGAGGGCATTAGTTCCTAGATAGCATCAGGTGCCTTGGATTCTTGTTTGGAGGCTTGGTGTTGGCTTGGGCATGCTTGGGTTGCAAATTTGCAATAGTGTTTTTTGCAAGGTTAGCTGACCGAGTGGAGTATATGGCTTAGGAGGATCAATGGGGTTTGTAGAGGCTCGTGATGAAGAGGTGTGGAGTCTTGACACACCTTGTATAGCTACGTCATCTTGGAGCCCTTATTGTGTACAACATCACCTTGGAGCATGGCATGAATACTTTGAGAATAATGCTTCACTTGTTGGCTAGCATGAGTTTATTGTAGGTTGCTTGTAAGTGCTTGGGTTGACATTGTATTGCTGGCCTCCCTTAACTGTCATACAAATAGAAGAAGGAGAGTGTCCTTCTCATTCATATATTCATTCATTCTTATCCACTCTTCTGTAGAGATGTGACCATGGAGAAGAGTGTGCACCAATCTTCTCTCTCTCTTTCTCGGTCTTCATTTGTACTCTCTCTCTCTCTCTCTCGTTGCTAGGGTTTCTTTGTCTTCTTGGAGTATCTTGGAAGTCTAGGGTGAGGGTTTATCCCTTGGAGGTCTGTGACTAGGGTTTAGTGATAAACCCTGGGGTATATTTAGTGGAGAAGAAGAAGAGAAGAGAACATCTTGCTTGGAGGACTTGTTGGAGTGATTCTTGCTTGCTGTAGCTCCTTGGTTGAGCTAGGGTTTTCATTGTTTTCCCTTGTTAGGGTTTTGGAGAGCTAGTGGTTTGTACTAGCCTTGAAAGAAGGCTTTGTTATATACATGATATTCATCTTGAGCATATTAATGAAGTTTTCAGCCATCCAAAACTTGTGCAATTTCTAGATTTCATTTTAAGCCACATTTGTTCTTCACGTATTATTATTTACATCTATATATGTCTTGTTGATTTGACATAAGTAAAATGACAATTTGTTGAGTGATTTGATATCATTATTGAAGAAATTAAGAGCTGTGTTGCTGCTGCTATATCTGCTGTGCTACTACTGTTATAACTGGTGTAAAAGTGAATTTCCACATCTGGTGTATGTGAGATAAGTTGCCCTACAGGGCTGAGACAGTTTGGTATCTTTTCTCCTTGGATTACCTCAAAGATTGGGCTGTTAACAAGTGAAATATTGTTCTCTTTCCACTGCTGTTATTTACTCTATTTCATAACAACCATAAGGCTGAAAATTCACAGGGTTAAGATACAGGAAGCCTGTAGTCAAGGAGGTGAAATTTCTGTTTTGCATTAATTGCTGTTTGTTTAAATTTCAACAGAGGAAAACAACACAATGAAATTCTTCCTTAAATATACTTAAAAAAAAACCCTTGATTAGTTTATAGGTAGTTGTGTAGAGTCAGTGTTGTGACTCCCATATTTGATATTTTTTTAGCTAGGTCTTTATTATAGACTCAGACAAAATTTGGTCCACAAAGTGCCCAGTGTGTGCATTTAAGATTTTCAGACACCAAAATATTCATTAATGTAAATTCGATGGGAGTTTCATCAAATGGAATATCATTACCTCGTTATACAACTTGCGGACACCATCATTGTATGCGTTTCCTCTTTGTGATGCAAATTGTGAGAATTTTCAATGACACAATTTTGTGTGGTAGGGAGGCCATTATGACTCAAGATATCCCCTTAAGGCTTTTGGTGAGGTCACTCAACCACTAGGGCCAGTGCATGATTACAAGTTGGCCAAGCTCGTAAATGTGGAGCAATAGCCACTAAAGGTGGTCGATGCACAATCCAAATCAAATATTTACCATGCACAATCCCTATATCATCTGGAATTCTCGATCTTGGCCAATTGCAAAGAAGGTAAATGGAGTACTCTAGTTCTTGGGAGAAGGAATGCTCCTCCAACATTTACCAATTCTTCTTACATGATTGGATCATTCTCAAATGTAATTCATTTACCATGCACAATCTGAGTTTGACAACATTGATAATAACAATAATCTAATTTAAGGTCATAGTCTAGCTAAATGCCAAATTGATGTATGAGACCCCCTTGTTTATGGGACAAGGGGAGTTGAGATCCCCTCAAAGCAGAGATTTCATTGCTTAGTCTACGGAGCTATACATACGCTAACCCCCTTGTAGATTTCGAACCTGTGATCTCCAAGGAGGAAACACATGTATCCTTAATATCTTTGAAATATCATGAATGACACCTTAATGAATTTATAATGTATTAGTGATAATATTACTATATTAATTAGTTGATAATTAATAATGTATTAGTATTCTCAGTTGTGTCATTCATAATGCAATATTATTGTATTAATGCTTTTAATGGTAATATTAATGACCTATTTGTACCTTATAAAGGTAGTAGGTACCATTTAAACATGAACATATTGAAATCAACATATCTATATGGCAGTATATGTGTTCTTCATCACATATGTTGTCTTCTTTGTCACATGTACATATTTTTTCACATATATGGCTTCTTCTCAGACTTGGAAATTGATGTTATAAGTTTTGAATGGGCATAAAAACATGAAAGGGGCAAGTGACTATACAGTTCTATCCGTGTCCGTACATATCTAAACTTTGTTAAAATTACCGGAAAGCCAAAGAAACATAAAAACAAGCATTCTCATAACAAAGAATACAAGAGATTTCTCCTCGAAGCCCAAAACCCAGAAAACCAATGTTTAACAATGATAGATACATCTATAATCATTGGAATCTGGCCAACACCAGCTACTTGAGGCTCTTTACGATGGAGACAATAAGCCACTTAAGTAGGCTTCCTTCACATGAATACCATGGTCTAAAAGAATGTTCCACTGTAAACCATAGTAGCAAGATTCGTCTGTATTGGACTTTCATGTACTGAAATTCGCATGGAGCTTGAAATTTAACAGATATTCGACATAGTACGGATACGGTATAGTGAAATAAATGTTAGATATATTTACAGTTTTAAACTTTTAAAGATCAAATAAATGTTGCTATGTGTGCTTAAATATATTTAAATGTTTAAACTTAAGAGACCACCACATTGTCTGCTCATGCTACAGTTTTTAACTATTAACAGTTCAACATTGTTTATTAAAATTTAATTATTAACATAAAACTTAAAGTGAAAATTCAACTGAGAATAGCCAATGCTCATGTTGTAATTTAATGTTAACAATTCAACTGTTCATTAATTGTTAATATAAGAGGGGAACTAGAATAGGAGCATAGCTAATGATAGCTCATACTATCTGCGGTTTTACACAAGACAACAGCCACGTTTGCGAACCTTTAGCCCATATGCTATTTTATTTTCATAAATATTTATATAACTATTAAAACAGAATAAAGATTTTGCATAGGTAGACAAAGTAAAGAATGTACACAGAAAAACATAGGAGTCATTCAAACAAATTTTCGACTGCTTTTCCCTTTAGTCTTTTAAATTAACTTTGATTGTTCCTTTTAATTTTTTGAATTAACTTTGATTAATAAGTGCTTCCTACTAATTGGACTTTTCTTTGAAATCACACACAAGCATGGGCTTTTAACTTATGATTTAAAATTTATCTATCTGATATGATGTTGTTTTGTTTGGCCCCTAGTGCCTATTCACATAGTATATATGTCAAGTTGTTATATGATATTTTGTTTCAAATTTGAGATATGTTTCAAGTTGTTTTATAATGAAGAATTAATGTTACTTAAATATTTTGAAGAGTTTATGTATATTTTAAATTTTCTAAAATTTGAAAAATGCATGTTTTTGTATCAATTAGATGTCTAATACCATATTTTATTATTTTGGCCATACTGGATTTTTTCAATACTATTTTTTCCATAGCAAATCATATTCATATCCATATTTCTACTTGAATCTTGCTCTGCCGTAAACTAAGTACTGCCTCAAGCCCCAACTTGCTGATCACATTCAACCTCAAAGGGCTAAGACTGAAGCTTCAACTGTACATTTTTTGAGAGTTCTAAGACACTCTTCTGCTACCTTTGACGAGAAAACCCTCCTATTTGCTGTCACCAAAGAAGTCATTAGTGTTTCAATCTTCCAAAAATTGTGGCTGAACTTTTGATAAAGGATCGGAAGTCCATGAAAACATTGTACTTCTGTTGCACTGTTTGGAGTTGGCCTCTCCATAATTTCCTTCACTTTACTTGAGTGTATTTCCCATAAATTTTCTAAAATCATGTAATACCCTATTTTGACATCCTAAATATTACAGATTGTTATGTAATATTTTGTATATGGTGTGGCATTTTGCTTGCCATTTAGGCATTGTATATGAACACCCTGATGTAAATATTGTATATTGTATATATGTTGTGAAGGTCCCTAGTGGGAGTTAAAGGCCAAGTTCCCACTAGTGAATTTTAGACATAGGCATTTTTCTAAGTTAATATTAAGTGATGTCAATGATGTACCACATGAAAATATAATAAAAAGGAGCATGTGGACTTGACTTGCTAGGAACAAGAGGGAGGACTATGAATCGACAAGTGGGAGCTAAAGGTCAAGGCCCCACTAGTGAATATTAGATTTTGGTATTTTTGCTAATTTAAATACTAAGTGATTTCAAAGATGCACCAGGAGAAAATATAATAAAAAGGAGCATGTGGATAATTTCCAAGGAACAAGGGGGAGAACTATGAACCGACAAGTTGGGAAACTTGCCAATTGTCAACATGGAAATTTTCCCTCTTTTAATATTTGAGAGGTGTCCATTCTTTTAGGAGAGAATTTAACACCTCATTTTTGGCATGCAAATCCTTAACTCAACTTTGGCTCATTCTGCTTCTCCATTCTCTTCTTCCATCATGTTCTCAGGTTTGTTTGCTTTCCTGTCACCTTTATCCACGGGTTTTGCACTGTTATGAGGAGAAGCTGTTATGTTACTGGAATAGTATGGCTGCCATGGTAGAGGCTCAGAGAGCCAGAGCTTGGGAGGGAAATTGCTTCCATCTACACACACCCATTATGCTGAATCTTGACATATGTGAGCCATTAGATTGTATGAATTTGCTGGAGGTATTGTATTGGCAGAGGGGGATTTCTCGAGGCTGCACTATCAACTAGATCCCCCAGGTGATTACCAGTGGATTGGGATCTTTGGCTGGAAGTGTAACTGGCAAATGAGGGATTCTCAGAGGTAGTGTAACAGCAGAAAGGGACTGCCCGAGTTAGAGTTAGGGAGCAGTTGAAAGAAGATGCCCAGGGACTGAATTTAGTGCTGGTCAAGGAATCTGGCTGTATCATGGTAGATGTTTAAATCTGTCTGAGTTATGTGGCACTGTGATGAGTGGAATGTGATTAGTGTTAGAGACCTGTAAGCAGAGTTTCGCTCTTGTTGCTTCATAGTCCCAGCTTAGCGATTGTATATGCTGTGGATACCTATATCTGAGAGGAAATTTGCTTCTACAGTCATTTCCACTTTACAGTTCTTGAAAAAATAAGTGTAATTCTGTTATAGGTTGTGTCATTATGTTTGAAATTCTCATTCTTTGCTGTTAGTTCGATATTCTCTTAGTTGAATCATATACAAAGGGTTGTAAGTTTTTAACTGTCTGCTATATGTAGATGCCTAAATGCTATGCATAATTTTCACTGTTGGATGATATGCTATTATGTGTGTTTCCTACGAATGAAGGAATACATGGGTAAATGGATTAAGCTACATATAATTTGCATGTTCTTATGTACATTCCATTGCATATGAAATGGTATGACTAAATCAGATGAACTGTACATAACATGGACCATAATATCATACTAAACACATATTGAAATGAATGAATGAGAACCAGATTTCTGTATATGCCTAATCAATTCTGCATTTAGGTTTTGCATTGAATTCGGGTTTGGGGCTGTTAGAAGATCTGGGTATAGTTACAGCTGGAAGAAATAAGATGTTTTTTTTGGGTTTAGTGCCCTGCTGGCCAAGTCAGGTAGTGGGGGTACATGACAAATCACTTGTCCAAGGCAAATCACTTGTCAAAAACATGCCCTTTTCTAAAATTCACAAATGATTGTTGATCTCACAATTTGTCAAACAAAGCTCACAAATCATAAAAATTCCTCCCCAACTTTTACTACAAACTAAAATGTCATCCGATTAACAATAATAAACATACCAATAGATGGATGCAATACCTCACTCGTGAACTGCATGAAGGTGCTAGGTAGATCAATAAGAACAAATGGAATTACTAACCATTCATGTATGTCGTCCCTTGGTATGGAAGCTTGTCTTCCACTCATCTCCTTCATTTGAATTTGGTAGGAACCACTCTTAAGTCCAACTTGGTAAAGAACTATGATCCTTGAACCCTGTGAATAAAATTATCAATGTGGCGTATAGGATAGTGAGTGTATCTAGTGCTCCTGAATTAGAGCACATGACCATGTCCCATCTTTCTTTAGAGCTAGGAGCATTACTATAGCACATGGACTAATACTCCTATAGCGATTTTTCCGCAGATTCGCCAGTCTCAGAATTGGAAAAAACTCGGCAAAGCAGAAGAGTAAAGGGTTTGAATCAGATCGGGAAAAATTCGACAAATACAAAAATATAAAGATACACATATTTGAGGAAAAAATGCATTTTTCATTGATATTCATTAAAACAACGCCTATACAATGCATGATATCAATACATGTTCAAGATTTCATGGATCAATCGATATCTCATATATGATATGAGTCCAAAAATGATCAAAACCAGGAACTGGAAACATCTATATATAAAAAGTTAACTAAATTCTGAATACTAACCAGTAAAAAAAACCAAGAAGCAACTTCTCCCATGTTTTGGGCTGCTTGACCCTCAAGGATCTACAAGTCCTCAAGGTGAAACAGAGGAGCCTCCTCCAATAGAAGCCAATCTGATGTAGGATCTATCTCTTCTAGGTCAATTGTTGCATGATTCAAACTTGTCATCATTATGAACCATTGAAATGTGAAATCTACTATTTAAATTTTAAAGTTAAAATCAAACCTTCAAATTCAAATGTTTAAGCGTTAGATAAACTAAGCCAAGTCTTGCATTTCTCACCTCGTATTTCCCTGTTGCGAAATTGAACAATTTCAGAACTTTTGTGTTAATCAATTGTGCTTGAAATGTATCTTCTCAAATATGCTCCAATTGTGCTTGCAAGCTGAAGCACTATAGGTCTGATTTAAGATTCAAATGACAAATCTCCTAAGATTTGGCATATGATTGCTGAAGTTTTTCCACCAATGACCTAGCAAGTGGCAAGGGTTTGAGAGTCAAGATGAAGACAATAAAAATATAGCAAAATTCAATAAACAAACAAAATACAGAAAATTTAATAAATTTGTCAAGCCTTCAAGGGTGCTTGGCAACATATTCTTCCTCTCATGCGTAGCACTAGCATAGTTAAACAAGTTTGCGGGCACCCTATAATCTTGTAGTTGGGTAATGATGTGGACTTGACTATTTTGATCAATGAAACACCTTTCAATGCATGTCATAAGCCCTCTACCAACCTCCCCATCCTCATTAAATCTAGCCTTATCATAAATTAAGCATGTAAGGGGGATGCAACTACCTATCCCAACGCTCATCAAATAATATCCCAGAGAGGCATATATTTAGCCTTCTCATCCTAATATCTTCTTTTGATGATCTTCTTGGTGAGATTCATTGCCTTGTAAATGTAACCCATATCATGGTTGTCACGTTGTCACCATCAACCATTTTGAGAGTTCGAAGCCAACTGTGCTAAGTGCCAGGGGTATTTAACCCAAAATCAACACTCTGCATAATATAGCCCCAAAACTTGGCATTTGCAAAAGAAAAAGAAACCCCTTACTCTGGTACATCTGGAAGGAACGCTTCAGACACTCTTGAGGCATAACACTGCAGCACTACTTCCTGTTAAATTCTCCGGTTAATTGCTGTTATGAAATGGGACAGTGGACATCAAGTTAACAGCCTACAGGTCAAGGGCCAAGCTGCTGTCTTCTCCAGTGAAGGCTGTCACTAACAAGTTACAACCTTTAAACCCCTGCCAAAAAATAGTAGTAACTCAAAAATCCCCTAAGGGCCCACTAAAATTTCTTTAAATAGTTGCTATAAACCCTAAATAGCAAACAGCAACGAATGAAGGACAAAAACAGTATGTAAAGGTATCTCCAAGAGTGAAAAAGAAGCTATAAGGGGCCTGGAATAGTCGCTTGCTGAATAAAACCTTGAAAGAAACCCACTATTTTTGATTCCTTATATGCCCAGCTGCATCAATGGATGGCCAACAAGTGTTGGTGGGTGCCCTAGATGGGTCACATTGTTGTCCTTTGGGTCTGTTTGTCACTTGCAGTAACTTTGTTAGAGAGGAATTTCGCTCAAACAGACTGAAAAAATGAGACAAAAATGATGTTTAAAGTGTTTTTATGTTTTTCCTGAGGGAGTACGAGTCAATCGTGACTCAAACTTGGGGATCACAAGTCAAACTTGTGTTGACTGAGTCAAACTCAGTCAACCCAAGTTTGACTCACTCAATTTGGAAAAAGCCTTTTGGGGCCAATCCAAGTCAAACTCATGATTAGGCAAGTTTGACTTGCAATCCCTTCGACTTTGCTCCTTATGTGCGTACTTTGTTTCGTGGTAAGAGGCAGTAATTAAAGGAGAAGTCTATTTATTCTTTGTTTTGGACTTTACGGTGGGTTTTGGTTGGAATTTGGTAATTTGTTTTTGGTAAAATCCAAATTTGAAAGTGTTTAAATTGTGTTTTTGAATCCATAAATAGGTTCAGCACCCTTGAATACCCCCATGGCACCCAAATTATGTAATTTCCATAGCTAATATATGTGATTCTAAAATTTTTCAAAGATTTCCAACCGAACTCCGAACAAAATAAGACAGAAAATATGCTCGAAAAAGGTTGAAAACGTAGAATATTTAGACTGCACCGTAATTAAATCCAAGGTTTGTTGCATAGAATCAATGCTACTCCTTAAAGCACTGATTTCTTGTGTAGACTGTTCTGTCTTTTTTGGTGGAACTTTGATGTATTTCCTAGAAAATTCCTCTACAATTCTTAATGCTAGTCCTTAAAGCACTGATTTCTTGTGTAGAATGTTCTGTCTTTTTTGGTGGAACTTTGATGTACTTCCAAGCAAATTCCTACACAATTCTTGTTTTCTCTACATTCCCTTTCCTGGTAGCAAAAAGGGCATGTTCTGACACTACTTAATGCGGGGACAACCAGAAAACAACAGATATTAAACTAACCAAAGGACAACATATTCAGCCACACACTACCAGGAAGCACGGATCTGAATTCACTAACATTTGAGACAGCACTTTTTATAAATCAAAGCCACATTAAATGCTTCCTCTTACAATCCCTTTGTCTCTCTGAAACAATACACCCCAGCCCTTTAATAGGGATCTTTGTCTCGCTTTTTCTTCCTAACCCCTAAAAATAGTCTGCCTTAAGGAAACAATCCTTTAACATAACTAGTTCTTTATCCCTAACAGTTTATTATATATATTGCACTGAGTTTTGGGGACGGAGGATGGCTTGATGGGTTTTAGGGATGGATGAAGGTACCCCCAAAACTTCCAAGGAACATAGGCATGGGGAGGACAAAAATAATTGAAAAAATTAAGAGGGGTTCTAAAACATAAGGCTATAATACAACCCAATAAAAGTAGCAATTCTTAAATAATAGGTCCATCAAACATTGTTTGAGTGGTTTTAAGACCTAGGAAAAAATAGAATAGATATATGGTACACGAACCTAACAAACATGGGGTCAAAACTGTTATTGCCAATATCCCCCATTACAAAAACATACTACATAGTTTCTAGTTTCTTGACACTCATTTCATGGGGATAATATTTATCATCCTTTGAATGTTGATCCAATGAGTGAATATTTTATTTTTGGAGAATTGGTGCCACATGGGCATTGATTGGGATAGGGGATGTATATACATACCCAAAACCATCGAGGGATGTCTAGATGTCCATGCTATGCAGGGGACATCTCCCGGATGCACTCGCTTTAGGGGGAAATGTCCAAGGGGCATGGGGGACACCCACTGGGTCCCCGAGTATGTCCCCTGCCAAATGGGGATGACCCCCTACAATCCCCAAGTCCCTGGGGATGAGAAAATGCAGGGTACGTGCTCCACAGGGGTGGGGATGGGTCCCTGTGCTACAATGTTTATTATTACCCTAAGACTAAATTATTTTCTATAATTGTTTGTTAGTATCTATCTACTATCTCGTCTTATATTATTTGCTTGACAACAAAATATAACTCTAATAATAGCTAAAGGCACATCTATTTTTCATGCAAACCACATCAACGAAGATATCCTCTTGCATCATAGTTAGATTGTTCTTTTGTATTTATTTGTAGTTTGCAACTCTTAATTTAGGGAGATATATAGGTTGCGTTGAAGAACAATGCTTGTGAATTGTACTTAAAAGTTAAAACCATCTCATGTAAATGTGGATTAAGGGTAAGATGGTCAAGCAAATCTTATTTAACTGACGTGTGATAGGAATTGCATCTAGAGGCTAGCTCAACAATTGTGTAGAACTATGAATGTCTGTGCCAGCTCTTGTAAGAATCATTGTATCTCAATATCAAATAACATTGAGGGCATTTTGTGTAGTGATTGGATTCAAATATCTCATATGTAGCGACTTTTTCTTGTTATAAGTTATGAGCTTAAATCATGTCTCTCTCTGTGGGGAATGGTCCTTGCATTCAATAATATCTATCAAGTTAGTGACAGTCTGGTCTGAAAAGGTGAGAACTTTTGGTATGACTGACAACTTGCATCTGGTGTTTGTTGCTACCCAACCTTAGTGTGCGATACCAAATTTCTATTATCTGGGTTGGAAATAACAATCAGACAGGTTAGTTGTCATTTTATTATGACCCGTTTTTGCAAATTCCTTTATCTATCTATCCATTAGTGTTATGAGCATCAATGTCACATAGCCCCAAGGGATAGCTCAGTTGGTTCGACCCTTTCCTCTAAGGTGTAATGCCCAGGGAGGTTGTGGAATCCATTCTTACCGAGTCCTGCATGGTTTCCATCTGCTATTGCAGCTGGTAGTTAATACAGTTCTCCATCCCGAATATTGGGGAAGAAAGGGGAAATCCACAGGGAGCTGGCAAGGTACCAACTTTCTCACTTAGAAGTTTGAACGCTTAATATGTGGGATGGTTGGGAATTTTTCTCTGAGAAAAAGAAGATAGAACTAAGAGCTACCCACCGATGTGTGAGTGCTTGTTTCAAACGAGATGATTACGACCTCGGAGTAGCAAGTGAAAGTATTAGCCTTCATAAGTTTAAATTATTTGTAACCTGCTTTACAAGGTCTTAAAATTGCTTAGAGGTCCATCTTCTCGTGATTTGCGTTTATTAATATAATTAGCTTGGCATTGGGTACCAGAGAATTGTGTTTGAAGCAATTGATTCCGATCTACCAGATGACCCCTGGTTTTGTAGATCTGATAATCATCAGCTTTTAAGAAAAGCATGTGAACAATCATATATGGAAATTTTTATAATAAAAATTATACAAGCCACTATTTCTGATTATGGAGGTGGTACTCCAAATGACCACTGCCCTTATTTGTGCATAGAATATGCTTAACTAATCGCATAATTTTTTTGTTTGTAGGGCATGCCTTCACTTTAGAGTTAATATTGTTTTTACTTCTGTGAAAGAGTACCTGTTGCATTAAGCCTATTATTCTGAGAATCTTTAGAAATACCTGGCGACTGCTTTGATGGTAGTTTATAATGGGATTCCAGGGAAGAATGGAATGTAAATTTGATCACGTTCCCTGTATCTTAAGTGAAACAGTTTTAATCCATGTTTGATAAAGCTGAAGAATCTCTCATTAGAATGTAAATAAGAGATTTCCTACAAGGAGAATGGAGGAGAGAATTCATCAGAGAAATTATCTTCTGCTCCTAAGAAAGGAAAAGGAATGATTATGGAACAGTCACCAACTGGGACATACATGCTGAACAGTGAAAGATTCCATTCCATTCTTTAAAATCTTTGCTGTTACTGGCTTATTGCTAATGAATGGTTAATTTTTTTAATTGAAGCACTTGCAACATTTTTTATTTTTCACAAGCAAACTATTCAGAAGCCACTTTATGGGAGTGGTACAAGGCAATGCTTAAAGAATGCGTGGATAGATATCAAAACATTAACTATTACAGATGAAGGAACCAGGCCTTTTGGTCAATCATTGGTTAAATCAAGTGTCCTCTGTTGAGCAACATGCAACAGGAGAAGTTCTCTCTTAAGAAGGCTTCCTATCCTACTCATTAAAGTTTGGAGCCTTGGTGTTGGATGATGGATAATGAAATATTCTTTGGCTGGCTTATTCTATGTGAGAAAGTACGACCAGTAGTTTCTCAATTAAAACCTGAGTTACTTTCAAGTTATGATGGTGCACAGTATTTTAACTGCACATAAGCCCCAGGGTAAGACTACTGGAGTTTCAGGTTTTTCTGGAATATAAGAATGATTGCTGGATTCATTATCATTTGAGAGTGGTATATTCACTCTTGATCAGATTCACGACAACAAAATGGACTCGTATATTCTTGCCAGGTTTGGATAAATGAGTGGTTTATTAATGAAAGTATGAGGTACGCACGACGGATCTAGGTGGCACATTTTATATAGAGAGGCTTGATTTTGATAGGGGTTGTAACATCCTAGTTTACTGGGCAGTTAATCTCATTTAACTTGGAAATTAATTTCATTAATGAAAGAGAATTCAAGAGCTCGTAGATGAAATGAACTAGAGAGAAAGAGCACGAAAGAGAGGGAGCTCGAGAGAAGTCGAGAAGAAGGAAAAGTCAAGGAGAAGAAGAGAAGGGAGTTTGAGAAGGATAGAGAAGGAAAAGAGAGAAAGAATAAGAGAAAAAAAGAAGAAGACATAGATACAAAAGGAGGAGATAGAAGAAGAAGCAACAACGAGAGTAGCTGTGTAAGAAGAGAAAAAGACACAAAGAGGCTTAGAGGAAAAAGGGTAAGGAATGAGCATGCTCTATAGGAGTAAGAACATAATAGAGTAAGCATTGAAGGAGAAGAGGATAGAGAATTGAGGAAGGAAAATACTGTGTGAAAAGGCCATGTGGAAGAAATTTGCAGCAAGGGAATTCTTTGTACTTCCAGGTGAAAAGATTGTTTTTTATGATTAATTGAGTGAGGTGATTGTAAGGCCTAACTGAGATATAGACCAACAGGATTAGTGAGGTTGAGTGACGAGAGCTTGAATGGCCTAAGAACCCAAGTGTAAATTGAGTGATGAAGAAGACCCTTTGAGGTAACAACTGTAAATTTGTGAATTGATTTGAGTTAATGAAAAGGGCATGAGAGCCTATTGTGAATCTAGAACCTTTGTGTTTATGGTATGTTGTCCGTTGCATTGAGTTGATTCTAGGACCTGTAGAGTCCTGTTTCTTTGTGTGTGTTGGTAACAGAGCATTGTGTTCAGTGGAAAATTTGCAGGGGGTTCCTTCCTCGAGACCTCGTCTGCGTCAAAGAGCTCACTTTGTATTGGAAGGGCACCGTGGCACACAAAATGAGAATGGCCTTGAATTAACAAATTTGAAATTGTTCATGGTTGTCAATTCCAATTCTAATGCCTAAGTATAAGCTATTAAAGTAGATGGTGACTAAATGCAAATCCTTGCTAGTCTTGAATGGAATTTAACCTCACCGAAGATTAGAGACTAGAACTATTGATTATTTCATTAGGTCTTCCCCTTTGTTAGCTTGGTTGTGTTAAACAATAGCAATGCACCTTTTTACACTCTCACCTTGTTAGCTTGCTACAATGTTTCCAAGGAGCAAGTGGAGGGAGTGGTCCTTACCAAAAAAATCTTGTGAGCAAGCATTTTGTACACATGCATGTGCGTGTGTGTGTTTGTGCACATGTGGCTAGAGCACGCAAGTGTTTGGGAGCCCTTGGTAGCACACTCTTGAAAATGCTCCCAATAAAGAGCGTTTTGGGAGCACATCCTTGAAAGCGCTTTTGCTATGATTCATCTCCAGGGTAGGAGCCTTTAGACAACTTAGAAAATAACTCTATTAGTTGTAGAAGCAATTTTAGAAGGCGAGATCACCAATTCTTCTCTCACTAAGAATTTATAGTGAAATGTTATCACTTCATCCATCCACTTCTAAAACATTTACATAAATATAATTAATAAAACTGATATTTCAAAGAAGCTTGATTTAAGTATGCAATATAAAGATGTTCTATTGAATGTTTCTTGGTTAGTGAGAAAATGTTACTTACCTACATGACAACAAAAAAAGTAGCAACTCAATATGTTGCCAAATAAAAGGAATCAAGTTAAGACTTTTGGAGGGCTTAAGGGTTTAAACAAGCTTGTGGGAAGTATGTTTCAAGTCTAAACTTGCTAGTTATAGGGACATTCCTGTTGTAGTTGATAAATAAGTTTGACTCTTGTTTCGATCTTGTGCCTAGAAGGCATTTGTGATTATCCAAGTTAGACACTACTAGGTAGAAGTCATTAGTTATCTAGGTTAGCACGTATTAGTATTCTCGTACTTGGGTACCTATTTTCAACTATGTTTTCAGCCATGAGATATTATAATCACACCTAGTGATGCCAACTAATAAATAAATGTTAATTACACACAAAATAAGTTATTTGGACATTTTATGAGCTATTTAAATCACAACTTATGGAAGAGAAAACTAATAGTTTAAAATAAAATTTGAGTTTCATGGATAATTCAACATTATTCCTCAATCATGGTTTCTTAAGAGCAAAAGGACTCTCAATTGAAGGAAGCCAAATTATGGATTTTCACAAATAAAAAAGATTTTTTACTATAGTCAAGTAGAAAAATGACCTATATAGTCGACAAAACTAGACATGGCAATGTTTTTTGAAAATGTAAAAGTGGAGTTTCCTTTTGGTTAAGATTAGTAGGTTCAATTTCTATAATTTTTGTTTTTGTAATATCTCATTCACCTACATAGTACATAGTATTGGCCAATGGTTTCCCCACTTACAACTTCTAACAATTAAGAGGATTGATGGGTTTTTCCATATACAACTTTTAACAATCAAGAGGGTCGAGAGAGGATTGACCCTATTTCCAAGTATGTATTTATCCTTATACAAGCCTCACACATAAGTTGGGGAAAAACACCTAGAAGAAATATAAGGCTATTACACTCAAAAGAAGGATTTATTGTACAAATTGAACCCACTTATGGTTGGTAGGCAATATAATATTATTTGGTAAACTTAGTGTGACTTGATGAAGTGAGATGAAAAATATTATTTATTAACATTGGGAGGTGGACTAAACAACTTTAATTTATGGCTTGGCTCACCACCTTTCATTTATTTAGGATACTTATAGCAAAAATATTAGATTGAATTATTGGAACGACATAATTTTGAAATCTAGAACAAGATTGAAAGTTGGAGTTACAAATGCCTTAAATTGGTGGGCAAATTCAATACGATCATGTTACTTACCTATTTCTTAATATTTGGTGTTTGTTGAACTAGTTGGTGTGTTTAGGTAACAAAAATATTTATGCAAAGTTTACTAGGGAATGAAGTAGACTAAATATTATCTATTTGATTAGAAAGAAGTTTGTAGGAGAAAAGAGGGATTGGTATTTAATATATTCCAATATTTAATCTTAGGAACTAAACCCTTTAGGGAGAATGCATAGCGATAAAATGGTTCAATGGACATGTCATCATATTTCCTCTAACACCAAAGTCATTTGAACTTGTTATTTTATTCTTTGTTATTATACTCAAATATCAATAATGTTTAGTTCAACACATTGATGTATTTGACAAACTTTACGTTGACTTGGATGCCTAGTTAGATATGGGACTTGATGTTAGTAGACTTACGTGGATAGACTATGGGATCAACTTAATCGTTCTCACATGCATAGTAGTTATGCTTGTGATTTTTAGATTCACACCTTAGCTACAAATGCTTAGCCAACCAATTGAAGTGTGATTTTGATATATCATGAAGTAAAGTGAAATGTAGATTATGTGACATTCAAATTAGATTAATCCTTCTCACATGCAAAATGGTTATGTTTATGATTTTTAAACTCACACCTTAACCACAAATGCTTAGCCAATCAATTGAAGTGTGATTTTGATATATTATGAAGTGAAGTGAAACACACATTATGTAACATTCAAATTACATTTCATGCATGGAGTAAAAATAATAAAGGTATCACATCACACATGGTTGAAAAGTTGACGTGAAAACACGATCGCTCATTTCATTTCAAATAACAAGGAGGTTGTAGGTCATAGGTTCTAAAATATTTCAAGGATATTCTCTTCTTGCATTTGATAGGTAGGAAAGGGGCATGGGCCTCAACATGGGTCTAGGGCCTTTCCCTTGGTATGTGGGACTTGCCCAAGCCTTCGTTCTTTGGGTAGGGAGCAATTAGATGGCTTGGTTCTTTGCAATTTTGACATAAAAACATTGTGTTTTTGTATAACAATCCTTGATTCCACTGGAATCCTTTCTATTATTACATGATTCTATTGGGAAGCCCCTTTGACAATTTATCTTTAGGTAGATTCGAGTAGAGAGTAAACTACTTTCATCTTTGCTACAATCATAGTGGATATATTATGAAAATCAAACACAAAGAAACCAAGAATACAAAGAGAGATTATTCTTCCATATTTTGAAATGAAGAGAGCAACCTTCTTTTTATAATAATGAGATGACATCAATCATAATTGCTCAAACTTTAAAATGACTTATGTGTACTTTAATACAACATTTAAACATAAAGTGACATAAAAGTCACTGCATGACTTTATAAATATGCCTAAGTCTATAGTTTAGATGACTTTTATATTCCAACACCCTCACTTCATTGTCAATATAGAAAATACACCAACTTCGCTCCTAAATTTTACAATTTTTTTGGACCCAAAGACATGGTGAGAATGTTGGTAGCTTGACCCTGTGTAGAACAACATTGCAACTAAGTTTTCCAGTTTTTACAAGCAATTGGATCAAGTGACAGTGAATGTCAATATGTTTGGTATGCTCTTGAAAGACTAGATTCTTTCCAGCTTAAGAACTCCCCAATTATCACTTTACAATAGGGTAGGCTTCTTTTGTTGGATCTTCATATATGCAAGCATATGTTTGAGCCAGATTGCATCACATGCTCCTTTCACTGTTGCTTTATATTCTTCTCAGGTTTAAAAAATGGAAACATGTTGTTTCTTGTTGCCCTTGTTAACCATGTAACATTTATGGTTGTTGAAAATAACCATAAATGCGCTCTCTAGTGGGGGCTTTGCCTCATAATTTGACTTATTAAAAGAAAACTTTGTTCTATACATGGCACATAGTAAACATTAAGGAAGACTAGCCACTCACCTCCTAAGGTAATTTGTACATTTCCCTTTCCTTCTATTCTTAACTCCCCCCCACCACCAAAAACCATAGATGAAGCATAAGCATCACAGTGAACAAACTAATCAAGTCTATTGGTGAAATGACATGATTCACCAAAATCATTAACCAAGTAGATGACTCTCCATGATTTGCTTGCTTAGCCATGACAACGAAAAGATAAATTTTTATCATTGCACTGAGAGGTGCTCTACAGCCCAGTATGGGGGAGATCTTGTTAGTCAAGTGTTTGTCGAGTAACAAAATAATACAAAGTAAACAAAAAAAAAATAATACAAAGTAAAAAGTAATAAATATTATGTCGGCCATAAACAAAAAAGAATAACACAAAGTAAAAAGTAAATATGAGACTTAAACTAGAGACTTTAGAGCTTAGGATTAGGTGGTAAATATTATGTCGGCCATAAACAAAAAAGAATAATACAAAGTAAAAAGTAAATATGAGACTTAAACTAGAGACTTTACTTTTTACTTTTGAGACTTAAATGGTAGAGAGATGGTGCTATATAGTAACAAAATAATAAAAAATAAACAAAAAATAATAATACAAAGTAAAAAGTAATAAATATTATGTCGACCATAAACAAAAAAGAATAATACAAAGTAAAAAGTAAATATTCAAGGAGAGGTTTGCACCTTGGGAGATTTGATCCCTCTCGGCGCTTGATAGAGCCTAGGATTTGGATCTAGGCTGATACATACTCAAACTCAAGGTTATAAAAATGATTTCCATCCCAACAAAGGCAGCTGTTAGCGCTTGGTTGAGAGCCAAAAGGAGAAGAACACATGTCGGTCGTCTACACCAAAAAGGATTTGGACCCATCTTCGCCCCAATGTGTCATCTTCCTAATGTTTTGTAACATGGGCCTTGTCCTTTTGCTCAGAGACCCCCTGGTTATGCTTTTCATTCCACATCTGCTTTTTGTAAAACTTTGTTTTTATGATCCACCTTTCCACAATAATGTCATTTAAAGATCTTTTGATTACTTGATTTATTGTGTTGCCTTGACTGTTTCTTCCATTGTTCTTTCGAGCAAACTTGCCCTTTCCCTTAAGATTTGTTGCCAGTGCTAGTTCTGAACTTGCCACTTTATTTTCACCATTGAATTGCTTTTTTAACTTGTCTTGCTACAAAAGCTTTGTACATTTCCCATCAAACTTTCATGTCTTTGTCAACAACATTAATATTAAGTGTTTCAATAAAATGTGCAAATGCAACTGGTAAGCTCTTCGGAGTAATTACCACCATGTCTTCTTCTTCCATCTTCAACCCAATGGCATTCAACTATCCTCTAGTATCCTTAATATTTACCAAATGTATATGTTAGCAATTAAACATAAAGTAACTTAAAGTCACAAATTGACTTTATTAATAAGCATAAGTCTATAGTCTAGATGACCTTTATATTCTAACAAGATAAACTCTTCTAGAATATGTATGATCTTACTCAGGTCGATGTTGATGAGATTGATGTTGTTCTTGAGTTAAATCAAGGTGTTTAAGGAGCAATGAAAATGCTTACTTTTTCCCAAAGCCAGGGCCCTTCTTTTAAAATCCTCCACTAATCTTCTTCACTTGAGAACAATGATGCAAAAAGTCTCTTTAAAAAAATCAAACTTCTAGAGGGTAGAGAGGTGAAGTTTTCAATCTTGGCCATCTACCTCCGAAGGGCATGGTGGTGGCTAGGGCCGAGAACCGTAGCTACACTTACCAAGATTCGATTCCATGCATCCTTAAATTACTTAAATTTTGGCTGTAGCCAAAATGGTTAATAACAAATGCAAAATTATGAAAGTTAGGTGTCGTTAGATTGAAATATCACGTGTTAGATTTGAGAAGACCAACTTATAGAGTTCTCTTGTCACTTTGACTATCCATGATGTGCGGACAGATGAACAATATGCATAAGAAAAAATATCTAAAACAATTTAAACCCCTATGGACTACATTATAAAGATAAACAAATCAAGAGAGCACAAATGAGAGAAAGGAGAAGATCTATAGAGGTAAACTCCTAGTGCAGGGGAAATATCCACTTTAAAAGATAACTCTCTATAAAGCACTCTCTAGTATGGAACTCTATGAGATCCACAAACACTACTTGATGCTTAATTGGATTCCAAGGCTTCCTATGCATAAGTGTCCAATGTGAGAAACCCCTTTCCACGATGGATGTGGGATAAACTCACAAGTGAACAATGGCCATAAAAGAGCCAATGATAAGATATTACAACAACTTACAAAGTCTAATTTTGTGCCATTACATGTACACAAATGCCCCAAAAACGATGTTACTACAACTATGATAACACCACTTAGTACTACAACAAATGTGGCCATTAGACAACATTACATTTTAACCTTCCCCCTTAGTGTTGACTAGAGGAACCAATACCCAATTATAGGAAGATGTCATTAGATTAACATCCCCCCTTGATCACAACTTCCCTTGTGCTTGATCAATAGCGAAGATGGACAACTTCGCTTCCATAAGGACTCAGTGAAGACATTAAGTGGTTTGCTTCTTAGTGGGTCAATACTACAAATGAATAATACTATCAACAACTAAATCTCAAGTGTAGTGGGTATCAATGTCAATGTGCTTCATCTTGGAGTGGTACATCATATTGCATGCAAAATAAATGACGCTTTGATTGTCATATCTTAACTTAGTGGGATTGATTTGTATCAATCCAAGCTCCTCAAGAACATGTAGGACCCACACGATGTCCTTTGTTGCTTCTATTATGCTTCATAAGATGAAAACAAGGTGGCTCTCAACTTCCTATTGGACCAGATGATTGAAACAAAACCAAGTTGAAACACATAACCTACAACATATTTATTATTATTAGTATCCCTTCCCTATCAAAATTTGTATAACCAACAAGTGAGATTGTGCCTCATTTAACGTTAAAACACCATAATTAGAAATGCCCTAAAGATATATTAGGATTATCTTCCTTGCTTTCCAAAGGATTTCATGAAGCTTATGCACGAATCTTGAAACCAAATTGATAACAAAGGCGATATTGGGGCTACTATGAGTCAAGTAAATCAAGCTACCACCTAGGTGCCTATAAAGAGTAGCATCAAATAGAGGTGTTGGACACTAGTGAATGAACTTAACTCCACATTGAAATGGTGTAACAATAGGTTTACAATTACTCATATGAAATCATTCAAGTAAATTCAAAGCATACTTAAAAAATGCCATCCTACATATGTCAAACTTGTTAACCAAAAAAAAAATGCAAGGGCCATAGGATGGTCATCTAAAATGTCTGTTTCATATCATTTATCAACTCATGGATCAAAGGAACATTTTTCCTTGTAACAATCAATTCATTTACATAAAGGACAATGATAAGTACACTATCCTTAATGAATTGAGCATACAAATTAGGGTTAGTTTCGTGTATTCTAAAACCACAATTTAAGAAATGTCTCTCAACTTTTTCATACCAAGTCTTGGGTACTTGCTTAAGACCAAACATAGACTTGTTCAATTTGTAGAGTGAATGTGAAGATCCAGAATTAAGAAAATCATGGGGTTGTTGCATATAGATTTATTCACAAAAATCAACCTTCAAGAAAACACTTTTAACCTCAATTTGATGAATTTCCCATGCTAAGGACACGAGTGAAATATTGGTGCAAATTGTGTTCATTTTAGTAATAAGGGCAAAAGTCTCAATGTAGTCAATAGTCTCAATGTAGTCAATACTTTTTTTTGCAAAAATACTTTGGATACTAACCAAGCCTTTTGCTTCTCTCTCTATCCATCTACAATAAACTTGGTTTTGTAGACCCATTTGCATTTGACAAGATTCTTACCTTATGGTAGTGAATTGAATCTCAAGTATCATTCTTTTGAAAGGGAATCAATTCTTCTGCAAAAACTTCTTCCCATTCTGGCTTCCCTTTAGCATCCCCATAAGTAGATGGGTCATTTGTGACCAAAACATTTGACATAAGGACAAATTGTGTTTGAGTTTTCATTTTGTTAGAAGGATCACCAACCTCAAAACTTGCAACTTTTCTTTGCCCAAATAGTAAGTGGCATGCTAATATCGTTTAAACAAGTAAAATTTTTCAAAGACTAGAGAAAATTATTAGAAATAGGAACCATAACCCCTTCATCAATAAATTTATAAGAAGACAAAAAATAAGCAAAATATTTAACAAAATGAAAATTTATATTAACATGTGATTTAAATGAATCAAGAGATGCAATTTTTTTTATAAAACTAAACATCCCTATAAACAAACCCATTTTGAATGGATATGTCAAATATCATCTAGGCCTTTGAGTCCTCACTACAACCAATAAAGCTACATTTATGTGACTTAGGCTCTAATTATTTTGTTTTCTCATTTGGAATATAAACCCAACATATTGCATTTGAAAACATTAAAAAAACTTGTAATCAGGTTGATAAACATGTTAAACATAAAATATATTATTAATATCAACATCTTAAAGCTACATTTATGTGGCTTAAGCTCTATTTATTTCCTTTTTCTCATTTGGAATATGAACCCAACACATTGCATTTGAAAATATTGAAAAAACTTATAACCATGTTGATAAGCATGTTAGACATAAAATAAATTATTAATATCTTATTGACATGACATACACCTTTCAATCCACCACTACGAACATCAACATTCCTTGAACATAGCATTAAAAGGTGGCTACCATCACAAAACAAATTTTTTTTTGACCCCTATGCTAAGCTTTCTCATAGAAAGTAAACAAGGTAGGATTACGAGTGATATGGTGAGGGGCCTCTAAATCCCATATTAGAGTATAGAAGGAAGATGACTCTAACTAGGATGGGTAGAAAAGACAAAGAGTGCAACCTTTTTATCTCTTGAAGTTGAAGTTTCTTTTACTCCATTTTTGCAAGCTCTTTATGCCTCTTATAGCAAATCTTGTTTGCATGATTATATTTGCCACAATTTTTATGTGGAAATTCCTACTCAATTTGGAGTTTAGAAATTTCACCTCTTAACTAAAGGGTTCATAGATATTAACCTTGTGAATTTTCATCCTTATGGATGTGATGAAATATAAACAAAAAAACAACAACAACAAACAAAATTTTAACCCTTATCAACCCAATTATCTTGGTAATCTAAGAGAAACTATATCAACGTGTTGTAGTAAGTTTCAATCCTCTAGGACAATCTTATCATGCATCCAAGAGATCTGCAAACACTTACTCCAAATGTAAAATGAAATTTTGTATTTTTCAATTATAATGTTAAATTACTTAACATAATTACCACCAACTTATGTCAAATCAACAAGACATATAGAGCTATAAATTACAAACCATGAAGAATATATATGGCTGAAAATCAAATATGCAAAAGTATTGGACAACTAAAAACTTCAATAATATGTATAAAGATGAAGTTCATGTACATGCCATAGCCTTGTCATAGGTTAGTAGAATACAATAGCTCTTCAAAACCCTATCACAACCAAGGAGATCCAACAAAGATTAATCACTCAAGCATGTCCTCCAAGGAAAGTCATCTCCTCTTCTTCTTCTCTTCATCAAGTTCAACTTAGGGTTTCCTTTGAAAAACCTAATCTCCAAATCTCTAAGGGATGAGACTTTAACCCTAGTTTTCAAGATGCTACAACAAGATCAAGAAGCCTTAGTGACTCCAAGAGAGAGAGAAATACAATACTATAGAAGAGCCAAGAGAGAGTCCTCTTGATCACCATCTCTTCACAAGAATGAACAAGATAAATAAGTGAGTGAAGGACTCTCTCCTTCCTCTATATATATATGATAGGTAAGGGAGGCCAATAATCCATTTGTGAGTCAATGCCCTTACAAGAAACCTACAATAATAACATGTAGGCTCACACATCCAGAGCACCACACTCCAAGAGTACGCATGTCAAGCTCCAAGGTGATGTCATCCACAAGCAAGGCTCTAAATGCATGGGAGCTCAACGAGGTGTGTTCAACGCTCCTATTGTTAGTATATGAATCCAATATCCAAATGTCCAATATTGTTCCTGTAGAGCTCTCAACTAGGCTCACGTGTTTCTTGCATGCATTGGGTGTGGGGGGTGGAGCTCTTGAGGAAAAAATTTCTAAACCCTTCTAGTGTATTTTGTCTCTTTCTTGAACCCTATTATGTTTTGTATAAAAGAGAAGTGACCTCTGGCGTTGTAATACAAGAGAGATAGAACAAAGTGTTGCAAGTGTTTAGTCAAGTAATAATAAAAGATTGAAGCTTCCATTTCCCTATGGTTTTGCCTACATATAGCATGGTTTCCATGTAAATCTCATTTTCTATTGTTATTGTTGTTTGCTTTTGTTTTTATATTTTTTTAACATCTGGTATCAGAGCACGAAAAACATGTAGGCATAGGGTTTTTTTCAAGTGGGAGCTGCAACAATGATAGGAGGTTTAATTAAGTTTGATATAGAGAAGTTTGATGGCCATAATTTCTCCCTATGGAAGATGAAGCTTGAGGATTTGTTGTTTTAAATAGACCAAGCCCTATCCTTGGAAGAGGTTGCAAAATAATTGAGCGACATGATAGATGGGGATTGGATAAAACTGGATAAAATATAGTTTCTACAATTCCTCTTTGCCTAATAGACTCGCTCTCGTTCAATGTTGTTGAAGAAAAGGCTGCAAAAGTCCTTTGGGATAAAATTGGGAAGTTATATGCGACTAAATCGACAACAAATAGGGTTTTCTTGAAAAAACAACTTTATCGTTTGATGATGAATGAGGGTTCAATTGTCAGAGACCATTTGAATGAGTTAAATATCCTAATTAGCAATTTTCTCTCAATTGGTGTAAAAGTGGAGGATGAGGCATAACGATTATTTTACTATGTTCCCTCCCATATACTTGGGATTATATGGTGGTGACCATCACCAACTCATCATTAGGAACTCTAAAATTTGATGATGTGGTCGCTGTTTTACTGGAGAAGAGTTGTGGTGAAAATTATCTCTGGATTCCTCTACCAGTGAAGCCCTATCTGTGAGAGGGTGATCTAGTGAAAAGGGTAAACAAGGGAGATCAAAGTTCATATCCATGTCCAGAGGACGCAAGAAAGGGAAGTGCTGGAATTGTGGGAAACCAGGGCACTCGAGGAAGGACTGTTGGTATGTGAAGAAGGAAAATAAGGATGAAAACCCATATCAACCTTCAGTTGAAGCTAGTACAATAGATTTAGAAGAGATGACAACACATGAGACTTTCTATCTTAGTAACATAAAATCTCTATTATATGCTTGGGTTTTGGACTCAGGTACATCTTTCCACATGTCCTCACATAGAGATTGGTTTGTCATATATTAGACCTATAGTGGTTGAATGGTCTACTTGGGTGATGATCATCCTTTAAAACTGATAGGAAGAGGGGACATTAAGATCAAGTTTGAAAATGGAAGAGAAAGGAAGTCGTGTGATGTACGATAAGTACCTGATCTACGGAAGAATTTGCTTTCAATCAAGATGATGTTTAAGTTGAGGTATTCTACAACCTTTGGTGATAGTCGATGCAACATTACCAAAGGATGTCTCATAGTAGCAAAAGGAGAATCTTATGTGACCCTCTATCATTTATGCGGTGATATTGTAACAAATCATGCAACATCAACAAAATCAAGAAATGTTCTGGATGTAGTGATGTTGTGGCAACAATGACTTGGACATATGAGTGAAAAATGCTTGAAAAATATGCATGATTGATGTTTGCTTTCTAATATTAAGTCTTATGAATTAGACTTCTGTGAGCACTTTATTTTTGGTAAATAGAAGAGAGTTTGTTTTACTGCAAGCTCTGGTAAAAGTTGTAATATTTTGCAACTTATTCATTCTAATATGTTTGGACCAGTTCCCACTCTATCTATAAATGGTGCTAGATATTTTTTGACTTATATAGATGATTATTCTAGAAGAGTGTGGGTGTATTTTCTGAAAAAAAATTTAGAAGCATTCGAGAAATTTAAAGAGTTCATGGAACGAATAAAGAAAATTTTGGGCAAGTAGATTTTATGTTTTAGATCTGATAATGGAGGAGAATATTGCTTCAAGGAATTTGATCAATTTTGTATGCAAAAAGGAATTAAGCACCAGAATACATATACACCACAACAAAATGGCATGGCTTAGCGAATGAATCACACAATCATGGAACATGCAAGAAGTATGCTCAATGCATGTAGGTTGGATAATGGATTCTATGTAGAGGATGTTAATACAACTGCATATCTCCTTAATATATTACCTACAATTGCATTGGATGAAAATATTCTAGAGGAGGTTTGGTGTGGTAAGCTAGCTGATTATTCTCATTTGCGTATTTTTGGCTTTAATGCATTTGTCCATGTGCCTAAAGAAAAGAGGTCCAAGCTCGAACCAAAGTCAAGGAAATGAATTTTTATTGTTTTTTATAATACAATAAAGGAATATATATTGTGGGATCCTACTGACCAAAAGCTAATCAATAGCTAGGAGGTTATTTTTAATGAAAAATCCATGCAAAGAAAGGAGGTAGAACAATCACATGAGATTTTACCACTTGAACTAGAAATGAGTGAAGATAAAAATGATTTGATTAGCTTGAATAATATTGATTCCAACATCCACAAATAAGAATATATACACATCCCAAGAGACGTCCAAAAAGGATTTCTCTTGATTTTTAGTCTTCTTTTTCTTTATTAACAAATGATGGTGAACCTAGTTCATTTTAGGAAGCTATAGAATCTAGTATTGCAAATAAATGGATGAAATCCATGGATGAAAAAATGAAATCATTAAACAACAATGAAACATGGGACCTTGTGGATCTCCACCAAGAAGAAAATTTGTTGGGAATAAGTGGGTACTGTATAAAGTAAAGAAGAACAATGATGGGTTCCTAGAACGTTATAAACTTTGCTTGGTAGCAAAAGGCTATGTGCGTCAGGTATAGATTTTAATGAAATCTTTTCTCTATTTTTGAAACTTACTACTGTAAGGGTTTTACTTTCACTTCTAGCAGCACATGATTTAGAGATGGAACATTAGCCTGAGACCTTTCTTGTATGGTGACCTTGATGAAGAAATTTATATGGATTAGCCCGAGACCTATAAAGAAAGAGGCAAAGAAAATTTGGTTTGCAGACTCAAGAAATATATGTATGGATTGAAACAAGTGCCAAGGATGTGGCACAAAAATTTTTACACCTTCATCAAAAGCCAAGTTTTTAGTAGAAGTGAAGCTGAGCATTGTGCATATTATAAGAGGTTTGATGAGGGTAGTTATTTTATATTGTTGTTGTATGTTGATGATATGTTGGTTGCAAACCCCAACATGAAAAAAATGATCGATCTTAAGCTTTAGTTGGCTAGGACATTTAAAATGAAGGATTTAGGAGCAACAAATCAAATTCTAGGGATGAAGATACATAGGGACATAACATGTAGGAAGATTTTGCCGCGCTTCAATATGCAGAATGCAAAACCAGTTAGCAGTCCACTTCCTACACACTCCAAGTTGTATTTCAAACAATGTCCTAGCACAAAGGTAGAGAATACAAGCATGTCTCATCATGCATTGTATTCATTAGCAGTAGGGAACCTCATGTTCGCCATGGTGATCACCAAATCAGATATTGCTCAAGTATTAGGAGTTTTTATTCAGTTCATGTAGAATCTTGGTAAGGAGCATTGAAATGTTATGAAGTGGATACTCAAATATTTAATCAGCACTTCAAACACTTTTATTTGCTACAGATCGAAATAATTACTAATTAAAGGATTTACAAATTCCGATTTTGGTGGAGAGAGAGATGGATGGAAGTCTACTATAGGATATACTTTCACTCTTGCTAGTGGAGCTGTAAGTTGGACATCTAAGCTGCATCCAATTGTGGCTTTATCAACCATTGAAGCAGAATATGTGGAAGCAATTGAGGCTTGCAAAGGGGAAATATGGATGGAGTGGTTGATAGATGAATTCAAGATGATACAGGGGGAGATCACTTTGCACTGTTATAGTCAAAGTGTTATTCACTTAATGAAGAATCCAACATTTCATGATTGCGTGAAGCATATTGATATTAAGAACCATTTCATAAGAAAAGTGGTGGAAGAAGGTAGGATCTTGTTGGAAAAAATGATACTGATGAGAATATTGTAGATATCGTTATGAATCCAATCAGGGAAGAGAACTTTGAATGGTGCAATTTTTTTTGGGCTTGTTGAAAATGTAATGAAGGAAACATTTGGCAATGACATGTGGGTGGCAAAAATTGGCAAGGAACTTCCTGTATATTGAATTCAAGTGGGAGAATATTAGGAGATGAATCCAATATCCAAATCTGCAATATTTTTCATGTAGATCTCTTGACTAAGCCCGTGCATTGCTTTTATGTGCCGGGAAAATGGGGGGTGAAAGGGGGTCTTCCAGGCCCACTCTGGACGTGCAAGGGCGGAGCCCCCAAGACGGAAGTTTCTAGACCCTTCTAGTGTATTTTGGTTCCTTTTGGAACCTTCGTATGTTTGTATAAAAGGGGAGTGACCCCTCAACATTGTAATACAAGAGAGATAGAAGAAAGCATTGTAAATGTTTTGTCGAGTAATTATAAAAGATCAAAGATTCCATTGCCTCGCGGTTTTACCTATATATAGCAGGGTTTCCATGTAAATCTCGTGTTTTATGGATATTGTTGTTTGCTTCTATTTTTATATTTTTCTAGAACCTATCATCCTCCAAAGGCTCTATTATTCCTCCTAATCCATGTACTCCACTGAGTCCACTCCCTTTACATGAACACTGTCATAATCTAGGCAAAGTTGAGCTAACTTTGAGTCTCCATGCAAGCAACACAACTACCATATGCTATCTAGGGACCAATTCCATATTGCGAGATGCAAAACACTCCTCCTAAATGGGGCATTCTCCAAACAACTAATCATCTCCATGTGACAATCATGTAGAAATCCACCCAAGATGACAAGAGACCTATACATCCCTACAGAAGAATGCTAAGAAACCACCCAAATGAGGTCTATTGGATACCCCATCTTATGGGATTATGGTCAATTTGTAAATTTTGTAAATATTAGACTATTTAGGTTGTATTTCCAGTTACCGAATAATAAACTAAAGATTCATTGAGAGGTCTAAAGGACCAAAGCTTGTTTCTCCATGTATTTATATGGCATTCATGTTAATGCAACTTAGAGGTGAAAACATGGAGTTGGGTAACACTTTTGCCTTTTTGTTTTGACAAACAAAACTACAAAATTTTACGTTTTTCAATTTCAACCCCTTTAAACCCATATGTCCCTTCGGAATTTCATCTTAAAGTTAGCAAAAGAATTTTAGAGAATTGTATTAGCTTTGTACTCATATTTTTAATTTTTTTTTACACATAGTGCGATAAATTTTAGGGGCACCAATGACATATACTTTAAAATTTTAGGTATGTATAATCAGTGACCTGCGTACCCCTTGTATATTTGAGATATGGCTATTCATTTTAGGGGAAAATGTATGCTCATAATATACACAGATTGCACTTGGGAATGACTATATTTTGAGGTTTTTCAAACTTCAACACTATTTTTTATTATTGATCGAAATAACATACGTTAAATAAAAGGAACATCCCTATGATTATTTATATTTTTTAAGTGTTGTCATTTTGACGATATTGAATTTTCATTGTAACCAATTTTTAGTTTAGTAAAATTCTTAATGATAAAGTTTAGAAAAAAATAGTAATCCTTAATGAAAATCATAAATTCTCGTACCATGAAAAACTAGATTCAAAGATGAATCTATTGGAATAAAATGAGAAATAATTCCAATAGTTTGCAAGGTTTCGACCTAGTTAAAGTGATAGGTTCTTGAAAGTTGCAGAAAAACCGTTTGTTTTTGTTGACTAGAACTCTAGGGTGAGAGTTTGATAAATTGTCATATGAGAGTTTTTAAAACTCTCATTTGAGATTTTTTTAAAATACGATGATGTCATTGGATAAAAGTCTCAGCCGAGAGTTTGATATACTATCATCCAAGAGTTTCTAAACTCTCAGCTGAGAATTTAAAATCTCAGCCGAGAGTTTATGTTGATTTTTTCCACCCGTTCTCTCTTGCATGCTTCTTTTCCCCTCCGCTCCTCAATCAAAAAAGTGTTACCCAACTTTGTATTTTTAATCAAAGGAATCTAAACATTGGAGTTATCACAAGCTTTCCAATTGGTACCAGAGCACTTATTTTGTCATAACTTTACGATCCATTTCCAGAACCATCCTACCTTAGTCTACCTACTATTAGAGCTGTTTACTGCTTCCTTTTTTCCATATCGTTTCCTTTGAACCATATTATTTGCCTCTCTGCAAACCTGGGCATTGAGATGTTACATGTCATGTTCCCATTCATCATTTCAACCATAGGAGGGGGGATTTATGAGTTTCATGCTTATAAATTTTGCTCCATGGGACATAATTTGAATTTATAAATAATAAATGTATGAAAAAATTAATAAATGTAAAACACGATAGAAATATAACTCTATCCATGCATGCATCATGCATAAAAAAGCATAACTATCACATGAAGAAAATAAAATCATTCCACATTCATATACAAAGAGAATACTTATCTTTTAACAAAAATGATCCAAACAACTAGCTGTGTAAGAGCAATTTTCCACCCAGCCGTAGGTATTAGCTATAGATACCACCCCCAGGTTGGGCTATGAGGCTACCGGGGCAAAGGATACACCTACATGCTTCTCTCTCATCCCACAACCCATTTACTCTCATGCTTATCCAAAATAACCACCTATGAGCATTTACAAGGATTTCACTCAGTCATCCCAGCCATGACACTCTTTTCTACTGCCCCACACAACACAAGGAAGGAATTTCCCTTCACTGGTCCACAGTTCCCTCAGGAAAGTCAACCCTTACAGTTCTTACCATTGTGTGTAGAAAGAGTCCAACCTGCTGTATGCTATTGGCGAACCACTTGTAACACTAATTCATGGCTTCTCAAGCATTTAGGAGTAGTAAAACGCAATGGGTAAAGGTTCCTACATTTCCTATCCTCTATGTTATCCAACAACCATCTCTTTTCTCTAATGTCTACAATTTCCTCCATAATTTGAATTTCTAGTTATTTCATAGTTTGGTAACAGTAATGGCAATGGAATGAACAATGGGGAAAAAAATCTACGTAGTGTAAAATGTAAATGAGAATGAGTGGTATATTCCAAAGGAGATGAGAGGATGGTGAAAATACACCTGACATAACTTCTGATTATAGAAAAAATGACTCTTACAACTATCCGAGAAGTATATGCATCCCATGCTTACATAATTACATGAGGAGACTTTTCCCACCAACCTCACACATGTATTCAATAATTGGATTTAATAAGTCAAAAGGAGGTTATTGTATCATTTAAGGAATATGGAAACAAAATGACAAGTTGTAAGGTTGAGTAGCCCTCCTTTCCTCTTCCCCTCTAGTGGAATCATATCCCCTCTAGATATCTTTACACAACCATGTTGGACCGTTTTATTAATTTTTTAACATAATATTTACATAGATTTCAATTTAGCATGACAAGCCAACCACATGGTTCATATAGAAATATTTACATTATACATGTCTATCTATTCACTAATCGAGCCTTAGCCTTAAGCTTTGCACTAGGAATCCATACTAGCATATTTCCATCATTTACATAATTTGATTTAGTACATTCCAAGTCAAAACTGAGGGTATTACAATCCTATCCCCCTGGGAATATCACAGTCCTCGGTGTTCCTCAAAATCATAACAAAAATGGATATGCCTCTCTCATGGCATCCTCCAACTCCCAAGTAGCCTCATCGAGACCAAAGTGCTTCCACTACACCTTTACCTATTCAATGGCTCGGTTCTAAAGCAATGTTACCTTCTTGTTGATGATGCATAGTGGCTCTGTTTGAAACTCTACCTCGGGTTCCACCTGGATCACATCCCAATAAATCACATGGTTAGGATCAAGTACATATTTCTTAAGCAAAGAAACATGAAAAACATTATGAGCTTTAGTGTTATCAAGCACTGCAATTTTATATACAATTGGCTCTATCCTCTCAAGCACTTCAAATGGCCCACAATATATTGGTGATAGCTTGGCATAAATTTCAAGATTCAAGGAATTCTTCCTTGGCTTCAATCGGAGGTAAACATGATCCCAACATTGAATCCCCTATGCATTTGATTCTTATCTACATATCTATTATATCTATCTTGGGTTGCATTCAATTTTTTCCTTTATCATTCTTGGCTCATAAAATACCATATGATTGTCTTGTAGGAGAGCTCCTCCAATTCCTTATTTACATGTATCTACACACACCTCAAAATCATTTTCTGGATTTGCAATTTTCAAAATTGGAGCACTTGTAAGAAGCTTCTTCAAAACCTGGAATCTTTCTTTACGTTTTTGCGTCCACTCAAATGTTATTTATTTATTTTGCAAAGAAGTGGTGAGGTGTGAAACCTTGGAGAATCCTTCAATGAAACTTCTATAGTAACCAGTAAGACCCATAAAATATCTTACCTTTGTCACATTCTTTGGAGTTGTCCAATTCATAACGGCCTCAATAATTTTCGGATCCATTGATATTCCTTCCTTTGAAATAATGTGATCCAAATAATGAATTTACTTTTAATAGAAATCACATTTTATTAGACTTTGCATACAAGTGATGATCCTTTAGCTCTTGCAAATCCATTCTCAAATGTTCTTTATGTCCTGTTCATTCTTGGAATAAATAAGAATTCCATACAGAAAAATAAGAACAAACTTGTCCAAATACTTGTTGAAAACACTATTCATGAGACACATGAATGTAGTTGGTGCATTTATGAGAGCAAATGGCACCACCACAAACTCATATTGTCCATACCTTGTTTTGAAGGTTGTCTTATGGAAGTATTCTTCCTTTATTACGAATTAATGGTGACCAGATCTCAAATATATCTTTGAAAATACCTTGGACCCTTTGATTTTATCAAATAGGTCATCAATTTGAGGTAATGGGTACTTTCTCTTCACTGTAAATTTAATAAATTGTATGTAATCAATACATAACCTAAGATTTCCGTATTTATTTTTCACAAATAACACAAGTGCTCCCTATGGAGACACACTAGGTTGAATGTATTTATCTTCCAATAACTCTTGCAATTGCATTTTCAGCTCTAGCAATTCTTGGGTACTCATTCTATAAGGTGTCTTGAACACTGGTGCCGCTCCTGGCACAAAATCAATCATGGAATAAATATATCTATTTAAAGGAAGTCCTAGCACTTCATTGGGAAACACATCCCTGGATTCTTGCAACACATTATAGTCCTCCAACCTGAGAACTTCATTTTCTATTATACCCAATACATGGGCTGCATACAGTTGGAAACATTTTCTAAAATACTTCTTCAACTACACGGAAAAAAATTGGCTAATAGAAACCACATTGGGAAATCCCTTTACTATCCTTGGGATGCCTTGTTTTAGCAATCAAATTTAACTTCATGTGCTTCCAACCAATCCATTCCAGTGAGGACATCAGAGGAACCAAGTGACAAAATATTCATATTTTCCCATGTGAAGAGTCCATCCATTTCCAATGGACATTTCTCCACCACTTCACTAACTTTCCTCTTGGTTCCAGTGACTAGTTGGGCCAACCATGGCTTACTATGCTTTGTTTTCTCAAAAGAACACCTCTCAACAATTTTAGGAGTGATATAACTGTAAGTAGATCCAAGGTCAATTAAAATAGAAATGGATTGCTTAGCAGTCTTATCTTCAACCTCAGCCACAACCGATTGATGATTTGATTGGAGGTCCTCTAGTGCAACATATATTCTAGGGATGGTCCTTTCCACCTCACCCATAGTTTCAACCTCTTGGATGTTGTGAACATGCTTGGTACTCCCACTCTGATGTGGAAAATTTCAAAGTAAATGGTGCTCTCCACATCTCTAACATTGAAGTGGCTCTCTTGGCTTATTTTCCATCATCTAGCTTTCTATAGTCATGCCCTGTGGTAGTTTTCTTTGCCAATTTATGAAATGAGGAGGCTTGGATCCCGTCTTTCTTTGGTCAAACTTCTCATTTTTCTTGTCCTTACATGCCTTATGGAATTTTGGCCTACTTTTGTTTTGATTATAAAAATATTTCGTCTTCCTTGTGGTTTCATTTAGAGTTTGAGGTTCATCAAATTCAATTCTATCCTTGTATGATTGACGTAATCCACTTAGAAAATGTTGAATTTTGACCTTTTCATCTCTAATTATTCAACATACCTCAATCGCTCAAAGAATTTATTAACATATCCATCCATGGTCATTTGTCCCAATTGTATTTTGGACTTTTATCCTATGAATAGGGAGAGGTCACCAACATACTGAATAAATAGAAATTGACCTTAATGACTCTATCTACATGTTTAGGAGATTCACAATCATGCATCAAACCACTTAGAAGAATCTTAACGAGCAAATATAGGATGGAGAAGAGATTATCAGGAAGAGGAGTATACATTTTTCGAAGGTTGATTCTAGCTGCTTCTTCACCTCTTTTCTAGATTTGCTCCTTACTTCCCAATTCCAACCTGCAAAACAAACAAAACCACCTTCCTCAAACACATTTGATGACAACAAATAATCTAAATAACTTGAAATGTGAATAGAACATAAAAAATTTCAACATAAGCAATGAATCATTCTTCAAATCAATGATCAATAGATGAAACACATGTTTGGGGAAGGGAAATATGCCAAGTTTCAATTATGAGAATGAAACAAGTACAAATCATACCTTCTCAATGCTAGGGCGCACCTTACCAAATCCAAAGATCTTGTCTCTCTACTCTTGCACTCCAACCGTCCCACTCCGATCTACCGTTTGTATATAGGGGTGAAGTCACTTGAGGGTAGTAAATTCCACATTTAGGGATATATGGATCAACAACATGGGCTACTGATGTGGATGGGAATGAGGGGTGTGATGATGAGTGATTCTAATAGTATTATCATGCTATATTAGGTGTCCTCCTCTTGGACTATATCATCTCCTTTTAATTTTGATGGAGATAGTTTCCAAGTGGTTTAGGGAGTTACAATCGAGCAATTGGTTTGAAAAAATTTCATAACTCCCTATTTTCAAATTTTTATATTTTTTTCATGGAATTATGGGGATATCGTGTCCTATCTGAAGGTAATATGCGGTGATCCATGCCTTGCTAATGTGAAAGGTGCGAATGGGAATTTTTTGATGTTTTCGTGCTTAATTGGTCAAGGGCAATGTGCAAATGATTCATGCCTTGCTAGCATGCAAGCCACGAATTTTCTCCCATTATGGTTGCAACTTTTGAGAATGAAGGGAATGGTTCTAGGATATCACTTTGAATGCTTAGGGCCATCATTAGGGATTAAATCATGGGCTCTTCCATCCATAAGTGCCCTTTTTTGTGAACAAACAATGGCACTTAAGTGCCATATTTTGAATTGTCGACATGGACATAGAAGTGTCGATTTGAGTTATAACGCTAATTTCAACTCATCGAACTCTTTAATTTTGTCATCATAGTACCTATCTGAGAGGTTCTTTTGCTTGAAGTTATTTTTGAATTGCTTCCACACAATATTCCTTTCATTGATCCTCTTGACTTTTCTAAGGTGATCCCACCATATAGAGACTCTTCCATTCAAATTAAATATAGCCACCCTTTCCTTCATGTTCTTGGAGTGGTCATGGACTTGGAAATAATTCCCCATCCCAAGAATCCAAGCCTCAACTCCTTGACCATATTTTACTTCACCATCAAAAGTGGGAGGTTTCGATTTCCAAAATTCCCCATGTGAATTGTTCTTGAAAGGACTCTTCCTCTTATTCGTATGAGATGAAGAGATTGAATCTTCAGTGTAGTCTTTAGAGGCATATAAATCACTAGAATAGAATTCCGGAGTCTATGCCCTATCTCTAGAAACCCTTCTTAAGCTATGGTACCTCTTGTGATAATTCCTCCTTGAGATACTCCCACCATTTTCCTCATTTCCCGAGTGCTTCCCATGGTGAATATTGCTCTAAATTTTTGTTAAGATTTGGATCATGGTTGCGTTCAACTGGTTGTGTTCTTCTTGAGCTCAGATAAACCTCTCATTATCTTCTCTTCAACTTTGCAATTCCACTCTTAGAATGTTCATAATTTATACAATATATAGGGGAGTTACTTGATTTTTAAGGCCTTTAGATTTTATCTGTACATTATCAACATGTATATTTTCTTCTATGGCATCTGTTTCAGCTGCATAAGGATTCTATGCATCATCCATGATAATGGTTTTCTTAGCCCAACCAAGATCAAGGATTTCCAAATTATACTATACTGAATATTGACCCTTAACTGTCCTTGATATGATATTGTATATGCAAAAGTGTTCACATAAGCACACTTTTTAGCTTCAATACAATCTTAGAAAGTCATAAAATTAATTTTCATGCATTTTGGGAACTAACCATATTGACAATTTTTGTCAAATTATGGTTATAGGCACTTTTCTATTCAATTTTTAAAAATATCTGAATCACTCTTAGAGTCTGATTGTGCACATATATTCCCATTATTAAAGCAAATTTTGGGTCTAAAATGGGCCTCATAAGAATAAGAACCACCTCATAAGAAAACGAGCCACCTCATAAGAAAAAGAGCCATTGAATTCAAGAACCAATAGAATTTCAAGAGAAGAGTCAACCATAATGGTTGACATGGCATATTTGACCTTAAAAAAACTACTTTTTAAATTCATATTTTCAACATATATCCATGTTGTTTTACTCAAATTTCAAGTGGGAGCACTCGTTGGATACAAAATTAAATTTTGCATCCAATGAGTACCCTCAAAGTAACACATTTTTTTGATGTATTTCTCATTTTTTGTGGGGATGAGTACCTCAAAAGTATGTAGCGTGGGTACTCGTTGGATTCATAATTTAATTTTGCATCCAATGAGTGTTCCCGCTCGAAATTTGAGTAAAACAACATGGAGATATGTTGAAAATACGAAGGAAAAAGGTAGTTTTTTTCTCTTTTCCTCCAAAATTCATAAATATAATTTTCCTTAGGAGGCCCATTTTAGACCTCAATTTTTCTCTAATGATGGATAGGCTTTGCAATGACTAACTATGCCCATTTCTGATTTCTAGGCAAAAAGTTACAACCTTTCAAAATTGCCAATTTCGCCCAATTCTGCACTTTTCCTGTAGGCGCATTTAGATTTAGAGACCAAATTCAACCACATGTAGAAGAAATATAGGGAGAACTCAAAATGTTTTTCTATCAGGTGTGGATAATATTGCTGACAATGATTATTCAACAACTTTAAGATCCCTTAGCCAATGCTCTAGTCACTTTGTATAATTTTTTGGAAATGACTACTTTTAACTTTTGCATCTTCTTTGGACTTAATTTATTTAAAAAAAATGCTATCTCCCAAACTAATAATTTATGGAAAAACTTCCTCTAATCAAAGTTTTATTTTTATTTTTTATGAGTAGGTAAAATGTCGAGTTCATATATTTTTTTGGTTTCGACATCTAGGGTCACTTTTACCTCTTCCAAGTTTTCCAAAATAACACTTCCGCATGCCCAAATAGTGGATTTTGGTCTTCATTTGCACCTAGGATTCACACCTTTTGTAATTTGGCCATAAGACACTTGAATTATCAGCGTTCCTAGACTACAACTACATCCTAACAATTTTGCTCCCAACAGGGCTCCCATTAGGTCACTGGGTGCTGGCATTTAAAGATCACTATTTCAACTTTTTTATAAAAATAGAGTAGAATGGGCCGATGCCTCTCACTGGAAATTATGTATCCTTCCTCAATGGAGTCAAAATGCCATAGGTTTCATTGAATTTTGAGCTAAAATTCTCCTGTTATGGCCAAATCGAGTTTTGTGTTTCAAACTTATTTTTTTAAAGATTTCCTATACTACTGACATGGAGTCTTGCAAACATGGAAATACACGTGGCAGGTGACACATTATCATACCCCACATAAAACATATGTGGAATCTCTTGGTTCCACCATGTCATATTCTCGACAACCCCTCTACCCATGTCATCGCAACCCTATTTCTTTTACCATAAATGGTTTCTGGTTAACGATATGTGGTTTCTTGACACCAAATTTCTCCTTTGCATGGGTCATCACACATGCGAACCATCCTCCCCGTGAATGGTTTATATTTGTCCCTCCTATGGGCCTACACTAAATCTTATCCATTCACAAAAGTACCCCTCTAGATAAGGTACAATCATATTTTCACACGCAAACAATCACGATTGCATGCCCACATATGCTTGATGAATATGAGCCATCTACGTGCATGTACACCTGGTTAATGTATGGGAACATCTAGTCGCATGAATGGTGTAAATCATTATATTCCAACTTGCTTGATGAATTTGAGCCATATATGTGCATGTACCTCTGGTTAATATACAAGCACCTTTGGTTGCGCGAATGGTGTAGATATAATGACAAAAATTGCTTCAATTGATATAGGCCATTTTCAGTAGACCACCATCTGACCCCGTCCGCTAATATTCACTTGGATGCCAACTAGGCACTCGACCTTGTTTTGGTCCTTGCACCCGTGCATTCATCCAACTTGACTGGTTCACATCGTATCCTCTGTTCACACGGCTCCACATCACACCTTCCTCCACGTGGTAGGAGTGGGGCCCATCTTAATTTTTCCCAAATTTTCAAAAATTCATAATTATGTAAAGTTTTAATTCGATAACAAGGGGATTAGTGTGAAATTACACCTACCATTTTTCCCCCATTCTGGAAATTTATCTATCACATAACATAATAATTTTTTTCCATTGATAACTCTATAAATTTCAAAATTTTCCCCAAATTTCCTCATCCAATCTACCATTCCTTTTAGTAGACCACATATTTAATACCTAGGCTCCATTAAAACTCTATTTGTAAACTAAAACCATGATTTTCATAGAAGCAATCTGTCAAACACTTCTTGTTCAAACTTTGCTTTTTTCTTGTAACTATGGCCCTCTGATCCATACAACCCCGACGCTACAACTAAGAGCCTTGATACCACTCTATCACATCCCCATCCATCATTCTGACCATAGAAGGGATATTTACGAATTTCATGCTTATAAATTTCACCCCATGGGCCATAATACGAATTCATACATAATAAATGTATGTGCAAATGCATAAATGTAAAACAAAACGAAAATAAAAATATACCCACACATACATCATGCATAAACTGTTAGAAATATTGTACTAATCTTAAAGTCCTAAAGCATTTTATGTTTACTTTAGGATATAGTTGTTGACCTTGTTAAACATACACCTAGTTATATGTATCGTTATTGGGTGGTTATAATTCATGTACTATAAATATGTACATCTTGTTAATACAAGTGGATTCACTCGGGTGCCTTTTTCACCATGTTCTGACTTCTTGATGTTCTTGATTATATTTTCTTGCTCCTAGTTTTTATCATGCGGTATTAGAGCGCATTTGGATTCGTGGTGATTGTTTGGTTTGAATGACGTGAAATATATTGATGTCCGTGGTGATGAACGATGAGGTCAAGAAAAGTGCTAACTTCCTAATCTATGCAAGAATGAGTGGAAAGATTCCAGATCGATGTATGCTTTACCAAGAGTTTGAAGCTGCTCTATATTTAAATGAAATATGTGTTAATGCGTGCTACTAAAATTTGGTAAGCCAAATGATTTACATAAATATTGTTGGAGTTTTGTGAAAATTATGAAAGAAATTCTTGCACAAAGTATAATGAAAGAAACAAGAATTTCCAGTTCTGCAAAGTCCGTTCGTTTCTTTTCCTTTCTGAATGGTAAATTTGGAATGAGAATTTCTTAATGCCTCTCAGAGAGGGGAGAACTATTTTTTATCATGTGGCATTCAAAATTTTCCATTGTTGAGAGATGTTGAAGAGTTGAAATCAACATCTTCTATTAAAGGAGCTTTGAAAGGTTTTGGGGTATGGAATAACCAAATTTTAATGAGGTTGTTAATATTTGTGGCCTCGTATATTACTGCAAAATATATTCTCATTCCTATATAGTTCTCGCCAACTTGGTGTAATAAAAATGGTTTTGATATTTGCTAGACCTGAAAACTTGTATGTGCACAAGTTGCAAAGATTGTTGGGCTCTCTACTAAACATAACCCTAGCACTGCTATTGTTTTCCTCCTGAATCTAAGTCTGTTTTGACTTGTGTCTCTATTACCTGAGGAACCCATAGTATTTTCTATTACCCTCCTGGGCCATCTAGATTTGTGCCTCACATTCACACATCTCCATGATCACTAATTGTGGCTTGGTTCCAAATTTTTCTCATGGAATTCCCATTCCAGTGTGCAGCTAATAGACAAATGAAATGAAATCCTTGAACCATATTCTTCCTATATAGATACAATTACAAAAATTAGGATTTTTTTGTGAATTGGAGATTGCAGGTATGAGAAATAGTTGTCCAGAATTTCAAATTCTTATGTGTTATATTGATCTACACTAATCATTTGATTGCGATGATATTTTTGTAAATGAATATGAGAACATGCCCATGAATTCACAGATCATAGGGAATTCCTGTCAGAATCCTAAATAGGTTCAAGACCATACTAGAATTCAATAACCATTATATAGAAATTAGATAGTCCTCACTAAGAATTTACACAGAGATTTACAGAAATAAAGAAGAAATATTGAAGCAAAAACATAAGAGAGAGAAATCAGTTGGTGTAAAATTCCACTCTATATTATTCATCAATAATATTACAATATATAATACATCTCTCAGAGATAATTCGAGTGCCTTGGATGCAAGTTGAAAATATCACATGTGGCAGGATTAAAATAGAAAAAATTCCCCCATCTAGGCAACATCAAAATCCAAATCATAGCAAGTGGTCACAAATTGGCTAAGTTGGCTTAGGTAGGCCCTGGGTGACCAGAAGGAAGCAAGTTGGAGGCTTTTCAGGAGAAAAAGAAGGAATGGGTTGAGGCAAAAGCATGCAAACTTTCCCAAAGTCCTCCTAGCACACTTGCTCATCCTAATCCATGTGAAAAGCAGGAATACAGCTCCATGAACTCACAAAAGCTGGATGAAAGAAGAATAAAGCAAGTAAGATGCTCTAGCTCATAAAATCCGCTTTAAAGATGGAACTAAAGAAAATGAGGGTGCTATAGTGGATAAAATCGACTAAGGTGGGCCAAACAAGCAATAGGTAAACAACTAACATAGGTCTAACACTTAGGAAACATAAAATAATGTTTAA
Source organism: Larix kaempferi (assembly GCA_027924585.1). NCBI lineage: Eukaryota > Viridiplantae > Streptophyta > Pinopsida > Pinales > Pinaceae > Larix > Larix kaempferi. The sequence continues at coordinate 23,130,848 of BSBM01000445.1, forward strand.
AATAAGGTATAGTTGGGTTAATTATTCTAACACCCCCCATAAGCCTGACTTATGTGAGTGATATGTCAAAATTAGGGCCCAAGCAACAAAGGATTATGATCACCCTTTACAATTTATTATGTCCATGTATGCGAGGAAAGAGAGAAAACCACTTGGGAAGAACCCCCCCCTCAAAAATGGACATGAAATACAACATGATAGTGTCTCCAAACTCCAAGTAGGTGTGAATTTGGTGAAGATGTTTGGAGGAATCTTCTTCTTGGGAAGGAGAGGAGTGTGGTGTTCAACTGAATCAAGAACATAATCAACTGCATTATGGATGTAACCATGTAGAACAACTGAGATCCACTGATAGTAGAGAGAATATAGGTGCTCACCAGACTTGAACTTCCTGAGATCAGGTCCAAATGAGACTTGAGATTCTCCATCTTCATGAGGAAATGCATTTGTCATCATGTAGCCATCGATAGGAAGCAAGAGACAAAAGAGGGAAAATACATAATCTCCATAATTGATCTATCCTTCAAAACATCCAATAACAAACCAAAAGTTGAACCAAAATCCTCATATGAAAGAGAGGAATCTAATTCCTCTTTAGCTTCTAGAGAAGGATCAGGGTGTGAATGATCTACCACAATAAGCTTATCATCCTCACAATATGAAGAATGACAGGAGAACATGATGAGAGACAAAGGGAGAGTTCTTCTTCAACAAGGGAGGTTCAAATTTCTTCTTTGGATCAGATGCATATGAAGAGGAGAAATCAAGGTTCTCATAAACTTCTACTGCAACTGGAGAAGGAGCCACTTCAAGGATACTTTCACCATTCGAAATTATGTTGAGATTTATGCAACTTGATCTTCAATACCTACAAATAAAAAACTCTGGAGTATCACATTGGAGGAAAATATGATCTATCTAAGCTATGAGCTCTGCTTTAGTCAATAGGCACATTCATGAGTGCTTCACACCTAGGTAGACCCCAATGGCAAGCCAAAGGACTCAAGACAATTGACCCAGGATTTATGTGGTAACGCCATTGCTTCTGGTGCGCCACTGCAAGCAACTATGCTCCCTAATCTTTGATACCATGTCAAAATTCTAAATAAGTTCAATACCATACTAGAATTCAACAAGCCAGGATCTAGAAATTAGGTAGTTCTCACTAAGAATTTACATAGATATTTGAAGAAATATTGAAGCAGAAACATAAGAAAGATAATTCAATTGGTGTAAAATTACACTCTATATTATTCATCAATAATATTACATTATATAATACATCTATTAGAGAGAATTCGAGTGCCTTGGAGGCAAGTTGAAAAGATCACATGTAGCAGGCTTAGAATAGCAAAAATCCCCCCCATCTAGGCAAAATCAAACTCCAAATCATAGAAAGTGGTCACTAATTGGCTAAGTTGGCTTAAGTAGGCCATGAGTGACCAAAAGGCAGCAAGTTGGAGGCTTTTCAGGAGAAAAAGCAGGAAGGGGTTCAAGAAAAAACATGCAAACTTTCCCAAAGTCATCCTAGTGCACTTGCTCATCCTAATCCATGTAAAAAGAAAGAATAAAGCTCCTTGAACTCACAAAAGTTGGATAAAATCATAATAAAGCAAGGCGCTCTAGCTCATTAAAGTTGCTTTAAAGTTGGAACTAAATCAAATGAGGGCGCTATAGTGGATAAAATTGATTAAGATGGGCCAAGCAAGCACTTGGTGAACAACTAACATAGGTTTAACACTTGGGAAACATAAAATAATGTTTTAACTAAGGTATAGATGGGTTAATTATTCTAACAATTCCTCACCCATTGTGTAGGATAAGCCACATAGTGAGGAGTGTTAGAAAAACAGGATCGCAGAGCAATAACAATAAACAGAAATGCAAATATAATCACACACACATTACAAGAGAAACATAGATATATTGTGGTTCACCCCAACTTGGGCTACGTCCACACTGAAGTTGCCAGTCCTTATTATTATTACGTCCAGCAAAGTGAAGGGATACAACCTGTAGCACAACCGCTGCACTTCCTCTTCACTGTCTCACAGTCTCTCTTCTTGATCTCAGAGAGCTTTACAATGCATAATACCTAATACATCATCCCTAGCCGTGTTACAATGTCTTTCTTTTATAAGGGAAATACAATGGGAAAATACCATGGGTTACCCAAAACCATGGGCCCGAAAACTGGTGGCGGAAAAAGCCCCAAAAGTTTTCCTCGGGGGCTACGCCCTCGAACCCCATTTTCTCGGGGGCGTTGCCCCCGAACCCCCATAACTTGGGGCCCAAACGCCCTTTCTCGGGGGCCCGTTGGCCCCCACACCCCCCAGCCAGGGGAGTGCAACCACTCCCCCAGACCCCCTGGGGATCGTGTCGGGATCATAACCAAACCTGGGGTACGGACACGGCTGAATGATACTATATTTGAATCTAGAGATCAGGCTCCATAACCAACAAGGAGGATATCTCAAATATTCGACATTCATGTCAGAGGAATCAACGTTCAGGATGGTGTTATTTGAGGCTGCATTGTTTTGATCCTGCATTAAATTTCTTATTGGTTTCGATTGGTCCTTCAGTTCAACATGAAACATTGATGAACTTCTCGTCCTTCTTGTATATTTTATACATGGTCATCTGATACAAAAATTCTTAAAGAGAAATTTGAGAGGGCACTCTAGGGTTATGAGACGGGAGTAGACTCGCTCATGGAAAATGCTTGGAAGACAACCTTTTTTTTTACAATCTTCTCTGAAAAATTTGTCATTGTTTGAAAAATAATCAATATCATCACAATCAATTGGGGTTTTTTCAGAGTTCGAATCCTTCACTTGAAGTTTGAGAGAGAGATCTAGCAAAAGGGATATGGGGATGAATGACAATATTGAAAGCGAGATGAGATTCAAATATCTTTGTGAAGAGGTAATAATCTATATTGCACCGTATTTTCTATAAATGCACCAATAGCTATTGCCAGTTGTGCAACCGGAATAAAGATATGGCCATGATAACCGTGGTTGTGATTATGACAATGATTTTGGATCAAAACGTCCATACTAAGTAGTGAAGGAGCCACCTGTATACGAAGAACCTCCTATGAGGAACTCAAGGGTTCGCTTAGACTAACTGTTGTCTTTGCATCCAACATCATATTACACACTCTATTCCATAATTTGTAGTCTGATCAAGTTTTTGGATATGGTGAAGTCGTCAAAGGAAGACAACTAACAACTCACATAACGTACTCTCATATTGCTTGATAGAAGGTAATGCCGAAAAATACTTTAAGGGTGAAAGTGACATGTTATATATAAAGATTATATATAGATGTCTTTTTGATGCCAAAACTTTGGAGAAGTATTTTGATTAGAGGATGGTTGTCACAAGCTAGTGTTTTGATTGGCCTCAATCTACCTCATTCTTCCCATTTATTGTGTGACTTTCACCACTTGATTTCAAGGGATTAAGGGATGGCATATTGTTTTTTCTTTATAAATTTTAAAAGGACTTAAAAAAGGTGGCTTGTAATCTGCACATTTTGTAATTGGCTTATTAATTGGAGTTATAAGGGTTCTTATTTTGCAATTTTATAAACAATTGGTAGTTGGTTATTTAAGGAGTTATAATTTGTGCATTTTTTGTAAGGTGATATAAGGTGTTGTAAAAGGGGTTATAATCTTTTGAAATTTTGTAAATGAAATTATAAGGTTTTTTTTAAGGTGCTTTAAGTTGTTTTTGGGAGTTGTAATGGGTATTTTTTCTTAATAAATTTGAAGGTTTCTGATTGTATCCTAAGACCCACCCAAAATTGAATAAGGCGGTCTAGGATGCTTTGTGTGTGTGGTTTTGAGACCATTGATACTATTGATATATGGTGGATTTTACTCATTCACATCAATTACTCTATTTTTTGAAGGCAAGTAATTCAAAGAACACAAGCACACGAAATTGGCGACAATTTGACACGAGCAACAAGGTAAAGAATTTTGTGGCACAAGCAACTCCATAACACACTTGTCATCAAATCACATAATTTTCTCACTTGGAAAACATTTTACTGTGGAGAAATAAGGTGTTGATCCTTATCTTTTGGATTCAGATATAAGGTTTATATTGTTTCATTTTTGGGATTTAACATAATTTTTCCTTCATCTTGTAAATGGGTGCATTTTCGGTAGACATCGACACTCTACATTTGTTTAATTAATTGTAAGAAGATCATTCAAATGGATCAAAATCGAGAATTAGTAGATTTTAAACCACTCTACTGCTCTATACTGATGAAAAAGATGTCATGGTTGATAAGATAACTATCAATGATATGCTCATGTGTTTAAAAAATTCACAAAATGGAATTGAAGTTCTCCAGACTCAGCTCTAGCATGTTCAAACAAAGCAACATTATGAACTTGTTCTTGTTCAGAACCACTCTCTTTTTTAATCTAATTATGATCAACTATCAGTACATGACCAATTTAGTGAAACAACGATAGATGATGAAGATGACGTCACTAAGAATATAAATAATGACACCATACCAATTAAAAATAAGGTCTCATTTGAGGATGAAGCCTAATTTGTTCAACCTTGGGAAGAGGTACAATTTAAAAGAGATCAATGTGCTTAGGATACGAAAAGGATTATGATAACCTTTTATATATTCCTAATTATAGAAAACCGCTCAAGTTTGTGAGTGGAGGCTTTCTAAACTATGCTGATCAAAAGGATAAACTTGATGATAATAGTAAGAAACAAGTACATGTTGATGATACAATTAAGAAAGAAATTTATTCTGATACAGTTGATGAGGATGATGATATTGATATAGGTATGGAAATTTTGTTGAATGAAGATGATTTTTTATATGAATAGCTTGTACAGTACCAACACTGTCTTCGGTTTGGCCATGAGGAGTCAAAGTGTTTTGATCTTCACCCATGCAGTTTTTGTGGGAAGACCAATCACCTCTCAGATAGGTGTCACAAGAGAAAGAAAATTCAATAGAAAGATATAAATTTTGAATGGCTAGGGAATTAGAGTTGGAGTTTTGAAGTCAACATATTAGGTAGATCTTACCAACAGGTTAATTCATAGGTTCAATCATGCATATGAGGAGTAGTTTCAACAGTGGATGGTACACAATGTTTTTGATTTTGTTGATTTCAGGGCATGACCAGGGCCCATGTGATGTGTATTCCGAGTTGAAGATAAATTATTTTGACTCTGCTCAAGGACATTTTGATGATCCCTTTTCACTTTCATGGGGGTACATTAGATAATTTAGAAGTATCATCTTTCATTTGACAGGGGGGGGGGGAGATTGATGAGGTTGTCGACTTCGAGTTTCCCACTTTTGATGATGTTTTGAGGATTGATTATAGGTTATTATGATTGAGGATGGATTACGACTTTAGGATGATAGATTTAGGATTGATGTTTGATGATTTAGTTGGTCAGTTTGAACTTCATTAAGATTTTGTTTGACAAAGTGTCTTCAGACACACAAATTTTATCTTTGACAAAGTGTCCTTAGACACAAATTTTGTTAATAAGGAGGAAAATAATTACATCAAAGACGTGAGGGATAAGCACCAAAATCCACCTCACACGAAATACGAAATGGGTTTAAATAACCCAAGACTAATAACTAAAATATCATTACCAAAATTGACTAGGGACACTTCACATAATCATGTGAGTGTGCAGGTGTCCTTTTACAATAATATTTACTAAAACATTTATTAAGATAAATTCCTAAAACTAACATGTTTTGAGGATTGATTACATGTTATTATGATTGAGGATGGATTATGGCTTTATTATGTTAGATTTAGGATTGATGTTTGATGATTTGGTTGGTTAGTTGGACCATCATTAGACTTTCGTTGAGACATTTCAACACCTGGAAGTTTTGGCGGATTTTGGATTTTGATGGATGGATGACTTGCTAGATTTTGGGATTTGATGGATTTTAGTCACTTTCTGACTTTGATGATAGCTTGAAATTTTTATCAACATGATTCTTTGGATTTTGGATTTGAGATAATACCAACAATTCACAAAGTTTACTACCCACAATATTTCTTACGGACACATGTTTCAGATTCCATTCAACACTTTTTTTGTTAGTTGAATTTTGGAAGTTTTTTATGTGTCATTATTTGAGAGAAGTTTTGTGAACTTATATGTTCACTTACAGGGATGATATTCCGATCTTGCAGAAGACAGATGAATCTTCTACATCTTTGCTTGGTGCATTCATATTTGTTAGGCATTTTCAGATTATGATATGTGTTGGACTTTGAAGCCAACTCAATTATCATCATGGGTTTTCTCTCATCGGTTTTGAGTTCACTCCAGTGAACACTTACATGTTGTCTAGATCATTTGATACATAATGAGTTTTATAGACTTGGTTTCAACATCTAGTTTTGGCAGTTTTTCAAGCAGATCTTCATCGATACTCATGAGATTTTTCAAGCAGTTTTTCAAGCAGTTTTGCACTAGTCGTTGTTGTTGAGATGATACATTTGTACGGAATTAAGATTAAGGGGAGGTTTGTTAGAAATATTGTACTAATCTTAAAGTCATAAACCACTTTATGTTTACTTTAGGATATAGTTGTTATCCTTGGTAAACATAGACTTAGTCACGTGTATCATTATCGAGTGGTTATACTTTATGTACTATAAATATGTACATCTTGTTAATATAAGTGGATTCGCTTGATTTCCTTTTCTGCCATGTTCTGACTTCTTGATGTTCTTGATTATATTTTCTTTCTCCTGGTTTTTATCATAAACAAGCCCATGACTACCACAATAATAAAATAAAATCAATCCACATTCATATACTAAGAGAATACTTATCTTTTAACAAAGAAGATCCAAAAATATGGCTCTGTAAGAGCGATTATCCACCCAATTGTTGGTATTAGATGGAAATACCACCTCAAGCCATGCTAGGAGGCCATCGGGGAGAACGAAACACTTACAAGCTTCTCCCTCTCATCCCACAATCCATTTACTCTCATGCTTAGCCTAACTTCCCACCTCTGAGCATTTACATGTATCTCACTTAGCCATCCAAGCCATGTCACTCTTTTCTACTGCCCTTCACAACACAAAGAAGACATTCCCATTCATTGCTCCACAGTTCCCTTAGTAAATCCAACCCTTACAATGCTTAATATTGTATGCAGAAAGATTTCAATTGCTAGATGATGTTGGTAAGCCTCCTATACTACTAATTCATGGCTTCTCAAGCATTCAAGAGTAGAAAAACACAATGGATTAATGTTCCTATCTTTCCCAACCTCTATTCTCTCCTACAACCATCTCTTTTCTCTTATGTTTTCAATTCTCTTTCACAATTTGAATTTGTGTTTATTTCACAATCTGGTAATGGTAATGGTAACGGAAATGGAATGAACAACGTGAGATAAATTCTACATAGTGTACAATCTATATGAGAATGAGTGGTAGACTCCAAATTAGATGAGAAGATGGTAAAAATATAACTTACATAACTTCTAAGCATAGAATAAATGACTCTTACAACTGTCATACAAGTATATTCATCCCATGCTTCCATAATGCATGAGGAGATTTTTCCCACCAACCTCACATATGCATTCAATGACAATAAATCAAAAGGAGGTAATTGTCTCATTTAAGGCACATTGCAACAAAATGATGTGTTGTAAGGTTGACACCTTGCAATAGAGGATTTAATCTCCCATAAGCCCCGTTTTCTCTTCTCCTATGGTGGAATCATAGCCCCTCTAGTGCTCTTTACAAAACCATCTTGGACCATTTTATTTTTTTCCCATATAGTATTTACATAGCTTTTAAGTTAGCATGATAAACCAACCACATGGTCCATATAGAAATATTTACATTATACACGCCTAGACATTCACTTGTCTAGATTTTCCCTTGAGCTTCGCACTAGGAATCCATACCAACATATTTACATCATTTACATAATTTGATTTAGTACATTCCAAGTCAAAAATAGGGGTATTACATTACCTCTCTACATACTATCCTGTGTCTGCAGGTATTCACATCCTTCACCTTTGTGTACAACTCTTCACCACCTTCACATATGCAAAACCCTAAATCTCCTATGACCTGATTTTTACTTATGCATGGTATTCTTCAACAAAGTATTAAATATTTCAATTGAATGCTACCTCTCTCTTCCCGTGACCTCTGTGTGTCTCCACTCTACTTGTGTTTTGGTGTATTTGCATTCTAGTATGATCTATTCATGAATTTGGGAGGAATCCCACAAAGGAAGGCCCCCATGGTTGAAATTGTAAGGGCCTTTTCAAAGGATTCAAACCTAATATCTATGAATTTGGGTAGACTCCATGAGACAAGTGTCTCACATTAGAGACTAGGACTTCAACAAAGTTGAGGGAATGGATTCCTTTGAAATATTCTCTAAATAGTTTCCATGAGATTGGTGCACTTACATGATAGACCAGGACTTAAATGAAGCTGAGGGAATTCAAGCCTTTGAAAGTTTCCCTAACTCTTTTCCATGAGACTGGTGCGCTCACATTATTGGCTAGGAATTCAATAATTCGATGGAATGCATGCCTTTTGAAAGGTTCCCTAACTCTTTTGGCATCAGAGCCGTTGATACATATGGAGAATACTTGCGCCTTCTCCTCCCTTGGAATCTCGTCAGTGAAGCGCAACAATTTATCTAGGTTGACAATATTCTTTTGAGAGAATCACACATATTCCATATGATTTTCTTAATGATTTGAAAGGTGGATATTAGGGATTTATAAAAGTAATTGGGTCTAGTTGTTTCATGGTAAATATGACTATTTTTTATTAATTTTTTAATTTAATATATTTATTTCTTTTTTTTCAACCAGTACACAACTATTTATGCATGACTCCTCACATATCCAAGTAATTTAAACATATATATGGTTTTTTCATTGGTATAGTTGTGGTATTGGTATATCTAATGATAATGTAGTGCATATAAGATATGGATGAAACCTTCTTTTTGGATATTCTAGAACTATATTTTGAATTGCTTATTTCCAGATATTTTAGTATAGCTTGTATTGCAAAGATTTTTGTAGATATTGTATTGTAGGGCTTGTTATAGAGACTGTATTGCAAAAGATAGTATTGTCAACGTTGTATATTCCACTTAAAAACACGATGTTTAAAGTGAATTTCTCTTGGAGAGGCATTCTCTTGTTTCAAGTGTTGGAGTCGTGCTTAGTGGCAAGGAAAACTATTCATAATGGTAAAGGAAGATCAAGAATAACCTCACCTTCAACAATTTGTGGGATGAAATTTGTGAAGGAGAGGGTGATGTTGCACCTAAAGAACCTACAACAAACATTGATCTTTCAATATGGAAGAACATAGGTAAGAAGGCATATGCATTGATCACTACTTCAGTAAGTGAAGAGGTGAGTCAACATATCTTATTTGCTAAGAATCATTATGATTAATTGAAGAAGTTCAAATATTTGTATGACTCACACTCAGATTTGGAGATAATTCAGTTTCCGTTGAAGCTCTTTAACCTATAATTGAAGGATAAAGATACCATGGTTGTAGCATCTGAGACTAAAGCCATCATGCATGAAATTAAAGCCACTAGTGTGAAGGTATACCTTCTTCTCACTACCTTCATCATGGTCCTTTACCCCACATATTCTAACTATATCGAGTCACTTCAAGCTAGTGTCCAATTGAAGGACCTTAATTTGACACAGGTGAAGAATATTGTAGAATGAGAGAAATCCTTTGGAAAGAAGACAATTCACCCCACTGTAGAGACTATGTGTCTTGCTCAGAAAGGGAAGAATCAATCACATGATTCTTTTCACTAGTACATTTTGTCTCATATTTGATGTTTGTTCGATGCTTTTTTGCATTGTAGAAATTTTGAACAAAAAAATCCGCAACATCATTTGGTTGTTGTTGGTATAAGTCCCTTAAGAAATGTTGGTAGTGTTGAACAAATGTCTCTTAGGGAATTCTCAAAAGATGCATTTTTTTCATAGAAAAATGGCTTATATGTGGCTTCAATGTCGCTTAAGGTACATCAATCACATGGCCTAAACATTTCCTAAAATATGTCAACCACGTGGCATAAATGTCGGTTAAGGGACATGTTGCAGCTGCAACCCCTTCCCCATTTTTTTTGCAATTTAGGGCCCCTCCTTATATTTTGAGTTCAATTTTTTTGGCTTTACCACCAAATTTTTCTTAGAGTTTGATTCCCCATATAAGATTTTATACTTAGATTTTTTTTTGAATTTTACTGTTTTGGAAAAAAATCAAAAGTTGTGTCGAAACGGTCGTAGCAAAATCAAAAGTTACGTCGAAATAGACGGATCAAAATTTGAAGTGGTCCCGAAACGATCGGAGTAGAATTCAATATTGTGGTGATGTGATCGAATCCAAATCCGGTTTTTCTCCGAAAGGGTCGGGTCTGATTTAGATTTTCCACTGAAGCAGTCGGAATTAATCTCGATTGATCCCTGGAGTACTTCAAAACTTTTTTTTTCAAAATCCAACAGTTCGCTACTACATTAAGTTTGGATCCGAAACGGGTCGGGGTCCCTTTTGATCTCACTCTGAAAAGGGTCGCCTCAAATAAAATATGGTCCCGATTCCTTTTCGCGTTGACATAAAATTGATTTCATCATCGAATGATTCAAAAAATGATTAATTTTAGTTTCGAACAGGTCAGAATCAAATAAGGTTTAGCTCCAAAACGGTCGATCCTAGCAGAGATTTTGTCCCGATTTGCATTCACATCGCTGTGATTTTAAGTTTGTCTTTGATAGTTTTAGAATAAGCATTAGATTGGTCATCGAACGCATTGGTGTAAATCAAAATTTTGACCCGAAACACATCGCAAGGGATTCATTTTAGACTTCCATTAATCGTTGATACAAAAGCAAGTTTATTTAAATGAGAAATCTTATTTACATTTGTAATTTTGAAGAGGTTTCGATATCTTGCTGCGTGTTGACCAAGTCGTGAGGTTTAGGGTTTCAAATCCATTTTAAAAGAAGCGAATCCCGTTACAATTTTGATTTCCCTCGTTCTCCTGCACACCTCTATGTTCCTAAAACACATGGATAAAGAACACTTCCAGGGTATCTGCCAGCTCAAGCATCTACTCATAAGCACAATCATCACTTCTCCATGTAAGCTCATTTTCTTGTTTTATCTGTTAGATTGGTCAAACATGGTTGATTTTGTTTGTTGTTAAGGGTTAGGTTAAGACTGCTATTTCCCATACCCTAGATTTTATCTTCTCAATTTTCAACATGTTTCAAATGACACCACCATAAAATAACATCGTGACCCTAGCTAGTAGGCCATTTCTTTCACAGTTCAAACTATTAGATTATTGAGATCACATATTGTTAAGGTTAGAGGAGCAGACTCGAACCCTTGATATTTTGACTGTGTAAATAACGCCCCATATAGAAATTATATGAGTTGCACATCCTGCCAATTTTGAAGTGTCACTCACTACTTCCCGGCGTTTTGATAGGGAAAACATATGGAAACCCTGACCTAATATTTTTCTCAACAAAAGGGAAATTTCAAACCAGAGATTCCTCACAATTTGGGATAGTAGAACTAGATTGAAGACATAAATCTGATACAACTGTGTAGCAGGAACAATTAAAGTTTGGCGCTCAAACCTAAACTAAAACCAAAGGAGGTGATTGCTCGAAAGATTATCTTCCAGTCTCCAATATGGTTATTTGCTTGATAAAAGATGATGAATCCAGGTAGTTGTTTTCAAATTGTTTGCATAATATGAGATCCTTTCGATTTGCATTTGCTTCAGGGATAGTTTGTGTTGTGCAAGAAAATACCTTATAGTGGGGGAGACGACACTACCAACTTACATGGGGTGACAGGTAAATACATTCATGTTTTTCATTAATTACTACAAATGGAAAGAGTTTAGGATTTCGAAAGTTGTACCTTTTTAACGATGGCTGGTCCTAGCTTTCGCCCAACCTTCCATAGTGATGAACCTGCAAAACAAGTTAACCTTCCTCAACGTATCTTGACTGTAAATAGATAATGAAATTGAAAACAATTAAACATTAATCACAATCAGATGTTCAATCAAACAAACATTCAATCAAATAGACATTCAATTGGGACGGGAAGGGTAATTCTACCTTTTATTGTCAAAGAAATGTAGATAAGTACAGATATACCTGATCTGTCCAGACACTTTTGTAACCGAGTCCTGGGATCCTGCTCCTCACAATGAATTAAGAATTCCTCCAGCGTAACAACAACTTATCATTCCTTCTAGGTCCCTCTCTCATGGCTTCCCCTTGTATTTATGGAACAAGGTAGGCAGTTGAATTCGAGAGGTGGTTGAATTGGGAGGTTGGGGAAGTTGCAGAACCAACTTCAACTAATCCCAATTCGTAATCTTAATATATTTTTTCATTTCATCTTAAGATGTGCGCAGGTTTCATACAACTATACTAGTGCACAGTATACAACTTCTGCATTTGACAACCAATGTTCACACCATTTTGGAGGATGTGCATAGGTTGTCTTCAATAAAACCAACGTTTAGAACGCTAGATCACTGTGGAAATAGTAGCTCACACATGGTGAAAACTGTAGAAAAAAATATGTTTTCAGCTGAAGAATGTGATCTCAGCAATAACTCATCCAGGGTCAACCTAGCTCTTCCATCCATAGTGTCCTTTTGTGTGATCAACAGAGCAATGTGATCACGGACGAAGAAGTGCATATTTGACCTATAACAGATGCTCCCTAATGTGTGAGGTCAGAGGGAAATGATGGCTGAAATACATTATAACTCCAAGTCAGAGGAGGAGCAAGAAACCGCAGGACAAAATCATAGAAGTACCTGAAAACAACGATCAAGGTCAGCGAACAATTACAATCTTGACATCATATAGATGTTCGGTGTGATACAATATGATCTCCAATACATAGCTAGGAGATGTATATATAGCATGGCCACTGAAAATACAAGCGTGGATCCATGTCAAAGATAAGAGATCATAGCCATAACAACAAGCTGGATCTATGTCTCATGAAGAGCCAACAAATGAGTGTGGCTCAGTCTCGCGCAGCTTGGGTGAGAACATGAATATGGTGATGCTATCAGAGTCCCAAGGTCTTCGTCCAAACAACCCAAGGTACAAACCCTAACCATGTGAATAGATGAGCTAGAGTCGAACATGGGGGGTATCGTTTGATTACCGGTTATTGATGTATACCGTTAACAAACGTGAGGGCTTCCATCGATAATGATAATGAGGCCCAAGGTACCTAGTACTTTCCAACAAGTGTGAATAAGCGGACTTGAAGTCGAACACCTGAGGAACCTGTCAAATAAGAGACATTGATGTATTCCCATTATTCAACAATGAGGGAAACTGCCACTGATGACTGCAATCCCCAAGGTACTAACCAAAACTCTAAAATTCATTCCCAGAGCATAATGAGTTGAAGTTGATGGGAAGAAGTTTGTTGGAAGGAAGGCCTTAATGCATCCTCCATCATCCAATACGAGGAACACCCAAAATTTTGAGCTGATTTGGAGTAGGACAAGTAACAAGATGAAACCAACTGACACCAGGATGGCCAACATATGAAGTCAAGGTAATTGCAGAATGGATGACACTGGCTGTATCCTTGAATAGTGAGCACGACACAAAGTGACTTAGGCAGCTTTTAACATGAGGGGAAAGTGATATAAGCCTGCAATGTAGAAGACATTATCAGACTCTCCATATGATTGGAAGAATAACCAACCGGAGGAGTAAAAAATTTGAAATCAGGTTCACCCTAAGGTCAAAAACTATAACCCAACTGAACAATGGACTCAAATAGGTGCTGTGTTCAAGGACATGACTGAATTAGCTGCCTTTGAAACTGAAAAGATGTAAGATACCTTTCTCTTCCCTTATTCTTTTTGTTAAAAGAATATCCTTCTTGTTTTTTTAATGAGTCCAAGAAAGCAAACTCAATAAGCCCAACCATGTACAAAGTTTAACGAGCCCATGGGAGGAAGACTCAGGACCTTCTTCATTTTTTACAGATTTCGAAGAAGACATAGATGAGTAGTCTATAATACCGATCTCTGGATTTTAATATTGAGCCAAGATCTGTTCTTGCTCGCCGGTGTTTTCAATTTTAAGGAGTCTGAAAAACTTAAACAATAACTCCATACACCTACCCGTGGATTTTAGTATCGAGCCTGGGTTGGTATGTGCTCGTCGGTGTTTTCCTGTTTATAGAGTTTGAAAAACTTAAACAATCCTCTATATACCCTCTCATGGATTTCACATCGAGCCCGAGTAGGTGAATGCTAGCTTGGTATTTTCATGTTTCGAGAGTCTGAAAACCCTAAAGAAGACTCCAAAAGGTCCTTTTTCGTACAGTTAATCTCCTCAACCAAAAAAGTGTAAAACAATGAGAGAAGAACTCTTCTAGCCACGTATGACTAGAGTATTCCTTTTTCGTAAATAATCTGCAAAAGTCTGGAAAATGGGTAATATTATACTTAAGCGGATGTCACTTCAAATCCTTTAACGAGTCTGAAAAGACAACTATACTCGGCAATCTTGTCATATTTTAAGAGTCTACCAAAAGCATGAAAGAACTTTATAAAAATCTTTTTCATAAAGTTTTAACGAGCCCGAAAAGTAAACTCGTTCCCTCCTTACTGTTTTTAACAAGCTCAAAGGAGAGATGGAAGAATGCTTGTAGCCTCCTTACTGTTTTTAACGAGGTCGAAGTAAAGGTGGAAAAATGCTTGTTGGTGTATCAATTTCCAAATGAATGGCAGACTGCATTATCGACTCTAGGAAAACTTCATCAGAAGGAATTATATCATCCCAGATAGAACACATATCTAAACATTCAAATGGAGTCATCACTTGGTCAATTGCTGGGACCCAGTCCCAAGAAGGGAAGCGTGAATTCAGAGGCTTATTCTCAGTAGCAATTGGACTCAAGGAACAGTATGCCACATAATTTGATTGTGACATGGTAGTGCCTACTGATGGGGGACATACTTGGTCTATAGTTGGGTAATAAGAGGGATCAACAAATTTAAGCTGATCGATGGTGACAATGCTTTCGTTGTGAGGAAAACACATCACACGAAAGAGCATAGACACCACGGCCTGCATAACATATACATAATCACGCCCGAGGATCATATCAAAATCCATAGGTGTGAAGAACCTGCAACAATTAATTAATGCAAATACACGAGATAGCAGAAATATCAGAACTCAGAATCACTTTTATTGATCGCAGGCCATTTCGAGGGGGCAACCTCCTTTGAGCAAGCTCAATACAAATAACTTCACGGTACCTTCATTGGTCTCAACACAAACTTATATACTAAGTCTAGGCACCAATACCATGTGTCAATACAAACCATGGAACAATACAAAATATGGATCAACAATTACTACGAGACGACTTACAAAGCATATGCGTCCAACAACAATAATACAAACTATGGATCAACAAATACTACGGGACGACTTACAAAGCATATGCGTCCAACAACAATATACTAACAAAGTAAATAGAAGGGTTGACATGGGTTCCTAACATCCCCTCTCCCTTAGAAAAATCTTTGTCCTCAAAGCTTTAGATGTGGAAATTGATGCAGAATCTGAAGGAGTGGTTCCCCTGTAGCATCCTTGGGTTGCATTCCGTCCCACTGACGCCTTTTTAATTTCAGGGAGGATTGCTTGGAAGGTTGTAGACGAAGAAGGACCATATCAACTGCGTTGAAAAGTGCGCTCAGAACGGTGTTGATCGGCTTGTTGTTTCAGTCCAATTATTGTCATGTGAAGATTGTCTTGCAGAATGAGAAGAAGTTGATCGCGGTTTTGAAGAACCGAGTCAATTGCCTGAACTGGGGAGCGGTTGAACGTGTATGGAAGAAGAACTGGTGGTGCCTATCCATAAACTGCTTCATATGGTGTCCTTTTAGATGTGGTATTGTACCACATGAGCGCTTCTAGGAAATCCATAGAAATAGCTGTCCACATCTGTGTAGCGATGGGCAAGGGTTCGAGCAGTCCCGAAAGGAGTGTCATTTCACCCTTGTTGACTTGGAAAGTATCACACTCAACCGCCATCTGGTGAATTTTCATTTTCAGTCCCTGCCAAAAGAAGTTACATTGTTCCCAGTCATAGGTTTTGAGGAACCCAGAGTGCCCTACCGATAAAGAAGCATGGAGTTCATAGAAGAGATAGCCCTGTTGAACAGATTGCAACAAATTTGGAACAAGCAGAGAAATAGCTATAAGAGAAACCAAGTCATCAAATTGGCGAGAAGGAGCATCTTCCACCATATTATCCTTACCCTTCTTGTAAGTGATCACATAGTCATAACCCATGAGTTGGATAACCCATTTCCAGTGTGCTGGTGAGGAGACCCGTTGTTCCAGAAAATGTTCCAGACTCTAGAGATCAGTCTTGATGCAGAAATAATTTCCTAGTAGGGATGGCTGGCACTTTTGTACTGCATGCAAAATAGCCATCATGTCTTGCTGAGATGTAGATGCGGCTAAATTCTTACCGGAAAGGTTTCTTGAAGGCGACAAGCCCACTGGTTCAGCAAAGACACCTGCATATCTATCCAAGGAAGTAGGGGAGACCGTTGATGGGTGCATCTGAATGGAATGGAGTTGAGCGATGGCACCATGTGAATTCTTCTTAAGGATATTTTCCAGGTGCTGTGAACTAATGATGCGGAGAGACCCTTGTTGTAAGCCCTTAAATTTTTGTTGTTTCCCATTGACTGAAAACTGCATCCAAATTTCAGCAAAATCCCATAAGATGGGGCCAAGTGTGCGTAACCATTGAATGCCCAAAACCACATCACATCCACCTAGGGATAAGGCAAACATGTCAGAGCGCAGGTTATAATCTTCCAGAGTGATACGCACATTGTGACACTTCCCCTTGCAAGGTAAGGGGCCCTCATTGGCAACCATGACTTTAAAGTTGGAGCAAGGATGGACAAAACAATCAGCCTGTTTAGTGATCCGAGGGTCAATGAAGTTATGAGTGCTACCAGAATCAATGAGTATTGTAAGAGGAAGATTCTTGAAGTAACCCCTGACCTGCATTGTTTGGGGGGTGGTGACGCCGGATAAAGCATGGAGAGATATCTCTGGTTGTTCATCCTGAGATGGGGGGTCAATATCCTGAATGTTGACCTGATCATCCATTGTATCTGGAGCTTCTTCACCATTTTTAGAGGCAGGTGGAGAATCCATATCCAATAGATAGAGCTTTTGTTGAACACATCTATGTCCCCGAGTGAATTTCTCATCACAATTATAACAAAACCCTTTTTCTCTGCGTGCCTGCATCTCTGTTTCAGACAAATCCTTGATAGAAGTTGGTTGAGGAGCTGGCAGGATGGGAGGTCATTGAGAACCCATATTTCAGAAGGGAACAAAAGTGGGTTTGGAGTGCTGTTGGGCTGCAATCTTGTCTTCTTCCAACTTATCCAACCCTAGGACTTCCATCATTGTGTTGGGACAGAACATTTTAACCTTTGACCGGATTTCATCCTTAAGACCACTGATAAAACAACTTCTATAGAATTCATCAGACAATCCTTTTGTGTGATTGGCTAATTTCTCAAATTCTGTCTGATACTCTTTCACAGTGCCAATTTGACGAAGTTTAGTGAGTGCTCCGGTGAAGTTATCAAAAGCACTAGGACCAAATCATTGCAAAAGGAGTTGGCAAAAATTTGTCCATTTTGGCTTGTCATGAGCCTTGATGTAACAACGGTACCATTGAAGGGCTTCTTGTTCCAAATGAAAGGATGCAAGTGGAACTTTTTGGACATAAAAAGTATTATGCAGACTGAAATACTGTTTTGCACGATAGATCCATCAAGTCGGATCAATACCATTGAAGCGAGGAAATTCAAGCTTCGGACCACGGATATTGCTGGAAGAAGAGAACCCATTGGCTGCAGATTCTGATTCTTGCTGTCGGTTATTGTTCATGGATGAATGTTGAAGATGGAGGCTGAGAAAGTTTTCATCTAGATCTTGGAGTTTGGTTTGGATGGCTGCAAGTGCTTCCTCCATGGTTTTTGCTCCTGCGCGGGTGACAACCATAACAAGGAGTTTTTTTTTTTTGGGGGGGGGGGGATGGATAGAAAAACACAAACAAAAGCCTATTTA
The DNA here is from genome assembly GCA_027924585.1 of Larix kaempferi. Taxonomy (NCBI): domain Eukaryota; kingdom Viridiplantae; phylum Streptophyta; class Pinopsida; order Pinales; family Pinaceae; genus Larix; species Larix kaempferi. Next base: position 23,149,110 of record BSBM01000445.1, read on the forward strand.
GTAAAGGGAAATTTGGATTTGGGAAAAACTTGGATGGGTAATTGGGGTTTGACTAGGTTCTGGACACTTTCTGATGGACAGGGAAGCAAAAAATGGGGATTTCAGAAGCGGGGTGAAAGAATGAGAAAATTTGTCAAAGAGGGGGCAAAGAAGCAGAAATAGGGAATGAACATGGTGGCAAAATTTGGAGGCAAGTGGGTGAAAATTGAAGAAGTTATGGCAAACCCTAAAAATAGACAAATGTGAGATTTATGGATTTGTGAAGTAGAATTTGGGATAGGGTCCTCATGAATGAAATATGAAGAATGGGATTGCAGGGGTGTCCGGAAAGTTTCAAGGGAAACGGAGTTAAAACAAGGGAGATATGGTGAAAAAACAGATTTTTTTTTTTTTGTGTTAAAAAATGGATCTACAATGGCGCGGAAGGGATCGGAAACAGATAGATCTGCAACGACACGGAAGGTATCGGAAACACATGGATATGAAACAATGCCGAATGGATAAAAAATGGCTAGATCTGAAACGACTTTCCGAATAGATTTGGAACGACTGTCAGAATGGATCTGAAACGGCTCGGAATGGATCTGAAATGGCTCGGAATGGATCTGAAACAGCTGGATCAGAGACGGCTTAGAATGGATCTGAAACGACGCGGAAGTGATCAGCAACAGTTCAGCTAAAAATAGATATGGATCCCAGGTATGTGCGGCTTCCTATCGGTTCAGGGGATTCACTCGGCCACCAATGCTGTCTGACGACTTGTGTATTGGGGCAGTGCCCCTCACTCCACGGCTCAGGTAAAAATGATAACCTCTTTGCCACAAACGACAGCTCTTGGTTTAACTCACGGGTGGGAACTAGTCAATCAGGTAGTGGTCGTTTCCCTTTTCGCTGGCAGGTCCTCTCAATGGGCCAGCTACTTCGGGGTTCCTGTGGTACTCCTCACAATGAGTTTTAGTGATGATGCCCAATTACTTCCCACAGTTAAGTGGATAGGGATTATTCCCAGATCCGAAGCTGCGAAAAAAAAAATTTGGCAGAAATTTCACCCAGCGAGCCCAAGAAAGTGCTCTGATACCAGATGTGAATAACCTGCAACAATTAATTAATGCAAATACACGAGATATCAGAAATATCAAAACTCATAATCACTTTTATTGATCGCAGGCCACTTCGAGGGGGCAACCTCCTTTGAGCAAGCTCAATACAAAAAACTTCACGGTACCTTCATTGGTCTCAACACAAACTTATATACTAAGTTTAGGTGCCAATACCATGGGTCAATACCATGTGTCAATACAAACCATGGGTCAATACAAAATATGGATCAACAATTACTACGGGATGACTTACAAAGCATATGCGTCCAACAACAATAATACAAACTATGGATCAACAAATACTACGGGAGGAATTACAAAGCATATGCGTCCAACAATAAGATACTAACAAAGTAAATAGAAGGGTTGACATGGGTGCCTAACAATAGGGTCCTTTAAAACCATAAAATCAACTAAGACTGTTTTTCCACCCAAAGTAACGGGTACTTGAGGGAGGAATCCCAATGGTTCACTAGGTATTTTATCGAAAGTCAACAGCCAATTAACAACTGGAACAAGGTTAGGGAAACCTAAATCTCTCCAAGCATAAGGGGATAAGATACTAATAGAGGCTCCTTCATATACAATACATCGATGAACCGCATGGTTTTCGATATCAACCTTTATCTGGAAAGGTGTAGAAGAAGGAAGATGGGGCCCATTTAGACTATTCCAATTAAAGGAAATGATCCTAGAGCTTGGTAGGGGTTCACTCAGCATAGATGAAGTGCCCCCTTTTTCAAAAACATCCGAATTGGTAATGCAGAAGATTTCAAGGACATGTGCATCAGTCTCCGGAGGATTGATGGGATCGATCGAAGATTGCATCGATTCGATCACTTCACTCTTTGAAGGAAGAGTGGGGTTGACCAAAGACTTCATCGGTTCAACCAATTCATCAACCAAAGGTTGACTAGGCTGTTGGGAATTTATAGACAATTCAGGAGTAGAGGATCCTTCAAACATGTACCACACTCTCCGCACCTCTGGAATAGCAGGGCACAGGTGAGTAAGGTGATCTCCCTTACAAAGTTTACAAGGGAACTTTGGATTCCATCCTATAATCTTAGACTCCTTTAAAACAAAAGTACTCTTAGCATGACTAGCATTGGCTGACAGCTTGTCCCTAGCATGACTTGTAGTGGCTGGTTGCTTAGAAGCAGAAGAATTTTGAACTATGGACCACACTCTTTACACTTCTGGAAGTACAGGGCACAAATAGGTCATGTGGTCTCCCTCGTAAAACCTACAAGGGAACTTAAGCTTCTGTTTATTAGGTTTGTCGATAATGTCAACTTTCTTAGCATGACTTGCAGTGGCTGATCCAGTGTATCCAGTATGACTCACAGTAGCTGGTGACTTGTCATTAATATGACCAACAGTGATCAATGACGCATCCTCAACATGACCAACAATGGTTGAAGACATGATTTCAGTATGATTTACAGTGACTGAAATTTTGTGCCCAGCATGACCTCTAGAGGTTGGGTAGGTGCCCCCATCATGACTTTCAGAGGCTGGGTGGGTGCCCCCAACATGAGTTTCAGAGGCTGGGTGGTAGGTTCAGTATGATTTACAGTGACTGAGTGAATTCTCCCAACATGACCTCCAGTAGTTGGGTAGGTGCCCCCAGTGTGACTTCCAGAGGCTGGGTGGCTGCCCCCTTTCTTTGGCATCTTCTTCCCATTCTTTTTCCCTCTATTCCTTTTAGACTATTGGTTACTAGTATTACTACTTTCACCGCATGAGGTAGAAGGAGGAGGAGAAGTTGTTACTGGCGAAGCAGGCGTAGGGTTCTGATGCTCTTGATGTGAGGTGCTTACTTGAGAAGCATCAGGAGCATGCAAGGCATTCGGAGTGGAAACAATCAAACCGGTATCCCTATAGTGAATCTCGGAAGATTCAAGGTAGCCATTAAGGGAGTACCAATGTTCCCAATGAATGTAAAAGCATAAGGATCCCCTTGAACATGGGTCCCTTGATTGGTGCCCACTGGGATGCTATCCATATTTTTCGACTCAACAGGCCATAAATATATAAGGCCAACTAAAAACAAGCAGCACAAAGAGCACACCACTAAAAATGTCTTACATTGATCAAAACCAGGCAAACAGAGCTAAGACTCTCAGAAGTAAGTCTGGGATGATGAGGGCCCAAAACAAACCAATAGAGTATCAACGGTCAGTTACATGGCGTCCAATGGAGGTCCTCGGGTGCAAGCGTTTGAATCACCAAACCGCCCTCCCGGGATTACTGCAAAGGGTTACCTTCCATGTCTGTCCGAGGTGTAGTGGAAATAGCCTTCCACTATACCTGTGAAGATCCCTAGGGTTAAGATACTAAGGATACCACAAATACGAAAATACCTGGGGGAACAGTCGTTAGCCTAGCTAAGACGCATGGGCAAGGTAACAAAGCCCGAAATCCAAAAGCACTTAAAAGTACTAGTGGACCCCCGTACACGAATCAACTCTAGTTTATGTTCGAAAGGAAAGTGAGGGGGTATCCTCAACAGTTCCAGTCTCACACGACCTTGTGCTTAAAAATGGTTTGAGTAGAGCATGCCAATGATATTTTGATATAGGTGGGTTTACCTAAGAGATTGTCTTACTATGATTGTTGAGTAATGAAATCGATTTCGGGTAGTTTAAGGTGATTTACCTCGAAACCCTAACCTAAGTTAGTTGATGATGTGTATACCTAAAAATAAAAAGTTGCTAATTAATTTTATTAAATTTTCTTTTTAGAGGCTACATTTTACTCAAAAAGGGTAGTGAAGTGTGTGGTATGGTTTATGACAGAAAGCAAAGTGCGTATAAAAATAATGCATCAAACTTCACAAAAACTCTTTTTTTTGTTTATATTTTTCAAAATCGAAACTAGGCAATCCTAAATAAAATTTTTTGATTTTCTTTTAAATTTTCAAAGCAAGACAATCTATGCTACTTTGAAAAACAATGATAAATCTCACTACTAAGATACCAATTTGAATTTTTATCTTTTCTTCTATTTGCAAAAGAAAATGAACTTGAAAAAAGGCACAAGTAAGACCTAACGAAAAGTGTGGGTAAAGGTAAACAACCTAAAAGCTTAAAACAATCGAATCAAAAGACCGAAAAAGACTTGACCTACCTAGTTGTTTCGATGGGAAAACTCTAAGATTGGAATAGGATGTAAAAGAAGAAAGGAAAATAGATGCATGCAATGGAAAGACAAACCAAGAAGGCTGCTCCTAAGCACTAAAAACCAAGAAAACACCCGCCAAACAAAAAAAAGTAGGTAATCAAGCCAAAGGTAACCCTACTGCCACACAGAATCAAAGGAAAAGCTAGGAAAGGATTAAACCCAATCAGACTGATCTGAAAAGAAACTCAGAAGGAATCCAAACCAATAGAATTTTCAAGGACCACCCTAAGAACTCAAACTGGAATCAAACCCTTAAAAAAAAGCAAGACTCAGTAAAAGTGCGCAGCTGTTGCAGTAGACAACAAGCGTTGAGTGCACAGGTCTGCAAGAGTGCAACAAGCGTCTAGGGAAAAAAGTGCGCTACTGTGACTAACAAAGAGTCGCGCACAGGCTCAAAAAACATGAAAAATAGGAAATACACCTAAAAAAAAGCGCTGAAACAGGTAAAGCAAACTGAAGGACTTTCAAGAGGTGAACAAGACTCATAAAAGACAAAGCTGTCTCAGTATTTAGTCAAAGAAGCAAAGCACAAAGCTAGAAGTAGACCCAACAACCTGGAGACCAAACCCTAGTGGAAAGCTTGAACCTACATGAAAAATGCGCTACTGTGTGGTATAAGAACCAGCACCTGCCACAAGAGATGGGCTACTATGTTTCAGGGAAACCAACGCACAAGACAAAAATGCGCTACTGTATGCATAGCAAACCAGTGCACAAGGACTTAAATCAATCAAAAGAGCTTTGCTCAGCCAGATTGAAATGAATCAAGATAAAAAGAACAGGCAAATAACCTATAAAAACTTCTCAGAAAACAAAAACTGAATAAACTGGAAGAAAACCTAGCAAGGTCCCCTAGAGCATAAAACAACCGGCTACTCCCCAACGGAGTCGCCAGTTCTGTTGTGCAAGAAAATACCTTATAGTGGGGGAGACAACACTACCAACTTACATGGGGTGACAGGTAAATATATTCATGTTTTTCATTAATTACTACAAATGGAAAGAGTTTAGGATTCTTAAAGTTGTACCTTTTTAACGATGGCTGGTCCTAGCTTTCGCCCAACTTTCCACAGTGATGAACCTGCAAAACAAGTTAACCTTCCTCAACGTATCTTGACTGTAAATAGATAATGAAATTGAAAATAATTAAGCATTAATCACAATCAGATGTTCAATCAAACATACATTCAATGAAATAGACATTCAATTGGGACGGGAAGGGTATTTCCACCTTTTATTGTCAAAGAAATTTAGATAAGTACAGATATACCTAATCTGTCCAGACACTTCTGCAACCGAGTCCTGGGATTCTGCTCCTCACAATGACTTAAGAATTCCTCCAGTGTAATAACAGCTTATCATTCCTTTTAGGTCCCTTTCTCATGGCTTCCCCTTGTATTTATGGCACAAGGTAGGCAGTTGAATTCGAGAGGTGGTTGAATTGGGAGGTTGGGGAAGTTGTAGAACCAACTTCAACTAATCCCAATTCGTAATCTTAATATATTTTTTATTTCATCTTAAGATGTGCGCAGGTTTCATACAACTAGACTAGCACACAGTATGCAACTTCTGCATTTGACAACCGACGTTCACACCATTTTGGAGGATGTGCACAAGTTGTCTTCAATAAGACCAGCGCTCAGAACGCTAGATCACTGTGGCAATAGTAGCGCACACATGGTGAAAACTGTAGAAAAAATATGTTTTTCAGCTGAAGAATTTGATCTCAGCAATAACTCATCCAGGGTCAACCTAGCTCTTCCATCCATAGTGTCCTTTTGTGTGATCAACAGAGCAATGTGATCACAGACAGAGAAGTGCAGATTTGACCTATAACAGTTTGCATTAAAAACAATTTTATGAATAGGTTGATAGCATAGACATATGAGCTTATGTGTAGTTTCATTTGATGAATCTGAGTAAAATGAAAATTTCCCATGAATAAATATTGTATTAAGTATCTTGTTTGAAGACCTCATGTTATCATTCTCTTAAATCTATCTGGTTTTATTATAAATGGAGCCAATGTCACTCTTCGATGCTAATTTTATGTTACATGACTCATATATGTCTAGAAGAATCTCTAAGTGCAATGTCAAGGTGGTGGAATCAGATTTAGATATTGAAATGGTGCCAGAACCCACCATGAAAACTCAGTTCAAGGACACAAAGGCTACCGCAGGAATAGTCCCTGAATATAAATGGGGTGAACTCTATCACATTATAAGGGATCGAAATGTACCAGGTGCAAACATAGAAGAGAATGTGATATACTAGAATATCAAGAATTCTGGTCTCTACAAGGCTGCCACATGACCGAAGTTGTTCCCATGTTCTGAAGTAATCAGTTAGATCTTGCTGCATGTAGATGCAAAATGCAGGATCATTTCGGGAGACAATGGAAATGGATTTGATTCATTTCAACCCGCACATATAAGCAAAGCATATAAATTACCAGCTCCTAAGGTATTCTTGACAGACGATTGGGTTAAGAGTATAAATATAGATCACTCAAAGAAAATGATACTCCCAGGAAAACAATTGCGGCAAAGGTCTAGTGGAGAGCATGAAACCAACTATCTAAGAACCCCATTCAGATTCTTCGTGATGCTTTTGTGTAGAAAATATGGGAAAACAAATGAACACGTCTAGAAACTAAGTTGGGTTCCATTGTTATACCATGTCACAACATACGGTACCATTTTCCACCAGGCAGACATCATCTCAGAAAATATGGCCCAAGCCATATTAAATGCACGGGAAGGGATAAAACAATGGAAATTTGAATTCTACATGTTGTCATACTTGGTTGATTGCATCCTCATCAAAATTCCTTTCCCTAATATAGGATGATATTGGGTCCTATAGGAGACTCCAATCTATGTGGCCTACCAGATCATGTAGGAACATATACATTCCAACTTTTACAAGTTGATTTGTGAGGAATTCCTGATGTCGCTATATCAATTGAGTTTCGATGAAGCTCCGAGTTGTTTTTCAGATGAAACATTATAAGTTATTAGTGAATACGAAGATTATTATTTCACTCTAGAAGGCACTTGTCTTCGCATGTATGGAGGAACGAAGAGTCCTTCATTACTTTCTAGGTATGTTACAGACTACATCATTTTGAAGGAGGCAGTGAGGCAGATGTTTATAAATGGTATAGGAATTTTTTTGAATGAGCATATGAAAGCTTCCTATCCACCACTCTTGTTTGTGGTTGGATCTTATAAGTTTACCAAAGTCAAAGGAGTTGAAGGATTTGTGAAGGAATTAGATAATTACCATTTCAGAGAGAAATTATTTGTTAGAAATGATAGCCAACAAAATGTTTCTAAGCATTGCCTATCTTGAAAAAGCAATTTTGAGTGCAATGATCATTTCTTAAAAGATGAAGAAGTATACAGAAGAGCAAAGAACATTGTAGAATTGAACAAGAGGTTCGACAAGAAGACAAACGCAAGCTCCAACAAGACAAAGGAAGACTTGGAAGATGCAACACGAAATAAAGATAAAGTAGAAGCTCTGGCAGCAGAAAAGGCCAAGAAACTGCAAGAGGAGGAGCTAGCTAGGAAGAAAGAAGAAATAAGAAAGAGGGAAGAAGAAGATGCAGAGGAAAAGAGGAAAGAAGAACAAGAAAATGCAGACAAAATAGTAGCTGAACAAGAAGAAAAGAGCTTGGAAGCAGAAGCATTACAAAATAAAATGGAAGAAGAAGAAAGAGTCAAGAAAGTTGTGGAAGAAACGAAATTGTAGGAGGAGAGTGGGAAGAAATATATGGATATAGATAATCCCACTAATCTTGATACTAAAATTCCTCTCACGGGAGGTCATCTCCCATTGGATGAGCTTGGACTCACGCCCTTCAAACCGTCAAAGCAACATTCAATGGATAAAGTGGATACTATAGTTTTTGATCCCAAAAGGAAAACCATTCTCAGACGAACACAAAAAAGATTGAAGATCGCCAGAGAACCAGACATCATAACCATACATGAAAGTGTGGTAATGGAAGGAACCAATAAATACCCAAGGTTCACGGCTTCAGTAAATGTTGCTGCAGTGAAAGCAAATGTAGATAACATAGACAAGTTGACTGGCGATATAGAAAGGAACGAGGCCAAGATGACCAAGCTAAAGGAAAAGATGGTACAAGCTCGCAATGGAGGAATAGATATGAGAAGACAACAGGATGCCCTGGAGTCTAAAAAGGAAAGGGCCTTACAAGAAATTCAAAGTCCTGAGGATGAAAAATATTCATTGAATGTACAGCTAGTCATCATGGAAGGTGAAAAGGACAATTTCTAGACTCAGATAACCGAGTTAGAAGACAAGGAAACTCAGTTAGATCAGCGAGTTGAGTCACTCACAATTGAAAAGGAAGCTTTGGAAGCTCAGATATCTGAGTTAACTAGAAAAAAGAATCCCTGATAAAATATCTTAAATATGATTAAGCAAAAAAAAAAGACCTGACGCCATTTCACGAGCATGCTTGCGAATTGCAAGAACAATTGTTTCACTCTCAGGGATTGCTTACTGTGCAAACTTATGAGTTAAAAAAATGGTCACTAGATTGAAGCAGATCTCTATAGAGGATTCAACTCTAAAACATAAATTAGTAGGGCCCTATGATAAAATGGAGAAGCTAATTACTTGGAAGGGAAGCTCCAAGGAGATCCCTGCACATTTACCAAAGAGGACCACTACTGAGTTGAAATTGGACATAGCACTCTTAGAGAGTTGTCGAAAGGTAGAAAATAAGATACATAATGAAGTACAAAAGTCAATCACAAGGTGTGAATATATTTATCAGACCATCTACAAAGCATTTGAGAGATGTCATCTTCCTCCTCCTAAGGCCATTGACGAGATGACACCAAAATAACAATGTACAACAGGATTAAGGAATAGTATGGATGAAGATATTACTTACATAAAATTGCTGGACTCACTCAATGCAGAAGATCTTCAACAAAATATTGGACAAGCTACTATGAATGCCTATTTTTTAGGAGAAGGTCACAAGACTGCAACAAAAGGGTTGATTTATATGGTCAAAGAATTATCTACACATGAAATAGCTCTAAAATGATTAGAGCCCCAACAACTGAACATGATATCTTATGAAAATCATCTTTGGGATAATTATATCCAAAGTCAAGAGAATATACAATCTAATTGATGTAATATTGTAATTCTATTTTTAATTTAGTTATTTTTGGGTGCAACCACAAAAGACAAAATTGTGAGAAACCAAGGGAGTGGGATGGAATATGAAGTGATAAGTCACATCATGACAAATTTTGTAAAGATAAATAGGAGGGAATAGAATAGAGAGGGTCTTTTGGCTAGTACAATAATGAACTAGTACCATTTTGTAAGAGAATTATTTTTCTGCTAATGAGAATGAACTATTTGTTGGGATTTTCCTATACTCCATCCTAGTCCTACCAGCTTTGCATTTTCAGTTATGCATGCAGTCATGATTTTGCATGCATGCATCCCAGTCATCAGTCCCAGCACCTAGCCCTCAATTAGCTAGCCCTGGGAGCTTCTCACTGATCAATTTTAGCCCTCCTAGTGCTTAGTGCACCTTGCATGCAATTGCATGCATCCTAGGCGCCCTCTCTCACCTACCATTCAGTTGTACTTCAGATAATTGAGTTATCTTCAGTTCTTTCCTTGATTTAAGGCTAGACTGACTCTCAACTGACTGTATCACTCTGATGGACCTCCAGTGAGACTAGACTGCCCACTCTGACTCCAATTAACTCCTCATGTGCCCTCCACTGAGATTCCTTCATTCAGTTAGTGCCTCCATGTGCCAGTTACACTCAGTTACACCTTCCACACTCGGTTAGACTCAGTTTGACTGATGGTTTACAGTTACTTGTGCATTGATGACTCCACTGATGATGATGAAGACTTCCAGTTGTGGTTTGATGACACTCCAGTGATCTTTTGATCTCTCCATGCAGAATAATTCGAATTACACCCTTGGTATTTGAATCCTATGCATTGTATCATTATTATTTTACTATTCTGATTAATGAAACATGTGTGAATATTCTGCTCCTATCTGATTTCCATTGGATCTATGTTCTGCTGCTCTATTCTCTTCTATTTTCCTAAATTCTTTCATTGTGAGGTTTACATCATCTCTTTGGATCCACTGTGAGGATTTTCACATGGTATCAGAGCCATTTGAGAGTATATTCTACCTCCATTCTTGAGAGTTTTTTGAAGGCAATTTGAAGTTCCAGCAGTTGTAGCAGCAGTAGCAACAGTTTCACTTTTGCATTCGCTCCAGCAGTTATAATGAGCAATTTGAATGCTCTCCTCTCTCCTAGAATCCTCACTCCCTTCAATTACTTTGATTGGAAGAGTGAGATGAAATTATTCTTGTATACTAGACAACTATACAGGGTGACAATGGGAAGAGAAGCTGAAGCACATTCATCCGTGGAGAAAACCAAGCATCTAAATAAAATGGATGAAGCCTTTGGTTACATATGCCTTCATATTTCTAGAGATCTACTATTTCATGTTGAAGGATTGAAGACTCTAAATGAGTTATGGGTAAAATTAGAGAGTCTTTTTGGCAAACAATATGGGCTAAGAGGCCATGCTCTCGAAAATGAATTGGTTGCCCTACAACCTAAAAATTTTGAGACCATTCAAGAATTCTTCTCAAAATTTAAGAAATTGGTTTTGCAATGCAAGCATTGTGGAATCACTAAAAGTGATGATCAATTGGTTCTCTCCATTTTGAGCAAACTTGGATCTCAATTTTTTGTCTTTGTATCTACCTTCCATTCTGGGCGAATTTCAATCCCTATATGGAAGATGCCAACCTTAGAAGTCTTTACTGAAGCTCTCATTCAATAAGAGGACAAATTGATTCAAATGGGTGCAATCAAGGCCTCCAAGGATCTAGCTCTTCTAGCTGGAGAAGCAAATAGTACGAATGTGAAAGGGAGGAAAAATGGCAAGGACAAGAAGCCATCTAAATCCAAGATGAATGACAATTCAAGTCCATCAAAAGGAGTCTCCAGCTCCAAGAAGGACAAACAGAAAAGATCTGAGTGTCCCTACTGCAAGAGAGGATACCACCCAGAGAGATATTGCATGCACAAGAAAATAGATCAACTAACCAAGCTTCTTGAACAGAACAAAATTGCTATTCCAAAATATGCAAAGATGTTTGATTCTGGAAGTGGATCTGATGGTCATGAGGATTTCCATGCATTGATGGCTGGTTTTTCAAAATTAAAGGCCCTCCTCATAGATTCTAGAGCCTCCAACCACATGGTTGCCTTTGAAGAATCATTTTCTTCTTTAGATCTCAAAGATGGGCCTACTATTCACATGGGAGACAACTCTCAGGTCTCTGCCAAAGGGTTGGGTACAGTTGATATGGAGCATGGAAAGTTCAAGAATGTTCTATTCATTCCCTCCTTGACAACAAATTTGTTGCTTGTATATCAGATGACTCACACCGGATCACCAAAGAAGGTGACTTTTGGTCCCGACATAGTTTAGATTACAGAGATCTCTACTAGGAAGACTATAGCGAAAGGGTTTGCAATTCATGCCTCCAAGGCATATGATTTCTCTCATTTTCTACCCTTCTCTCTTCCTACTCCTTCGGAATCTGATGAAGATCCGAGTGACTCTTCTCCTAATGAAGATGAAGATGAAGATCTTGATGTTGAGATCAAAGTTCAAGAACATTCAGATTCATATCCAGAACCAACACATGTTCTCAATCCAGAGACAAGGCCAACATGGGCTCACACAGTCCTTGCAGCTACTGACAACACAGTTGAGGATTCATTTGCTCACAGAACTACCATATTTCAACATCATGCCAACCTTGCATTATGCCATCTACCTCTCCATGAGAGATGCAGCATGATGGTGGGGTTCACTCTTCCATCCCTTGGGAAGACTCATCATGATCCATTCGTTCCAGTGGCAGAAAGGTTTCCTGAAAGACTTGGTTTGTCCAATACATTCTCTACATAGTGGGAGGCACATCAGAAGACCAGATCCAGATCTAGCACCTGCATTGGCATCCTACAGAGGATCATCTTGCCAAGTGTTTTGCAAAAGCTTTCACTAAGGAAAGCTTCTTCCTTTTCTGCTTAGTATGATGGTTCTTTGAGTTATTTTACTTTTCTTTTGAGGGGGGGTATTTTTCCCATGAGGTTTTCCCCATTTCCTCGATTTATGGATAGTTCTTATTTACTATCATTTATTTGATTGTATGGGTGACCTTTGGTCCTTGTTACCAGGGCCCAGGATGGATTAAGGGGGGGTGTTGGGATTTTCCTATACTCCATCCTAGTCCTACCAGCTTTGCATTTTCAGTTATGCATGCAGTCATGATTTTGCATTCATGCATGCAATTGTATGCATCCCAGTCATCAGTCCCAGCACCTAGCCCTCAGTTAGCTAGCCCCGGGAGCTTCTCACTGATCAGTTTTAGCCCTCCTAGTGCTTAGTGCGCCCTGCATGCAATTGCATGCATCCTAGGCACCCTCTCTCACCTACCATTCAGTTGTACTTCAGTTAGTTGAGTTATCTTCAGTTCTTTCCTTGATTTAAGGCTAGACTGATTCTCAACTGACTGTATCACTCCGATGGACCTCCAATGAGACTAGATTTCCCACTCCGACTCCAGTTAGATCCTCATGCACCCTCCACTGAGCCTCCTTCATTCAGTTAGTGCCTCCATGTTCCAGTTACACCTACCACACTCAGTTAGACTCAGTTTGACTGATGGTTGACAGTTACTTGTGCATTGATGACTCCACTGATGATGATGAAGACTTTCAGTTGTGCTTTGATGACACTCTAGTGATCTTTTGATCTCTCCATGCAGGATAATTCGAATTACACCCTTGGTATTTGAATCCTGTGCATTGTATCATTATTATTTTACTATTCTGATTAATGAAACATGTGTGAATATTATGCTCCTATCTGATTTCCATTGGATCTATGTTTTGCTGCTCTATTCTCTTCTATTTTCCTAAATTCTTTCATTGTGAGGTTTACATCATCTCTTTGGATCCACTATGAGGATTTTCACACTATTTTGCTAGGTGAAGGATTGCATAGAATGTTGATGGGATTACATGAATGAATGTGCATAATTACTTCTTCATTTTGTTCATCTATATGCTGTAAGATTTTTCCTGTTCTATTGGATTACTCTAATGGTATGTGAATTATTTTATTGTTCATGATTATGAAATGCAATTTTTTGTGTGGTAATGAGTAATGAGTGAATTAGTGCTATACTAAACCTATCTTTGTGTGAATGTAATGCTGGATTATGAACACATTTCTTTCAATAGCTAACTGTTGAAGTTGTAATAAACAATTCCAGTCTTTACTCAAACTTTAATTCCGCTCCTTGCAAGGATAGGCTAGATTAGATAGGTTAAAGTTATGTATTTTGGTAGCTTGGTTTTAGATAATTGGTAAGGCATAGGTGGTAAGATGAGAGGTAAGAACCCGTGCAACACTTCGTGAGGCCTCTGTCTTCCAGTCAAGCTTAGTTTATATAGGATCATGCACGGTTAGAATTATGACATTTGCATTTTCATTTCTTAATAATAAATTTAAACGGTGGATCGGGAAGTAACCGATAAAATCAACTAATAGCATATCCTACGGTATCCGGACCGTAAACCAAACAGATTCCCCATTTCAAACAGTGAATAGTCTATTTGGGAATTTTCATTGGGGAGAAACCCTACTTTCGACACAAGGATTTTTACAGGCATCAAAAGATTTGGAGCTAGAAGGAGGATCTCTAGTGTATGAATGGTAGAGGAAGTCCTTTCTCTAGAATAAATCTCTCTGGGTCTCCATTTGAAACATCTCAACCAGAAAATTTCATTCCTGAAATTGAACAAGAAACTAACTATCAAGTAAATCCTAACTCTGAAACTGAGCACATTGAGCATTTATATGATGTTCCCCATCAAGAAGTAGATAGTTTTAGGAGATATACCAGGTCTTATGTCAAGAATCTTGGAGGATTACCCATAGTTCCGTTATTACCTAGAAGAAGTGCTCCTAGAAGAAAATCTATAGGAAATAAGGACTATGTTCTTGTTGAATCATTGGAAGAATTGGTGGATTTGTCTTTCCAAGAAATACCAGATACTATCAATCAATTAAGACCATCTTCTCCAGAGTCAGTTTATTCTCCTCACATACAGTCACCCCCACAGTCACCCCCACAGTCACCTCTACATTCTCCTCCAAATTTGCCTCCTCATATTGGAATCATAATGTTAACCAACCACCATCCTGGAGAGCTAGAGGACCATTCAATTTACCTGCTCCTTTACATGAACTGCCTAAACATCTTGAGCGGGTATTGCCTAAGTTTGACCCCGGAAAAGGAATTTTTGCTGATGTTCATTTAAAAAGTTTTTATCTGGCATTGAATTTACTAGATGTGGAACATGAAGATGTAGTGTGTCGTCTATTCCCTTATACGTTCAAACCTAAAGCTTCATCTTGGTTTTTTAGTTTACAAACTGGTTCCCGGGACAATTTTGAAAAATTCTTCTTGAGTAAATTTGGTGAACAACGAACTTTAGCTTCACTTATGAAGGAATTACTGTCTTTGAAGATGGATAAAAAGGAAAAAGTGCAGGATTTTAATCAAATATTTACTACTATTTTGAAAAAGTTTAGTGCTGCTGCAAAACCTGCTAAAGAATCCTTAATTGAATATTATACCACTGCATTACATCCATATCTAGATATGTTTGTTAAACGTTCATGCAAAAATACTTTAATAGAGAATTTTGAAGAAGCTAAAAAGGTCGAAATGGACATGAATAACATTGTGAAACATGGTGTGGAAACACAGTACAAGCCTATGAACTCCAAGAAACCACGTTTATTGACTAAACCTATTGAAGAATCAACCACCGATTTAGAAAGTGAAGTAAAACTGGTTCAGAAATTATCCAATAAGGTAGTGGACTTGGAGAAAGAAAAGGGAATTAGATCGTCAACCATAAAACCATTTAAACCTTTTTACAAGGAAAGAGAAGAAGGTCCAAAACCTCCAACAAATGAAACATTTGTTCTTAACTTGAATGAAGTTGGTATGGATCATTTTTGTACATTTCATCAAGAACATCATTCTAATAAGACTTATCCACAATGGATAAACTCCATGACTTTGGTAATGAATCAATTGTTCGATAAACAACTCGTAGATCAAGAAGATAATGATAAAGTTCAATCAAATGAAACAAAAGACGATAACGAAGAAACTACACTCGTTTTATGGGATTGGGAACTGAATCTCGATTTGGATGATGAAGAAGAGATAGAAGAAATCCAAGTATCATCTATTGATTATGCTACTAGGAGCAAAGGAATAGTTGATGATCAAATCATATCACTCCCAAAAGGAAAAACACCTAATGCTGCTATAAAAAATCAGAGTAAAACTAATGTTGTAACTCAACCACCACCAAAAGTGAGAGAGAAAAGACCTAACAATCCTTCGGAAGGCATAAAAGGAACATCTTCTCTGATTCATAAAGAAGCCACCCCTTCATCAAACAAACCAAATTTCAGTGGAAATACTGAAGGAAATTATAACATGGGGTATGATGTTGTTGAAGATATTAAGAAGAAAAAAGATAATGTATCTTTGTTTGAAATGTGTAACTTGCCACAACAACGAAAGATATTGTTAGTGGCTTTTGATTTAAACACAACAATAAGTAATTATATCAATAAAGATAAGCAACCAATGGTCATTGAATCAGATCTTGATATCAACGAATCTAGTATCGATGGTAAATCAAAATATCAGACTCCACCTTTTCTGCTCACTTTTGAGATCTTTAATTATAATGTGCATAATTTATTGGTGGATTTAGGAGCCTCATCTAACATTATGCTACTTTCGATCTGTAAGAAAATTAATGTACAACCAATTAAATCTCCCTCTCGGATCATTGAACTTGATATATTGGATGTCAAAGTTATCGGGGAGATGAAGAATGTTTTAATTAGATTGGTTGTTGATTCAAGAGTCTGTCAATTCATTGACATAGTTGTGGTTGACATACCTGATTCTTATGGCTTAATACTGAGCAGATATTGGTCAAGTAAATTAAATGGTTATTTCACAACTGATTAGTCTCATTTGTGGTTACCTTATCAGAACAAGCAGAACGAGATTAAGGTACTAAGAGAACCACACATGAAATTCATTGTGACTGAGCTGGAAGGAAAGAATGAACCAACTAAATTTTCATATTATGTGTTTGGAAACTACTTTCTATAAATGGAACTTGGATGTTACCAATCTGAAACTATTGGTCATAATTTAAACACACAGTATGATCTCCTTCAATTTTCATGTACTAATGAGAATGACTGTAATACAATAGAGTTAGTCACTAACTTAGATGTTAATACTAATTTAGATAGAGTAGACCTTAAATTTTGGAATTTATATTTTGATGGCTCCAAGACATAGGAGGGAGAAGGAGCTGGTTTTGTTCTTGTAGATCCTCAAGGGAAAATATTATTTCTCTCCTGTAGATTATAATTCAAATGCACCAATAACACTGTTGAATATGAGGCCTTGATACAAGGACTCAAAAAGGAAATTGACTTAAATGTTAAAAATGTAAAAGTTTTTGGTGATTCTGAGACAATTGTCAAACAAGTAAGAAATACTATTCATTGGTTATCTCCACACTTGAAAGGGTATCAAGCTGAGGTGTGGAATTTGATCCCTATTTTTTATGCTTTTAATATAAATTCTATTCCTAGATTATAAAATGTTGTTGTTGATTTATTAGCTACTTTTACTTCACGTTTAGTACCAACTAATGATAAATGTTCTATTGAATTTCTTTTCAGACCATCTGTCCCAGACAATGTTACCAATTCTATGATGATGAACAAATTATTGACTTCTTGACCGATGAAGACACATTCAAGGATCGGTTATTGATGAAGCTCAACATCAGTCAAATCTGGAAGATGGGAATGAAAATTAGAGCAATGGAAATTTTATGCCAAAAGGAGTATGCACCTTAGAGAAACTATTTGATCTGCAACATTATTTCTGAAAGCTATCTAATGTTAAGACAAACAGTTCTTCCATGCAATATGAGTTGGTAAATCTGGGAATGGAACAAGAACCAAAGTATGTCAATTTGGGAAAATGTTGTTCACTTGGTGAAAGGCATAAGTTCGTCAAACTGTTCCAACAATATAAATATGTTTTTGCTTGGAATTATAATGATTTGAAGACTTATGATACAAGCATCATACAACATATGATTCCGATCAAATAAGGTGATAATCCTTTTCAGCAGAAACTTCGAAAAGTACAATCTACTTTAGAGCCACTTATTCAAAAAGAATTGAAGAAGATGATAGATGCTAAGATTATTTTCAAAGTTAGGCATTCTGAATGGGTGGAAAACCTTATGCATGTACGAAAAATGTCAAGTGAAATAATACTGTGTGTGCATTTTCAGAATTTGAATAGAGCATCAGACAAAGACAATTATCCTATCCCTCCTATGAAATAAATTTTGCAACTTGTATCGGGCTCAGAAATGTTTTCCTTGCTAGATGGATTTCAGGCTATAACCAGGTATTAGTGGCCGAAAATGATCTTCTTAAGACAACGCTCTGTAAAAAATGGGGAACATTTGATTATAGAAGAATTCCATTTGGCCTCATGAATGTTGGAGCCACATCCCAAAGGGCCATGGATATTACATTTAGAGGATTAATCGGCCACAGTGTTTTTGTTTATTTGGATGATGTTACAATTTTCTCTAAGAAAAGGGAGGACCATGATTTTCATTTGAAACAAATTTTTGAACAATGCAGAAAGTATGGTATATCTATTAATCCAAAGAAAATCATATTCGTCATTTTAGAATGGAAACTGTTGGGACACATCACCTCAAAGAAGGGGATCTCGATTGCCACAAAAAGAATACAAGCTGTAGTCTAGATTCCCATGGCGCATAATAAAAATGAAATGCAATCGTTTATGGGAAAAATAATTTTGTTCGAAGGTTTGTACCATACTTTGCACAAATTGTAAAACCTTTGAAACAAATGGTGAAACAAGACGTACAATTCAAATGGACTGAGATAGAAAAGAACGCTTTTAAAAACATTAAGACCACCATTTCTCATGCACCATCATTAAGCAGTCCATATTTTGAAAAGGATTTTATTATTTATACATTTGTGTCTGATCATTCCCTTGCAGCAGTGCTCACTCAAAAGGGAGAGCAGGGGGATGAATATCCAATATATTTTATGAGACCTGGGTTACAAGGGGCTAAACTTAATTACCCGGATGTAGATAAACAAGCTTATGATGTGTTCAATGCTATAAATAATTTTAGATCCTATATTCTCAAGAATAGGACTAAAGTCATAGTAGCTCATCTGGATGTCCGATCACTATTTGTACAAAAGGAATTGGGAGAAAGATGCAGGAATTGGGTAACCGCATTACAAGAATATGACTTAGAGTTTAAGCCGACTAATATTGTCAAAGGACAAGGACTATGGAAGTTACTTATTGAAAATTCAATGGGAGAAATGAATGGATGGGACAATGAAGCTGAGATGAACTTAATATAGGTATGTTCCACTCACACTTCTCCCGACTCATGGTACCGAGATTTGGTACATTATCTATAGCATGGATACACTCCAGAACATTGGAATTCCAAGCAAAGAAGAACCCCCCGTTTGAAGTCAGTTGCATATTAGATAATTAATGGAGTATTATTTCGAAAAAACCATGATGGTGTGTTTCTTAGATGCTTGGAAAAGGAAGATGCAAAAAAAAGTGGTGAAAGAGTTGCATGATGGTCCTGTTGGAGGTCATTACTCTAGAGACACTACTGCTCATAATATTTTAAGAGCAGGATACTGTTGGCATACAGTTTTCAAATATTCACATGCATATGCCCGAAAATGTGTTGTGTGCCAGAAGAGTGCTGTAAGATTAGCAAATCCCTAAGCACCATCGCAACCAGTAATCATTTCCGAACCATTTGAACAATGGGGCTTCTACATCATTGGAGAGATCAACCCCAACTCTTCGATGCAACATCGTTACATTCTTACAACAACAAACTATTTTACTCGATGGACTGAAGTTGTCCCCTTGCGCAAAGTTAACGAGGATGTTGTTATCAAATTTCTACAAGAGAACATCATAACTATGTTTGGGGTTCCAATTTCTTTAGTTTTTTATAATGCTTCATATTTCTCTTCTTTAAAGTTAAGTGAATTTGCTTTTGAAAAATGAATTAAACTACATTACTCTACAAATTATTATCCACAAGGGAATGGGCTAGCAGAGTCTACCAATAAAAAAATGAATAAGATTTTAAAGAAAATAGTTATTGAAAATCAAAGAAATTGGCTTGTAGCTCTTCCTAATGCTTTATGGGCCGATAGGGTCACTCCAAAGAATACTCTAGGGGTTTCTCCTTACACACTGGTTTATGGAAAATAGGATTTACTTCCACCAAATGTTATTTTCCTTCATTACAGTTAGCCCAAGCATCTCAGGGATCCAATAGCAAAATCATGAAATCAAGAATTAATACCCTACTAAAAATTGAAGAAGAAAGAGAAAAATCTAGAGATAAGTTTAACCTTCATCGATGTAACGTTAAGAGATGGTCTAATAGGCGGAAAACATGAAATAAATATTTTGAGGTAGGAGACTTAGTTCTGAAGTGGGATCATCCCCACAAAGAGAAGGGAAAGCACATCAAGTTTCAACATTTATGGCTTGGCCCTTACACCATTGTTGAAAAACTTGGCCCAAGAACTTATAGATTACAATATCTGCAAGGGGAAATGGAAACGCTTATCGTAAACAACCAAGATCTGAAGCAGTATTTCTCTTACTTTAGGGAAACTTTTGTACATAAATAAATTTTCTTTTCTATTGTTTTATTTCTTATTTTAGACCAATTGTTATATTTTTAGAAACAAATGCTTTTAGTTTTTGCTCTTATTTTTAATTTTTGAATAACTTCAACTCGATAATTAGAGTGATGAATGGGAAGCTAAGATGCGATATTATTCATGGAATATCTCTTAGGGAAAGATTCAAAATTTAGAAGCTATAAGAATTGTTTCGAAATCTAAGAGTTTCTTCCTTTTGTGAAGAGTCATGAATGCAATTTCAAGCATTATTATTTTTAGGATTTTAACCCGTCTGGCCTATTTTGTCATTATATTTCTTGGAAAATGTATCACAATGTTCATTCTAAACTAAAATGTGCTAAATCCTATGTAAATAAATGGGATAAAGATTTCTAGATTACTATCTTGGGGATCCGCTCACTAAAACACATAAATAACCCTATCTCAAGTAGTATACTATGGCCGACCCATGGAAGGGAAGAAAGTCTTGCGAATGTATAGCAATAAAATGATCCTATACCAAAAATATCAAAGCCAAAAGGCACAAACAAAGAAGGGTATTTTTTAAGGATTCTAATATTATATTTAAGTATAGTATCCTAGGATATTATTTTGGATTGAAAAAAATGTATGCAGATAGGTAGGCGAATATTCAATATGAAACATACAATTTACTACCAAAACGTGTAAATTTTGGCGAATATTATGATTAAAAAACATATTTTATGTAAATATAGGCGATATTAGAGACTAAAAATGACCAAATAGTGAATTTATTTTTTGAAAAAAAGCGCAAAAAATAGCCAATTGGCAAAATTTCGCCCCTAAAAATTACCTTGAAACAGAGTTGGCAGTTCCTAATATGAATATCCATCAAAGTCAAAACTGGATATCTGAAACATTAAATGAAGACATGAACGTGCAAAGCAAATCATGGGGATACTTCTACATATACTCAAAGAAGGTTCTTATTCCTCTGTGGGTATGATAAGCTAAAAAAAATACTCATCACCCACACAAAAGGACATTATGGATGGAAGAAACTAGGATATACCTCTCAAGACAAAGGGAACTGCATATTAGAATGACTCAAGCATCAATGAATGCTAATGCATCAAAGAAATGCATATGGTATAGGAATGAGGAACAAATGATTACATCTACATGATTTTCTTACTGACCTCTGGTGTTTTACCTAGTTGCTTCCAAAAGACAAAGTAGGTAAATGAACCTCATACTTTGGCCTTAGGAGAGTGGCTGAAAAATTCTAACTAAGCTACCCTGCTCTAATTACTAACAATAAAATGTGGTCCAATTTGAAATAGGATTGTTTGAATTACAAGGCAGATAAAATAAACTATGACTTTTACAATAAGAAGTCACTGATAAGTAGAGATAAATTATTACCCTAACTAAGTGATCTAGTCCAAAAGAGTGTTCTTTACTTCTTTTCAGAGATCTAAGTTCCCCAGCTAGTCGCCAATTGTTGCAGCTGCAACCCCTTAACCAATTTTTTTGCAATTTAGGTCCCCTTCTTATATTTTGAGTTCAACTTTTTTGGATTTACCACTAAAGTTTTCTTAAATTTTGATTCCCTATAGAATATTTTATACTTAGATTTTTTTTTTAATTTTACTATTTCAGATAAAAATCAAAAGTTGCGCTGAAACAGTCAGAGCAAAATCAAAAGTTACACCGAAACAGTGGGATCAAAATTTTAAGTTGTTTCGAAACGGTCGAAGCAAATTTTAATATTGCGTCGATGTGATCAAAGCCAAATCCGGTTTTTCTCCGAAAGGGTCGGGTCTGATTTATATTTTCCACCGAAGAAGTTGGAATTAATCTAGATTGAGCCTTGGAGTACTTCAACACTTAGTTTTTTTTCTTTCAAAAGCCAACAATTCACTACTACATTAAGTTTGGATCCGAAATGGATTGGGGTCCTTTTTTATATCACTCCGAAAAAGGTCACCTCAAACAAAATATGGCCCCAATTCATTTTCGTGTCGACATAAAATTGATTTCATCATCGAATTGGTTGGAACATGACTAATTTTAGTTCTGAAACAAGTCGGAATCGAATAAGGTTTAGCTCCGGAACAATAGAGCCTAGTATAGCTTTTGTCCCGATTTGCATCCACATTGCTGTGATCTCGAGTTTGTCTTCGATAGCTTCAGAATAATAATTATATTGGCCTCCGAGCACATCAGTGTAAATCAAAATCTTGACCTGAAACACATCACAAGGGATTCATTTTAGACTTCCATTAATCGCCGATACAAAAGCAAGTTTATTTAAATGAGAAAAATTATTTACATTGGGAATTTTGAAGAGGTTTCGATCTCGTGTTGTGTGTTGACCAAGTCGCGAGGTATTAGGGTTTCAAAGCCATTTTAAAAGAAGCGAATCCCATTACAAGTATGCTTCCCCCTGTTCTCATGCACACTGCTATGTTCCTGAAACACGTGGACAAAGAACACTGCCAAAGTATCTTCCATCTCAAGCATCTACTCAGAAGCACAATCATCACTTCTCTAGGTAAGTTCATTTTCTTGTTTTATTTGTTAGATTGGTCAAACGTGGTCTCTTTTCTTTGGTGTTAAGGGTTAGGTTAAGACCATTATTGCCCATGCCCTAGATTTTATCTTCCCAATTTTCAACATGTTTCATATGACACCACCGTAAAAGAACGTCGTGACCCTAGCTAGTAGGTCATTTATTTCACAGTTCGGGCTGTTAGGTTATTGAGATCACATACTGTTAGTGTTAGAGGAGCATACTCGAACCCTTGATATTTTGACAGTGTAAATAACGCCCCATATAGAAATTATACAAGCTGCACGGCCTACCATTTTTGAAGTGTCACTCACTAGTTCCCTGCATTTTGATAGGGAAAACATATGGAAACCCTAACCTAAGGGTTTTCTCAACAAAAGGGAAATTTCAAACTAGAGATTCCTCACAATTTGGGATACTAGAACTAGATTGAAGACATAAACCCGATAGAACTGTGTAGCAGGAACTAGTAAAGTTTGGCGCTCAACCCTAAACTATTACCAAAGGAGGCGATTTCTCAAACAATTATCTTCCAGTCTCCAATATGGTTATTTGCTTGATAAAAGATGACGAATCCAAGTATTTTTTTTCAAATTGTTTGCATAATAGGAGATCCTTTCGATTTGCATTTGCTTTAGGGATAGTTTGCATTAAAAAAAATTGATGAATAGGTTGATAGCATAGACATTTGAGCTTATGTGTAGTCTCATTTGATGAATCTGAGCAAAATGAAAATGTACTATGAATAAATATTGTATTCAGTATCGTGTTTGAAGATCTCATGTTATCATTCTCTTAAATATATCTGGTTATATTATAAATGGAGCCAATGTCACTCTTTGATGTTGCTTTTATGTTACATGACTCAGATATGTCTAGAAGAATCTCTAAGTGCAACGTCAAGGTGGTGGAATCAAATTCAGATATTGAAATGGTGCCAGAACCCACCATGGAAACTCAGTTCAAGGACACAAAGGCTACCACATGAATAGTCCCTGAATATAAATGGGGTGAACTCTATCACCTTATAAGGGATCAGAATGTACCAGATACAACCATAGAAGAGAATTTGATATACCGGAATATCAATAAGTCCGGTCTCCACAAGGCTTCCACATGAACAGAGTTGTTCCCATGTTCAGAAGTAATTGGCTAGATCCTGCCTCATGTAGATGCAAAATTTAGGATCATTTCGGGAGCCAATGGAAATGGATTTGTGTCATTTCAGCTCGCACATATAAGCAAATCATATAAATTAACATCTCCTAAGGTATTCTTGGTAGACAGTTGGGTTAAGAGTGTAAATATTTATCACTCAGAATATGCAAATAAAATGCTACTCTCAGGAAAACAGTTGTGATAAAGGTCTAGTGGAGAGCGTGAAACCAAGAATCTCAGAACCCCATTCGTAGTCGCCGCAATGATTCTTTACAGAATATATGGGAAATCAAATGCAAACGTCTACAAACTCAGTTGGGTTCCATTGTTATACCATGTCACAACATACGGTACCATTTTCAACTTAGCATACATCTTCTCAGAAAATATGGCCCAGGCCATATTAAATGCACAGGAAGGGATAAAACAGAAGAAAGATGAAGTTTACATGTTGTCATACTTGGTTGATTTCATCCTCATCATAAATCCTTTCCCTAAGCGAGGATTCTATTAGGTACCAGTAGAGACTCCAATCTATGTGGCCTACCAGATCACGTGGGCACATAAACATGCCATCTTTTATAAGTTGATCTACGAGGAATTCCTGATGTCCCTATATCAATTGATTTCCGACTAAGAACGAAATTGTATGTCAGATGCAGCATTAGAAGTTATCAGTGAATACAAAGATTATTATTTCACTCCAGAAGGAACCTATCTCCGCATGTCTGGAGGAACAAAGAGTCCTTCATCACTTCCCTGGTATGTTGCAAACTACATCATTTTGAAGGAGGAAGTGAGGCATGTGTTTATAAATGGTATAGGCAATTTTTTGAATGAGCATAAGAAAGATTCCTATCCAACACTCCTGTTTGTGGGTGAAGCTTATAAGTTTACCAAATTCAAAGGGGCTTAAGGATTTGCGAAGGAATTAGAAGCTTACCATTTCAGAGAAAAAATCTTTGCTAGAAATGATAGCCAACAAAAGGTTTCTAAGCATTTCCTATCTTGCAAAATCAATTTTGAGTACACTGATTATTTCTTAAAAGGTGAAGAAGTATACAAAAGAGAAAAGAACATTGTAGATTTGAACAAGAGTTTTCGTAAGAAGATGGAAGGAATCTCCAGCAAGACAAAGGAAGAATTGGAAGATGCAACATGAAAGAAAGCTAAAGCGGAAGATCTGGTAGCAGAAAAGGACAAGAAGTTGCAAGAGGAGGAGCTAACTAGGTAGAAATAAGAATAAGAAAGAGGGAAGAAGAATCCGCAGAGGAAAAGAGGAAAGAAGAACAAGAAAAGGTAGACAAAATAGTAGCTGAACAAGAAGAAAAGCACTTGGAAGCATAAGAATTACAAAAGAAAATGGAAGAAGAAGAAAAATTCAAGAAAGTTGTGGAAGAAAATAAATTGCAGGAGGAGAGTGGGAAACAAGATATGGAGATAGATAATCCCACTAATCTTGATAATGAAATTCCTCTCACGAGAGGTCATCTCCCATTGGCTAATCTTGGACTCATGCCATTCACACCGTCAAAGCAACATTCGGTGGCCTGGATACTATAGTTTTTGATCCCAAAAGTAAAACCATTCTCAGACGAACAAAAAAAATATTGAAGATTGCCACACAACCAGACATCGTAACCATACAGGAAAGTGCGGTAATGGAAGGCATCGATAAAGACCCAAGGTTCACGGCTTCAGTAAATGTTGCTGCAACACAAGAAAATGCAGATAACATAGACAAGTTGACTAAATATATAGAAAGGAGAAAGGCCAAGACGATCAAGCTAAAGGAAAACCTAGTACAAGCTTGCAATGAAGTAATAGAGATGAGAAGACAGTGGGACACCCTGGATTCAGAAAAGGAAAAGGCCTTACAAGACATTCAAATTATTGAGGATGAAAAATATTCATTGAATGTACAACTAGTCAACATGGAAGGTGAAAAGGCCAATTTCCAGTCTCGGATAAGCTAGTTAGAAGACATGGAAACTTAGTTAGATCAACGAGTTGAGGCACTCACAATTGAAAAGGAAGCTTTGCAAGCTCAGATGTATGAGTTAACTAGAGAAAAGGAATCCTTGATAGAACAAATTAAATATTCTCAAGCACAAAAATAGGACACGATGCCATTTCATGAGCGTGCTTGCGAATTGAAAGAACAATTATTTCACTCTCAAGGATTGATTACTGAGAAAACTTACGAGTTAAAAGAAATGGTCACTAGATTGAAGAAGATCTCTGCAGAGGATTCAACTGTAAAATATAAATTAGTATGGACCTATGATAAAATGAAGAAGCTAATTACCTAGAAGGGAAGAGCCAATGAGATCCCTGCACATTTACCAAAGAGGGCCACTACTGAGTTTAAATTGTACATAGCACTCTTAGAGAGTTGTCGAAATGAAGAAAAGAAGATACATAATGAAGTACAAAACTCAATCACAAAGTGTGAAGATATTTATCAGACCATCTACAAAGCATTTGAGAGTTGTCATCTTCCGCCTCCTAAGGCCATTGACGAGCTGACACCAAAAGAACATCATACATAAGAATGAAGGAATATTCTAGATGAATATATTACTTACATAAAAAGGATGGACTCACTCACTGCAGAATATCTTCAACAACATATTGGACAAGCTACTATGAATGCCTATTTTTTAGGAGAAGGTCACAAGACTGCAGCAAAAGGGTTGATTGATATGGTCAAAGAATTATCTACACATGAAATAGTTTTGAAATTATTAGATCCCCAACAACTGAACGTGATATGTTATGAAAGTGATATTTGGGATACTTATATCCAAAGTCAAGAGAATATACAATCTAATTGATGTAATATTGTATTTCTATTTTTATTTTAGTTATTTTTGAGTGCAACTACAAAAGAAAAAATTGTGAGAAACCAAGGGTGTGGGATGGAATATGAAGTGATAAGTCACATCAGGACAAATTTTGTAAAGATAAATAGGAGGGAACATAAGAGAGAGGGGATTTTGGCTGGTGCAATAGTGAACTAGTACCATTTGTAAGAATTATTTTTCTGCTAATGAGAAGGATCTATTTTGTTGGGTGAAGGATTACATAGACTGTTGCATGGGATTACATGAATGAATGTGCATAATTACTTCTTCATTTTATTCATCTATATGCTGTAATATTTTTCCTGTTCTATTGGCTTACTCTAATGGTATGTGAATTATTTTATTGTTCATGATTATGAAATGCAATTTTCTGTGTGATAATGAGTAATGAGTGAATTAATGCTATACCAAAGCTATATTTGTGTGAATGGTATGTTGTGATTGTGAATTCATTTCTTTCAATAGCTAACTGTTGAATTTGTAATAAACAATTTTAGTCATTACTCAAACTTTAATATCGCTCCTTGCAAGTATAGGCTAGATTAGATAGGTTAAAGTTATGTATTTTGGTAGCTTAATTTTAGTTGATTGGTAAGGCATAGGTGGTAAGATCAGAGGTAAGAACCTGCGCATCACTTCATGAGGGCTCTGTCTTCCAGTCGAACTTAGTTTAGATAGGATCATGCAAAGTTAGAATTAGGACATTTGCATTTGCATTTCTTAATAATAAATTTAAATGGTGGATCGGGTCATAACCGATAAACTCAACTAAAAGCATATCCTACGGTAGTTGGACCGTAAACCGGACGGATTCCCCATTTCAAACAGTGAATAGTCTATTTGGGAATTTTCATTGGGGAGAATCCTTACTGTCGACGCAAGGATTTTTCTAGGTGTCAATAAGACATCATTCACATGGCATAAACATCCTCCACGTGGCTTGCCACATTCCCTAAATGTGGATTTCACATCTGTTAATCGATGTCCTTCATGTGGCCTAAATGTCATGCAAGAAACACTTATCACATGGAATGGACGTATCTTAAGAGACATCCTTCACATGGAACTAACGTCACTTAATGGACACCCCTTGAATTTTTTATATATTAAAGATGTTGATGAACGTCCCTTAATGGACATTCATTAGATGTATAAATTTAATTGTACGTCCATTAAACACCATCCATTGGACATGTGAATGTCACTTAATGGACGTTCATTAGTCATGAACTATTAATTATATGTCTCATAAGATACGTACATTCGACGCTTCTCATAAGCAACAAGCTGCCCATCTAACCATCATAGGTTGAAAGAAGTGTTTGGTCAATACTTTCTTACTTGGAGAGGAAAGGCTTACAGTTCTACAACAATTTTGTTATTTTATTCTTGAAAGTAGGTTTTCATTAAAGAAAGGATATTTGGATGGTGTTTCAAATGGTTGTGGATGGGTGATTGGTTTGTTTTGATCAAAAGTGTGGTGGATGCTATACTTGTTTCTATATTTGTCTTGCAATCATCCCCAAGTGTGTATGGAATAAGATTACAAATATGGAAAATAAGATAGGGAGACTCAATTGGTTTAGGAAAAAATATTTTGATTTTACCACCATACAAACAATAGTTCATTGTAAGCTAAGTTTCATAAATTAGAAGGAATAATTTATTAACATATAGATCATCACATCAAAATGATAGAGGAAAATCATTTACCATATATTTACAAAACCATCCTTGTAATCAAGCTATGCATAAAGTCTCACAACCAATATATATTTGGCTTTACTACTTTAGATCGGCCACCTTGGACATACATACATTTTTGGACTTACATGTATGTGGGTGTCAATGTGTCCTACCATATGGACCCCTATATGATTAGAAGTGGGCACTCACACCTACAATCCTATATTTCTACACATGCCAATATATACAATGCAACACTTATAGGATACATGGTAATCCACACTATAATATGTGAGTACAACATATTGTAGTGTCATGACTATATTAGGTCTTGCATGAATTCATAAAAGGTGCATGGATTGATCGGTTTCCCTTACTCACTCAACTTTACATATTCATGCACTAGTTCTCCATCCTTGGACTGACACTAGCAAAGATCCATCTTAAACATGGAAGAGGAGAGATGAAAAGAAACGCATCTTGGGAATATAATGGTAATAGTAGGAGAATGAGGACTCAAATAGAATAAAATTGCTTCGAGATCAGACGATGAAGGATGAATTGAGCCTATCCATGCATGAATAGAAGGTTGTCCTTGATCCATAACAATTTTCAAGACATTGCCAATAGTAACAATGTGCCATAATTTTTGTTGATAGTGCATAACTCACCCTTTGTAGTAATTTCCCAAGCATAATAAAATACACATTGAATGTGGATTTTGTCATTGGGTTTCCAAGGTAAATTGTGTGTCTTAGTGTGTATGAATAATCTGCACTATGGGTGTTTTCTTTCTTGTTGTTTTGGTTATGCTAAGCATTTTTTTATCAAGAAAATCGATAGATCCTAGTGTCTTTCATTGAGGAGGGTAACCAGAGAGCAACACTACAACCCACAAGCATGCCAGATGGGATAATCAAGTTTCGAACTTGGGTGGGGCCCAAATATTGGTAGGTTGAATTCCTTTTGGTGTGGGAAGTCCACCGTTCGGTACTAGCCCAATTTTGGTTATGCTAAACAATTGCTAGAATATAATTGAGTTGGTTTTCATCTAATTTCTAAGGTAATACACAAGAATATCCCAATCTGGCATAGATTTTCCCTTAATTGAAATACTATGCAATAATACCTACATCATTACATTTCTTATCACTGGTGTACCTTTGAACCACTACTCACCCTCCTTTGGAATCCCCATGCATCGCGCAATAGAATCCTCAATTACTATCAATGTTAATTGTCCCACTTGCGTTATGTGACCATCAAACACCTTTTAATGCCTTCATCACCTTTGCATTGTACCCATGCAACCTTTCACAAAACGATAGCCATCCTGCCTATCTGAAATGCTCTTTGCACTTCGGGGATTCATCCAATTTTTTTGCATCCACTAGCTCGAATCTAGACAATATAGAATTTGATTTTCTCTTATGTTGTTTATCCCCCATCTCTGCAACTTGTATGGATGGATCGACTCAAATTCTCACAAGTTTTTCACTCTGTAGACCGTAAGATAGGGACAAGAAGTTGGTTTTCCCGTCTCCTTTAATTTGGTAAAGTATAGAATGAAGTGATTTGGATCTTGTAGTGATCCCAATCACTTACTAATAAAGGTTAATGCATACAAAATCATAATTATAGACGAGATAAAAATTAATATGACAAGGTGGTGGTACAACAATTATCGTATGAGGCAGATTTAATAAGGTAATTTTCCATAATTAAAAATTATATTATCCATTTTTATCACTAATTTCCAAAAATAAAGGATATCCTTACCATGCTTTACCTGGTACGGAGCACTGAGTTCAAAGGATCCCCTATGGGCGTGGGATAACTGGCATTCAAATCGCCCTGTTTTTCTGGTGATTTGTTCTTTGGATTCGATTATTAAAATTGGTGGAATCGTAGTTCCATCTCATTTACTGCAGAACTATGCCATGGAACTGTACCCCTAGAGAGTTTGAGCCATTTTAAGACGATCCAGATGGTCGAAATTCCAAAAAAATAACCAGAAACAATGGAACTGTGCCTCGCCAGAAACGTTCCCATCGCCGATGGCCGGAATACTGGGGCGATTTGAGTGCCAGTTATCACAGCTATGGAAATAATAATGAATCTTCTGTATCACACGACTCCAGTAGCCAACACACGAACTTACCATTATCTTTTCAGGCTAGCGACCACCAGAATTGAATGCCCGAGCCTCTACAAGGTGTCTCTGTACAGTAGTGAATGGACCACTGGCTTGCTATCTTGACTCAGCACCAAATGATGATTCTTCCCCTTGCTGACTCAGACTTAGTATGCAATGAAAATGTCACACCCAAATGGAAAGGTAATGATGGTTGAGGCATATGTTCTCCAAATGTGCCGACGTATTTTTTCATCTTTGGTTTAACTGGCCTTTTACATCTCTTTTCAAATGTGGAAGCATGCCTCTTCACAGGTTGATCATTTCTCTGCATTGCTAGGCAATGTCCAGTGAGCACCAATTAGGAACAACTTTTCATTCAATAATATTAACTTAAGCAATTGATGCCTTTTGACTATGTCAGATGCCAACAGTATGACTGGAACAGTGCTCTTCACAAATAAGATAGCTAGGCTGAACCAAGAGAATAATTTATGCATAACTGTTCTGGTAGCTTCTTATTATAACATGTAATAGAGCCTGCTACCGAAAAAGTATTCCAGTAATTCACAGTCCTAAGAGACGAGATACTATCCTGTCAGAAGATGGAATTCTTGTAGTCTGATGGTTCTACGGGGAATGTTGCGATATTACTAGAAGAGGGTACTTTGGTAATTCATGATTCTGAAGAACGTGTCATTGTGCTACCAGAAGGAAGAATTACAGTAATTCCCTTATTCTATTTTTCCCCAGTGTGTTTTAATGAAATTTTTCTTCTTGTCTTCCCAGGCATCAACCATGAGGACAAAGGTATTATTATCTTCTATCTTCTTCATTGCAGATTCTGTTTTTAATGGGTATTTGAGCTCTTCATACTGGTCAAGATTTTTCATGATAGGAGCACTAATACACACATATTTGAGGCATTGGCCTTCTGAATATCCAAATTCAAAAATTAAAATGCAGAGAAAATTCACATATGCCTTCTTCAATCCATCAGACCTACTTAAGGTATTGACTTTCTTTTCCTGAATGTAATACATTTTTTCACTGCATCCTTGGTCTTCTTCAGACCGAAGGCATATCGAGATATTGTTACAAATTTTCATTTCTGATAACTTTGGCCTGGTGCCAAACCTATTCCTGCCATCATTTTTTATCAATGGGACTGTAGCTTTGCTGGAGGATCTCTGATAATTCTGTGATGATATACCATGCTACCATTTTCTATCTTGATAAACTTCCAGTTCTGTTGTAGGATCTTTGAAGTCTTCGTCTTGTCCCCTTCTTTGTGCAGTTCCTTTACACATGACAAATTAAACTGACGTCGAATGTGCAAGGTACTCATTGGATTACTGCCCCTTAACGAATGTTGTTAACCAATGCGAGGTTCACCACCATTAATGTAAATGAGAACCAAGGCACACCTGATGCAACCTGACATGCCTGAATAAATTTGATGATGTCAAACCTATTGTAGGATCCAATAGTCAGGAGGCATTAATGCATCCCCACTACTATTGGGGAGATGATCTGTCATTGGGGCATACATACCTCAAGGAATCATATGAACTCTAGTATTGAACCTAGATGATATGTTGTAGTCAATTGGTCAAGACTGTTGAATGGAAGGCCTTTATGAATCCTCCATCGATCCAACACGAGAAAGAACAAATATTTTATTGAAAAATAAGAATGCAATTCAAACTAGGAACATCATCAGCAAAAAACTGATAAGACTCTACTGCCCCATGGATTTTTCTCATTCCTCGGCCAGTTAATGCTCACTGATTTTCATTTTTAGGGAGTCTGAAAACTCTTAAGAAAACTCCAGGGGGTATCTGTCATGGTTTATAACCGAGCACGCCAAATATTTAATAGTAAGCTCGCCACGGTTCCTTTTCCGTAAGTACTCCAATGAGGCTGGATAAAGAGATAAACCTACACTTAGTGGAAACCCTTCTACATGGTTTAATGAATATGAGAAGAATAGAGCAAGCTCAAATTTATAAGTTAGAAAAAAAACACAATTTTGTGTTTTTATATTTTTCTCATTTTTAAGGATATTTAATATTTTTTGTTAGTTTTATTCAAACTAAAAACTTTTAAATTAGAGAGGAAGAGATAGGAAGATCACCTTCCTTACTTACCACTTCCATTTCATTTTGTTGCAACACGCCTGAAATGAGTTCTGCCTTTGACATTGTCTTATGGTACAATTTCAATCTATGTCCATTCACCATGGTACAATTTCAATCTATGTCCATTCACCAAAAAAGAAGTATAATTTGCATCGATAGTTTTGATTCGAACCAATCCATTTTCAAAAATAGTCTCTACCTTGTATGGCCCTAGACAGTGAGTGGCCAGTTTCTCTTTAAAAATTTTAAATTTAGAATCAAAGAGAAATGCCCAGTCACCAGGCTGGAATTTTTTTTTTATCAGTCTGTCATGCCAATTTTTAAATTTAGAATCAAAGAGAAATGCCCAGTCACCAGGCAAGCAGCTGAATCTGGTGACGTTGCATATCTAGTAGTTGTTGTGGCATATGCATTTGCAAAAATGGTTGAGGAGGATACTGTTGAGATGGTTGTGCAAAAGGTGCAGAGTGTTGGGATTGCATGGCAGGTTGATTTTGCATGGGATAAGGATATGGAGGAATGGTCCCAAAGACATACCCTCTCCACCCTGTTGATGTATATGTAACTTCGGAATGTATTTCACATATATGTATATTGTATTCCTATAGAGATGGTATTATTCCTCTATAAGGAAGTGTCGTCATTTATATTGTAAGTGTCGTAACTTATACTTGATGGGTTATTAGACCACCTTGTTTGGGGTCGTCCATGTATAAGTCATGTGGTTCAAAGGGTTATTAGACCACCCTATTGGGGGTCGGCCCACTCAGCATTATGTTATGTGGTTAAGTTCGAGCCTACATGAGTTAGGTAAAAAGGCAAGTCAAGTCAAGTATAAATAGAGTGCGGGAGGCACTCTATTTGCTCACTCACTTCTCACACATGCACTCAAGGAGGAGTGGCGCACTTATGGAGGAGGAGGATCTGCTGCTAGGTTATGGCTATCTCTCTTGGTTGGTTGTATCATTGCTCGATCTATCTCTGAGGAAGTTATTGGGGTTTTTCACCTTTATGGTTTTCCCCAAGTAAATCTTTGTGTCTCTTGTGTGCTTGCATTATTGTCTCCATGATTTATATGCTGTAGATATGCTGTACATGTTGTTCTCTCAGTTAAGATCCTAGATCATATTGAAGTAAATTCAGAAAATTTAACATGGTATCAGAGCTAGCCTGAAAGAAGGCATGATATGGCATGTATGACACTTGTTGCACTTACGATGCTAGGGCTTGATATAGCAAAAACCAGTCATCGTAGCACTTTCGCTATAAATCCGTTTTGGCAAAGTTTTCGGATCTGAAATTGTTACAAGACGAATATTAAATCTCCAGGTACCTTGTGTTCAAAGGACAACCTCTAATTCGTTGTACTTTGTGATTTATGATCTGTACAATATAGGGTTTCTGCCTCTTCCAGATCTGAGTCAAAATCAGGTGACCTTGGGAAAAAGGTCATATCTTGGGCTAGGAAGCTCCAAATGAAATTTTGTAAAAAGTGACAGGTAGTACACAGTCTGTACTATCTCAAAAAACTTTTTCAGAGGCCGAATTTGAACCAGTGACACATGGCACGCCGTACAAGTTCACTCTCCTATATTATCCCATAAACAGGTCACGTTGCGACACTTGGCACAACTCTCTCTCAGAGAGTCCAATTGAGGTCAAACCTGTCAGGATGGAAAGATAACAGGCCGAGATATCTCAGAAAACTTTTTCAGAGGCCGAAGTTCAAACAGTGACACGTTTCACACCGTACAAGTTCGCTCTCCTGAATTATCCCAAAACAGGTCACGTTGCGACATTTGGAATAACTCTCTCTCAGAGAATCCAATTGAGGTCAGACCTGTCAGGATGGAAAGATAACAAGTCAATCTATCTCAAGAAACGTTTTCAGACCCTGTGGATCAAAAAGTTCAAAGTTACACCAGAAACAATCAGGTACATATTTATGTCAAAACAGAATTATTTTTGAGTACCTTCATTCATGGCTTCCGGAATTTAGGGCTTTGGAGAAAGTTGGAATTTTTGTAATCGGAGACCACGGCTGGATGATACTCATCAAAATAGAAATTTAGAGACCAAGATCATAATTTTTGGTTGGGCAGAAGGCCGGGCTTGATTAGACCCTAGTTCGGGACTTTGATCAGAAAAGTGGAAAATTAGGGCTTTTGTAAAAATGGGAATTTTTGAAATCTGTGACCACGGTTGGAAGCTCCTCAGAAAAATAGAAGCTTAGAGCTTTGGATCAAACATTTTGATTGGGAAGAAGAGTGGGCGTCATCAAACCCCAGTTCAGGGTCATGTCCAGTGAATCCAGAAGTTTCAAAAGCAAAATTGAGGAGTAAAACTTTGCAGTTTTCAAATTCTGAATATACCAACTTGATCAGCTCATCAAGGCACATATTTCTATCCTGTCAGAAGTTTGAAATTCAAAGTTTGAATTTTTGGGGTTTCTCTGACAAACCCATATCCAGCTCAAGGTCCAGTTCTTGCAAATCAAGTGGATTGGGTTAATCCTAGAAGAAGATGGATTGATCATCTGCATGAGTGAAGAAGTTCCTGTTTCAGAGGGAGATGAGGCTAAGGCCTTATATAAGAAGATTACAAGCGATCTCGACAGGTATGACTCATCGAGGTATGTTTCGATATTTGTCCATGATTAAGTTTATGGTATGTTTGTCTTCATGTTATTACGGTTAGTACAATTTTGATTTTAGATTTGTCGTATCACCTTAACAAAATTATGAATGCATGATAGAAGATATTCATTGGTTAGGGTGTTGACACTTATGATTGTACTAATGCATTATGGTGTTGTATGAGGTTTATGTTGTCTACTAACATGAAAGGTACACCAAGAAAGACAAATCATGTTCTGGTCCAAGAACATATGATCATGATAACATGAGGACAAAGATTCATCCATTGTCATGGATCTCATAGAAGATCCATTTACGAGGTATGTATAACTTGGTTTTGTAATAGTTAACCTATGAGATATACAGGTTACTAGCACAAGTCATTGAAGAAGAACAAGAAGACATCATGTGAGTATGTTAGACATAAATAGCTAGCATGCTAATCCAGGTATGTTTTTCCTATATCAAGTTAGAATCCTACCTTGTGTTAGGATCTTATACTGTTGTTGATAATGATTATTCATGAAGTCATAGGTTTGAATAATCATGGTTGTATGCATATTATGTTTCTTACCTTAATTGATGATATGACTAACCAGAAGAATCATGAAGGTATAGGTTTGAATAATCACAGGTTTTATGCATAATATATCTCTTATCTTGATTGATGATTCAACTAACCTGAAGAGTCATAGGATTGAGTAATTATAGGTTTAGACATGTTATGTTTCTTATGATTTGACTAACCATAAGAATCCTACATAAACCTTGAATGCTAATGCTTATTATTTCTGTTTGAAATGATCATGAGTATACATGCTTGAGATTATTGTGTTTTAATAGTATACTAATGAATGTATGATTTTATATGAGTTCACAAGGATAACACAATCATGATACTAATAAGCATGCATAGGGACCAAGGATGAATATGAGCTCAAGAACAGGTAATTTAGGAAGCAAAGATCAAGAGGGAGCACACTCTAGTTGTTCCTGCAAGAAAGCAAAGGAGCACACTTCAATAGTTTCTGCAAGGATGCAGATATTCAGAGGGAGTTGACCATCTTTCTACATTCCATAACAGAAAGGTGTAGAAGAAGCTACTTCAGCAGCTCCTACAAGGAAGCAAAGACTCAGAGGGAGTCCACCCAGTAACCAAACAAAGATAAGTATTTTTAATTATCATTTCTTGCATATGTGCTTGTTTAAATAATACTGTTCAATGATGTATATATTGATGTTCCTAGAATTAGGTTGTGTATTATGCACATTAGAATAATTGCATTGATGAACAATATACTACTAATATGCATGGGTAAGTAGCCTATGGCACTGTACAACATTCCATCGCTACTTATCTAGAATGAAACCTCTTTGCTGACATGTTGGGAGTTGTGCACACTCTTAACAATGTTCTGGTAGAGATTGGAAGGCATCTAGAAAGTTACGGGATATGGATAAATGTTGTATTGAAGCATTGGCTAAGATAATTGCATGACTGTATGACATATTTCTTTATGTGTAAGAATTTGTTCTGAAAATTATGAGATGTTTCTAATCATGCAATTTAACCTGTTTTGTAGGAAAGACCGTATATCTTCACCTACAAAAGGACTACAACATTTGTTCCAGCAACAAAGATATATATTGAAAGTATTGAAAATATTGAATTTCCCAGGATCTGGGATGAAGAAATGGAATGCCATGATCCGTCAATCATGAAGAATGATGTTTGGGATGTAGTCCCAAGACCTGAAGGGAAGTTTGTTATGACTTCCATATGGATCTATCAAGATCAAGCATGTTGCAGATGGCAGCATAGAGAAATATGAAAGTGATGAAATAGAAGATACACTAGATGGATTTCAAGACACCTTTCTTGAATAGTTGTATGCGGATAACCTGTTTGTTACAGGTGAAGATAGATTGATTGCCGACATGCAGCGGAAGCTTACTGCCAAGTTCGAGATGAAGAACTTGGGGTTGATGCACTATTTGTTTTTGGCATGGAGGTGTGGCAGAGTGATGGAATCTTCCTTGGACAAGGGAAGTATGCAGTAGAGATCCTGAAGAGGTTCAGGATGATGGACTACAAGGCTATGGCCACACCTATGGCATCAAACCTGAAGCGCCTGTGTGATGCTTCATCTGAGCCGATTGATATCACTATGTATCGTCAGATGATTGGGTCCTTGATGTACCTGACGAATACGAGACCAGATATTTGCCTTGCAGCGAACACATTGAGTTAGTTCCTGATGGATCCGAGGAGTGTTCACCTGGTTGCTGTAAAGCATGTTCTGAGGTACCTGAAGGGTACAGTGGATTATGGGCTCAAGTATGAGGAAAATCAAAAGTTTAACCTGCAGGGTTATGTTGATTCAGATTGGGCTGGCAGTGCTGCATACAGGAAGAGCACATCTGGGTGTTGCTTCAGTATGGGATCAGGTGTGATCTCATGGTTTAGCAGGAAGTAGTACTGCGTGGCACTGAGTACAACTGAGGCAGAGTATGTTGCAGCCTGTTCAGCTAGTTGTGAGGCAGTATGGCTACGGAAGCTACTGTCTGAGTTATTTGATCTCCCTTTGGAGGCTACTGGTATCTTCTGTGATAACCAGAGTTGTGTGAAGCTGTCCGAGAACCCAGTGTTTCATGACAGGTCGAAACACATAGAGATCAAATATCACTATATCAGGGATATGGTGCAGAGAGGAGTTGTGAAGCTCGTGTATGTTGTGACAGACGAGCAGATTGCAGATGTGCTGACGAAGCCACTAGCTAGGGTGAAGTTCGAGTACTTCAGAGAGAGGCTTGGCGTTCTTCAGATCGAGGACACTTCAAGGAAGAAGTGATGGACACATTTGCTGAAGCCATTCCAAGCATGTTGGAAGGAGGATCCTTCACATGGCTGTGGATGTAAGCGCTGGATAATGGGCATCAGGATGATGTTCTGGTTTCTGCTTGTATATGATCAGTTGGATCATTTATGTATGTACGCATTATGTTGGATGCTGGATATGATTAGTTGGATCATTTATGTATGTATGCATCATGTTGGATGCTGGATATGATCAGTTGGATCATTTATGTATGTATGCATCATGTTGGATGCTGGATATGATCATTTGGATCATGTGTATGTATTTTGTATATGCATCATGTTGGATGCTTGGACCATGTATCTGTATATGTATCAGGTGGATCATGTACGGTGATATGTATCATGTATCAGGTGGATACATTATATGATCATGAGGATCATGTATGATGATATGTATCAGGTAGATACTTGGTATGCATCAGGTGGATGCATTGATGATCAAGTGGATCATGCAGCAGGATGTTGCAGTGATGATCAGGATGATCATGGATGATGAGCTTCAGGATGTTGCTCCAGATGACATGCAGCAGGACGTTGCAGTGATGATGATCAGGACGATCATGAGTACATCAGGATGATGTATGGTGAGTATCAGGTTGATACTCTGTGGCCGTGGATCAGGTTGTGCAGATGAGCATGTCTGGGAGATCCTATAGGTCGGAGTTGTGTACCCGTAACAGCTTGGGATGCTCTTTCGAGACATTGCTTTGGGAGGACATGTAATTTGTGCCCTGGGAGATTTCAGGTCGGAGTTGTGTACCCGTAACATCCTGAGATTCTCTTGCGAGGTTTTGTCCTATGGCATGTAATTTGGGCCCTGGGAGATTTCAGGTCGGAGTTGTGTACCCGTAACATCCTGAGATTCTCTTTCGAGGTTTTGCCATGACCACATGTAATTTGTGCCCTGGGAGATTTCAGGTCGGAGTTGTGTACCTGTAACATCCTGAGATGCTCTTGCTAGGTTTTGTGGTGGACCACATGTAATTTGTGCCCTGGGAGATTTCAGGTCGGAGTTGTGTACCCGTAACATCCTGAGATGCTCTTTCGAGGTTTTGTGGTGGGGTCACATGTAATAGCGCCCTGGGAGATCCTACAGGTCGGAGTTGTGTACCCGTAACATCCTGGGATGCTCTTTCGAGGTTTTGTGACGCACGTAATAAGTCCTGAGGATTCCACAGTATGGCCAGTGATGACGAAGACCTGTAGGTGGTGGGCCTACATCCAGTATGAAAAAGGACTGGCTCTGTAGAACTTCCTATGACGAGTAGATTCAGAGATTGATTGAGATAGCAGCAGCAGTGACGATGATGATGACTCGATGACGATTATCCAGTGACGATGATCCAGAGAAGATGACTTGTGCTAAAAGAACTGTGCTGAGAAATACTTTCCTAGTTAAGAGGGAGTGTTGATGTATATGTAACTTCGGAATGTATTTCACATATATGTATATTGTATTCCTATAGAGATGGTATTATTCCTCTATAAGGAAGTGTCGTCATTTATATTGTAAGTGTCGTAACTTATACTTGATGGGTTATTAGACCACCTTGTTTGGGGTCGGCCATGTATAAGTCATGTGGGTCAAAGGGTTATTAGACCACCCTATTGGGGGTCGGCCCACTCAGCATTATGTTATGTGGTTAAGTTCGAGCCTACATGAGTTAGGTAAAAAGGCAAGTCAAGTCAAGTATAAATAGAGTGCGGGAGGCACTCTATTTGCTCACTCACTTCTCACACATGCACTCAAGGAGGAGTGGCGCACTTATGGAGGAGGAGGATCTGCTGCTAGGTTATGGCTATCTCTCTTGGTTGGTTGTATCATTGCTCTATCTATCTCTGAGGAAGTTATTGGGGTTTTTCACCTTTATGGTTTTCCCCAAGTAAATCTTTGTGTCTCTTGTGTGCTTGCATTATTGTCTCCATGATTGATATGCTGTAGATATGATGTACATGTTGTTCTCTCAGTTAAGATCCTAGATCATATTGAAGTAAATTCAGAAAATTTAACACACCCCTGTTTCCAAGGATGGGTCTGAGTCATTTGTTGGGGCCATGCCTGCTAAGGGGATGATTGATTCCAAGTATACTGCTATCCTGGAAAATATGCAGAATTTAAATTAACAGGATCAATGAGCATACCTGGTGGATGAGGCTTCCATGGATTTTTAGCTGCTAATGTGCATACTTTTTCTATGGCCTCCTCTTCTCCTTGGTACACTGCTTTCAATCCAGGTAGTTGCATACACTTATCCGTAGGATGATCATCTGCACAAATACCACAAACATAAACCTTGTTTAGAGGGAATTATTTTAATGGATGCTTCTTGCGACACTTAGAACAAAATATGGCTAAGGATGCACTCTCTTCATCCTGTCTTTTCCTAGCTTGAAATGCATCTAACTACATGTTGAGGGTACCAAGAATGTCAGTATTAAAGCTTTCTAAAAGGTTACCTAATTCAGTTCTAGTGACTCCAGCTTATGCGCTTTTAAGATTCTTAGGAAGGGGGTCCTGAAGTCCCTTACCTTTTCTTGCTTGTCCTCTTGAATATTTCATACATAACTCACCAATATTCTCAAGGGAAAATCGAGAAACACCACCACGCCCCATTAGATAAAGCGCATTCATGGATTCATCTGAAATTCCTCTAAGGAACTTAAATTTTATTCTCGCTTGATCTAGTCTATGTTGTTTGGAGCACTGGAGGTTATATTTAAATTGTTCAAGATAGTCCTCCAGGATCTCATCTTTTGCTTGTGTCATTCAAAATATTTCCTCTCTCAGCTCCCTTTCTTTGCAATATTCATGATACTTTTGTAGAAATTCCATTCTCATCTTGTCCCAAGTTTTTATTGTGTCACCCCCAACCCCATGAACCAGCGTAACGTTGAATCCTTGAGGGTGAATGGAAACAATTTCAACTTCTGTGCATTACTAGAATAATCATAAATTCTGCATAAAATTTCAAACTCAAACAAGAATGAGTCAGGATCATCATTTACCTAGCCATGGAAATGAGAGAGTGTAACAGGAGAGATGTTTTTCATTCGCACATCCATAAGAGAATTTGTGATAGGAAATCCAAAAGTTACCTCCTCCACATTAGTATGTACCTCCTCATGATGGTTGCGTGTCTCTCCTTCACCTTCTTCTATTTGTTCTTCCCCGATTAAACTAAATTGTGTTTCAGGATGGGGAGAACCTATCTCAACAATCACCTCCTCAATTTGCCTCACTATATCACTAACAATGATTGCCTCACTTGTAGGATATGCCAAAGAATTCAAAAGTTCTTCCTTGTTGTTCATGGTAGAACCATATATTGTAGAAGGATGTTCAATTATGCTTATTGGAGTTTTCCCTACATACCCTTTTATGTTCTTTCCTTCCAACGTGTTAATAGATGGAGGGGTATGCTAGTGCTACCAAAAGAAATAGTGGTAGGAATATTATTTTTAAGAAATATCCCCTTACTATCTATTTCTCGATTCATACAGTACTAGCACCATATAAATCCAACAAAATAGTGTACTTACCAAAGAAAGCTAGCGCGTAGGTTCTTACCTCTCTTCTTATTGAACTATCTTGACGTGTTTTGGGGCACCGAATTTCCTGCACGAAAAGAGAGTTTATTTTTCACACTTAATCAAATCCAAACAAATCAAACATCAATTGAGACCTAGTTCTTTGACACCTCCCCGGCAATGGCGCAAAAATGTTGGAAAAAATAATTGCTTGACTTTTCCTTACATAAATTATCAGCCAGGGTCAGTAAGCTGATGAGGTACCGTGCAAAATATATGCAAAACTAAGCCAAACTAACTATCCTATCAAACTCTCCAAAAGAGATCTCAAACAAATCAAATG
The DNA here is from genome assembly GCA_027924585.1 of Larix kaempferi. Classification (NCBI taxonomy): domain Eukaryota; kingdom Viridiplantae; phylum Streptophyta; class Pinopsida; order Pinales; family Pinaceae; genus Larix; species Larix kaempferi. The sequence continues at coordinate 23,191,320 of BSBM01000445.1, forward strand.
ATTTCACTGTGTTCTTACTTAACAATAACCCCTCAAATTGATGAATTAGGTTTTGTTGAATATTCTCACAATGTTTAAATAACGATATGCTCTTGATAATAATATTACACAACAACTAAATTACAATCCTCTTAGACAATAACTAACAGACTGTATAAAATCATCTAGTATACCCCAACAACGAAATTTAAATAAATCAAAGCCTTTTACCAGTTATTAGAATTATCAATATGTTCAGGAGACAATTAATATTTGGTTGTTGTCATTAAAATATTGTTCAAATCATTCTGAGCATATAAAAGAAACCAAGCAGATGAGGATCCTCTTAAAATATGAAGAGCATGTAAACAATCCAAGCACTCATAAGTAACCTACATGCTTCAAATTGAATTCGCAACACCAATCATTCTTTATAAATTTGAATTATAAATTAAGAGATGAATATGCAATAAAATCACAAACAAACTAAATGACTTTACTTGAGATGAATTTGCAACAGAAATTGAATATTGGTTACACAACCTACCTGAGAGAACCTTGAAATAAAATGTAAATCATCACTCTATCCTGAAATCAATCCTAAACAACTTGTTCTAACCAAATACATCTGCACACCACACCTACGATTCTGATACTGTCAGTGCGCCTCAGAGCAGGGGGACCTCCTGAATGAGTGCACTGCAGTAGATAAGAGATTAGAAAATTATCAGAGAAGCAGAGTATTCATTAATTGAAATAAAAGGTACACCGAAGTAATTCAAAAAGAGTTTGAACTCCCTTGTCATGTCCCCAATTTTGGTTCATCCAGTACCATGGGTGAAAGGGGACAAGATCAACCCCTAAGGGAATTAAATTGTATTAATTATATTTGCTTAGAATTCATTTTAACCTAAGTCTAACAAATTGGCAAATTTATTTATTAGAGTTTAATTTTGATAAATAAAATTAATGGATAATGAGCAAGTGGGCCAAGAGGGTGCCCATGTGGAAGATGTTGCCAAAATGGATTAGGGGGTGAAGATATGGAAAAAAGATGAAGAGAAGGTTTCCAAATCAAAAAAAAGAAACAACTAGAAAACGCTAAGGAGGCGCACTTGCCAAAAAACAGTCCAGTTTACCAAAGAGGAAACATCTTGAATGGTGTAGTTTCCATTTCAATGCCAAGTTAGGAAAGCAAGTGTGAATGCAAGAAGGAAAAATATGGAGACAAAGGGGGGTGCAGTTTCTAAAGGAGAAAAACTTGTAAAGAAAAATAAAGGAAAGTATGACCACTCATGGGTGAACTATTCTCACAGGTCACTAAGCTCTTCAACTTGCTCAGCAGGTCATCATGAAGTTTATAAAAGAAGCCAACCAACTCCATTTCACAACTTTTATCATTGTGAAGTTTGTATGAGAGATTTGAAGCTCCTCTAGGTTTGGTGATGCTCCCAAGCCAGTTTATGGGTGATGTACCCCATTCTCTCATTCTTTCTCTCTCTTTAACAGGTATTGAGACTATTGGGCAGCCATTAAATATCTATTTGCAGCCACTGAAGATAATTTTGCAGCCACTGAAGATAATTTTGCAGCCACTAAATTTCTGATATCAGGTTGGGGTCGAATTGCTTCAGAAGAGTTTACGAGTTCAAGAAGAATCCTTCTCATTATCCCCTCTCTTCTTCCCCATTCTTCAGTATTGCAGGGTTTTGGTGGGAGGTTTGCTCCATTGAAAGATCTTCAGTGATCAATGAGATGAAATATCTGATGTGTGATGGCCATATTCAGAAATAAAGTTGAACTTACAGCCATTCATTCAACTTCTATCATGTCCAAGTGATTCTAGTTCGAGATTCCCCAAGGGTGTCATGTTTTGTACTCAAAGAGGTGAAGAACTGAGGGATTGAATCTTCTTTCCTTCTATCATTGGAGAGGATGGTTTGCTGCTGTTTTTCAAGCCATCAAAGCTCTATAATAAATATCTGAACTCAGTCCTAAAATATTCCCAACTTCTCATATGAATATGCCCAAGAGACTCATGATGTAATAATGGCTTTCAGTATTATTTTTCTAGCTTATTTTGGAATAGTTTCACCATTCAAGCACTATATTTTCGAATGGTAGATGTAAACAGATGATTATATGATTTGGAATCTCTGATATAAATCTCCTAATCCATTACAGAAATATTTTTCATCCAGACATATGTTTATTGAGGGATTGGGTAAACCTAGGGGGGTTTTGAAGGTTTTTATGGCATATAAGTTATCTAGAAATGTAATGAGGTGATGTAAAGTTTGATGCTCTATATTTTCCATCAAATATGCTTTAATAGGTCCATTAAATACATAATTAAATCTTACAGTGGTCAAATACAAGTTTAACTCCTCCCCCTATGCTCATCGGGCACTCTCGAAGGACTAGTTTTAGCAAAACTTGCATTAAAAGAGTTCTGTTGGTCAGAAACCAGTTCTTTCAATTGTTGTTGTTCATGTAAATACCCTAGAACACATTCCAACTTTAAGGTACTGAATTTGGGATGGTTTTACCATGTGTTTGAATTCAACAATTAAAACTAGCTCGATAGTCCAAGTCATAGCAATTTTCCCCCAACTCTTCATCCAATGTTTAATTGCTGATTTTTTATTCCCATAGACCTCCATGAACACAAATATAATTTTTTTAATCCTTCCCAACTCCCTGATCTATTTTGTATATGCGAATGTACCCAGGAAGCATTGTGGTAGGCTTCAACGGTAGCTGATGTCCGAAACATAAATGGTCTCCGTGCTTTGTACAAAGGATCCTAAAATTTTCCCTCTGTCTAAATTTCTGCTGCACACTCCCCAATAAAAATTCCATAACCTAATCTCATTCCTACCATCCTCATTCAGAGTTTTAGTCCCCGTCACTAACATCCTGCCAAATTTGAGAAATGGCCTTAAAAATTACTATTAAAATCTTGTTAAAACTCTGAGTGGAAGTTAATATCTTGGTGAGATCTTGGTTAGGATATTACAATGGTATCAGAACAATTTCCTTGGCTCAGCCTATGGAAAGTAACTCTCAATGGAAAAGTAGCTCAGCACTATCTTCAAGTTGTAGTTGCCGAATTAGTACAATCATGGAAGATTTAGAGTTTGAGTTGTACGAAGAAGAGGAATATTTTTATGAGCAATATGATGATTAATATGTTGAGAAGTATGAAGAGTATTGTAGACAGTATGAGGAGAAAAAATTCCATTAAGTACCCTCTACAAGTATGTCCCATGATATCATGATTGGCAGAAGATACTATGGTTATTCTGATAGCCATATGCAGGGAAAGGTTGCATGTTCCACAACCGAAGATCAACTTACTTTTGAAGAGTGCCTAAAAGAAGTAAGATCTTCATTAGATGCATGTGTTTTACACCTCACAAGAATTTTTGGATCCTCTTCCAGAAGATCCTCCAAGAATCTTAACCCTAAAACAACCAAGGTAGAAGCTTCATTATTTTGCTTGGGGAAGCAAGACCCAAAAACCAATCATGAGGTTGTTGATAGAATGGGAGCAGAATCCACTACAAGCTTCTATGTTGAGGATTTCAAGATCACCTCAGAGGAGATTGGTAAGCTTAATGATGGTGATACATATTTTGGATCAGATCCAAAAGAAGAACCTAAATCAGATTCAAAGTCACCACATGAGCTACATAGTGAAGCAGAAGATGACCACACATCAGTTGGGTGTGGACCTAGAGAATGGGTGGCAGAACAAGGCATCATAGCTCCACCGTTTTAAGGGAGAAGTATGATAAAAAGGTATGGACCTCAATCATATTTTTGTGCCATGATGTGGAGAAACCAATTCCCCATAATGAAGCATTTAATTCTCAATGCTTAGCTCCTCAGAAACCAATGACTGTGGGAACATCATGAGACCCTCAAAGTGCGGAAGAAAGAGGGAAGACCATGGTTATATATCAGCATATTTGCAGCAGCCATGAGGATGATAAGTCACTAAATCCTTCGTCAGAAGGAGAGGAAAAAGATCCATGCACAACTAAAGATCTAGCAGTCAAACATTCGATTGTGTGCAATGTGGAAGGTGAAATCACTCCCAATTTCTCCGTGGGTGATTTCAAGATAAGTGTAGAAGATATGGGGAAGATTGATGATGGTATGACATATTTTGGATCAGATCCAAAAGAAGAACATCAATCAGATCTGAAATCATCATTGGAACTTCAGGTTGAGGTGCAAGACAAGCCCAAATCAGCTGGGTGTGAACCAAGGAATTTGGGAAAGAAGCATGCTGCCATAAAAACACCACATGATGAGGAAATTTGGGCACAAAGGTATGGCTGCAATTATGATTTTTTCATGCCTTTGTTGCAGCCCAAGATGGTAGCCACTTCCAGTCAGAATGATGGATTAGAAGAGCCTTCTAGTGTCAGAATTCAAAATTGGGAGAAGGTTGAATTGCATGAAGCAGAAGAGGAAGTTCACTAGCTAGAAATTTTTGCCCTGATTGGACCATTGAAAATGAGTGAGGAAAAAATCAAGGAGGCACTGAAAAAACTCCATTAACTTAATGCTTTGATCTCTCGCTGTTGTTGGAGAACTGCATCAATGGAGGAGCAACCCTTTGTTGAAAATTTTGTGCACATGTGGGAAGCAGTAGGAAGCCTAAAAGGAAATATCTCTCAGCTGCTTTCTGATAGAGATCACTTATTGGAGCTTGTGAATATGTACTATAATGCTGCAATAAGGAATGATGAGGATATCAACAAGCTCACTCATATGTTGGAAACCTCCCAGGATTCTCTGATTTGTACTCATGATGCTTCTCAACAATCTGAGAATCAGATTGAGCAGCTTAATGAGAAGTTTCTAGAATCAATTTTTACCTCCCATCTTTCACAAAGTCACAATAACATGGATGAACAATTTCATGTTCCAAGGGAGGAACCTCATGAGTTGGTGGATCATGAGGAACAATCTATTTGAAATGTGCTTGAGGAATGTATAGACAGAGTTGATGAAAAACAAGCACATGAACTTTTCCAGAATGAACTTGAGAGGTTCATTGAAGAAAGTCACTCTTCCAAGGAAGAGCCAGATGAGTACACCATAGATGGATCAGCCATCAATGGAGAGGATACATCCACAACTTCAGTGGATTAAATGTTCAGAAGCATGGCTCACCATCCTGCATTCCCCACTTCAAATTCAGCCACAAATTTTGGGAATGAAAATTGGGTAAAAGGATTCTTCCACTTGGTGTCACATGATGAGCAAGAGGATCCTAAAATTGAGGCCTATGACATGCTCCTTAACCCGCAGCATTTGAGGCAGCCCATGCATATGTGTGCAGCCAATTTTGACCAAGAGGCATTAGATCTACACTTACCTTCAATGTGTGGGTCAATTGATGAAGTTTTGCACCCTTGGATCAATGGCAGATAGTTGAGCCATTGGATGAAGAGGGGAGCACCTGTGGAGTTCCAGAGAGATCATGAGATATCTTTATTGTAGGAGGACATACATATGGCTGATCACATTCCATATGGTTCAACAAATAAAAGTGCTTGTCCATCCATTGGTTGGATGGGTAGAGGCATAATTTCAATGAAGGCCTTGGAAGGTAAAAGGTTCTCTTGTTTATGCAATAAATTTTTTGTTACAATTGACATTGCCTTGAATTGTGAGCAGCAACAAAGATGTATTTTGAAGCCATTATATGTCTCCAATGCACATGCACAAGAGATGCATTTTGATTTGCATGCTCTCAAGAATTTATATGTTTGGTGGAGAAGTCTCACAACTATTCAGATTTTCATTGGGAGTGGCACACTTCCAGCATGGTGGATGGATCCTGGCATACCCTAGAGTGACAAGTTGTCACAAGTAATAGTGATGATGGATGGTATTCATCAGGGACCATGGGATCCAGGCATTCTTTGGAGTGACAAATTTCCAAAGGGGGCAGAAAAAATTGGGTCCTTACCGAGGAAGCAGTGGGATACAGGAATTCTAATCAGTTATCTTAACTGGGTTAATATTTTTGTTCATGATTTAGTGCAGATAGAGTTTACAGTGCAGTTTATTCTTCATAGTCATCTTGCATTTTCTTTAGATATTTTTGAAGGCCCCAAGTTTAATTTTCAGGTTGTTCAGTGGATGGGGACAAATATAATCAGAGTGGTGCAGCAGAAGCTCGGTGGAATCCTAACAGTGCTTGAGGACAAGCAATCTTGGGGAGGGAGGACTGTCATGTCCCCAATTTTGGGTCATCCAGTACCATGAATGAAAGGGGATGAGATCAACCCCTAAGGGAATTAAATTGTATTAATTCTATTTGCTTAGAATTAATTTTAACCTAAGTCTCACAAATTGGCAAATTTATTTATTAGAGTTAATTTTGATAAATAAAATTAATGGATAATGAGAAAGTGGTCCAAGAGGGCGCCCATGTGGAAGATGTTTCCAAAATGGATTAGGGGGTGAAGATATGGCAAAAATATGAAGAGAAGGAAGGTGGAGATAAGGTTTCCAAATCAGAAAAGAGAAACAACTAGAAAAAGCTAAGGAGGGTGCACTTGCCAAAAAATAGTCCAGTTTACCAAGGAGGAAACATCCTGAATGGTGTAGTTTCCATTTCAATGCCCAGTTCACAAGGAAAGCAAGTGTGAATGAAAGAAGGAAACATATGGAGACAAATGGGGGCGCAGTTTCGAAAGGAGAAAAGCTTGTAAGGAAAAATAAAGGAAAGTATGTCCACTCATGGGTGACCTATTCTCACTGATCACCAAGCTCTTCAACTTGCTCAGTAGGTCATCATGAGGTTTATAAAAGAAGCCAACCAACTCCATTTCACAACTTTTGTCATTGTGAAGTTTGTATGAGAGCTTTGAAGCTCCTCTAGGTTTGGTGATGCTCCCAAGCCACTCTATGGGTGATGTACCCCATTCTCTCATTCTCTCTCTCTCTTTAACAGGTATTGAAGACTATTGGGCAGCCATTAAATATCTATTTGCAGCCACTGAAGATAATTTTGCAGCCACTAAATTTCTGATATCAGGTTGGGGTCGAATTGCTTCAGAAGAGTTTAAGAGTTCAAGAAGAATCCTTCTCATTATCCCCTCTCTTCTTCCCCATTCTTCAGTATTGCAGGGTGTTGGTGGAAGGTTTGCTCCATTGAAAGATTTTTAGTGATCAATGAGATGAAGGATCTGATGTGTGATGGCCATATTCAGAAATAAAGTTGAACTTACAGCCATTCATTCAACTTCTATCATGTCCAAGTGATTCTAGTTCGAGATTCCCCAAGGGTGTCATGCTTTGTACTCAAAGAGGTGAAGAACTGAGGGATTGAATCTTCTTTCCTTCTATCATTGGAGAGGATGGTTTGGTGCTGTTTTTCCAGACATCAAAGATCTGTAATAAACATCTGAACTTAGTCCTAAAATATTCCCAACTTCTCATATGAATATGCCCCAGAGGCTCATGATGTAATAATGGCTTTCAATATTAGTTTTCTAGCTTATTATGGAATAGTTTCACCATTCAAGCACTGTATTTTCGAATGGTAGATGTAAGAATCCGATTATATGATTTGGAATCTCTGATATAACTCTCCTAATCCATTACAATTTTTTTTTTCATCCAGACATATGTTTATTGAGGGTTTGGGTAAACCTAGGGGGGTTTTGAAGGTTTTTATGGCATATAAGTTATCTTGAAATTTAATGAGGTGATGTAAAGTTTGATGCTCTATATTTTCCATCAAATATGTTGTAATAGGTCCATTAAATATAGAATTAAATCTTACAGTGGTCAAATACAAGTTTAACTCCTCCCCCTATGCTCATCGGGCACTCTCGAAGGACTAGTTTTAGCAAAAAATGCATTAAAATAGTTTCGTTGGTCAGAAACCAGTTCTTTCAATCGTTGCTATTCATGTAAATACACTAGAACACATTCGAACCTTAAGGTACTGAATTTGGAAGGGTTTTACCATGTTTTTGAATTCAACAATTAAAACTAGCTCGACAGTCCAAGTCACAACAATTTTCCCCCAACTCTTCATCCAGTTTTTAATTGCTGATTTTTTATTCCCATAGAACTCCATGAACACAAATATCAGTTTTTTAATGCTTCCGAACTCCCTGATCTATTTTGTATATGCGGATGTACCTAGGAAGCATTACGGTAGGCTTCAACGGTAGCTGATGTCCAAAACATAAATGGTCTCCGTGCTTTGTACAAAGGATGCTAAAATTTTCCCTCTGTCTAAATTGTTGCTGCACACTCTCCCATACAAATTCCAGAACCTAATCCTCATTCCTACCATCCTCACTTAGAGTTTTAGTCCCTGTCACTTACATCCTGCCCAGTTTGAGAAATGGCCTTAAAAATTACTAGTAAAATCTTGTTAAAAATCTGAGTGGAAGTTTATATCTTGGTCATATCTTGGCTAGGATATTACATCCCTGATGCCCTGTATACAAATGATGATACTGAGCTAACCCTCCTACATGACTGTCTCAGAATCTATACAAGTTCATATGCAATCAGTTACAATGGGGATACAATTGTAGATCACGATTTCCATAAATAGTCATAGAATAGAAAACATAGGAATCATTAATTCTAGTATTCGATTTCATGATTAACAACATAAAATCACAACTGAATCTCGACTATGTATGAGTCATCCATTATTACTCACGAACCTAGTCAGCAGGAGCATTGAAGATCTGTCATGGCACATATTAAGGAATAATCTCCATATTTTTCTCGGGCTTTAGATCCTCCCTAAATGCGCTTAGGTTTCACATGCATCAATCTCTATGATTCCAGCAGTGCTAGAGTACATGCTGTCAAAACTAATGTTGCAAAATCACCAAAATATCTAGTTCCAGTAGCCCGTAACCCTGCAGTCAAAAGAGATAGATGTTGCAATTCCATAGTGGTTAGGAAAATCACCTCATAATTGAAAATAGGTAAGAAAACACGATAAACCAAATCTAATTAAGCATATCTACCTTAAGTAAACGAGGTGATGTCAAAGCCATGTAATATAGGAATAAACATGAGAATATAAAGCGAAAGGTAGGGTAATGGAAGGTAATAGGTACAAAGGGATAGCCATCATAAGTGCAGAAAATGGTCAAAAATGAGGCCCAATAGTTGGATTACCGACCTTTGATGAATGTCATTAACCAACACAAGACAACTCATTGATAATGAAAATGAATGTCAAGGTACCATAGTACATTTTGAAAGGTATGAATATATGTGATGAAGTTGAGTCATTTGCAGAATCTGACAATTAGGAAAAATTATTGTATTCACACTACTATAAATGAGGAAACCTTCCATTAATGTATGCAAGTTCCAAGGTACTATAAAATATCTAATCTTGATCCTAGATAAGGTGATGAAGTTGATGGGACAAGATTTGTTGGAAGGAGTGCCTTAAAGAATCCCAGATCATCCAACACAAGCATCAAACCGAAAATATTTGAAGAACCATTTATGAAAGACTAAATCATCATTATGCAAAATTTTATCATGAACCTTGCCAGCCATCAACCTAGTTTTCAAGCAAAGTTCATGTCCAATTGTGCCAAAATCTCGGTTTTCACAGTTGGACTTATTTTTATCTATATATTTTATTTATTTATTTATTCTTCTACATTATCCTAATCTACTTGGAAAACAATTTTTTTTAACTCTAGGATTATTCCAATTCATCCATCTATGCAAAGGATCATAAGTAAATGCATATCCAAGTTTGAAAAATATGCCTCAATGGATGCTAGGATAAGAGAAACCAACTACTATGATTGCTATGGTCCTAAGAAACGTTGAAGAATGGAATGGTACTACAGGTTGATGATTGTCTGGAACCAAGATTCAATATAGCCATTGTTTCTTTTCCTTTATTATTTATTGGTTCTAGGATGTATGTATTCCTTTATCATGCCATGACTGACTGCTAATATTTTCCCATTGTACTCTTAAATTCACACGGAATCCAGTGAAAAACATACAAGAAATTCTTCAATCTCTAGTTTCCGATATTTGTTCTCCATCAACTGTTGTCCACGACTCTTTGACCTCCTCTGTATATTTGCAACGATGAATGAGGAAGACTCCTTGATCTTCTTTCTATAGTTGTTCATGGAACCTCTTCTATTCTTGAAAAGCATATTGTCTCCATTTATAGCTCTAAATTTGGAACAAGGATTTAAGAAATTCCCTGTAGTGATAATCCCTTCTTTTCTCATCAAATTCTTCAACATCTTCCCCTTGTTGGTTGATAGTTCATGTCTTGCAACATGGAGTAGTGTATAGGGTTCTTATAACTCCTGAAATAATTGGAACTCCTTTACCCCCATTTAATAATTCTACCCTTACTAAATAGATGACTGAAAATAATTGCAGAAATGAAAAACACCACACTGAGAACTTGGTAATGACCATGTACTTGACCCTTGTGCTACTAAGACCATGCAGTCACAAGTTATCCTTTGAAATAAGTTATGATATTTTTTCCATGAATCATTAATCCTATCATTAGCAAAAAGGAAACAAACTTACATAAAGGAGACGCCTTGTTACGTACAGTAATAACATGATGAGTTCTTAGAGAAACTCACTAAAGTGAATGTGCTGACTAGAAATTTGACCACGATTCCATGCACCATATGATGAGATTGGAGCTTATTGAATAACAAAGAAACCAACTTGATGACCCTATGAATAAAACCCATGTGATTGATTTTACCCTAAGGTGGCGCAAGTGTGCAAACCGATGAAGCATTACCGGAATTTTGGAAATCGACAACTACATGAATTCCAATAATAATTTGGCATTATGGTAACACTGAGTAGTTACCATATTTAAAAAAATTGTCATGAAACTACTAAAAGTCTGGTAACAATTAGGCAATCACAAATTCCATTTTAAATACTCATCAAAACATGGGAATCATTACAAATCAATAATTAAATACCTCATGAAGCTCATGTGATGCGTACCTTATGAAATAGATAAATGCAGTGGTATAGGTTATGAAGGGGTGTAAATAAACGAGTAAAATAAGCAAAATGGGCTATATTGCATTGTAAAATATGTCAAAACTGAGGCTCAAAAGTTATATTCATTGCTTTGCATCTAATAAACAAACACAATGTGTCAGGTGGTCACCCTTAGTAGAATGGTGGTACAACACATATTTCCATACTTCATAAAAAATGTCACCATTTATGACACTTTATGGCCATAATCTTCCTTCCATCACATCATCCTTGAAATAGAATGTTAAGGTTCAGGAAGTGGAGTATCACATAGAGCACCAATAAGAAGTTCTCCAACTATTGAAAGATAACTTGACCACAACAAAAAATAGGATGAAACAACAATCATATCAACATTGTACTAAAAGGATATTTGTAGTAGGGGATTGGGTATTTTTTAGGCTAAAAACATACAAAAATATTTCCCTCAAGAAAAGAAAGAAGGACAATAACTTAGCACCCTGCATGTACTATGGTCCTTATAAGGTGTTGTAGATGATTGGAAGTATGGATTACAAATTGGAGTTTCCTCCACTTCATGTGGACATCTAGTGTTCCATGTTTCTTTCCTAAAAAATGTAATCGGTGACAAGATCCTAGTCCAAATGATTTTACAAGAGATTAATGAATAGGAGAAATTGATACTAGAACTTGAAACAATCATTGACACAATGATCAAGCAACTATGAAATCGATCAATTACTGAGAACCTCATCAAGTAGAATAACTTTCCAGTGGAAGAGGCGACATGGGAAGATGAGTTTTTCATGCAAAAACATCCAAAATTAATCAAGTGTTGAGGACAACACTTGTTTGAATGGGAGGGGCATGTTAATCCATATATATTGTGACATTACATTTCTATTATTATATTAGTATTGTCTTTAATGGTTGTGTAGGACCTTAAAATTGTAATTGTATGGTTGAGTAGAATTGTAATTTTACCCTTTGTTTCCTATATATATACCAAGGAGACCTAGTTTTATGATCATCTCATCTTCCCTTATGCATTTGATACATTGTATAAGGAGGTTTCCCCCTCAAAGAGACTTCTTATTAGTCTCTTTATTTCATTCTCAAGGCATTGGGTCACTCTTTCTTTCTATTTTTATGATATTTTCAGAATTTGGTGCATAGCAAATGCCAATGAGGATTTTAGGGCTGATAAATATTTAGTTTTTGGACATGGATATGTGTTAAGGGGACCCTTTGGGCCCTAAGTGTCATTATAGTTAACTAATAAGGGTTGGATCAAGTACATAATTGCTCCTGCTAGATCTTTGATGTATAAATATACCATTATAGCATGAACGTTCTGCCCATATCTGTGTTCTTGTTATACTGTGTTTATTATGTCGTGCTTGAATGTTGGTTAGAAGTCTCTGCATTTAACAATATTTAAAGCATTTTGGAACTAACTTCATGGGAAAACAATGTGTTTAATGTAATAATGCAGATTATGTTCAGGCATTTTCCAAGTTCTATAATACACTAGTTGTCTTGTGGGTTTCTATCTCTCGATTAAATCAATAAATAAAGGTACACATGTAATGGATAATATGCCCATGTAACTAAGAATTATTCTTGTATTCTAGGGAAACCTGAAAATTTAATGTTGTTATCAAGAAGTTGGTAAATTTATTCAACAAACCAAAATCCTTTTATCATCTTGTATTGTTTGTTGCATCCATAGTTAGAGAGCATATAGAATTAGTGGCTTAGCCATCTACTTGTTCTTTTAAATTGTTGATAGTTAAATTTTTATAACCGATATGCTATTTTATCTATTCACCATTGCAATGTAAATGATAAAATATATGTATCACACTTGATGGTATTTTTTGTGCCTTTAGGATTTTAAAATTCTTTTGCTTCCTTTGTGGCAATGATCCTCTAATTTCTAAACTTGTAATGACATGGCTATCGGCGCATGCTCTCATATTGATGAGGGAGGTAGTTAATGTATACATGACATAGTTTCCATTGAGCTTCGTTCTACTTGTTTAGAGAACCCTTGCTATGTATCTAAAATGCTATGATTAGTAGGAGTCTACATGGGAGGATGTGATTGGTGGGATTCTATGGTGTCATTTTGATCTAGGAGTTGCTTTTGCACTTCTAGCTTGTGCCTACACTAAATGGACTCTTTTCGCCCAATTGACTCATTTTTTTGTTTATTTGTTGGGAATTAATGAAATATCACATCTAGGTAGTAAATATGGCTCTGGATTTCCAAGTGATCACATAAGGATGATAGGTAATAATCAATTGTAAGAATCCCCGGAATAGGTTTTTAGAACAAGTTTAGTACCAATACCATAAGTAATCAAAATATTGCTGAAACACATAAAACCACTTGCTAAAACATATATAAACTTATAGAGGATCTTTGTTTTAATGGTACCAGCAATGGGAAAATTTACCTCATTGTATGTTATCTACAATCCATAAGGAAAACAACTTGGATTTAACTAGTATAATGATTGGATAATACCTAGGTTGTTAACATCACAAAAAAAATCCAAGGAATATACACAGAAACAATAAGAAGCAGATAACTCAAAAGGAAAGAAAATGCTAGATAAGGCCAATACATATACCAGGAAGAAAAAAAATGTTTCTCCAAGAGATTCAAAAAATTGGTAGGAACATAAACTGTAGAAACTCTTCAAGCTATACCAAGAAATTAAAACCTCCAGAATGTTGAACAAGAAGGAAGCTATGAAATTAAACAACCTGGATATTTAAGAAGTGATCAAACTTATCAACAATGGGATGTAAAATCCATGTGAATGAAGAAAAAATGGCTAGAGACCCACTAATAGTCACGGTCTCTCTCTAACCAGGGTAATGATAAGGTATAAGTTTATCTATGTGACAATTGTAATTAATATATGCTACAAACAATAAACATAGAAAATACAAAAACTATTTTCCTTATTTGATGTAAAATTTTCCATAATTGATGAAAATAAAGAAGCTTACTAGGACTTAGGTCTAGGAACAAGTGGTACTAGAATTAGGGTTGTCTAAAGACCCTCAAAGAGAATCATAGTTGATTGAGGAAAATATTGAAAGGAAGGTAAGTATTTCAACATGGGGGTTTTGAATAGGGTCTTGTATGATCATCTCATTATTGTCCCTTTGACCATACACGCATGGGAAATTGATGGTGTTTGAAATGGTGGGATTTTTTCTAAATATTATGTTTGCTAGATGGTTTCTATTTTTTAATTATATTTATAAAATTTTAGTAGCATGTTTAATTGTTGTTTGGTTAATTTTCATGTTATATGAACCTAATAATTCTTACACATATATGGAATTTTAACTAAAACACTAAAATGGAGTTTCATTATTATGTCGAATGATTTGAACAATGAATACTCCATTCATTCAATCATAAAAATCATGACTAGACCATTTATAGTGACATCTTTCTTAAAACCATTTTGGCAGTGGCATATGTAGCAACATTTATTTCATTGCTTCCATATGCTCTCACTAGATTATTTATTAGTTGACAAAGTTACGAGTAAATTACATTAATGACTTAATAATATCCAAGTTGTTAGTTATCACATTAATAACTCATGAGTTATTTCGCTATGTGATAGCTATATGACATCTAATATTAGAATGAGTTTCGAGTTTCTTTTTAACAAGTTTAGAGATGCTTTCTTCAATCTTCTAGTGATTGTAGGTGTTAACTGAAGTGTTAAGTGAATGTGGAATCCCTTTTTTTATAATTGTGATTATTAGTATTTGATGTAATTATGATGCCTAATTTGGTTACATGGTTAGACATGAGATATTAGTCCGATGCATTCCTCAAGTTTGGCATTCTTAGTAAATCTAAAAACATAATACTAATTTCCTCCTCTAAATATGACTATTTGTGACTTTTCCAAAAAAACCTTCATAATTTTCCGAGCAGACATATCCTCATATACAGACTACATAGAAATTTTAGGTATATTCTTCAAAAAAAAAAGAAAAAAGAGGTTCTATAGATATTACAGTGTTCCGACATTACTTAAAAACAACAAAAAGAAAAAATATCAACCATATAACTGAATAGAGCCTTGAGTAATTACTGAGTTATTTTGCAATTTCTCATAAAAGAGGGCTCTTTCCTCCTCTCCAAGCACTTGCTTTGAAATATAGTAAACTTCCTCGTTATAGTCAGCTTCCTTGTTCAATTCCTTGTAGAGATGAGTAAACATAAGATTATGAAATTATGATTTGAGTTGTTTGATACTCTCAACCAATGATCAAGTGGGGCCACCTGTAGAAATACTTTTTCATTTACCCAGTCTATGAGTACTTTTGAGTCTCCAAACACATTAGTTCCAAAAATTTCTTTTTGTATTGCAAAAGATAATAAGCCCCACAAAGCCAACACTTTTTCCCTAGTATTTGTACCACATCCACATCCCATCCACATTTTAGGGATATGATTTCCTCTGATTCTAATTGTTATAACTTATATGTAAAAAATAAATACAAATTAGTGAGTATATTTAACTTGTGTTTCCCCACATCCTTTTTATTTGCATATATGTCATACTATATGTTTTGCAATTAATTTATTAATTTGTTTTTTCCAGAATAAGTATTTCATAATTATATCAATATTTTTTAAAAGGAAGGTACTAAGTTGCATGCAACTCTTGTTTTCATATGTTCTTATAATCTTAGAATTAGTACAAAATGAAATTAATTTCTTTATCAATATTATTAAAAAATATTAAAATACGTTGTGTTATGTTATTGTTATAGTTATTCCTACGTTATTATTATAAAACATCATACGAAGTCAATACAAAATACCATAATTTTATTATATTGAACATACATTCATCTTAATTCTAAGGAAATCAAAATTTCCCTTAAGGTGCATAAATTTCTTCAAGTTTTGCACCTCAAAGAATTTAATCTTTCTCGGAACTTCATAGATTCAAAGTTAATAGGGATATATGTTGGTTTATTTTATTGTAGTGATACTTCAAAAAAAAAATTCTTAGCTAAGCATACGATGTTTCCATTATAAGAGTAAAATTAGAGTAAAATCCTTAATTTATCTAATTCATTTATATAGATCTATTTATTAATTATATTTATGCTTATGGAATTTAATATATATCTTTTTATTCTAATTGTTAAGTGACAGCATATATATGTTTTATCAGTCGACGTTATATTTATTTTTATTTTATAATAATTTGTTTGAATCGACCTTGATGTTAAA
This sequence comes from Larix kaempferi, assembly GCA_027924585.1. Taxonomy (NCBI): domain Eukaryota; kingdom Viridiplantae; phylum Streptophyta; class Pinopsida; order Pinales; family Pinaceae; genus Larix; species Larix kaempferi. The sequence continues at coordinate 23,207,623 of BSBM01000445.1, forward strand.
AATGTGACACATCTCACCCACTTGAATGCTGTAGAAAATACTTCTCAACCAAAAAATTATTACAAATGATTTTGTAGGTAAAAAAGGAAGGACAAATCTTTATTAATAAAAAAAGTGTTAAAGAATAACGTTGACCAATATATGATTCTAGATGTTAGTGTAGTTGAGTTGGCATGTGAAGACTCTTCTAGATTGCATAGCCACTACTTGTGGAGACACTTCTAAATTGCATTGACACTTTGTAATGCACAATTTGTGTGGAACATTCTAGATTATATTTAAAACCTCTACAAATATAGAATTAGTGAATGTATTTGTGTTGGAGTGGCTTATATGGCCTTAAATGGTTTGAGTTGTCAATATTAGTGTGTCATTAGTCTTCTTTGTATTTTGTATCACCATGGTAAAAGAGTGCAATTGATGCTAGGTTGTCTATCTGTGTTTGAAAATGTTGGGATGTCTATCTATCTATGTTTGCAATTGATACTAGGTTGTCTAAGGAGTGCTATTTCCTATGTTTGCAATGTATGTGGAGTAGTGTTGCAATTTAACTAAACCAAGTGTAAATTCAAAATTGTTTCCTACAAGATAAATCCATGAGATCACTTATATTGTTGCTTCCATCAAAATTGGGATGCATTGTAGTGAAGGGAACGATTTTTTGTTGAGGATTTATTATAGGGAGAAGGGGATCAATTTCAATTGATATTCCATAGAGTGTTTATCGACTAACATTGGAGGTGACCAAAAGGTATATGCATAATCAATTGTAAGGTGAATGTAAACTTTGATGATAAAGCAGCTTTGCTTTAAGGTGAAAACCATAGTCATTGTTTTTACTTATTTTGTGAAAGTGAGGTGATAATTGTAGTGCACACCCATACTTATCCATTATAATATGAGACAATGTTTTAATTATTGCTAATTGTGCTTTTCAAGATTAACCTCAGGGACCACAAGGATAACTATTGGCCTCGAATCTTGGTCATTCTTTGGAATGAAGAAGAATAATTGATCAATGAGGAGATCGCCCATTATAGCACAAAAGGTTTAGATCTCAAATAGATCTATCCATATGTGACCTCTACGCATGCATCATAACTAGATTTCTTGATAATGGAAGATAGTTCCTTCTCTATTTTATGTTCAAGCGTGTGGTTATGTTAGTGAAAGTATGAGGCACAAAATTATAGGAGATAAACATGACAACATGGAAGACATTGAAGTCAACTAAGGAGGCATTCAATGACCCATCATTGCATCAATAATAAAATTGTAAGTTGTGTCAATTTAAGAAGGTTGAAATCGAAGAAGGTGCATTCATTGCCATATTTGATGTAGTGGTTATCTTGATGGAAGTGAGATATATTTGTTGGTTGAGGTTGTATTATAGAGAAATATGGATTTCTTTATATCTTTACCCCAAATTAAATATGATGGAAACAATGGAGTTATGGAGTTGAATTTTCATTAATATTGATAAATGCATATTATTTAATAATTGGTAGTGATTTGTCCCTATGAATGAAAAGGACTTATAAAAATGGGATAAACAAAATAAACTAATTGGATCTTTTATAAAGTGATGTGTGACTAAATATACCTTTCAACAAATTAAATATTCTACAGATGGCACATACATTTGGAAAAATCTAAAATCAATTTATAAGAATACATGAGTTCCAGAAATTGGATGATCAAGAAGATGTTATGAAGTTAAATGAAAAAGTTACAACCCTTCAAAAGTTAATTAAGAATAATTCCAAATTAAGAAAATAAAACACAAAGTTTAAAAGAGGATAATGAAAACCTACAAGAAAAGTGTGAAAATATAACAAATAGTAATAAGGGATTTGATCCATACGGTTGAAGAAGTAAAAATGAATTAATAGCAAATGATTATATGAAGACAAAAAATGAAAGGTGAAGAAATGAAAAAGCAAGTTGAAATTATTGATCGGCAAACAATCATAGAAGATGTAGAAGAAACAAAGTTAAACCACAATGAAAATAAAAATTGATCTCCTTGAGAGACATACTAAGGGTATTAGTTCCAAGCTACTTCACAAGATGATATACAAGGAAAGGGGATAGGAAAATTTGAGCAAGGAAGTGTAGAAACTATTCACTTCGAGAATAGATTTAAATTTACAAGCCTCGTATACAATGCCTTTAATGATGCTAAAGTTGAGAATGATTCACATGAGTATGTTTCTACAATTAGTGCTTCTGATGATGGTCATGAAAATGAAGGTGTTAATCATGGATAAAATTAGGTATAGAGACATGGTGTATTTTATAAGAAAAAATCCAAGACATAGGGGTGGGATTCACATAAGTGATCAAGGACCAACAATTGTCATAGAAATGGTCACATCAAGCACACAAAATATGAATAAAAAGACATATATAAATATTCATATATTAACCAAACAAAATTCAAAATGGACCCATATGATGATTGGGCCCACAACTGTCCATAACTAATATGTTTAATTAAGTCTGCTCATAACTGACATAATAAACTTACAAACAATCATGTCCTTGGCACATCCCAATGTTTTCTGACCAAGATATCAACTCAATCAATAAAAAAACCTACAATTCCCAGACCATGGGTACATATTGTCTCTCAATTCAGCCCCATCGAATGAGCTTTGGAGCAGACTCACACAACCAACAGTGCCAAGATATCCTATCACACATCCTCACCTAAAAATCTTCACATCCTCACCTGCACATTTTCATGGGTTATGGAGGTCAGCTTCACCTATAGGGAGTTTCAACCACTAAACCCACCAAATGAAATTAATGTCACCCAACCCATTAAATTAATCAAATAATCCATTAAAATCATCAAGTCATCCACTAAAATCATCAGAACATCCATTAAACTGAATGAAAGTACAACTATAACAAAAGACATATTCCCATTAAACTCATAAAATCGTCCATTAAATTGATTGAAAGCACAAGGATCAACAAATATAGTTTCCCATTAAACTCATCAAATCATCCATTAAATTGATCGAAAGAACAAGGATCAACAAAGACAGTTTCCCATCCATTGGATCACACCCAAATCAATCCAATGTACTCATTCATAAAAAAAAATTGTAATCAATGCCAATGCCATACACCAGTCAAACCCAACAACAAAAATATATAAAGGAGCATCAAACATCCTACAATTTACCTTTTTCACTTTCCAAAAATTTGAACTGCTTAACAACACTACCAACAAAATTCAACTTGCTAATATATTTACCCACCACCCAGGGTAATTCATTATGTTGTATCAACCCTAGTTCAAGTATTAACCATGTTGCTAATATCTTTATGATTCAATTTAGGTTACCGAATATATGAGTGTTAACTGTATATGTTTCAATATATGCTAACCTCTTAACCTATTATTGTTTCATTATATGTTACCTATATATTCATGTTAATTGTATATGTTTTAGTATATGCTAACCTATTAACAAGTTCCTATTTAATTATATGTTACATGTCTATGATTCAGTACTACACTTTTATTCAATATATTAATACACAATGGAAACAAGTCCAATTCTGTCTCTATGGCTCTATTATGCAAAAATAGGCAATGCGCTCTGTATATCTTATCGTGCAACAAAACAAGTAATCTCATGATTCCACCCAGTCACCTAATGGTTGTTTTTCCAATGGTTCCAATGCCTCTAGAAAATAATTGAAACAAGTCCAATTCTGTATCTATGGCTCTACTATGCCAAAATAGACAATGCACCCTGTATATATTGTTGTGCAAACAAAATAAGTAATCCCATGAATCCACCTAGTCACTTAATGGTTGCTTTTCCAATGGTTCCAAGGCCTAAAGCAAACAATGGAAACAAGTCCAATTTTGTCTCTATGGCTCTATTATACCAAAATAGACAATGCACTAGGTATATCTTATTGTGTAAAAAAAACAAGTAATCCCATGACTCCACCTAGTCACCTAATGGTTGTTTTTCCAATGGATCCAAGGCATATAAAAACAATGGAAATAAGTCCAATTATATCTCTATGGCTCTATTATTCCTAAATAGACAATGCACTCTGTATATCTTGTTGTGCATACAAAACAAGTAATCTCGTGACTTGACCCAGTCACCTAATGGTTGTTTTTCCAATGGTGCCAAGGACTATAGAAAACATTGGAAACAAGTCCAATTTTGTATCTATGGCTCTATTATGCCAAAATAGACAATGCACTATGTATGTCTTATTCTACAAACAAAACAGGTAATCCTATGAATCCACCCAGTCAAGTAATGGTTGTTTTTCCAATGGTGCCAAGGCTTATAGCAAACAATGGAAATAAGCCCAATTTTGTCTCTATGGATCTATTATGCCAAAATAGACAATGCACTATGCATATATTATTATGCAAACAAAAGAAACAATCCTGTGACTCCACCTTCCACCTAATGGTTGTTTTTCCAATGGTACCAAGCACTATAGAAAACAATGGAAACAAGTCCAATTCTGCCCCTGTGGATCTATTATACCAAAATAGACAATGCACGATGTATATCTTCTTGTGCAAACAAAACAAGTAATCCCATGACTCCACCTATTGAATAAAAATAAACATATGTTCAAGCAACTTGACAACTTTGTTATCCAAATGCGTAGACTCCTCTCTATATCTGTTAATCCAACCAACATATGTATTCCATATACCCACAATCAACCCAACAAATACAACAACAAAGAATTGCACATTAAAAATTGTTTTAGGTAGTAATCAAATTTAATTGCATATATGGAGTATATGCTTTGTGATATATATGCTTGATACATGCAAAGGAATTTTGTAGGTATCCACTATGCAGCATTATTACATATCAATAAAGTGAAAACATCACAAACTATTGTTTTATTGTTATTATTGTGTTAGTGTGCATGTTTATTGTAGTCATGTTGAGTGTGCATGCCTCTTCTCATACAAGGAGGTCAAGGAGGCGAGTTACCAGGGGTGCACAACTACAATGCACTTCATTGGATGAAGACTTACCCTAGGTGGTTGATAGCAACAATTCTTGCAGTGGTGTTGAACAACACAATGACTTACCCCGGGAAGTTGATAACAACAACCCCTCCAGTGATGCTAGACAGCATAATGACACAGAGGTTGGTAGTGTCGTTCCACAACCAATCATGGTGCAAGGGGAAAGTGCAACCAAGAATATTAGTTCCATAGAGGGTGGACATAAAAATATATGCTTACCACAATTGATGATGTAGAATTCAAAGGATATTCTGTTAGAGTAGCCACCAAAAAACATGGGATTTCATCCACATCAATACATTATTGAATAAATGGCCTCACCAATACAAGGCAGAAAATCCTTCTTATAGTGTTGACTGCAGAAGAGGAGGAAGAGGTGGATGTTTGGGGTAAGCAGTCAATTGGGACGTGTGCTAGAATTGATACAACTAAAATCCATTATTGCTTAAATCTGTCAAGGTAGGCCAAATCCATTTAGAGATAGATTTCTTGGGAAATCTTGGTGGTCAGGGTTCAAAAAAAAGCATTCATAGATTGTGTTACAAAAACTAGAGAGAATTTCCTTGATAGAGATAGGACTATAAATCCACACACTATAGTTTTGTCCAAATACTATGACACACTATCCACTGTATATGAGAAAAATGCCTATAGTTTAGATCATATATGGAACTGTGACGAAACTGGTTTACAAGTAGGGAGGATATGTGGCATGTGATTAATTGACAAGAGAGGGAGAATAAATGTGCCAAAAATATTCCTAAGAGCAGGGTGTGAATAACTATTATGTGTTGTGTAAATGCAATTGGTGCTTCAATCCCAGGGTTCTATTCATTCAAGGGAAATAATTGGCTAAACAAATGTATCCAAAATTGTGAACCGGGAGCATGCATGGCTACACATCCCCATGCATGGATGACCAAATAATTGCTTTTGAATTGGATTTGTCACTTTGTTACATCTGTACCTGGTTGTGTCTCACGCAAAAACAAACTCTTGTTGATTTTTGATGGTCATGGAAGCCACATAGCTTTACAAACCATTGATGAGGAAAATAAACTGGTCATTGACTTGTTGACTTTACCTGCACATACTACTCACTGGTTGAAACCTCTCGATGTGAGTGTGTTTGGGACTTTCAATAATTAATTCATGTTTGAGAGAGAAACATGGATGGAAAATAACCCAGGGATATTGTAACATCCCATTCACTTAATCTGACCATCAGCATATATTTCATGTCTATCTTGGGCCAACTTTAAATTCTGCCTAATCCTTGCAACCTCTTGTTCCATTTCCTTAATCAATTTTGGCCCAAGTACAATTATGTTCACTGGATTATCCTAAGTAACTAGTGTTTTGCACCCCCTGCCATACAAAGATTCAAATGGACTCATGCCCAATGATGCTTGCTTCCCATTGTTGTATGCAAATTCTACCAGGTGTAGATAATATTCCCACTTGGATGGTTTTTCCATCACATACATGCGAAGCATGTCTTCAAGCACCTCATTTACTCTTTATGTTTTCCCATATGTTTGTGGATGGTAGGCAACAGGGTATTTTTTAAGGATTATAAAAGTATATGTGAGCATAGTATTTTAGGTGATTATTTTGGATTGAAAAAAAAAATATATAGATTGGTAGGCAAATATTAAATATGAAACATACATTTTACTACTAAAACTTGTAAATTTTGGCGAATATTATGATAAAAAAAAACATATTTGATGTAAATATAGGCGATATTAGAGACTAAAAATGACCAAATAGAGAATTTATTTTTGAAAAAAGGCCCAAAAAATAGTCAATTGGCGAAATTTTGCCCCTAAAAATTTCCTTGTTTGGAAGTACCAAAGTTCAGTTGTGTACCCAAGTATGCAAAAATATTTTTCTAAAAGTTAGAGGTGAACTTGGTATCCTTGTCTGAAATTATTGCCTTAGGCAATCCATGTAATCTGAAAAATTCCTTCATAAAAATATTTGCAATGGAATTTGTTTTGTATGTGGATTTAACCAGAATAAAATGTGCTTCTTTTGATCATTTATCCACCACAACCATGATGGAATCATGCTGCCTCACTATCATTGGAAGCACCAAAATAGAATCCATGGAAATCACTTCCCATTTCCATTCTAGAATTGGTAAAGGCTGCAATAAACCTATTGGGTGTTGATATTCAACCTTCACTTGCTGACATTTCATGCACTTAGAAATATATTCAACATTGTCCTTTTTCATTCCTGGCCAAAAAAATTGCTTTCTCACTATAGCAACTGTTTTCTGGTATCCTGGATGACTGGAATGTGACATTTTATGGATTTCATCCATAACAATTATTCTCAAATCTACCACATTTGGAATATAAATTATGTTTTTATAAAGGAGAATTCCATCATTCTCCAAATGATACCCTTCATACCTCTTTTCAAAATTATTTTGTTGTAATTTGTCCTTTATTTGCACATATATTTCATCTTCAACAACATAGTTAACAATCTGTTGCCTTAAATCTGATTGGCAGGTACTAATGGTTTCCATATGCATTTCATGTACTTTTATGCTAAGTGCATCAACCACCTTATTTTCCTTACCCTTTATGTGTTTGATCTCAAAATAAAACTCACATAAGAATTTCAGCCATCTAGCTTGCTTAGCATTTAATGTTGGTTGCTCAAACAAATATTTCATACCACAGTGGTCTATCCTTAGCTCAAATATTCTTCCCATTAAATAATGCCTCCACATTTTCAAAGTGTGCACTATGACTGCAAGTTCTGAATCATGGGTAGCATAGTTCTTCTCATGCTCTTTCAACTTCCTTGACTCATAGCATACCACATGGTTATCTTGCATAAGAACTCCTCCAAGTCCCCATTTACACACATCTGTACACACCACAAAAAAAAAAAAATTGGGTCTACAATTTTTAGATTCAGAGCACTTTTGAGAAGCTTCTTCAAAAGTTGGAAGATTTCTTCACATTTTGGTCTCCACTCAAAATTTATCCCCTTCTTTTGCAAAGAAGTGATTGGGTGTGCAACCTTGGAAAATCCTTGAGTGAACCTCCTATAGTAACTAGCAAGACCCGTAAAATAGCTCACATCTACCACATTCCTTGGATTTGGCAAATTCATGATGGCTTCAATCTTCTCGGGATCTACCGATATTCCTTCCTCGGAAATAATGTGACCCAAATAATGAATTTTATTTTTGTAAAAGTCACATTTGCTTAGCTTTGCATACAGATTATGCTCCCTTAGCAATTTCAAAGCCATTCTCAAATGATATTCATGATTTTCTTCATTCTTAGAGTAAATAAGAATGCCATCTATAAATACAAGAACAAACTTGTCCAAATACTCATTGAAAACATTATTCATGAGACACAGGAATGTAGCTAGTGCATTGGTCAGACCAAACGGCACCACCACAAACTCATAGTGCCCATACCTTGTTCTAAAGGCTTCCTTGTGAATGTCTTCATCATTGATTTTCACTTGATGATAACCATACCTCAAATCAATCTTTGAGAATACCTTTTCCCCTCTCATTTGATAAAAAATATCATCAAATCGAGGCAAGGGGTACTTGTTCTTCACTGTAACCTTGTTAAGGTGCTTGTAATCAATACATAACCTGAGTATTCCATCTTTTGTTTTCACAAAAAGTACGGGTACTCCCCATGGAGCCACACTTGGACGAATGTACTTCTTTTCCAACAATTCTTGCAATTTCATTTTCAACTCTAATAATTCTGGTGTACTCATCCTGTAAGGTGTCTTGGACACTGGAGCATCTTCTGGCATAATATCAATGTTCCTCTTTGGAGGAAGTCCTAGAACTTCATCGAGAAACACATCCCTGAATTCTTGCAAAACATAATGGTCTTCCAACTTAGAAATTTCATTTTTTGTTTTCTCCAAAACATGGGCTGCATACAATTGTCAAGCTTTCCTATAGAACGTTTTTAGCTACATTGATGAAATTTTCCTAATAGAAACTACCTTTGGAATTCCCTTTACAACCCTTGGGTTTCCTTCTTCATCAATACATTCAAAATTCTTGTTGCAACAATCAATTTTAACTCTATGGGCCTCCAACCAATCGATTCCAATGAGGATATCATAGGAACCAAGTGGAAAAATATTCAGATTTGAAAAAGTGGATAGTCCACCCATTTCCAATGGAAATTTATCCACCATCTCACTAAATTTTCTCTTGGTTCCAGTGACTAGTTGGACCAACCATGATTTACTCTGCTTTGATTTCTTGAAATCACAAATCTCAACAATTTCAGGAGTGACATAACTATGAGTAGATCCAGGTTCAATCAAAATAGGAATAGGTTGCTTATCAATCTTACCTTCAAATTCAATCACAATTAATTGATGGTCTACTTGGTGGTCCTCTAGTGCTGCATAGATCCTATGGACAATCCTTTCCACTTGAACCATAGTTTCATCTCTGTGGATGTTGTGAACTTGCTTTTCCCTCCCATTCCGATGTGGACAGTTCCTAAGCATATGGTCCTCTCCACATCCCCAACATTGACATGGCTCTCTTGGATCTCTTGGATCTCTTGGTTCTCTTGGCTTGTCTCCCATAATCCTAGTTGGCTTAGTCACACCCTAGGGTGGCTACCTTGGCTTATTTATGAATTGAGGAGAATTGAACCCCTTCTTCCTTCGGTCAAACTTCTTATTTTTCTTATCCTTCCATGCCTTATGGAATTCTAGTTTGCTTTTGTTTTGATCATAACAATGCTTGGCATTTCTTATGGCCTCATCTAGAGTTCGATGTTCATCAAACTCAATTATGTCTTTATAGGAATGAGGTATTCCACTTAGAAAACGATGAATTTTCACCTTATCATCCCTGATATATTTGACATACCTCAACAGATCCAAGAATATGTTTGCATATTCTTCCATAGTCATTTGTCCTAATTTTAGCTCATGGAACTCCTTGATTTTTCCATCATAATACCTATCAGAGAGGTACTTTTCCTTGAAGTACTTCTTGAATTGCATCCACACAATATTCCTTTCATTGATCCTCTTTACTTTCCTAAGGTGATCCCAGCATATAGATGCTCTTCCATTCATATTTAATATGGCCACCCTTGCCTTCATATTTTTTGAGTAGTCTTGGACTTGGAAATACTTCATCATCCCAAGAAGCCAAGCCTTAGCTTCTTGACCATATTTAACCTCACCATCAAATGTAGGAGGTTTGTCCTTCTTAAATTATCCATGTGAGCTGTTCTTGGAAGAACTCTTCCTCTTATTTCTATGAGATGAATATATTGAACCTTTAATGGATACTTTAGAGTCAGATGACTAACTAGAAGATATTTCCGGATTATATGTCCTATCTCTAGAAATCCTTCTTGAATTATGGGAGCCCTTGTGGGAATTCCTCCTTGACCTACTCCCACTCTTTTCCTAATTTTTTGAATTATGCCCATGGTTAAGCTTCCTTTGAATATCTATCAAACTTTGAAGCATAGCTGCATTCAACTGGTTTTCTTCTTCTTGAGCTCTAATCAACCTTTCCTTGTCTTCTCTGCAACTCTGTAATTCTAGCCTTAGGTTCCTCATGGTTTCTGCAATGTCTGGGGGAGTTGCTTGGTTTATTCTACCATTGGATTCTGTCTCTGCATTCTCAACCTGTATATTCTCTCCCAGTGCATCTTCCTCAGCTTCATAAGGATCTTGTACATCATTCATGATGATGACCTTCTTAGCCCAACCAATACCAAAGATTTCCCAACTGCACTAGACTGAATGTTGGACCTTAACAATCACTGATATGATTTTGAATCTACAAAAGTGTTTATAAACACATTTGTTAGCTGCATTATATTCTCAGAAAATTATAAAATTATTTCCATGCATTTTGGGAACAATCCATATTGACAATTTATGTTTCAGGTTCTAGGAAGAGTAGTTTCCTGAAACTGATTTTACGAGCATGAATGCATGAGAGGGTGACAAGTCACAAGGTGGTTTGCATCTCAACCTCTTGCTAATTGGTTATCTATAGTGAAATTTCGCGAGCCTGAAGTAATGGTGGTCATCGATCAAATCTGCATAATCCTCCACAACTGACATGACTGACGAGAGTCCCATCTTTCTTGACATTACTGCATGTCGCGTATCCCCATGTCACATCACTTCCTGCTAGAACAAAAGTGGTTTCATGCTCTGGGGAAAGTGGTTTCCAAAACCCGCTTTCCTGAGCTTGAGTGCATGACAGTGCGACACATCATAGGGTGGTTTGCCTCTTCAGGATTGTGTTGATCAGTTATCCTTTTTGCACCTTCATGATCTTGAAGCATTGTTAGCCATCGATCTTGATCTCCACCATTCAACGATTAAATCTCCATCCACCTCCTCACTCCATCGCTTGTGGTCACTTATGCATGTAGCTCTGATGTGGCTAGTCCACATCACACATTCTTCCCACATGGATCCACCACATCATACCTCTTTCCCACGAGGCACCTCCATGTTACCCATCCACGTGGCATGGGTGGGGCCCAACTAAAAATTTCCAAAATTTCGTAATTACATGGAATTTCAATTTCAGTAATAAGGGGGATTAATCAGAAATTTCTCCTATCCCCTTATTCGTCACCTAACAGAACTCGGTTCTACAAAACCATCTTTGATTTTTGCTTGTAAATATGGACTTCTGGCCCATACAACTCCGATATTGCAACCATAAGCTCTGATACTACTTTGTAATGTCCACTTCACCCAATCCGACCATCGGGAGGGGACATTAACTGATTTCAGGCTCTCAAATTTTACCCCAAAGCCATAATACGGATTTCAACATATAAAATGTGTGCAAAAACGTAAATAAACATACACAACGGAAATAAAATAGATCCACACACACACACATCATGCATTTAGCAACATAGTTATCACAGGAATCAAATAAAAACATTTTGGAGTCAAATACATGAGAATACTTATATTTATCCAACGCAGATCCAAGCAACTAGTTGTGTAAGAGAAATTTTCCACCCATCCATAGGCACTTTGTCCAACATATACTCTTTCTGTTGAGAGGCCACCCCCAAGCTGGACTATGAGGCCACTAGGGCGAAGGAAACACCTACAAGATTCTATCTCTTAGCCCACAACTTGTTCTTCTCTTTTTGCTTATCCAAATTCTCCTACAGAGCTGTACAATGGTCTCAATCAGCAATCACAACCTTGGCTCCCACAATACCTACCCCACACAACACATTTATGGGATTAGACATCCCCTTCACCGATCCACGATTCTATTGGGCAATCCATCTTGATAGTTGCTTCTAGTGTGTGCATAGAAGAAGTCTAATTTGATATGTGTTGTTGGAGAACCACCTGTAGCCTCGACTCTTGATTTCTCAAGCATCTATGAACAACATAACTCAATGGGTAAGTGTGTATATCTTTCCCAACCTCTCTGCTCACCTACATCCATCAATTTTTCCTTCCAAATCTATAGCACTGTCTCCAAATTCGAATTTCCAGGTTAAACAAAATCTGGTAAGTTCATGGACAACAATGGAGAGCTCTTCCTAGTGTAGATCTGCATGAGAGAATGAGAGAATGAGGGTTGACTCCAAGGGACAGGATAAAAATGGTGAAAAGGAAACTGATATAGATTTTGACACTAGAAGAAAGGACTTATGGCAGCTGCAGAATGACTTATGTCATGAAAAAACTATCACAAAAGTGCAGTCATCCACATGCGTCAATAACTGCATGAGGTGACTTTTCCCACCAACCTCACACATGCATTCAATGATTGGAGAATAGTCAAAAGGAGATATTGGCTTATTCAAAGCACATGACAAAATTCGGGTGATTTCTAAGGTTGACACTTGGTAGCAAGGATTTAGCATCCTATAGACCCCCTGTTGAGATATTGTAACTTCAAAGAATATTATATTTGTACTTTATTATTCTGGAGATGTTTCATTCCTCCTTGAAGATCTTATTGTATATCCGGAGATGTTTCATTCCTCCTTGAAGATCTTATTGTATATCCGGAGATGTTTATTCCTCCGTCGGAATGTGGTAACTCGGGTTATTAGACTTCCCTAGTGGGGGTCGGCCCTGTATGTGTTATGTGGGTCAAAGGGTTATTAGACCACCCTAGAGGGGTCAGCCCAGTCAGTTGTAGTGGGGTATTTAACCCATTGGTTAAATACGAGCCTACATGTACTTGTGTAAAAGATATGTCAGAGTAGTGTATAAATAGAGGAGGTGTGTTCCTCATTTGACACACTCACACACTTGAGGATAGCGCACTTGTGGAGGAGAGGTATGCTATTGTGGAGGAGGAGATCATGTCTCAGGGTTTCATCTTTGTATATTGCTGGTCATCTATATTGAGGAAGCTTTGCTGGGTTTTCTACCCCATGAGGGTTTCCCAGGATAAATCTCTGTCTCTTGTGTTTATGCTATGCTTGTTGTTTCTTCAGTGATCCTGTATATGATATTATTGTGAAATGGAATGTAATTATGCTATTTTCTGTCTTACCATATTGAATTTTAACATGGTATCAGAGCTAACCTGAAGGAAGACAAGGTATGGCACTTACGACACTTGCTTTACTTACGACAATTTGAAGGTTAGGGTTTTACATAGCAAAAACCAGTCATCGTGGAACTTTCTCTATAAATCCATTTTGGAGAAGGTTCAGGGTCTGAAAAGTTTACAGGTCGAAGATAACATCCCCAGGTACCTTGTGTCCAAAGGGAATCCTCAGATTCGTTGTACTTTGTAAGTTATGATCAGTACAAGTTAGGGTTTCAGCCTCTTCCAGATCTCAGTCAAAATCCGGTGACCTTGGAAAAAAGGTCATAACTTGGGCTAGGAAGCTCCAAATGAAATTTCGTAAAAAGTGACAGGTAGTGCACAGACTGTACTATCTCAGAAAACTGTTTCAGAGGCCGAAGGTGAACCAGTGACACGTGGCACGCCGTAAAAGTTTGCTCTCCTGTTTTATCCCATAAACAGGTCACGTTGCGACACTTGGCATAATTTGGGCTAGGAAGCTCCAAATGAAATTTCGTAAAAAGTGACAGGTATTACACAGACTGTACTATCTCAATAAATTTTTTCAGAGGCCGAAGGTGAACCAGTGACACGTGGCATGCCGTACAAGTTCACTCTCCTATTTTATCCCATAAACAGGTCACGTTGCGACACTTGGCATAACTCTCTCTCAGAAAATCCAATTGAGGTCAGACCTATCAGGATGGAAAGATGACAGGTCAGGATATTGCAAAAAAGGTTTTCAGACCCTGTGGAGCAAAAATTTCAGAGTTATAGCAGAAACAATCAGGTGCATATTTCTGTCAAAACAGAATTATTTTTGGAGCACCTTTATTCATGGCTTCCGGAATTTAGGGTTTCGGAGAAAGTTAGAATTTTTGGAATCAGAGTCCATGGCTGAATGCTACTTAGGAAAATCGAAATTTAGAGACCAAGATCGAATTTTTGGTTGGGTAGAATACCGGGCTTGATCAAACCCTACTTTGGGATTTTGATCAGAAAGATGGAAAATTAGGGCTTCAGCAAAAGTTGGAATTTTTGAAGTCTGTAACCACGGCTGGAAGCTCCTCAGAAAAATAAGAGTTTAGAGCCTTGGATTAAACCTTTTGATTGGACAGAAGGATGGGCTTCATCAAACCCTAGTTCGGGTTCCTGTCCAGAAGTTCCATAAGTTTCGAAGGCAATTTTGAGGGGTCAAATTTTGGAGATTTCAAAATTGAAGAATGATAGTTTGATCAGCTCAGCAAGACACATTCTTCCATCCATTTAGAAGTGTGAAAGTCAAAGATTGAATTTTTAGGGTTTCTCTAGCAAACCCTAATCAAGATCCAGATCAAGTTTCAGGGGAAGTTGAGGCTAAGGCCCTACATAAGAAGACTACAAGAAGTCTCGACAGGTATGACTTAAGAAGGTTCAGGTATGTCTTGAAATCTGATTCTTGATTAAGTTCATAATGTGTTTGTCTTCATATTATTTGTTAGTACAATCTTGATTAATGTTAGACTTATCTTATCACCCTAGTAACAGTATGAATGCATGTGAATGATCGAAGACATTCATTGATTAGGGTTATATGATTGTACTAATGCATTATGGTGTTGTGTGAGGTTGATGTTGTCTGCTAACAAGATTCAGGTACATCACGAAATACAAATCAAGTTCCACATGAAGACAAAGACTCATCCATAATCTTTGTTCTACTTACGAGGTATGTATGACTTTGATATATTGTGCTTAACCTATGAGACATATAGGTTCTAGCTCAGGATCTCTAAATCATTGAAGAGATTGTTTAGGTATGTTTTACATAACTAAGCAGGTATACTAATCCAGGTATGTTTTCCTATGTCAAGGATCCCCTATATAAGTATACTCGGCATGATTAGATATGCTTATTCATAAAGTTAGTAATCAAGGGATTATGCATATTATGTCTTTTATCTTGATTGATGATATGCATCAGTAAACGAAGTCTTCCCTGGAATCTTGAATACTAATGTTTATTACCTATGATCATGACCATACATATTCAAGACTATTTAGATGTTTTGATAATGTTTATAATATACTAATGAAATGTATGTTTGTGTATGAGATCATGAGGATGACACTAGTGCACACTTGAGCATGCAGAGTGGTACAGAATGAATAGAAGTTCAGAAGACATACAAAAGATCAAGCGGGAGGCAACCACACAAACATAAAAGATAAGTATTTGAGTTGTTATTTGAAATAGTAATGATATTGCCTGTAATAGGTTGTATGCATATTTGTATTCCTAGAATATATGATGCTGAGTGTAAACATTCATAGAACATTGAACAGTATACTACTAATTTGCATATGATTGGTAAGTTGGACAAACATTCCATTGTTGCTTGTCTAGAATGAAACCTCTTTGCTGACATACTGAGAGCTGTGCACACTCTCGATAGTATGTTCTGGTAGAGATGGAGGGCATCTAGATAGCCACTGTATGCATACAGGATATGGGAAGGTGTTGTGCCAAAGTATTGGTCAAATTAGTTGCATAACTATGTAAATGATATCTGTATGCATAATAGGTTATCATGTCAATATGATTTGATGATTATGAAGTATTACTAATCATGTACTTAATTTTGATTTGTAGGAAAGGTCATGAAGAATGATGGACACCGTACAAGTGATAGATGTTCAAACAAGTAGATTTACAAATCAAACAAAATATAGAAGGCTCGTGGCTAGAAGATTCTCTTAGAAAGGGGAAGAGAATCATGACAAGATGTTTGCTCCAAGTATGGTGTAATTAAAGAAGAAGTGTGAATCAGGTTCTGTATGGGTACTCAGGATCAATAATCAATTGATGAGCTTAATGATCACCATGAGTGATGTGGATCTCAATATTTTCTACAAGGTTGAATATGGTTTCTATACATAGATGACTTGGATGCAAGAAGGAACTCACCACAGAGTTCGAATGATATTGAGGCTCATATCAGTAGGCCCATCTAACGAGAGATGGCACAAATAGATATGCAGAAGATCATTCAATGCAGAGTGTGAATGATGTTCAGTCTAAAAGGAAAAATTGACAGTTTCTTGATAAGCTTGGGCTTTACCAAAAGTAAAGTTGTTCCTAACTTTTACCTTAAGGCTATACTATTATTGTATATAGATGATATCTTTCTGATAGGGAATGAGAAACAGATCATGAAAAGAAAGAAGAAGATGGCTGCAGAAATGAAAAATGAAAGATCTCAGATTGATGCATTACTTCCTAGGTCTGGAAGTATGGCAAGGCTCAGAAGGAATCTTTCTCAACCAGGGAAAGTATGCTGAGAAATATTAAAAGGACTTGATGTGTTGGAATGGCCACTCTCATGAATTCCAACTTGAAGTTCTTAGCAGATGACTCATTAGAGTTAGTGGATATAGCTATGTACAGACAAATTATTGAGTCATTGATGTGCCTAACGAATACTAAGTCAGATATATGCTTTGCTGTGAACACCTTGAGACAGTATCTAGTGGAAACTAGAAGTGTTCACCTGTTAGTTGCAAAGCATGAGATAAGGTACCTAAAGGATACAATAGACTTTGATCTATGGAGATCATGAATTCAGATGGCTACACAGATATTGATTGAGAAGAAAGTGTATCAGACAGGAAGAGCACATCGAGAAGATGTTATTGTCTGGGATCAGCCATGATCTTGTGGTTTAGCAGGAAGCAGTCTAGCACAAGCGGAATATATGGCTGCTTGCCCTGCTAATTGTGAAACGACATGGCTTCATAATTATTTGACTTAGAGATGGACCCAACTGTGATCCTATGTGACAAACATAGTTGTACTAAAATGGCAAAGAATCCGGTGTTCCATGATAAGTCAAAAGCACATAGAGATCTGGCATTTCTATATACGAGATATGGAGCAGATAGGAATTAAGGTTCAAATTTGTAACAAGTTACCAATGAACTAACCAAACCTCTACCGATCCGATGTACTAACCAAACCTCTACCTCAAGTAAAGTTTTCCGAGACAAACTTATTATAGAAGGACCCTCCTCGAAAGGGGGAGTGATGTGATCACTTATGATGAGATTGCCTGCATCGACAGTGAGGTCGATGATGTGAATACCTATATTGGTGATGCCGACAAAGAGGATGGTGGATGGTCCTTAGACAGGGTCTAAGGTGTACATGATAGGATTGCATCATCCTCAAGAGAGCCGTAGACGTATGTCTTCAAGAATGAAGTCCTTGGTGGACATGATAGGATTGCATCATCCTCAAGAGAGCCGTAGACGTATGTCTTCGAGAATGAAGTCCTTGGTGGACATGATAGGATTGTATCATCCTCAAGAGAGCCGTAGATGTATGTCTTCGAGAATGAAGTCCTTGGTGGACATGATAGGATTGCATCATCCTCAAGAGATCCGTATACGTATGTCTTCGAGAATGAAGTCCTTGGTGGACATGATAGGATTGCATCATCCTCAAGAGAGCCGTAGACGTATGTCTTCGAGAATGAAGTCCTTGGTGGACATGAGGGGATTGGATCATCCCTGGACTTCAGTCCTAAAGAGAGCCGTAGACAGGTGTCTCCGAGAAAGAAGAGGGATTGTATCATCCTTGAACACATGTTCTAAAGTGAGCCGTAGACAGGTGTCTCTGAGAAAGAAAAGGGATTGTATCATCCTTGAACATATGTTCTAAAGAGAGTCGTAGATGTATGTCTCCGATAAATGAAATCCTGAATTAACAGGTAGGGGATTGCATCGTCCCCGGACTGATGTCCTAGAATAGAGCCGTAGACATGATGTCTCCGATAAATGAAATCCTGAATTAACAGGTAGGGGATTGCATCATCCCCGGACTAATGTCTCAGAATAGAGCCGTAGACTGGGTCTCCGATAATGAAGTCCTGAATGAACAGGAAGGGGATTGCATCATCCTCGGACTGAGGTCCCAGAATAGAGCCGTAGACTGGGTCTCCGATAATTAAGTCCTGAATTAACAGGTAGGGGATTGCATCGTCCCCGGACTGATGTCCCAGAATAGAGCCGTAGACATGATGTCTCCGATAAATGAAATCCTGAATTAACAGGTAGGGGATTGCATCGTCCCCGGACTAATGTCCCAGAATAGAGCCATAGACTGGGTCTCCGATAATGAAGTCCTGAATGAACAGGCAGGGGATTGCATCGTCCCCGGACTGAGGTCCCAGAATAGAGCCGTAGACTGGGTTTCCAATAATGAAGTCCTGAATGAACAGGTAGGGGATTGCATCGTCCCCGGACTGAGGTCCCAGAATAGAGCCGTAGACTGGGTCTCCGATAATGAAGTCCTGAATGAACAGGCAGGGGATTGCATCGTCCCCGGACTGAGGTCCCAGAATTGATCCGTAGACTGATGTCTCCGAGAATTGAAGATAGGACTGCATCATCCCTGGACCTCGGTTCAAAATGTACGTGAGAGGACTGCATCGTCCATGAACTGGGTTCAAAATGTACATGATGGGATTGCATCGTCCTTAGACATGAGACTTGTCTTAAAGTGATAAGGATTGATCATCCTGGAACTTGATCTGGATTGTATCATCCATGGACCTATGTCCTAAAGAGAGCGGGATTGGTCATCCTGTAATATGATCGTGTGTGTTGCAGGATATGCTGCTATGTATTAGTGAGAATACATGCTATTGATGATAGATGTATTAGTGAGAATACATGCTTTTGATGATAGATGTATTAGTGAGAATACATGCTTTTGATAATAGATGTATTAGTGAGAATACATGCTATTGATGATAAATGTATTAGTGAGAATACATCCTTTTGATGATAGATGTATTAGTGAGAATACATGCTTTTGATGATATATGTATTAGTAAGAATACATGTTTTGATGATAGATGTATTGGTGTGGATACTAATACAGATGATCTAGATGTTGTAGATCGTGATGATCTAGATGTTGTAGATTGAGATGATCCAGATGCTGTAGATCGAGATGATCCAGATGTTGTAGATCGAGATGATCCAGATGCTGTAGATCGAGATGATCCAGATGTTGTAGATCGTGATGATCCAGATGTTGTAGATTGTGATGATGGTGCTAATGATCATGTGATGACGATGCTGATGATCGTATGATGACGATGTTGATGATCATGTGATGACGATGCTGACGATACTGATGATCATGTGATGATGATGCTGATGATCGTGAGATGACGATACTGATGTTCATGAGATGATGATACTGATGATCATGAGGATCCAGATATTGATGTTGTTGTAGTTATTCGAGTGCTGCAGAAGATAAAGACTCAGTACTGAAGATGTTGATGTTCCAGTATTGAAGATGTTCCAGTAACTGCTTGAGTTATTGATGATGTTGAGAAAGCTTCCAATGATTTATAGATATATCATGTATGATGTTGATGACTCCTTGCTCGTGCAGATGTTGTTATAATATCCTTCTCGTTAAGGGGAGTGTTGAGATATTGTAACTTCAAAGAATATTATATTTGTACTTTATTATTCTGGAGATGTTTCATTCCTCCTTGAAGATCTTATTGTATATCCGGAGATGTTTATTCCTCCGTCAGAATGTGGTAACTCAGGTTATTAGACTTCCCTAGTGGGGGTCGGCCCTGTATGTGTTATGTGGGTCAAAGGGTTATTAGACCACCCTAGAGGGGTCAGCCCAGTCAGTTGTAGTGGGGTATTTAACCCATTGGTTAAATACGAGCCTACATGTACTTGTGTAAAAGATATGTCAGAGTAGTGTATAAATAGAGGAGGTGTGTTCCTCATTTGACACACTCACACACTTGAGGATAGCGCACTTGTGGAGGAGAGGTCTGCTATTGTGGAGGAGGAGATCATGTCTCAGGGTTTCATCTTTGTATATTGCTGGTCATCTATATTGAGGAAGCTTTGCTGGGTTTTCTACCCCATGAGGGTTTCCCAGGATAAATCTCTCTCTCTTGTGTTTATGCTATGCTTGTTGTTTCTTCAGTGATCCTGTATATGCTATTATTGTGAAATGGAATGTAATGCTGCTATTTTCTGTCTTAGCATATTGAATTTTAACACCCCCTTTCCTCTTCCCCTCTGGTGGAATCATATCCTCGTTGATGCTCTTTACAAAGTCATTCTTGGACCATTTTATTATTTATGCACATACTATTTACATGTACTCTAAATCAACATGAAAAACCAACCACACAGTCCAAATAAAAATATATACATCATACATGCCTAGCCATTCACTAGTCAGGCCTTGGCCTTGAGCTCCGCATTAGGAATCCACACTGGCATATTTACATCAATTACATAATTTGGTTAAATACATTCCAAGTTAGAACTAGGGGTATTACAGATATAGGTAAAAAAATTTGAATTATCTGAACTTGCAAGTAAATCTTTTAAAAACGCTCTCAAGCCATTGAATAGCAAGGATGGATTTACGCGGAATAGAATCTAGCCATTGAATTATGATGCTCTTATCCATGATACTGGATGTAGTGAAGCATTTGATATACATGCCCAAGAATATGCATATGCCGCAGACAACATGGTATCCATATCTTAAATACCTAGTGTGTTATTGGGTGACGATGATGAGCAGGTCGGTGCTACTCAATATGATCATGCACTAGATGAAGAGAACATGGAAGTTGTTGGGTCATATGAAACACAAACAAATTTTTCATAGCATATTGTGAATTATCCTATTGAGCTCAATATGGTTGCAGGTGTTCAAGTAGCATGAAGCACCGAGGAGCAATTGACAATGCCAAGCCAAGTTGAACAACTTGAGTGGTTTCAAGAATTCATATTGATGAATATGAACATAAATATTCTCACCAATACCAATGACCAAATCCTTAACATGCCTTCAGAACTAACAGTCTTGAACAACAAACATGTCCATTACTATGTGGATGATGGGGGTGTAGAAGAACACCCTGGAGATATCAATGGAATAGATCGAGAATACAATGCCAATGGAGCACTAGTCCCAGTTGATCCTCCAGATACCACACTAGTACTTGTCAAATTGCTAAAGCTAGTAGTGGAGAGGGTGCAAGTGCGTCGATTGAAAAGAACCCCAGATTATCTTCGATTAGAAAGGAGTTCACAGTTTCTCACTTCAGAGGACTACATCAAACTATTGGTTGAGGTAGAAAAAAAGGAGAGAGATATGTAGGATAAAAAACAAAAGAAGAAGGACTAGGAAAAGGAGAGGAAGGAAGCCAGGATTGTTGCAATAGAACATGGAATGCAAGAACAACTTTGAAGAGAGACAAAGAAGCGCAAATAAGAGCACCAAAAATAGGTGGCAAGGTAGGAAAGGAAACAAATAAAGGTGCAACAAAGTATTCAAAGTGATGGAGGGAGGATGGTATCCAATTGATTGGATCCACTTGCAGACAATCTACGATTCTTCCAAGACCTCATAAACATCCAGCTCCCTCGATATCATCTATTTATTCAACCTCCTGCCCTTATTTCTATGAATGCAAGGGAATTTGCACCAAATTCTATTGCAACACCTCTAGTAGATACAAGGGTATTTAGCACAAGTCATTATTATTGGTTTTCAATTCCTCCTTGGTTGCAAGGCACAAACTAGCCTCAAGTAAGTATGGGAAACTCAAACCTTTCTGGTCAAGCAATCTTAGGTAGTTCAATCAACTTGGCTAAAGACAATGGAGGGAAATCAACTTATTTAGGCAATGCAGACAATCCATCTCTTCGACGATAGAGATATCAAATGATTATCCTAACCACATGCAACTTGGATTTTGTTGCAAAGGCATTTTGTGGTTGCTCTTCTAGTCCTATATTTAATCCAATCTAAAGAGTTGAATTTATGTAGCTAGTTTTCTCTATAATTGAAGACATTGTATTTAGGTATTGTCAATGTAAATGCAATATTGGTAACCTAAGATTTGTTATCCAATACCAATTTCGATTTTCAAAAAAATATTATTTTGGAAAGAAAAGAAATAATATACCAATATGATTTAATCTATTGCAACTAAAGATTTAATTGGGAACCTGTTTGTTATGGAGTATGGTCTCTATAGCAGTGTAGTTAACTACGATATTTTTTCCATATCATTGATTAATGAGAGTGTTATCCTTTTATAGAAATGCATGATCCTAATTCCAACCATATACCCTTACCTAAACATAGACTTAATAGGAAATCCACCAAATGAGTTTGTAATAATGCAAACCACATAATTTGTATAAAACTAAAACTGTCATTTTCATAAAGGATTTAAAAAAAGATTTCCAATTCTCCTATACTAATAACAACGTTGCTAACTTGTAACATCGATTCTACTAAATCTTTGAAAACAATTTGGAAAAACCTTGGTATCATACATATTCCAATATTGCATGCAAAAAATAACATAGTTGCTTTGGTAAATCTATGAAAATGATCAAGGTAACAAGAGTACATAACTCTTGTTAAACTAAAGAAGAGAATTGGTGATGACAAAAACATATTTTCTAGGTAGAAATTATACTTAACATTTAAACGGAATATTACAACAAAACTAGTTGTCATATTGCATAGTTGGGCTATAACCTAATCTTTTTTACAAATTTGGGAAATAAAAGAAACACATGGCCTGCAAACATGGATTTAAGAAGATCCAATGTTGAGTTGGAATAGCACTGAAAGATCACCAAGGATGAGTTGGAATAGACCCAGAATGATCCTAGATGGGATCATCTAAGACCAAGACCTTGCTAGAATATAGTCAAAGACACAGTTACTGAGATGGAACAACACCAAAATTAGATGGGAGAGCACCAACATTGAGCTAGAACACAACTATAGTCATCGTAACTAAGCTGGATCAACCCCAAGTCTATAGATGGAAAAAACTTCATATATATTTCAATTACCCTGTGAGGGACAAATCCTTCCACTAAATTGATTGGCACCATCTTGATTCAAAGTTGGTTAGGGTCCCTATTGCAAGTCTACTTAGAGAGAGCATCAGATGTTTGGTTGAATTCATTGAAGATGTGGTGGAATTGGTTATATTATGGAAGATGAGATTATCTCATATATAGTGAATACAAAGAGAAGGGAAGAGGGTTGAGATTCTTTTAATTCACATATAATTTGGATCCTTTTGGGGAGGGTTATTTAAAGAGTATACTAGATCATTGGTATTATTACAAGTAAAATCATAAACAAATAGATTGTAATGTTAAAAAATTAATTACCTATCTTGCAATCCTCTCAATGCACAATGATAACATGGATTCCTAATAAGCCTCGAATCAAAATCAAACCCTGAATAATTATCAAAACTACAAACTTCATAGCATTTCAAAGTGATTTCAACCCATCATAGAAAGGTTAATCCATATAACCGTTAAATAAATAGTATGTCTAGGGTATATATGACCTATCTATTTATGCCTATGGTTATAAGCCTTTGTATCGGGAATGGGAGGCGATATTGAATTGAGAAACAATATCTAAGATTGTTTGTTTTGTAGTGCATCTAGGAGTGGGATTATTGCTCCGAGTCCAACCTAGACTAGAGATTATTTCCAAGGATAAGGGATGATCCCTTGCAAAAGCTTGCTCATCAAATGGGTTGAGAACATCCATCTCGAGCATTTCTTCTAAGCTCCATGCCTACATATTTAAATTTAGTGAAAAGGAATTGAGGTAAGCCTATCATAAGTATGGGGCTATCTGTGCATTAGAAGAATTCAGATGCTTTATTACAATCCCAAACATTTTAAGGCATCGAACAACCTGACCCTAATAGGAACTTGACCCAAACAACATTCCAATGATGCAAATAGCCAACCATTTAGACTAAAACCCATTTCTTTAAGGCAATCGTAAGCCTATATGTGAGAAAGAACTAAAAAATCATAGGTATTCAAGAGTATTCAAGTAAATTGCAACACTAAATGAATAATCAATACATGTTAATCAACACATTCATGAAACACAGATAACATTTTAATCCCATTCACTAACAGATATAAAATTTGGAACCAACATTTAAATGACCCATTTCACAAACAGAGAAGCACCCATTAATTTACTTTAAACCCTTAACCAATTACAACAATTAAACACCTGAAGAAAAGCAATACAAACAAAGCACCATTACATTAGCAATTCTGTGAAATCATAGTAACCAAATTTATTTGTCTTTCGATCCCCTATGGAATTAAACCATACATTAACATATATTCCAAATCCTATCACTCAAAAAACCATACACAATGCCCAACGAACCCATGAGGAGAAAAACCCACAAACATCGAAAACCATAAATAAACTCCCCAATGCACGAACTAGGTCGGTCACAAATTTTCACTAGGAGAGTGAGTGTGTTGAAAAACACGAAGAGAAGCTAGTAGGATTTGAAATCCTACCATGGAAACCCTTTCCAACCACCAAAAACGCTCCAACCACCAGGATCTCCATCCATGGTTGTAGCGCAACCTGCACACAACAATTAGACTTTAGAACCCCATAAACTTGTTGAGAATCAGTAAAAAAGGCCACTATTTAGGCACATAGCTCGCACAACAGGGCCAAGGACTAGGAAAAATGTTCACTAGCTGGAGTGCCCACCTTGGATGACAAGGTTGTCGAAGAACCAACAGCCATAAGAAGAGAAACCAACAACCACAAGGAGAGAAACCAACATGCCTACAGGTTAAACCAAGACAGGGAAACCATAAACCCTGGCAGCAATCATCTGGCATCGACAAAGGAACTCCACTGTGCAACGACTAAACCCGAACAACACAACACATAACCCATGGAGCACAACGAATAGCCCATGGAGGCATGAGCAACAAAGAAGGGGTGTTCCGCCACTAGGGTGCGCAAACGCCCACCCACTAGACCCAAACATAAATGAACATAACAAGGGAGCAAGGTAGAGAGAAGGGTCGTAACACATAATTCACAAGGACAATAAAGTGCATTAAAATCGGTCCTTGTAGAGCACACGTGGCACATTTAGATGGTTCCTTTCAGGTTGCACATGTGCCCACACATGGCCCAACCAAGTGGATGAGGGGAGGATGCACCACAACTAGCATCCCTCCCCTATACAAATTATCTACAAGAGAGATGGACATATTTATGGCATGGAGCTGAATGGAATCTAAAGCAATTTTCTTTTTTTATAAACAATATGAATGGATAGAAGTTCCTCAGCTAAAAATGTGGTGCACAATTAAGAAAAATACATTATTGGGCTCATTCAATTGTGCAGGTTTATGATAAAGAAAAAATACATACATGACTTGATAAATAAGTTTCTTTATCAACATTACTATGTGATGGTCAAGGATTGAATATATTGGATCATGGTGGTTGATGTCTACTGTCAAATCTATGTGATCAATTTAATGTTTGTTTCCCCTATTATGTTAAATATATGAAGATGCATTGGGATACAATTTTTGAAGACCCGGAAAAAGTAAATTGAAACATAAGATAAAATCCATAATGAATAGTGTGAAAATTAATGATACTTGGTTGAGTCAACATGTCAATACTTTTCTAAACCTTTATAAATACATAATTAATGAATTTAATGATATGGTGTTGGTATGTATGGCCTTCAATGATTTAAATTGTCAACTTAATATATCTAGGAGTGGGATTATTGCTCCGAGTCCAACCTAGACTAGAGATTATTTCCAAGGATAAGGGATGAGCCCTTGCAAAAGCTTGCTCATAAAATGGGTTGAGAACATCCATCTCGAGCATTCTTCTAAGCTCCATGCCTACATATTTTAATTTAGTGAAAAGGAATTGAGGCAAGGCTATCATAAGTATGGGGCTATCTGTGCATTGGAAGAATTCAGATGCTTTATTACAATCCCAAACATTTTAAGGCATCGAACAACGTGACCCTAATAGGAACTTGACCCAACCAACATTCCAACGATGCAAATAGCCAACCATTTAGACTAAAACCCATTTATTTAAGGCAATCATAAGCCTATATGTGAGAAAGAACTAAAAAATCATAGGTATTCAAGAGTATTCAAGTAAATTGCAACACTAAATGAATAATCACTACATGTTAATCAACCCATTCATGAAACATAGATAACATTTTAATCCCATTCACTAACAGATATAAAATTTGGAACCAACATTTAAATGACCCATTTCACAAATAGAGAAGCACCCATTAATTTACTTTAAACCCTTAACCAATTACAATAATTAAACACCTGAAGAAAAGCAATACAAACCAAGCACCATTACATTGGCAATTCTGTGAAATCATAGTAACCAAATTTATTTTTCTTTTTATCCCCTGTGGAATTAAACCATACATTAACATATATTCCAAATCCTATCACTCAAAAAACCATACACAATGCCCAACGAGCCCATGAGGAGAAAAACCCACAAACATCGAAAACCATAAATAAACTCCCCAATGCACGAACTAGGTCCGTCACAAATTTTCACTAGGAGAGTGAGTGTGTTGAAAAACATGGAGAGAAGCTAGTAGGATTTGAAATCCTACCAGGGAAACCCTTTCCAACCACCAAAAATGCTCCAACCACCAGGATCTCCATCCATGGCTCTAGCGCAACCTGCACACAACAATTAGACTTTAGAACCCCATAAGCTTGCTGATAAACAATACAAAAGGCCACTATTTAGGGACATAGCTCGCACAACAGGGCCAAGGACTAGGAAAAATGTTCACCAACTGGAGTGCCCACCTTGGATGACAGGGTTGTCGAAGAACCAACAACCACAAGAAGATAAACCAACAACCACAAGGAGAGAAACCAACATGCCTACAGGTTGAACCAAGACATGGAAACCATAAACCCTGGCAGCAAGCATCTGGCATCGACAAAGGAACTCCATTATGCAATGACTAAACCCGAACAACACAACACAGCCCATGGAGCACAACGAATAGCCCATGGAGGCATGAGCAACAAAGAAGGGGTGTTCCGCCACTAGGGTGGGCAAACGCCCACCCACTAGACCCAAACATAAATGAACATAACAAGGGAGCGAGGGAGAGAGAAGGGTCGTAACACATAATTCACAAGGACAATAAAGTGCATTAAAATCGGTCCTTGTAGAGCACACGTGGCACATATAGATGGTTCCTTTTAGGTTGCTCACGTGCCCACACATGGCCCAACCAGGTGGACAAGGGGAGGATGCACCACAACTAGCGTCCCTCCCCTATACAAATTATCTACTAGAGACATGGACATATTTATGACATGGAGCTGAATGGAATCTAAAGCAAATTTTTTTTTTATAAACAATATGAATGGATAGAAGTTCCTCAGCTAAAAATGTGGTGCACAATTAAGAAAAATACATTATTGGGCTCATTCAATTGTGCAGGTTTATGATAAAGAAAAAATACATACATGACTTGATAAATAAGTTTGCTTTATCAACATTACTATGTGATGGTAGGATCGAATATATTGGATCATGATGGTGGATGTCTAGTGTCAAATCTATGTGATCAATTTAATGCTTGTTTCCCTTATTATGTTGAATATATGAAGATGCATTGGGATACAATTCAACAATTTTTGAAGACCCCAAAAAATTAAATTGAAACATAAGATACAATCCACAATGAATAGTGTGAAAATTAATGTTATTTGGTTGAGTCAACATGTCAATACTTTTCTAAACCTTTATAAATACATAATTAATGAATTTAATGATACGGTATTGGTATGTATGGCCTTCAATGATTTAAATTGTCAACTTAAAATATCTTTGATCTTTGATGTGATATATATATATATATATAGAAATCTATTTTTAATCTAAAAATATTAAATTAATTAAAAAAATAAACCAACTAATTTATTAAAATTTAAATTAGAAAATGTTCATTTAATTACATCTATAAATGTTTATATAAAATATAATTGGTAGTTGATGTATGGATTATTGGCAACTAAGGCATGGATTGGTAGTTGATGCATGGATAAGATAGGCAGCTGATGTATTGTTAACAAGCAGTTCATGGTAGACAACCTGTTTAACTTTAAAAACACCATAACAAATAAGAAATGACACTTAACTTATGACATATCAACAACCACAAATTAAGTAACTGTTTAACTTTAAAAAGACCACAACAAATAAGAAATGACACTTTACTTATAGCATATCGACAACCACAAATTAAGTAACTGTGCCAGTGTACTATTGTACAAATTTATCATCCAATCCAAATCCATGAAGTTTGAACATAAACATACATATTTATCCTGTGATCCATGACTGGTGAGTACAAAGCAGGACCAAAAGGTCAATTTACCATGAATACCAAGCATACGGGTTTATCATGTATTCGTGAGTACAAATTATCGTATACCTAGAAATACTACAAAATAATTACAAAAACTCTCTCATGAAAAATTCAACGTACGAATCTCAATTATTTATTATAAATTTAAACATCTGTCCCTACTGGAACTGTAACCACATGGCTTCTCTGGCACAAAAATTAAGTCAATTTTTTCTGCTGTTGGCAGCAGGTAATCATTCAAATTTCGTATTCCGTGGTCTACCATCCCATCGAACCAAAACCCTTTGAGTTACGGTGACCATTAAACTATGTTTATACAATCTCCCTTCACTACCTGAAGACTTTATACAATCTCCATTCACACGAAATATACCTGAAGACTTTATACAATCTCCCTTCACATGAAATATACCTGAAGACTTGAATCCTTTAACATTCACATTAGTTTGAACAGATATAATCTTGCCAATTTTAAATATATCGGAGAGATAATTTAAGAATGATTTATCTAAAATCTCTTCCACCGCATCTCTTTTACAATGAACAAATAACCCATAACCAAAAAATGTAGAGCTAAATACACATTAAAGCCACCATTCACATAGAATAACGCATGGGAGAGAATAATACTCCATGAGATTCCATTTACATATACAAATAACACAAATTTCCAATCAATATTTTTATTTCATTAATAATTGTTAAGGAGAGATCCATGGAATAAGATCGGTTACAATTCCATATCAGATTGACTTTTAATTTCATCCAAGTAAATATTTGAGTACCTGAGTAATGAAGATCATAATTTGTATCCAATCCTTCAGAATCATTGTAAGGATTGTCCAAAAAACATCTGCAACATTTAGGGCTAAGTCATCATTAATATACTCATCCTCATCAAGATGTGACTTGAAATGACTGTCTGTTCAACTTGATTCCCTCCTTCGTCTAAGTACATTTCTCCCTCCATCTTTCCAGCTACATCTTATTCTTTTTTATCATGAACATCTTTCTCTTCAGGAAAAGTATACTCTACCTTTCAGAATGTTGTGGTTTTTTTCCATAGCAGAAAAGAAAATCTAAACTTCAGTGATTGAGTGTTTTGAGCTTTATGTAATAGTTTTAAGATCGACTATTTTAACTATTTGTTTTTGTTGCATATCTCAATCAATCTTTTTTGATATCTTTGTTGGATATCTCAACCAATCTCCTCTGGTGTCTTTGTTGAGCCTCTCATTCAATTTCTTTACTAAGTCAGAAACTCCAATCAATTCCAATCTTTATTAAATCAAAATTCCAATTTTTACAATACCAACTAATTTACACTAAATACCATCCACCCATTCTACCAAATATAATTCAAATAAATGAAAAAATGTTCATATAATAAAAACAAAGAACATGTTAATATAATTATCTCCCTTCTACCAAAAATCAAACCTTTGACAAGAACACCTATGCACAATCTTAGAAATAAAATAAAAAACGATTTACAAACATCTAACACATACCCAAATGAAGACACAAACGATTTGAAATCTGATTAGGCTTGCATAGCCCTTGGCCTTCAAGGTCATATGCATCATCACTGAATGGAAAGACCGAAGTGAAGTAGCTGCTTTTCAAGACCATTCCTTCCAAGGTGGCATGACAAGTCACAGAAACTGCAAAACTTTATCAGCCTAAAAAATTGAAATGTGCAATACTGCATAAAGTTAAGACCAAAACAGCTTATAAAAGGCTGCCAACAAGCATTACACAGCAAATTAAACATAGGATTAGATAGATGGTCACCTTCTGTTTTGTAGCATGGCCCCTTATGAATAGCAAGAAAGCAGCAAATTAAACATAGTATTAGATAGATGGTCACCTTCTGTTTTGTAGAATGGCCACTTATGAATAGCAAGAAAGCACACCAGCCTCTCCATTATAGCCATTTATTGCTGATGCAGCATCATCAAGATTCTCTCCTCAAACGTCAGCAATAAGACATTTACAGAAGCAGTATTTAAGGCCATCTCTTAGTGCCAATCATGTCTGCTTTGGAGTACCAACTTTTCTATAATTAGCTAGCTCAAAAGCATGTAATATAGATTGAATGGTATTAGAGGAGGTACAGATATATGTATTCTACCTTTTTGTTACACCCAGACAAGTCATATGCTCCTACAGTGTGATAAGGAGAGAAATATATACTTCCCAAATAAACCAGGCTGATAAACTAAATTGTAAAGCGTGACTCAGTATCATTAATAACTACAACAATTTCTTTTTAAAAATTCTATCAACTGGCAGGGATTTGAAGCAGCAATGGATGTCATGGGATTTGAAGCAGCAATGGATGTCATGATGACAGTTTTCCACATAGGTGCCCATCTTTCCAGATTGGTAGACATCCAAAAAAAAATGGGAATCACTAAAAACAGAAACCAAAAGAGCAATGAATCCCCATACAACCAATAAAAACAGAAACCAAAAGAGCAATGAATCCCCATACAACCAATAAAAACAGAAACCAAAAGAGCAATGAATCCCCATACAACCAATAAAAACAGAAACCAAAAGAGCAATGAATCCCCATATAACCAATACCCATTGATCAGTTCAATGATTGAATGCAGATTTAATCAAATATTTAGATAGACAGATAGCTGGATCCTAATATCCCATTATTGGTCACTGAGGTGTGAATCCTGAAGATGCTGCAGCAGCAACCATCGACTGAGATATCTATCCAACCATCAATCCTTCTGAGAATCACAAGCCATAGCGACAACCCACTGCATGCATGCTTGTGAAACTCAACACAAACTTCACATAAACTCCTTGAAACAACATGGTTATATAGGGGAATGACATGCCATGCCATGCCATTGATTGTGTACCAGGTGATACGTGTCAATCTCAACCGATACTACAAATAACTTGTAAGAAACGAATCAATCAGTGATAATGCATCACAACAAACTGACACACAAGTCATAGGAAACGAGCAGGGTAAACAACCAATTGAGTGACTTGGAAGAAGACATAAAGTGGGATGAGGACGAGGCCTTCAAAATTGAAGCCGTGCATGCATTTCAAAATACACTGTAACTACGTTGAAGACGCTGATTGAGTTTGACAAAACGGTCTCTAAATTCATTGCCAAGCTGGTAGACAGCAGGCATGGAGGATTCCAAGGACAGGGAAAAGGTAGAACGTCATATGGTCTGGCGGATTCCATGTGGTTCATCCCATAGATAAGAATGTGGCCTCTAACTTACTGCTAGAATGTCAGGTCCTTCTTAGTTTGTTGACGTGGCCTGAGGACACCACTTCCATGGATATAAGCCTAAAACATACAAGAATGTGAGGCCTAGTCATTTGTAGATGGGGCTTGTGGCATATAAGCCAATTTTGTGTGAGTGACATATTAAGTGGCCTTTGTTAAGTCATACAGTCTCTGGTTAGGTGTTGATTTATAGATGGCTGTAACTACAGAAGACAAGAATCACAAGTTAGAGAGGAGAGAGGCTTAGTCATTGGGGGGTTTGTGGTATATAAGCTAATTTAAGATTTAACTTAATTTGGGTTTAATGTGAAATTAGGGTTTGTGGTATATAAGCCAATTTAAGATTTAACTTAATTTGGGTTTAATGTAAATTTAAAAGAAATTACACATTAATAGGTCATTGCTAAATTATTGAAAATAGAGAAAGAGTAAAAGTAAATAGATTAAGGTGAACAAGACTTTGTCGTGGAATAACAAGAATCACAAGTTAGAGAAGGCTTATAAGGTGTACTATGAATAAGATTCACAAGTTAGATAGGGCCCATAAAGTGTACTTTGAATAAGTACCACAAGTTAGAGAAAAGACGATAAATGATGTGAATAATAACTGCAAGTTAACATGATCCACAAAACTTCATATTGAAATTTGTGTCCACTATATTAATTGAAGCATAAGTTGGAGAAAAGAGGATATGATGTGAATAACAACCACAAGTTGAAGAAAAGAGGATATGATGTGAATAACAACCACAAGTTAATATGAACCACAAAACATGATATCAAAAGTTTTCTCAACTATATAACTTGAACCACTAGTTAAAACAAGTGACATATAATGTGGTATCATTTACAACCATAAATTAAAAACCATTTTACAAAACTTAATATAAAAAATTGTGTATGAATACTATTAGTTAAATATAAATTAAAGATGGTCGTATAGTGTAAATATCGACCACAAATAAATATTTCATATTCGTAAATAATTTATTATATAAAAATTTGTGTTTCAAAAATGTTAGTTAAACATAAATTAAAAACGGTCATAGAGTGTGAATATCAGCCACAAATAAATATTTCATATTTGTAAACAATTTATTTATTGAAATGCCTAAATTTTATAATGTAATTTAAAAACAAAAAATTATATATCTAATTTAAGAGATTATATATATATATATATATATATATATATATATATATATGTGGATATTTCCTTATAGATATCATCTTTAATAAACTTATTATATGAATTAACAAGTTTCACTCAAAATCAAAATTAACCAAATACTCAACAATATTCATAATTATTGATTGAACTGATCTTTTAAATTAATTTTATATGTAAAATAAAAATAATAAATCTATCTTAACTTAAATTTATATTAACTTAATTTTTTAAATTAAAAAAAATCAATTTAAAATTTCATTAATTTTTAATAATTTAAAATTAAAATAAATATAAAATTCCATTAATAGTTAATAATTTAAAATTAAAATAAATAGATATTTATATTATAAATTTTTTGTTAAATTCTGATCCAATTATAAATTTTTAAAACTTTATTATAAATATTATTTTCATTAAAAATTATTAAAACTAAAAAAAGTTATTCATTATTATATTTTTTATTTATAAATTTTGTTATAAAACTTTTAAAATTTGAATTCTTCAATCAAAACTTTTAAAAGTAACCTATACCAAAATTTTAAAAATAAAACATTTTAAAATTTGAATTCTTCAATCAAAACTTTTAAAAGCAACCTATACCAAAATTTCAAAAAATTTGTAGTATTTATAATAAAAATGTTATTATGTTTGTGAATAAACAAATTATCACTTAATAGTTTTATTATTAAAAATATTATCATAATTGTAAATAATGATTAATTCTCATTCAAATTTAAAATAATAATTAATTCTCATTTAAATGACCATAAAATAATAATTACTTTAAATAAATATAATACATTAATTATAAATTTTTAAAAATATAAGTCTATAATATTTATAGTAAAAAAATATTATAATTCTAAATAGCAAGTAGTCTCTTAACCCACGATAAGATAATTTTTACACTAAAAATATTATCATGATTCTAAATTAATAATTAATATCCATTAAAAAAAAAAGCTAGTTATTACTTAAATAAATATAATAATTAATTATAAATTTATAAAATTATAAATATTGAGTTTGAAAATAAGCTAGTTATTACTTAAATAAATATAATAAATTAATTATAAATTTATAAAATTATAGACATTGAGTTTGAGTGTCAAACTTTTTGTTCTTTCAAAATAAAGCCTATGCTTATTTATTTTATTTTATTATTTAAAGGAAATTTTTTTTATAATAATAGAGAAACTTTTTCTCTATTAATTTATTTTAAAAATATATTTCTTATTACAAATAATTTTTTTTATATATAATAAAAGAACTAAAATATATTTAAATTTGTATTAAAAATATATATATACTTTGTTTAAATTTAAATTTAAAACCGTTTAAATTAAATAATAAATTAAAAACAAAATATTATAAAATTATATAAACATCAACTAATAAATGTCAAATATTAATTTATGTGAATGTGAAAACATGTTTGTCATCTCTATAATATTTTGAAAAATTACATACAATATCCATAAAAAGTTTTCATTAATTAACATATCTATTTTGTGTTGTAAAAGGAGTAAGGCTTCATTACATTTTTACTATATGTGTTGTGTTGTAAGAAGAGTAATGTGATGAATTCTCAAAAGAAGGATTAAAAATGGAAGTTGGAAAGTGCAAGATAATTACAGAAAAAAATGGAATACGGGATATTAACTGGATAACCTTAGATTACAATTTTGTAATTGTATCTATTTTTGTATAGTGTGGACAATAATAGTACTTCTAGTAAAGTGTGGAGTACAAAAATTTATGAACTTATTTCTAATATCGTGTAGCAACACCTGTGAAATGTATTCTCGAAATTTCGTTATAAATGAGAAGAATATGATTTTTTCTGTGAAAAGAAAAAGGCTTTATTCTTTTTTCATAGATGCTATATCTTTACTACATTGAAATTGTCTAATATTATTGAAAAAAATTGTTATTAAACATAATTGACAAGATGGGTTCATAGCAGCAAGTCTTTGCTTTTAGTTTTCTATTAGCTTAAAAATAGTTAGTTATTTGGTCAAGGCCATATCAATGCTTTGAGGTGATCTATCAATTCTTTGAGGTGCTCTTGAGCATTTACTTTGACACAACGTGTTCTTGTCTATTAACATGATGTTGAACAAGTGTCAACTAAATGTGGCATCCTCGGGACTGAACAATGATATGCATGTTTTTCGGGCTATGCGGCTCTAAGAATCGATTTGCTGGCAAGTTGTTCAGACTGTAAAATGCCGAGATAATGCTTCTGCGCTAGCCATCTGTTTGCTCAATTCTATCACATGGGTTATGGCGCCTGATGGAATCCAGCTGTGGCATACTTGTGCATGGGAATGGTGTGTTAGATATAATGCAACAGTTGTATTTGTAATGTTTTCTATTTCTACATATCTTGTTTGAACAACTCCTATGTCGTAGGATTTGATCCATATTTATTAGATTTAGATTTGCTTATCGCTTACTTATATATGTAACTTTTATTTCTTAATACAATTGAGTTGAGTGTGATCTCCTCCTAACTGTGTGGGAGCTTTTGTGCTCTGTTGATATCTTTACTTTGATATCAGAGCCAAGTTAAGGGCTGCTGTGAGGAAACCATCCTGAGTAGTAAAGGAAGCCACTGCTGGGCTGTGAGATCTCCTCCTAACTGTGTGGGAGCTTTTGTGCTCTGTTGATTTCTTTACTTTGATATCAGAGCCAAGTTAAGGGCTGCTGTGAGGAAACCATCCTGAGTAGTAAAGGAAGCCACTGCTGGGCTGTGAGAGTGTGTAGCCATCGTTTAAGGGAGCCGCCATAGTGTTGGGCGTGAATGTGAAAGGAGAGCACGCTGCCCCATGTCTCGCTGCTGAGAGTTAAATTTTTTTTTCTTCCTCATTTGAAGCAATCGCTGGAGTAGAGATCGCTGCACTTTTCCACGTGATGAGTCTGCTGCTGTGTGTGACCTCTGCGAGACTGTTGGGCGAATAGATCACTGCCGGAACGGAAAAGATCGCTGCCCAAAGGAGAGCGTAAGCTGATATTTCAAATCACTGTAATTTTTTTTTACAGTGCTAAGGAGAAATTGCTGTCACATGTAAATTTCATTAATTCATTTTTTTTCCTCTCCACGTTCTTCCAAAGGAGAAATACTGGGTTGTTTTATCTTTTGTTCAA
Source organism: Larix kaempferi (assembly GCA_027924585.1). Lineage (NCBI taxonomy): Eukaryota > Viridiplantae > Streptophyta > Pinopsida > Pinales > Pinaceae > Larix > Larix kaempferi. Next base: position 23,244,166 of record BSBM01000445.1, read on the forward strand.
AGAGTCAGCTTGCAATGGTGATCGCTGCCTAAGTCTGAAAAGTCTGATCGCTGCCATCGTGAGGTGAAAAGTACTGCGCCTCTTCAATATTTTTTCTCTCTATTTTAGACTCTTACACCAATTTTAAACGGCACGGGAGCTGCAGAAGATAAGAGCGCCGACCACATCTGTGTTATTTTTTTTTTAAAGAGGTGAACCAGTGATATTTTCTTGCTTTCTGGCTGAAGTTGATTATTTTAAAATGGCAGAAATGTCCCTTGCCAATTTATATATCAGTGAAACAGCAAAATTAAATGGAGAGAATTATGTAAACTGGAAATTCAAATTAGTCACTATACTTGAAGCTCAGCTCTCAATTTGTGGCAGATTGTGAAAGGAGATGAACAGAAGCCATCAGATCCGTTGTCTATCTCAGATTGGAATGCGTGGGAAGTTCAAGCAAAGATAATAATCCGCATGGTTGTAAAAGACAATATTATTCCTCATATCAGAAATTGCAAGACGTCCAAAGATACATTGGACAAACTTAAAGGTTTGTATCAGACGTCAGATTCAAATGAAATTTTGTTTTTGAAGACTAATTTATTGTCTATTAAGATGGAAGTGAATGAACCCATAAGTAAATATCTTTCTGGTATCAAATATTTACGAGATAATATGGGTGATATTGGCGAAGAAATGACTAGCACTGATGTGGTAACTATTACATTAAAAGGTTTATTGCCATATTATAAAGTGTTCATCTCAGCGCTTGCATCAAGACAAACTCCTCCTACCTTTATAGAGCTCGGGGGAATCCTACTACAAGAAGAAGAGAGAATGAAGATTTATGAGCCGGAATCTTAGATTGCAGAAGGCACTGATGGCAAGAGGCAGACACTCATACAAAGGAAATCAATGGAACAGACACAGAGGCAAGTTTCGTGCAAGACATAGAGGTATGTCACACAGTGACTCTAATGCTATTAAAGATGTTGTATGTCATTATTGTGGCAAATCGAGTCATATAGCTAGAGATTGTTTTAGGAAGATAAACAATGCGTCCAATAACAGATACATAAAACATAATGGAAACTATGCAAGAAAAGACACCATTGATGTCAATGGATTAAATAATCTTAGACTGTTTATATCTGAACATGCTTTGTCTGCTGAAACAGATGATGAAAGTGCATGGTTTATAGATTCAGGTGCTTCTGCCCATATGTCCTATAACAAAGATTGGTATGATGAGTATTATGAAAAATCTGATGGCACACACATCTATTTGGGTGATAACAGGTCTCATAAAGTCCTAGGTTATGGAGTGATAAGTGTTAACCTACCTGATGGACAATTTAAACAGATTCATAATGTGATGTATGTTCTAGGCATCAAAAAGAATTTAATATATGTTTCTGCTATCACTGATAATGATATGAAAGTTGAATTTGATAAATATAAGTGCCATGCCAAAGATGTCCAAGATCATTACAGGGTTATAGCTAGACTTGGTGGATTGTACAAGATGGATGCAGTAAAGGGCAGCCATCAAACACTAGCAACAGCTATTTCAGATGTCAAATTATGGCATCAAAGGTATGGACACGTCAATCATAATGATTTCATGTTATTACAGAAAAATTCGATGGTTGAGGGCCTTCCTGTCATAAAAAATGATCATATTGAATGTGTTGAATGTGCACTTGGAAAACAACACAGAAATGAATTTCCGAACCATGAAGAGAAGAGACAGACTGAACTCCTTGAACTAATACACACTGATGTATGTGGACCTATGTAGACCAGATCACTCGGTGGTGCATGGTATTTTCTAATATTTGTTGATGACAGATCTAGGTTCACATGGGCTTACTTCATAAGATGGAAAAGCGATGTTTTCGAATACTTCAAGGAATTCCGAATCAAAGTTGAGAAGCAGATAGGTAAATACATTAAAATCCTCAAATCGGATCAAGGTGGTGAGTACACTTCTGTAGCTTTTAAAAGATATTGTACAGACAATGGAATTCAACAACAATACACTGTGACTAATACACCTCAGCAAAATGGAGTTGCTGAGAGGAAGAACAGAACACTAGTGGAATGTGCACGCAGCATGCTTCAAGGTAAAAAGATTTCCAATGGTTTTTGGGTTGAAGCAATTAACACTGCTGTGTATTTAAAGAACAGAAGTCCAACAAAGAAGTTGAACTTCAAACCCCCCTTGAAGTCTTTTATGGTTATAAACCTGAAATTAGTCATTTACAAATATTTGGTTCTAGGGATTTTGCACACATACCTAAAGATGGCAGAAGGAAATTGGATGCAAAATCTATTGAATGTGTCTTTGTTGGCTACTGCGATGATCATAAAGCATACAAACTTTTTCATCTTAGTTCACACAAATTGATTGCTAGTAGAGATGTTGTATTTCATGAAAATACAGATATGTGTAACAAGATGAATAATGCTGATGAAGAACTGATCCCAGATGAGCATGGCAAAATAGATAAAATTCTTCAAAAGGTGCAGGAACAGCAGTAGGTACAACAACAGCAACATGTTCAGGAACAGGAATCAAGCATGAGTGATGCTACCTCAGATGATGAAATAGCAGAAGACAGAAGAATCATGGATGGAACTCCAGTAGGTACTATAATACCTAGAAGGTCAACTCGACAAACTCATCCTCCAGTAAAGTTTAGAGATTATGCCTTGATGACTAATGTAATGAATGTCATAGAACCATTAAATTATGAACAAGCCAAAGATAAGGAAGAATGGGTGATGCAATGAATGAGGAATATAAGTATATTATGAGAAACAAAACTTGGGAATTAGTAGAATTACCCAAAGATAAAGTACTCATTGGATCTAAATGGCTATTCAAATCTAAAATCAAAGCTTATGGTAGTATTGACAAGTTTAAGGCAAGATTAGTTGCAAAGGGTTATTCTCAGCAAGAGGGGATTGACTTTGAAGAGACATATGCACTAGTAGCTAAGTTAAACACTATCATATTGCTACTTGCATTAGCTACTAAACATAATTGGAGAATACACCAGTTAGACGTCAAATCTGCTTTTCTAAATGGTGATTTAAAAGAGGAAGTATACTTAGTGCAGCCTGAAGGCTTTGTTCAGAAAGGACAAGAGCAGCTTGTGTGCAGGTTAAAGAAAGCGATCTATGGACTGAAACAGGCTCCTAGATCGTGGTATATCAAGATTGACACTTTCTTCAAACAACAAGGGTTTCTCAAAAGTAAAAATGATTCAAGCTTATATTTTAAATCAGATAAACAGGGAAATGTTTGCTTGATATCCTTATATGTGGATGATCTTATCATTACAGGTGGAGCATATCAATTAGTTGCAGATATTAAAAGTAATTTGTCATGGGAATTTGAAATGAAAGACCTTGGTGACTTATATTATTGTTTAGGCATTGTTTTTTGGAGAGAACCTGGTAAAACATCCATCACTCAAAGTAAATATGCAAGGGAAATACTTGACAGATTTCAAATGAGTGAATGCAAATCTGTATCCACTCCTTTGTAGCAAAATGTCAAATTATACAACAATGATGGATCTAAAGAAGCTGATGGTACTTTGTATCATCAACTAGTGGGTAGTCTGAACTATCTCACTACTACAAGGCCAGACATATCATATTTTGTTAGCATTATTAGTCAGTTCTTGGCTAAGCCATGTGAAATAGATTGGAAGGTTGCAAAGCAAGTCCTAAGATATTTAAAAGGAACTGTTAATTATGACCTTTTATATACTGATGTATCTGATGTTCAGTTGGCAGGTTACTCTGATTCTGACTGGGCATGAAATCCTGATGACAGAAAATCCACTTCTAGATATGCTTTTAACATTGGTTCAGGAGTCATATCATGGAGCAGTAAGAAACAACCAACTGTTTCTTTATCATCCACAGAAGTTGAATATAAAGCGTTAACCAGTGCTACTTGTGAAGCCATTTGGTTGAGGCGTATTCTTGAAGATGTTGGAACACAACAAAAACAGGCTACCAGAATCCAGTGTGACAATCAAAGCTCAATTAAGCTGGCACATAATCCATTCTATCATGCCAGATCCAAACATATTGAGTTGCAGCATCATTTTGTCAGAGAAAAGATTGAGTCTCAAGAAATTGAACTCACCTATTGTAATACAAGTGAGAATGTTGCTGATATTTTTACTAAACCTGTTGGAAAGATCCACTTTGAGGATCTTAGGAAGAAATTAGGTGTTGTCAATAATCCATTTCTGCATTAAGGGAGGTTGTTAGATATAATGTAGCAGTTGTATTCATAATGTTTTCTATTTCTAGATATCTTGTTTGAACAGCTCCTATGCTGTAGGATCTGATCCAATCATAAACTCCAAGGTTTATTGTTATCTGCAAGGCCATGCAGAACATGTTGGGATTCACTGCCTCCATTGCCTCCTCACTGTGATGCAGAGCGATGCTAACAGCTGAGTCGGGTTCTTGGTGCCTAGGTATTGCGTGGAGATCATTTTCTCCACATAATCCACGACTCACCTTGGAAGAACATGCTTTCTCAGTACGACACTTCAATTTGACAAACTACAAAAGTGAACCGTAGCATGGCAATCGGCTATTTTCTTGCTTCTTGACATCTTTTGCATTATGAGAATTGGACAAAACCAACATCAAAAGCACATATAATATTGAACAGAAAAATAAAAAATAAAAAAACACCAATCAAATCAAAACCAAACATGACAAAGTAGATACTATTAAAAATGGTGAAATATAAAAAGCACATATAATATTGAACAAAAAAAAAAAAAAACACCAATCAAATCAAAACCAAACATGACAAAGCAGATAATATTAAAAATGGTGAAATATTTGCAGAAAGGTCATAAAGGAGAATCCCATACCAGATTTAAATATTCAGCCACTACTTGGTATCCGGAAAATCTCTAGATTTAATGAATAAATACCAAAATACAAAGCAAAAACCTAAAGAGTAAAGGACAACAATCCTCGTAGTTGGTTATGGGTAGTTACAACAATAAAACCATGAGGTGACAGCTTAAACCTACCTATAATGAAAACATAAATTAGTTGTTAATAAGACTGGGCATGGGGTATTTACCTCTCCCTGAGTTGTCGAGCTCACCTCTAGAACCCAGTTACTAAATAAGCAATTAAAGTGGTTATTGAAGAAGAAAGAAGTGCCAACAAGTTGCTAAGGAAGAAGAAATAAGTGTTTTGTGTCTACTTCTCAGTATCGGATCTAGATGCGTTTGGTGGCTCACTTGTCGAGGGATATAAAATAAAACAGGAGTGGCACATTGTTACTATCATTTGTTGACAATAAAGAGTGCGGCCATTGCAATAGGACATAAGAGGGCTACAACATTTGCATCGGAGCTATGGATATTAGTTACTGCTCCCTTGTTCAAATAGGCATGAGGATTTGGCTGCACAGTTTCTAGACAACTCAACAAAGCAATTGAGCATAGTCTTGACAGATGGACGGTATTGTGCCTCTCATGGCTACAAGAGGCAAGGCGGTGAGGTACACCCAATTGAGCACAGTCTTGATAGATCAACGGTATTGTGCCTCTCGCCTATACAAGAGGCAAGGCTGTGAGGTATACTTCATGAGCAGGGTGTATGAGCATTGCTATGAGTAAAAGTCTAACATTTAATTTTGTGAAGCAATGTTAAAGTCAACTTAACATTTTAAAAGTTGAAACATATGAGATTTATAAATTTTTAATAGTTGAAGCATATGAAATGTGAAGATTAATTCTGGGTGGTTTTGGGATGAGGCCAAATAAGGCTTCCAAATATTTTATTGGTCATTAAAAAGTTTTCTCTAAAAACCTTAGTTTAAATTGAACATAAATCCATCAATTCCCGTGTCAGTTAATTGAAATGACTGCACTCTGTTTACAAAGGATGATGAATTACTTATGTTCCAAATTATAAGGATTTGAAAATTGGAACATATTGCTGATGTGGAGGTGATGAAGATTGTGCATGGAGAGAGTTAAAATGATTGAGGACGTTGATCATTGGTTGGATTCTTTTGTTTGGGATTGCATGCCACTATTGAAAATGTGTTTTGGGATTTGAGTTAATTAATGCTCATTTTAGTGTATTGGAATTCCTAAGTTTTGTGATTAAATGTTTTTTTTTCAATATTATAATTTGAGTTTGTTTTTCTTTGGTTGTGATTTTTAAAATTACAATGTAAGTGTTGTGGATATGAGAATGTTTCGAGTTTATAATATTAAGCATTGTTAATTTAGGGGATTGATTCATTTTTGGGTCTATGATGTTTCTATGTGTATAAGTTAGTATCAAACCAACCAAAACTATTGGAAGGACAATCCTATGGAGAATACAAGTGTAGGTGAAAATAAAGTGTAGTTTACTTGTTGAAGTAAAAAGTCAGTTTAATAAGGCCGAGAACTATGGGTATGCTCTTAAGAGCATTATAAAGTATTGTAGTGATTTTGAATGTCACGGGGGATTAAATGGTAAACCAATATCATATCATGTGCATTCATATTGGGCGGTTTAACACTAGTTAAAAGGTGATCAATCTATTGGATAGTGACATATTGGGGGTTTCAACTAACTAAACGTTTAGGGGGAGGGGGGAGGAATTATCGATGCTAGGAAATCTATGTTTGTGAGTGTTTTTTTTGGAAATGAAGCATCTCATGAAGGAGCAAGATGATACATCTAGTCCATGTACCTTATACAAATTCTCATTGAACCATGATTAATGTATTTTAACAAGTAATGGAAATGACTATATAGATTTCATAATAGAGGGCTCTAAAGATGAAATATTATTTTGATTTCTACGAAAATATTCTTGGATTTCATAATAGAGGGATCTAATGATGAAATCTTCTTATGATGATCTTGTGTCAAAGCTCAAATAACATTATATGATAAAAAACACTTTCTAAAGTAGATGTCAGACATATATGTCAAATATTGGGAGATTAGGACCAACATACTAGTGGTAGAAATAATTTGAGGTATAAAAAATGTTGCAAAAAAAATGACACTTTCAAATTTTGGTGAAAATAAGAGGTTATTTTAAGCGATGGAAAGTGTACTAGGGGGAACATCCTAAAATGTGGAAATAATATTATATCTTCCTATGCTTTGGGATCAGGTGAGACATCAAACAACCAATCTGGAGATCTTACTTTGTGGAAAGGGTTATTGATATTCAAACAAATGGGAATCATGAAAGTCATGGTGGTAGGGGAATTTAATGATGATCATTCACCACATGGTCACCAAATCCATTCCTCATGAACCTCATCTTAAAATACTTATCTCACAAGTAAAAAATCATTTGGATAGCATTGAATTAACAAATTTCTTTCACTACTAAATAAATGTGTCTCATTCCATGCTTGTTCAACGATTGTTTTCATTGGATTAACGTGGCTTGAAACATCGGTCAAACGTCCATGCATAACGTCGATTAAGTGATGGTAAAATGTGTCGCACAAACATCAAATACAACATATGCTTTTTTAAGGATTATTTCATTACAAACATGGATTATACGTCGATTACTCATCAGCGGAACTTTAAAAAAGAGATGTTTCCTAATGTCGATTAAATGTCCAAAAATCTATTTTACAAATGTGGATCAAACGCACGATAAGCTATATATGTTGCAAACATGGAACAAATGTCGGTAGAACGCCCGAAAAGCTATGTTGCAAATGTGGAGTGAACATTGTTCAAACGCCCGATAAGCTACATTGCAAACATGGAATGAACTTTGGTTGCACGTCCAATAATCTAAGTTTCAAACATGGAACGAACGTCGGTCAAATGTCCGATAAGCCACACCCTTAATTGTTTTAAACAAACAAAATGTGGACGTAGCATCCAATCCTTGTGGAATGAATTTTGATTAAGTCGTAGGTAATCGATGTTAGAGTTATGCTACCAGCGTTCAACCTGTGCCACTCTTACATCGAGTGAACATTGGTTAAACATCTGATAAGCCACACTTATAAATTGTTAGAACAAAAACAATGTGGATGTAACGTCCAAGCCTTGTCGAATAAACAACGATTAACATGTAACGAATCGACGTTAAACTTATGTCGCTCGTACGTCGAACGAATGTTGGTTAAACATCCAATAAGCCATGTTTATAAATGGATTGAACAAAAATAACGTGGATATAACATCCAAGCATTGTGGAATGAACATCAATTAACTTTTAAAGAATCATTGTGGGGTTATGGAGCGCATAACCCATGACCTTCTAACAGAAATTTACAGCACACCTGGAGTTATAGTTCTTGTGTTACAACAATAGGACTCATAGAACTTCTGTTGCAGTAAATGGGAGTTGCATCTCTTGTGTTACGGCAACGAGAGTTGCAACAATAGGACTCATAGAACTTCTGTTGCAGTAAATGGGAGTTGCATCTCTTGTGTTACGGCAACGAGAGTTGCAACAAATAGGATTCATAGCTCTTGTGTTATAGAAATGGGAGTTGCAGAACTTGTGTTGCAATAAATGGGAGCTGCAACTCTTGTGTTACAACAACAAGAGTTGCAATATATGGGATTCATAGCTGTTGTGTTATAATGACGGTAGTAGCAACAAATGGGAGTCATAGCTCTTATGTTACATCAACAGAAGTTTCAACAAATGAGAGTTGCACCTCTTGTGTTATAGAAACGGGAGTTAGTGTCTTAGTCCATATAATTTACCTTTGGATCCCATAGTCAATGTGTAGGTCCTTGAACCATCACCTAAGCCCTCCATAGGGAATATTTGACAAATGAGTGGGATATGGTGCCTATTTTGAGGTTTAGAACACTAAAGATGGTTCTTGATGTACAATTCATGTTTCAATGCGAAAGCTTGGGGTTTTAATCCATGAGGCTTGTCATTGGGGATCATGGAATTACATATTCCCCCAACTACTTGAGATAGCCCCCTTGCAAGATGATATCCTTGATACCACCCATTTTGTATGGGTGTCCACCCATGATAAAATGATTTCCGAGCTTGAAAAACATCACCTACAACAACAAGAAAGGAATTATGAATGGTTCTAAGCACTAAATTGTCACCTACAACTACATCGAACAGGTCTGGCCATTCAAGGGAGGAAATTATGCACTTTTTTCAAGTCTAGGAAATTTGAAGTGATTCTGGGAGGGCGTCTGTTATTTGTTGGGGCCCCCATGTCATGAACACAAAGCAAACATCAAATCCTTCTGCAAAAAATGGGGGAAATTTCTTGCAGTATGACATAGAACTCATGAAGAAAAATATGTTGGGAGAAAACAATCTAATGGAGGATCAAATCAGAGTTTCAAATCCATTTTTGCATAGCCATACCATAGTCTTATATCTGCATTCAACCCTTAGATGTTTATTGATGAGGTTACTTGTTCTGAGGCCTGTTGAAGATTTAGGTAATTTGAGATGAATATGGAAACATATTGGGATAATTTTGTGAAATGAGAAGCAATTCTACAACATGATGATTTTTTCTCAGTGATAGTCTCTTCCATCACTCATTTCTCGGTTATTGAGAGCATCATTTCATACTTGTTCAACAACCATATTTATGCCTATGCTTTAGTTTGAAATGAAGATGAGATCACTTTTTTCCTATAACAAAGAATTAGAAACCCACAAAAAATTTGGGGATTTTTTCCGTAATGACATGGTAATATGTACAAATATTTGCTTGTTGTATTGAACCCATGATGAATAGATACATTATGTATCACATAGACAAGGTTAATATAGTGATGCAACTCTTCGAATTAATTGGTTCCATAACATAATGACAAAAGGTTCAAGATTGGACATCAAAAGGGTGTTGGGATTATCTCTTATCAAAGTTGTGCATGGTGATGAAAGTATCTTAAAGAGATAGATTGCTTGGATTCTATATAAGGTTGTTTGGCTTCTAGGTAAGGAGGAACATGAAACAAGTATGGGAAATGTTTGACCCCCTAGTATCCTCAATAATGGTTCTAATCAGCAGCTAAGAGCACTGCCACCAGGTTTGGGTGTTAAATTTTGAGCATTAATTCACAATACTCTAGGATATTTACTGAGAGAATAACATATACAGTATATCAATGCATAACAATCACAATAAGCATCACAAGCATCACAAGAATCAAAAGCATGAGAGACAAGAGACACAGAGTTTCTGTGGGGAAAACCCTAAGGTGAAAAACCCCACAACTTCCTCAGAGATAGAGAGAGCAATGGCTCAACCAAAGTACAACCAAAATACACTTGAGATAGTCTCCTAGTAGCAGATGATCCTCCTCCTCACTAGTGCGCCACTTTCTGAGTGAGAGAAGTGTGACTTTCCGAATGAATAAAATAGAGATCTCCCGATCTCTATTTATACTAACCTATTTTCCTAGTGACCTTATGGGGCCGACTTGTCTAACTAGGTACATCCACAATATAATATATATTTCAGGGCCGACCCCACACATGGTGGTCTAATAACCCATCGACAAGTACACACACTTGTGACACTTGTCAATCCACATGACGACACTTCCTTATAGAGGAATAGCACATCTCTAATAAGGGTACAATAAATATATATGAAATACATAGATGAAATACATTCCGAAGTTACATATACATCAACACTCCCTCTTAACTAGGAAGGTATTTCTCGACACAGATCTGCTAGACAAGTCTTCTTCTCAGGATCATCGTCATCATCATCGTCACTGCTGCTGCTATCTCAACCAATCTCTGACTCTACTCGTCATAGGAAGTTCTACAGAGCCAGCCCTTTTTCATACTGGATGTAGGCCCACCACCTGCAGGTCTTCGTCATCACTGGAAATACTGTGGAAATCTCGGGACTTATTACGTGCGTCACAAAACCTTAAAAGAGTCTCTTGACTAGCAAGAACCCTAAAGAGAATCTGAGGCCTTTTTCATCCTGTCCAGATCTCTAGGACTTATTACATGTGACCCCACCACAAAACCTCGAAAGAGAATCCCAGGACTGATTACGAGCACAAGGCTCAACCTATAGGATCTCCCAGGGCACAAATTACATGTGGTCACCACAAAACCTCGAAAGAGCATCCCAGGACTGATTACGAGCACAAAGCTCAACCTATCAGATCTCCCAAGGCACAAATTACATGTGGTCATGGAAAAACCTCGAAAGAGAATCCCAGGACTGATTACGAGCACACGGCTCAACCTATCGGATCTCCCAGGGCACAAATTACATGCCATAGGACAAAACCTCGAAAGAGCATCGGCCAGATATCCTAGGGCACAAATTACATGCCATAGGCAAAACCTCGAAAGACTATCTGTAGATCTCCCAGAGCACAAATTATATGTCCTCCGAAGCAAAACCTCAAAAGAGAATTTACCAGATATCCCAGGGTACAAATTACATGCCATAGGCAAAACCTCGAAAGACTATCTGCAAATCTCCCAGGGCACAAATTACATGTTTATCTGCACAACTTGTTCCACGGCCACAGAGTATCAACCTGATACTCACCATACATCATCCTGATGTACACATGATCATCCTGATCATCATCACTGCAACATCCTACTGCATGTCATATGAAGTAACATCCTGAAGCTCGTCATCCATGATCATCCTGATCATATAATGCATCTACCTGATGCATACCAAGTATCTACCTGATACATATCATCATACATGATCCACCTGATCATATAGTGTATCCACCTGATACAAATACAAATACATGATACATATCAACATACATGATCTACCTGATCATACAATGTATCCACCTGATACATATACAGATACATGGTCCAAGCATCCAACATGATGCATATACAAGATACATACACATGATCCAACCGATCATATCCAACATCCAACATGATGCGTACATACATATAAATGATCCAACTGGTCATATCCAGCATCCAACATGATGCGTACATACATATACATATAAATGATCCAACTGATCATATCCAACATCCAACATGATGCATACATACATATATAAATGATCCAACTGATCATACAAAGCAGAAACCAAAACATCATCCCGATGCTCATCATCCAACACTTACATCCACAGCCATGTGAAGGATCCTCCTTCCAACATGCTTGGAATGGCTTCAGAAAATGTGTCCATCACTTCTTCCTCGAAGTGTCATCAATCTGAAGAACACCAAGCCTCTCCCTGAAGTACTCGAACTTCACCCTGGCTAGTGGCTTCGTCAGCACATCTGCAATCTGCTCGTTCGTCGCAACGTACAGGAGCTTCACAACTCCTCTCTGCACCATATCCTTGATATAGTGATATTTGATATCTATGTGTTTCGACCTGTCATGAAACACTGGGTTCTCAGATAGCTTCACACAACTCTGGTTATCATAAAAGATACCAGTAGCATCCAATGGGAGATCAAATAACTCAGACAGTAGCTTCCGTAGCCATACTGCCTCACAACTAGCTGAACAGGCTGCAACATACTCTACCTCAGCTGTACTCAGTGCTATGCAGGACTGCTTCCTGCTAAACCAAGAGATCACACTTGATCCCATACTGAAGCAACACCCAGATGTGCTCTTCCTATCTGCAGCACTGCCAACCCAATTTGAATCAACATAACCCTGCAGGTTAAACTTTTGATTTGCTTCATACTTGAACCCATAATCCACTGTACCCTTCAGGTACCTCAGAACATGCTTTACAGCAACCAGGTGAACACTGCTTGGATCCGTCAGGAACTGGCTCAATGTGTTCACAGCAAATCAAATATCTGGTCTCGTGTTCGTCAGGTACATCAAGGACCCAATCATCTGACGATACATAGAGACATCAACCGGCTCAGATGAAGCATCACATAGAAGCTTCAGATTCGATGCCATAGGTGTGGCCATGGCCTTGCAATCCATCATCCCGAATCTCTTCAGGATATCTACTGTGTACTTTCCTTGACCAAGGAAGATCCCACCTGCACTCTTCCACACCTCCATACCTAGGAAATAATGCATCATTCCCAAATCTTTCATATCGAACTCAGCAGCAAGCTTCCTCTTAGTATCTGCAATCAGTCTGTCATCTCCTGTTACAAATAAGTCATCCACATACAGGAGTAGAATCACAGGATTCCCTTCCTCAACCTTGTAGTAAAGGTTGGAATCCGCTTTACTCTTGGTAAAGCCCAAACTAGATAGGAAACTGTCCATCCTACCATACCAAGTTCTGGGAGCTTACTTCAAGCCACACAAGGATTTCTTCAATCTGCACACATATGACTCCTTGTCATGTATGTCAAAACCAAGTGGCTGCTCCACATATACTTCCTCTTCAACTACACCTTTCAAGAAAGTAGTCTTGACATCCATCTAGTGTATTTTCCATTTCATTGCTGCAGCCAAGGAAAGTACTGTTCTGATGGAAGTATACTTGGCTACAGGTGCAAACGTTTCTTCATAATCTATTCCCTCTTTTTGAGAGAAGCCACGAGCTACAAATCTTGCCTTGTATTTCTCTACACTACCATCTGCAGCATGCTTGATTTTGTAGATCCATTTGGAAGTCACAATAGACTTCTCTTTAGGTCTTGGGACAACATCCCAAACATCATTCTTCATTATTGATTGGTATTCCTCAACCATGGCATCCTTCCATTCTTTCTTTTCCGTTGCTTCTTCATAACTGGAAGGTTCTTTGTTCATAATGTCACAGAGTAAAGCAACATAGCTGGTATGTGATCTGGTTCTCTTCTTTTCTCTATGTTATTCTTCTGGAATGCCAAATCTTTCTGCATCTTGAATGAGCTCTCTAGCCCATGCAGGTTTCCTCTTGTGAGAGTTATCCTCATGGGGTGGATCTACAGGTTCTTGCGGATCTTCAAACTCACGAACAACTTCTAGAATTGCTTCAGTCATGGTAGTGTCTTGAAATCTAGTTTCCTTAGGTTCTTCATAAACTTCGATAAGTGCCTTCCTTGATTTGATGAATGCTAAGTTTTCATCAAATGTTACATCCCTGCTGACATCAATCTTCTTGAACCCTGGAAAGTATATTCTGTAAGCCTTCGAACTTTCACCGTAACCCACAAAGATACCCTTCTTTCCTGAAGGATCTAGTTTGGTCCTCTTTTCCTTTGGGACATGAGTGTATACTGTACAACCAAATATTCTGAGATGGCTGACTTCAGGTTTCTTACCAGAAAAGACCTCTTTTGGAGTTTTGTTGTCCAATATCTTGTGAGGTGTTCTATTCTACACATATACATCTGTTCTAGCTGCTTCTGCCCATAGATGCATAGGTAGATCCTGGTCATGCAGCATTGCCCTTGCTGCTTCCATGATTGTTCTGTTCTTCCTTTCTGCAACTCCATTATGTTGAGGATTATAAGGAGAAGTCAACTCCCTCTTAATCCCTGAATCACTGCAAAGCTTCTTGAAGTCACCTGAGGTGAATTCTCCACCATTGTCGGATCTGAATGTTTTGATCTTCTTGTCAGTTTGATTCTCCATCAAGGTTTTGAATTCCTTGAACTTATCAAACACCTCATCTTTGTTCTTCAAGAAGTATACCCAAGTCTTCCTAGAGAAGTCATCAATAAATGAGACATAGTAAACATACCCACTCAGAGAACTGGATGACATAGGACCACATACATCTGAGTGGATGATTTCCAGGATGTCTTTTGCCTTTCTTTCACTACTTGGGAAAGCCTTCTTAATGTTCTTACCTTTTGCACATCCTTTTCAAACACCTTCATGTTTGGTCTTGATTTCAGGAAGACCCTCTACGGTCTTGCTTGCAATTGGAAGTGCCCTATAGTGCATATGAGCAAGTCTTCTATGCCAAAGTTCACTTGGCTCCATGAATTCATGTACCATGGCATGTTCAGGTTGTCCCTTCAATTTATACAAACCTCCCTCTTGCTCTCCAATCACTACTGCATCATCTATGTTCTTTCCCTTTGGCCACATTAGGACTTGACCATCCACAAATGCAACCCTCATACCTTTTGCATCCAATGCAGAGATGGAGAGTAAGTTCTTCTTGAGCCCAGGTACATAAAGGACTTCTTTCATCTTCAAAGATTTTCTAGAATCTAGGTTTCAGGAGGCTTCACCACTTCCTTTGATTGGGTATTGATAATCATCCCCAAGTTTCACCTTATGGGGTGATTCATGTTTAGATAGATTCACAAAAGATTCCTTAAACCCAATCATGTGTTTGGAAGCCCCACTGTCAATCAACCAATCATTACAACCATGGGAGATAGTACCTGTGAGAGCAAAAATTAAAACATACTCTTCTTCACTTGATGAGTCATCATCACTATCACTTTCTGCCCTAGCCTTCTTCTTTGGGGGTTCATCATCTTCGGTAGCATGAGCATGATATCTTCTTTTGTTATTCTTCTTTTTCCTGTTGAAGTTGTTGTTGTTGTCTTTCTTCTTCTTGGGACAATCTGAAGCAAAGTGTCCCTTCTCATTGCAATTGAAGCATCTGAGATCTTTCTTATCTTTATGATAATGGTGGTGTGAGGATCTCCTGTTATGAGATGATTCCTTCTTGGACTTGCCTTTCCTGGCATGTGCTGTGAGAGCTTGATCTTCATTTCTCATCTTTTCTTCTCGGACCACAAGCCTAGCTTCTTCTTGAGAGCATTCTTCCCGCAATCTGTTGAAGGAGATCAACTTCTTCCTTACACAAATTCCTTGAATAAAGGAATCCCATGACCTGGGTAGGCCATTTAGAGTGGTCATCACCACTTCACCATTCTCCACCATTTCATCCACTTCTTCTAGTTGTTCCTTGATCTGGGAGACCCTTGAAAAATTAGATTAAATGGTTTCTCCATTCTGAAACTTTACTCCTTTCAATTGGTTCCGCAGGGTCATCTTCCGATTTATGTTCTTCCCTTCAAATAGCTTGGTCAAAGAGTCAAACATCTCCTTGGGTGTCTTTAGAGAAGACACATGGGGTATGAGATGGTCTTTGATAGAATCAGCAATGATTCTCTTTTCCTTGACCAAGTTCTTCTTATGAAATACCTTAGCTTCTTCATCCTCTGGGATGGGGATGTCTTCTTTTACATATGAGTCCAACTCATTCTCTTCCAGGATTAACCCAGTCCTATACTTCCAAGCTCGGAAGTTATCAGCTCCTTCAAGCTTATCCTCAAGCTTGGTGTGGTGAGACATCTTAAAGAGTACTTAAAATGGAAATAGAAAAGATTTAGGTCTTACCACTTGAAATGCTGAAAACTGGATCTGGTCCCAGATTAGGGTTTGTCAAAAAAACCCTAAAAATTTAAAATGTGAATTTCAACTTTCTGAAAGGATAGAAAGATGCGCCTTGATGAGCTGATCATCCTGGTATATTCAGAATTTGAGATCAGAAAAGCTTTACCCTTCAAATTTGCCTTTTTGTCCTCCCGGGTTCACTAGGGAGAGCCCTGAATTAGGGTTTGAGTTTCTCGAAGATCTACCCAGCCAAAAATCTCGATCCAAAGCTCTAAACTTCGATTTTTGCAAGGAGCTTCCAACTATGTCTTCCAATTTCAGAAATTCCTATTTTTGTGGAAACCCTCATTTTTAGGACCAAATCTGAAAATGCTCAGAATTGAATTATGATTGGACAGATAGATTCTCCTTGATGAGTAGAGTCAATATACTATACTACTTTTCCAAAATCCGTGGAGAGAAACCCAATAAACAAGAAACTCAAGTTTCCGTCACTACAAAATGTCTTCTTCTCAGGTTAGCTCTGATACCATGTTAAATTTTGAGAATTAATTCACAATACTCTAGGATCTTTACTGAGAGAATAACATATACAGTATATCAATGCATAACAATCACAATAAGCATCACAAGAATCAAAAGCATGAGAGACAAGAGACACAGAGTTTCCGTGGGGAAAACCCTAAGGTGAAAAACCCCACAACTTCCTCAGAGATAGAGAGAGCAATGGATCAACCAAAGTACAACCAAAATACACTTGAGATAGTCTCCTAGTAGTAGATGATCCTCCTCCTCACTAGCGCGCCATTTTCTGAGTGAGAGAAGTGTGACTTTTCGAATGAATAAAATAGAGATCTCCCGATCTCTATTTATACTAACCTGTTTTCCCAGTGACCTTATGGGGTCGACTTGTCTAACTAGGTACATCCACAATATAATATATATTTCAGGGTCGACCCCACACATGGTGGTCTTATAACCCATCGGCAAGTACACACACTTGCGATACTTGTCAATCCACATGACGACACTTCCTTATAGAGGAATAACACATCTCTAATAAGGGTACAATAAATATATATGAAATACATAGATGAAATACATTCCGAAGTTACATATACATCAACATTGGGATGATTCTGCTCATACTCAAAATTACTCAATATTATCAACCAAAATCTCAACTCTACACTCGTGGCTATCATGCCAATAGTAAGAAAGTATCATTCAAATCATACTCAAAATTACTCCTCAACTCTACACTCATGGATATCATGCCAATAATACAAAGTATAAGAAACAAGAGTTCAAAATTTGTATATCATTCTCATTTGTTTGAAATAGCTTGTATTTCTTTTATTTTTGAAACATAACCACACTTGGTTTTCCATAATTGTTCATATTACAAGAGTCATTTTCCATGAAATGCAACTCAAATATTATGCCTAGAGTAGTTTCAATTTACCATTATATACACAAGTTAGTGGCTTGAGGTATCCCTCTCTGCCTCTTCTATAGTGATTCTATTGTAGCATTTCAATCCCAAACTAAGAAAAGAGCAAAGTGTCATATCATATGGTTGAGAAGAGAGTTCTTGCCTTGTGAGGAGTCTAAATATCCTCAATTGAAGTCATTGATATATCCACAGCAAGATTAGGATCATTTAAAATTGGTTTTTATTCATTGTTTTCTATCCTAATCTTCACAAGATGCTTTGGTTTGGATATTTCCAAAGGAATAGTTAGGAACTTATCAAATTGAGGTGTCGTAGAGATTTGGGGATTTAGGATAAAATTTAATGTCTTTATTGCTCCTGACATTCATAAATAACATGGTGAACTCTATATTGAAGGTCACCATCAACAATGGTTTGAGAATGTATAGAATAGGTCAATCGTTGATGTGTAGGAGGAACCCTACTCATAGTGCAAGGTGCATTAGCCCAAAACTCTAGCAATTAGCACAAATCTACCACTTCCATCTTTACCTTTTTTTCTTGCTTGCATAAACACATATTAGGGAGTTATCATGCCAAGTAAAAGATGTGCAAAGTTGTATATCTTGGGAGAAATATACATTTTTTTTTTTAAATATGATGCAAAATGTTCACTTTAACCAAATACCAAGATGTGAAGCTCATTGATGCAAGATTTCCATGAAGGGGTCAATTTGCAAGAATTAAGGGGAGGGAGAAACTAACAACAAATTGTAAGCATGATCGTTGGTGAAGCGATCATGCAAGGGATCAAGAACTACCTTGAAAGGGAACAAAAAACTTATCTTAGGAAAAATACCAAGCAACCATGACATATAGAAACCCCACCACAAGATGAAACACCCTATGTGCAAATCTGAATAGTGGGAGACACCAGACCAAGTTTAAGATGGAACATAAATTGAGGTAACCAACAACTAAGGAATGAACTTGATTCTAAAATCTCAAATATTGAATTCCAAGTGAAAAAGGTGTCTCTCGCTTTGAAACAATTCAACATGATAGAGTACAACTTTTCTATTTCTTAATATGGCAATTACAACTTACTTGACATGAACAAATCAAAGAAAATGATCATAAAGGCTAATTACAAAACTATTTTGATCATACACATGAAAGAATTGCATCCAATGATTCATTCTTTATCATGATAATATATTAAAATACAGTTAATAAAATATATACACATATAAAACATGATCACAAAAAACTATAAATGTAAAATAAAGCTACACAAATATAAAGATCAACATATAATCAAATTAGTTTTAGGCTATATGAATCTAGGGCCTCTTGCAAAAATACATATAATACAATATTGTATACAACAAAATGCATCTGCCATACATAGTGGCCAATATCTACTACCCTAATTCCTTCTAGGTTTTTTCCTTTTAAGAAGATCCACAATTCTGACATCGGCATCAACTTCCTCATTCTCTTCTCGACCAGTTTCTTCTGGTACATCTAGATTGATATTAGACCATACGATAGGTCTCCTTGTATTTTTCTTAGTACTAGGATCGATGCCAATTACAATTAAAGAAAGCCATTTATAAATCAACTCATTTATGCTATACATAAACCCAAAAAAATTAATTTCTATTCAACTTGTTCATGGTACCTACAGGTGCAATAGGGGTAACCTTTGGTTGATCAGTACCTTTGGCCTCTAAAATTGGCTCCCGAGGAATACCTAAATCTTCTTCCACTGTCTACAATAATATTTGTAGTTGTTGTAGAACAACATAATCTTGATTAGTACTTTATAATTAAGTATGCAATCAGAATGCATTGAATTTGTATACATCCTTGTTGACGATAGAAGTGTTAGTTGCAATGGCCTTTCTAATTTCAAGCAGGGTGTTATAGCCTCCTTTCAAGGAAAATTTGAGCTCGTCGCATGTGGGCATGACAACAAAGTATGTGGACTACATACAATAACATAATGCATTTTGGCAAGGAAAGCATTTCGAGCCTAGTTGAAAATGTGAATAACAACAATTTTTAAATCTTAATACTTGCATATCTCCCTTTCAGTTTAATGTATCCCCCTAGGCCAAGTTTGTGTTGGACAATATTCTCAAGTCTGGCTTGTGTAGCCTTTGTGGTGGCTTTGATCCTACAAAAATGGTCTAGTACATGTTTATGCAATTTAAAAATTATGGTCAAACGCAATATACAATATATAATTTCATTGTTCTGTAATGTCCTGATTTTGACCCTATTGCATTAAAATTGTAAATGATGTAAATATTGTTATTAAATCATGGTGAGGAGATCAAGGCCAAGGCCCCACCATTGATTTAGCATTTTATGTATCAGCAATTAAAGATTGATGCACATGGTTCTTGTGCTAGCCATGCACAATAGAAATTAAGACATCACGTAAATATGGATTTTAATGAAATACCCACAAATGGCTATGCAATGCAACAAGAGATGGGGGCATGATTCTACAAGGAATAAGGAGGGAAATTATTCAAACCCTTGAGCCAATGGTGATAATCCAAATGTCAATGAATGAACCCCAACTACCCATTTTGACTTATGCACCCAATCATTTAATTCTTCCAAGACTTGGTTGAGGTAGTTAATGCCTTGGGAATGAAGAGGTACGGAAGCCAATTTCGTGCATGGGCAAGCTATCAACCTGGGAAAACGTATTTTTTCTTCTTGGGCAAGAAAACACCCACGAAATGGTTCCCAAAGCCATTCTTCACCCATGGTCTTTGCTCTCTCACACAGTCTGAGCTAGTTGGGTATTTCTCCTTGACTTTTTCTATCATTTTCCTGCATTTTCCATAGCTAGGAGCTCATTCTCGTATTGCATAATGGCTAGGAGAAAGGGAGTCACATTTTGGGAGTTTATAGAGGTCATTTCTGCCCCTGGAATGCCCATGAATGTTTTCAGGAAACTATTTTTCTCTCCCATGGTTGATTCCCCATCTACCACTTCGTTTTTGGTTGCCCACATTTTTCTTCATACCCAGCACTTGTGATTTTGTTGTTGTGTGCATCCCTGTTTTGGTTTGAACTTGTGAGCAAGAATTAGGAGTGGAAGTGGACCAGAATTGGCTTGATAAACCTAGTGAGGATGTAACCTCTCAAGAAGATCAAAAGGGTTGGTTGCTCTTCTATGCACACCTTGAAGAACACTAGAATGGAAGGTATGGCCTGAGGGACTGTGTAGTAGTGAAGGGAATACTTCCTTGTGCTAGGTGTGTAGGTATTGTGGGGACCAAGCTAGATAGATCTTGCAAAGGGTGTCCATATCTCTGTGGCTGATCTCACTAGATTCGCAATTCTCCCTTTCCATTGCCTTAGCAGCCTGATAAACCCAACTGTAGATTGGCTTGGCTAATTTTGGTGTATCTTTGGGCTATGTGTGAGTCTGTTGTTCCCTTTTTCCTTGTAGAGATCATGCCCAGCTCGGGGGTGGCAATTGTGTTGAGAAATTGATGATCACAACTGGCCTATGGTTGGGTGGAAGGTTGCAGTTGCATAGCCAGTTGCTCGGGACTACTTTGTTATAAGATAAGTACTCTCTTGTGTTAACTCTACAATATATTTATTTGATGAATATCATGAATATCTTGAATTTATTATAGATGTGTAATTGAATTTACTTCCGCTGTGTTTCTTGCATTTATACATTTGCATCTGCCTTTTTATATTATGTGAATCTTTATTTAGTAATCATGGGGCCAGATGCCCAGCTTTGGTACCACATTCTCTCCCTCGCACTGGTATGATGGGAGGGGACATGACATGTTCATTACACTAATTTATCTACCTTGGTGGTTCTTTCGCACTTGGATGCAAGGATCCATCTTTTCTCATCCTCTTTTGATATTTGACCTCTTTGTTGTAATTTCTTGTTGACTCTGCTTCTAGAATCTTCCATTGATGGTTTCTATTGGAATCTTCTAAGACATATTCTGGAATTTTGAAATATGCAATCCCTAGAGGCTGAAAATTTTGTGTACTAGAAAGCTGAAAGGGTTTGCAAATACCAGGATTCTGGAACTCTGTGTTTCTTTGAATTCTGGAGCAAATCCTCTTGTAACCATTTCTTGATAGGGATAACCTCCTGAAGAGTTGATTTTCATAGTATGCTATCATTTATTGAAACAAATCTTGAAATTTTCAAAAATTCTAAAAATCTAAAATTGATTACTAGATCTTGCAGATCCTATAGGAAATGCAATTTGTTGAACATAACAGGTTGTTTGTTTGGAACTTTGTTTGCTAGAACCCTAGTTTTCAAACAAAGCTCTCATCCAACTATGCCATTAACTTGCTTTTCATAGATGAAACTTATTTTTATCTTTACTATTTCATTACTATATATATAATTTTAATTATTATTTTATTTTGGAAGAAAGAAAGAAATTTTCAAGAAGAGGTGGATGTAGGTGGGAGACCCCCCCTTACTTGCAACCTCAAATTCATATTGATGCAACAATTCTTGAATAAATTATTCCTTGGACATAGGTTTGTGTTAAATCCTGAGTCAATAACCATTAACTAGGAAAGAGACATCTTGATTATCAATTGTCTTCACTCTTACCGATCCATTATAAAAGAAATAGAATCTATTTCATAAGGACCCAACCAACGGGTAGTAATTTTTCCTTTAATTTTTTTTTATTTGGAATCAAAGAGAAGGGCCTAATATCCTAGTTTAAACTCATTTTTCTTAATAAACTTATCATGCCATTTAATTCTCTAATGTTGGAAAAGAGTGGTGCGTTGAATGGCATCCTGACACATCATATACAATTTATTGATTTGTGCAATTCTTTGCTTTTGCGTCTATGAAAGGTCCATTCCTAATTGAATTGAAATTATGAAAGTTTTAATATGAAATTCAATAGGAAGGACAATATGCTTACCATATACCAATTCATACGATATGAAACCGATTGTATTTGTCCATGTGGTCCTATATGCTCAAAGTGTATTTGGAATCCTATCTGCCTAATCTTTCTGATGAATCTGCACTGTTTTGTTCAAAATAGTTTCTATAACTTTATTGGTAGATTCCACTTTCCAATCAGCTTGTGGATGAGGAGAAGATTTCATATGCCTAATCTAGTATTTCTGCATGGTAGACTGGACAAGCTTTGATGTGAACTGTGATCCCTGATTTGTGACAATCTCTTTGGGAATACCAAATAATATGAACACTTCCTCAAAGTAAAAGTATACCATTGCTTGTTCAATTGCTCGAAGAGAGCTTTAGTTTCTACCCACTTAGTGATATAATTTATACATAAGTTAAAATATACCTCTTTTTCTTTTATGATGGATAAATGGGCCCAACAAAGTCTAGGGCCCATTTTTCAAAAGGATCTATAAGTACATGGGAATGAAAAGGAATTTCATCTATTTGAATTGGAAAACCCATCCATTTACAACTGTCACGTCTTTTGACATACTTCTTGGCATCTCTAAAGTGAGTAGGCCAATAATACCCAAAATGAAGGACTTTGTAAGAAGTTCTCTTGTCAGCAAAGTGACCTCAACAGGGCTCATAGTGACATGATTTCAGTATTTCAAATACCTCATCTACTCGTACACATCACCAGATGATCAGATCTGGTCATGTACAAAAGGTATCTCCTCCAATCCATGAATATATGGCACTTGACTTGACAACCTTTTGCTTCTCCCTAGGTAATAGATGTTGTAGTCATTTTCATGTAGCTAGGTAAATATAAATATATGTAAAGCAAGGAGAATTAGTTGAAATTTTAAATAAATGTTCATGGGGAAAATTATCATCTACAAGAACCATTTCATCCTCATTATTAATTCTGGAAAGGAAATCCGCAACTAGATTTTCTTTTCTAAGTCTATCTAAAATAGTGATATTAAATTCCTACAGTAATAACAACAACCTAGTTATTCTACCATTTGTAATTAATTTTTTCATAATATATTTAATGACATAATGGTAAGTGTGAATGAAATATAATGCCTAAATTTATTTATAGCATGCACAACTACAAGAAATTCTTTTTTTGTCACTGTGTAGTTTAATTCAACCGGTGTTAATTTTTTTCTAATAAAATAAATAGCATAATATAGCTGATCCTCTTTATGTCCCAAGAATGCTCTAGGGTTTTATTTGAAGCATCAATGTATATATGAAAAGGAAGAGACCAATTACCCCCCATTAAGATTGGTGCCATAGAAATATTTTATTTTAACATCTCAAAAGTAGTTTGACAATGAAAATCCCAAGAAAAATCAACATATTTAGTAAAACAATTAAACAAAGGTGCAACTATTTTTGTAAAATTTTCTATGAAACTCTTGTAATATTATGCATGCCCTAAAAAGCTCCATATTTCCTTGGGTTATTTTGGAGTTGGAAGCTTGGAAAGGACTTCAATCTTAGTTGGATCGTCTCTGATTCCTGCACAAGAAATGTCGTGACCAAGAACAATACCTTCAGTTAGAAACATATGGCATTTTTCATTACTTAACGAAAGGTTAGTTTCTTGGCATATTATAAAAAGAATTCAATGTTTTTTAGTTCCCCTGCAAAAGAATTACCATAAACAATAAAATCTTGCATATGCATTTCAACACATTCATGGACTGAGTCAAATAAAATACCCAATACTTCTCTTTGGAATGTAGCAAGTGTCGCTTGCATAATCCAAAAGGTAACATCTTGTGAGCCAATTTACCCGATGGAAATATGAATGCAGTCTTATCTTGATCTTCAATTGCAGTTTGGATTTGATTATAACCCCTAAAACCATCAAGAAAGGAAAAATATGTTTTCCTTGGTAAGGTATCCAAGACTTGATCTATGAATGGAAGAGGGAAGTAATCCTTCAAAGTGGATTTTTTTAGTTCATGATAGTCAATGAAAATGCGCCACTTACCATTTTTCTTGGGATCTATCACTAGAAGTGAAACCCACTGGATGTTTGAAATAGGATATATGAAATTCACATTTAATATTTTATGCAATTCTTCCTTTACAAATTCTTTTAGGGTTGGATTCATGCACCTTTGGGTCTTCTTGAATTGTCAAGTTTTCTCATGAGTATAAATATGGTGTATACATGTATTATGTTGAATTCCCTTCATGTAATTATACTCCCATGCAATTGCATTAGAATGTTTTTGTAGTATGTTGATTAATTGATCCTACTAAAATTTGTCAAGTTTAGAATTGATGTTGAAAAATTTCCCTTGGTTGATTTCAACTAAAGTATTATGAAATTGCATTTAAAATTGATAAAGAATTAGATAATGATGATAGAACAAATAGATCATAGTTTTCTTGAAAATGTGCACCCAATATATGATCAAAAGATAGAAAAGATGAAGACTGCCCCTTAGAATATTGAACAAAATCAGAATTAATAAGAAAACTGTTAATACAATTTTCTTTAGTATTCTCCTTAAAGTTCATAACTTGTTCGATGGTTAAAACTAGTTGTGCAATTTCTGCATCATTATCAATCCATTGAGTATTTTCCAACTCAACTAAATATTTTTTTAGGTGGATATAAAGTGACTTGTTTAATTGAATAGACATTTGAAATAATCATATTTCTAGATTTGTAGCTAATGAATTAACAATGGCTAACCATAGTCTTCCTAATATTAATGGGTCCCCCCTCCCCCCCCCCCCCCGAATGAGATTTAGATTGTAACACCATAAACTCCACAGGGTACCCCCATGAATCTAAGGAAACATTAATACCCTCTAATATAACCTTAGGCTTAATCTTAGATTTATCTCCTAATTCTAGAATGTGGGTGTATTTTGAAGATTGCATAATTGTAAATATTCCATGGCTTCTTTAGTCATTACATTAATTGCATCTCCAAGATAAATTAAAGTGTTTGGGATTGGAGTATTATCAATGTGAATTGTAACAATGGTTCTGCTAGGATCAACATATTTCTCCATAAGAATTTTTCCTGACATGAGATCTATTGATTCACTAATGAATTGCACAGTTGGTGTATCTATTTTCTTTCTTCTTAGTTTTCTTAAACATAATTCCCTAACCATTTTTGCATAAATGGGGATATATTTTATAGTTTGAAGTAAGGGAATCTTAATACAAAAAATATTCAATTATGTTACTAAATCTAATTCAAAATGAATAATCGGTTTGTCCAAATTTAACCTCTCTGGAAAGAGATGAGTTTTGGATGATTGTGAGTGTTCTGATTGCATAGAAGAAGTTTTCCTTATTAAAATAAAAGCATCACTATTGTTTGATTGGCTAGGAGTTTCCTCCTCCAATTCTTCCTCAATAATGATAGTATATTTCTTATTAACCACCTTTCCTGATGTCAAATGAATATCCTGTAACTCTATGGGTGTGATCAGGTAAGTTGGAAAGGTTTATAACTCAATGTTACAAATAGGATAAGCTACCTTATTATTGGGGTTAGGGGTAAATAGGGAAAGTACCTGGGTATGCCTAGGTGGAGCTTGATTCATGGGTAGCTTCAACTGTTATGGTTGTGAAACCTGTTGTTGTTGGACCTGTGGATGATATTATTGTTGTAATGGAGATATTGTTGAAGTGATTGAAATTGTGAAGGATATTGTGGATATTATTGAGGAGATAGATAAGAGTAAGCAAGCATGTTTCAATAAGGAAATCCTCACCATCCTTGTTTCCAAGTTTGTTTTTGGATTTTCTACAAAGGCCTTTCTTTCGAAGGCATGGGAGGATTCCAAAATTGATGTGGGTATTTTTATTGAGAAAAATATGAGCAAAAATTTTGTGCAGGTTTTGATGTCATATCTGGTGCTCTAGGATTCCATGGTATTTTTGGTGCATGAATGCAAAGATGTTCTATTGCTTCATTATCTCCTTGATAGAATTCCTTAAGTTCAGGTAGAGAGGGACAATTGTCAGTTGGATGCGTCCTTGTTCAAATGTCACAAACTTCAATATTATTCAAAGGACAATATTTCAATGGATGGTTCTTTCTACATTTGGAAAAGAAAACAAAGAAAACTACATTCTCTTCCTCTTGTCTTGCAAAGTATCTAGTTGCGAACTAAGAGTACCAAGAATGTTAGTTTTAAAAATTTCTAACAAGTTTCCAAGTTCAGCTCTAGTTACTCCACCTGTTGTTGATTTAGTAACTTTGGAAAGTACACCTATGGGCCTATTACCTAATCTTGCTTAACTATGAGAATATCGCCTACATAGCTCATGCATTTATTCAAAAGGTAATTGATATACATCTTCAAATCGCATAATATTAAGTGCATTGAAATATTCATCCGTAATTCCTCTTATGAAAATAGTTCAGATAGTTTCCATATCTAATTTACTTTGCTTAGATCTTTGAAGACTATACAAAAACCTCTCAAGTTAATCTTCTAGGTTTTTTTCATGTTGGGTCATTCTAAAAATTTTCTCCATCAAATATTTATCTTTACAATAATCTTGATATTTCTTTAGAAAATTTTTGTGCATGTCATCCCAAGTTCTAATAGTATTCCCTCCTAATACCATGAACCAACATAAAGCTGCATCCTTGAGAGTAGTAGGGAATAACTTAATTTTTTACGCATCACTGGAATACTAGTCATAACTACAACATAAAATATCAAAATAAAAAAGAAAAGCATAAGGATCTTTTGTTACCCTTCAATAGAAATGTGGTTAAGACCGATGGTGAGATGTTTTTCATTTGCACTATTGTCATTGGATCCACAATTGGAAACCCAAAGACACCTCTCCTTCTGCATTTGATTGTGGTTCATCACCTTCTGATGTGCATGACTGTGTTGGATTTAGCTTCCATCTCTAGTCATTCCTCTGATTCACTAGTTAATATTGCAACAACATATATGTTTTCAACATGAAAAATTTTAGAGCCCACAACTTCACCTATTGATGGTCCTTTCCTTCCAAATTTTCTTCCACATGTCTTTGTATTGGATTTGTGTGGGATACCATAATTCTACTTATGTTCCATCTTCTTCTTGATCTACCTTCCAACTAGTTAGTAAATGAAGGGTTTCTTACAACACCACCAAATGAAATTTATGACAAAGTTGGAATTGCTCTATTGGTTCCTCTAAGAAATCTACATTTATTATCCCTAAGTGTATTCATGCATTCCTAACATAATTTTTGAATTTGGGTAGAATAGAGACTCACTACAGAATTTATGTAGTGAATGTGCGGGTTCTTACCTCTCGTCTTACCATCTCTATTCTCCTGGAGAGAAAATACTAAAGATGCAAACATCAAACAAAAAATTATAAATTCCCCAATTCTTTAGTACTTCCCCAGCAACAATGCCAAAAATTTCAATCAATTTATAGGTTTAAATCTTGTTTCATTTTATTATCAATCCGGGATATGTAATCCTGTGAAGTGTTGGCATTACATGTGCAAAATTTATTCCTTTATTACTCAAAATTCTTAAATCAACTATTTCTACTTGTAGGAAAATTCAATATAAATTCATGAAATGGGAAAATGCTTTCAATGTAAATCTTAAATCAACTATTTCTACTTGCAGACAAATTCAATATACATTCATGAAACGGGAAAATGATTTCAATGTAAATATTAAATCAACTATTTCTACTTGCAAGCAGATTCAATATAAATTCATGAACTGGGAAAATGCAAGGTAAATTAGCAAATAAAAGACTTGCAGAATTAATCTACACAAAGCCAATTATTTTTGAAGTACTAATCACTACAATCCACACTGGTAGAAACAGACATATGTTTACAATAATTTCCTGCAATGGGTACTATGTCTTAACTGTTTGGATTGTAATTCAATAGATTAATTGCTTTCAATGTAAATCAAAATTCAACAATAAAATCAAAGAACAAACAATCAAACATAAGGGATTAATTAACACACTAAAACAACAAGAACATAAACACACTGAATACTAATGTAAGGTACAAGAAATAAAATGAAAGAACATAAAGTAAATGCAACAATATTTCTAAAGCAGGGGGGCCTTCCTCATTCGGAAATATCATGTTCAATCAAGGCTAAGAACTTATAATATTATGAAAATGCCAAAGCTCTCTGAAGCATATATTAAATTTAAGGAATAAAATTACAAAAGTCAACTTGAGCTTAGTTTTTGAATGCTTTTCACCACTACTGACCAACCACTCCATATCTATGATCTTGATTACATTTATAATACCACAAGGAAGTATTCAAAGAAAGCATCAGATAAGATCATAACCACGGTTACAATATATCATGAGATCGCATATATGATATTTAGAGTACATTCATAAAAATAAGAAATAGAACAAATAATGCATCACTGTAGTATAACAGGAAAGGGTGATATGAGACAACCTTATTACATAAATTTATCTGGAGTAAATATATCTTGCAAGAGTCAGGTGAATTTGGTAAAAAGAGGGAAGATTGGGTCAAAAAAGAATCTAACCGCCACTTGAAATAAGGTCAAAATGAGTCGTCAACATGCACCAAATGTAAATAGTGCACAAAAAATACTCTCTGATTGATGACCAATAATGAAATCCATCAATAGAGGTGAGGAATTCTACCAATGATGAAAATGGAACCCAAGGGAGTGTAGAGGAAACCTCTCACTGAATGAACAATGATAAGATGTCATCCATTCAGTGTAGGGTAAGTCATCAATAAACACATATTTCATTAAATTTGGAAAAATTCCATTACGAGGACTTCATCAACATTGAGTTTTTTGTAAATCTTTAAATAATATATTTTATTAAATCTAGAAAAATTAACTCAAAGAACTATTCCATTAAATTTGGAAAAATTAATCAAGGGAATTATTTCCTCAATTAATATTTTTTATTACATCAAGTTAAACTTTAGTATTCAAGCATTCAAAAGGAAATATTGCATCTCAATTAGAACGATGTAGGTAGACCATAAATCATGATGAATCTATGAATA
The DNA here is from genome assembly GCA_027924585.1 of Larix kaempferi. Classification (NCBI taxonomy): domain Eukaryota; kingdom Viridiplantae; phylum Streptophyta; class Pinopsida; order Pinales; family Pinaceae; genus Larix; species Larix kaempferi. The sequence continues at coordinate 23,273,872 of BSBM01000445.1, forward strand.
TCCCTAATTTGCTAAATGTTAAGATCATTAAGACATTGAGATATATTATATAGGAATAATCCAATGAAGTTGTGCATGTAATTGCGTGCTTTACTGCAAGAGGTTCTCTATCTATAATCAAGGTGACCAAAGTAGTAGAAAGATTTATACTATTAAATTATGTTATATAGGAAAATAAGATAACACAAATGGAAGAAATTATATTACGAGGACTTCATTACCATTGAGTTTTTTTGTAAATCTTTAATATACCCATTAAATCTATAAAACTTAACTTCTACAGTCGAATGAATTGTAGGTTGTAGATGTCCATATTTTTGTTGCAAAATCAACTATCAATGGAATGGAAAGGACTCGTTAAAGTTAAATATATCAAATACAATAGTCTTGATATACCTAGTGACTTTGAAGTCATAGAGTTTCACATTTTTTTTCACTGGAAAATTAAGAACAACTATTATGGGTCCAAAATCTAAACTAACATGCAAACGTTTCGTAGAACTTTGGCATACACATAGTTTGTATTACTTTTTATGGTTAATTTTAAGGGTTGATCACTGATGCTTTTTCTTGGATATAAATTCGTGGCTTTTGTATTTCTAAAATTATAAGAAAAAAGGTTTGTCGAAATGATTTTAAAAACTCTCGTTTGATGAATTAAACAAATTAAAGTAGTTTAAGAATAATGAAAAAGAAATTGTAAAAATTTGTGCTTTCCTTTTGTCTCGATTTTAAGCTTTGACTATAGCAAGCTCCTATTGGAATAGCTAGGTTATGATCATGGTTAGGTTGGCTTTAATGAAGGTTTGATCCATAGATATGTATAGGGGCGTTTTAAAGAGAAAACGACCAAGAAAAGAGTAGAAGCTAAGCAACGATGCATCATATATTGTTATGCAAATAGAGGCACGTTTTATAGGGAAAATTGCCAAGCAGAGAGGTGAGGTGGATCAACTTTGCACCACCTAGGGATGGAATCTATGCATCCAACCAAATAGAACAAAGAAGCCTAGATTTTGTTGAAACATAATCAAATCCAACAAAATATTTAGATCACATAGAATCATAAGTTGAACATCATGAATAAGTTGAAGCAATTGTACACGTTGATAAGAAAAGACAATGCAAGTTGTTGTTCTCATCTTCCTATACAATCATTATTTTCTCCAATTACATAATTCACCTTTCCCTCATTAACAGACTATTACAGACATCATTAAAAGAAAGATGATTGTTCCAAATGCGGTTGTAATTGCTAATAGAAGTCACCACTTTTTTACTATTGTTGTTATAATTCCACCCATGTCGATGAAGGGGCAGTGACGGTCATAGGCTTGGCATCATTATCATACCAACCATTATGTGAACATTGTGACATGTTAATGATAGAGGTTACACCAATCCTACTTCAATTAAATATGGTGGAGCATTTGGAATTTAAAATTTATAAATTTTAGAACTTTTTCGTCAAACTCCAAATACCAAAAAATAAATATCTAAAGACACTATAAAATGTAAATCTATGCAAATCGTTTTCTCTCCCAAGACTAATGTTTTTTTTCTTCCTAGAGACAATATATAAAACAATGTATAAAAAAGCCAATGGATTACCATTATAGTAAATTAACCTAAAGATCATCTTCTTAAAAATAAAGTACAATATCATGTTAATTTGGGTAGGGCACGAAGGAATCAAACCACCAACATCCTACTCGTAAGGCAAGTGCTCTTCCATTGAGCTAGCACCCTTTAAAGCAATAGGGGGAGATAGATTTTGTTAACACCAAGAATTGTGCTAACACCTAGATTAGACCTTTGTAATCATAGGTGATAACTCCATCATTCACTGTTGCATCCTATAGTTTGCAATAATGAGATAAATGTTTAAGGCCACGCCAATGCTTATCCACTTTTCGAGTTCATCGTCACATAAGTGCCATATTGCATTTATAGGTGATGTGCAATCCAGAAAGGTCGACTCATGTTTCCAACAATGGCAAACATTGGAATAATTAAAATCATGTCAATGCCTAATTTTTTTACAACAAATGAAAGTAGTGGTGGATCAGACATCAGGCATTCTAACTAAGTGTTGATAAAATATGCCCTCTAGTTGCGCACATAATCAGATCGTACATAGAGTCATTTATTTATATTGGTACAAACTATATGAATGGTGAAGTCCCTACATCTAAAAAAATAAAAAATAAAGTGATGGATGTTATTGATTGTTGTCATAGATTTTATCCTTGCACTAAAGCATGATATAGAGTTGATTACGAGTGTACTTCACAGAAGATTACGAGTGTACTTCACAGAAAATCCTAGTTTGATTTCTTTGACATTTATAGTCACTCTCAAAAATGAAATTCTAGAGAGTTTATTGTTGCAATAGAAAAGGGGTCAACGAGATTTGAAATCCTAGTTATTAAAATTAAATTCAAAACTTAGAAATTTGAAGAATAAACAATTTGAATCAACAAGTAATAATGTTACCCAAGGATGCAACAATGTTTTATTAGATTTGAGACTGGAGAGAAGGGGAAGCTCTTTGTTCACTCTAGTTAGGAAGAGGTTGGATGCACTCCTTCATGTTTTCTTGGCATGGAGTCACGAGAAGGGTGGATCACCCATTTCAAGAACAAAATGGCAGCAAGATATTCTCATCATTCATAATAGTAGTAAAGGGGGCATCATTCAAAGTTACATCATGTTTTATAACAATTTGGAAATGGATGGTAATGGAAACGAACACCACTGAGGATCTATTACCTTTTTTCAATTATGTCCAATGCTTGCTTCCTCTTTACCAACAACTAAAATACAATTGTGTCATGTTTTATGTTCCTTCTGCACCTCCTTTTCAATCTTTATATTTGTTGTATCAACATCAATATAAAAAGTAGCTTGACGAATCTCATCACATATTCTCAATGCATAGTCTAAATACTTATTTGGCATAAGGAATACACAATCCTATCTGAGATTAAACCTAAAGGGCCAATTCCTTGCATAATTCCCTTGGAGTATTGCAAGTAGCATTTTATAGAACTAACTATGTCACAATGTAATGTGACAAGCCTTTTCCTCGTCCTCATTAAAGTAAAATAAATCAAACCAAATGAGAAGTTGAAAAATGCAGTGGAATTATTGCACACTAAAGTTTCATTTTCAAAAAATCAAAACAGTGATGTCTATCTTGGGCCCATAAAAAGCACCTTCACCTTTATTAGTATGACAAAACCTCTATAAACACCAAAAAACAAAGTGCAAAGAATCTCCTTTGTTTGTTTCCTTGTTCTATTAGATTATATAGCCCAAGGAATTCAAATAGTAAAGGTGAAGCACAATATCTATGTACAGTACTAGCAACCACAAGTGCAATAAATTCTACCAAAAAAATAAGTCCCCATCTAGTTCTACCGCCAACTAATTTCTAGAAATTGGCAATACATTATAAGACAACAAAACTAGAAGGAAGTAATCGTACATACTCCCAACTTTGTACACAAACAAGGAGAAAGGGTGCTTGAATTGAGGACACTAAGGATTGGTTGTAAGGGAAAAACACCCTCCTCTATGTTTTCCTCACCATTTACTTTAGTTTTTCTAGGTAATAGCTTTTCTTTGACTTTAATTTTTTTGTTTTTTTAGTGAATTTTTTCTCAAGTATGGAAAGAAGTTCACTAGCTTTTCAAATGATTTTTTAGAACATTATTAGCTTCTGCCTCTAGAGGAGAGCCCTTGTAAATGTAATCAGTATGGATCCCATGATATATACATTTGTTTTTATGTGCTCATTTAGTGAAATTGCATAGGTTTGCTGAATAAATAATGTTATATGTGAAACTTGTATCTCCAGAACTAAAGTATTTTGTATTAGTATGGAAATCACAATGTCCATTTGTATTTATATGCTCATTTAGTGAAAGTGCAAAGGTCTTGGTGAGAATCTAGGAAATGTTGTATATGTAAACTCTTGGCTTTATAATGAAAGTAATTGATTTTCAACACACTTGACAACTTATGGTTTAAAATTTCTAATTCCAATACATGTTGCATTCAATGCACTTTCACCTTCAGTTTAATGTCAAATTTTCTTCAGCACTAGCATTTTTTCTATTTTAGGTGCTATTATCATCATGTTAACCATCCCTTCCCTTGCATCACTAAATGAATTTTATTATCACTTTTTCTCATTTCCCTAGCAATTTCCATGGATGACAATGAACACTACTAAGGATCTATTACCTTTGATTTTAATTGTCTAGTGTTTTCTTTCTCTTTACGAACGACAAAAATATAGTTTGTATCATGCTATATGTTCCTTCTAGACCTCCTTTTGAATCAACATCGACATAAAGAACAATTTGTTGAATATCATCATATATTCTCAATGCATAGTTTAAATACTTCTTTGGCATATGACATACAATTTCCTACCCAGGACTAAACCAAAAAGGCCATTTCCTAGCATAATTCTCCTAGAATATTGCAAGTAGCATTTTACAAAACCAAGTCCTAGTAGCATCGTGACAAATATTTGCCTCATCCTCATTAGAGTAAAATAAATAAAATCAAATGGGAAGCTAAATTATTACACACTAGAGTTTCCTTTTCAAAGCACCAAAACAATGATGTATATCTTGGTCCCATAAAAAACAGTCAACTTTATTTGTCTACAAAAAGCTCTATGAACACAAAAAATAAAAAATCTAAACAAAAACTCCTTTGTTTGGCCCTCATTCTACTAGAGTATTAATAGCCCAAGTAATGTAAGTAGTAAAGGTGAACCATGGTATCAGTGTACAGTGCTAGCAGCCACAAGTGTAATAAATTCTGCCAAAAATACAACTCCTCATTTAGTTCTACTACCAATTGATCCTGGAAATTTCTAATACACATTAAGATAAGAAAATAGAAGGGTGCTAATTGTCCATACTCCCAACTAGTGTTTTGTACACAAACAAGGAGAAAGAGTGCTCACTCCAATCAACTCATTTTGGCTCAATCCAATGTACAAGAGATTTTGGCATTTGCAATGTTTTGGGGGATGCTACTAGAAATCCTATTTCCCTATAATTCAAGCTTGTATATAGAATTCCAATATTCAAAGGAAGGAAGCTTGCCTAATAAATTACAAAAGTTGTCCAATTGGTTCCTGGAAATTTCTAATACACGTTAAGACAAGAAAAGAGAAGGGTGCTAATTGTCCATACTCTCAACTAGTGTTTTGTACACAAACAAGGAGCAGAAAGGGTGCTCACTCCAATCAACTCATATTGGCTCAATCCAATGTGCAAGAGATTTTGGCATTTGGCAATGTTTTGGGGGATGCTACTAGAAATCCTATTTCCCTATAATTCAAGCTTGTATAAAGAATTGCAATATTCAAAGGAAGGAAGCTTGCCTAATAAATTACAAAAGTTGTCCAATTGGTTCTTGGAAATTTCTAATACACGTTAAGACAAGAAAAGAGAAGGGTGCTAATTGTCCATACTCTCAATTAGTGTTTTGTACACAAAATAGGAGGAGAAAGGGCGCTCACTCCAATCAACTCATTTTAGCTCAATTCAATGTACAAGATATTTGGCATTTGGCAATGTTTTGGGGATGCTACTAGAAATCCTATTTCCCTATAATTCAAGCTTGTATATAGAATTGCAATATTCAAAGGAAGGAAGCTTGCCTAATAATTTACAAAGTTGTTGAAAATATATGTAGATATTTGACAAATATTGCCTTCAAGGAGATTATAAGAAACATTGAGTTACTCCAACCTAGGTGTGTTGCATAGATCATAAGGAAAATGTCCACTAAAATTGTTCCTTGATAAGTCTACATAGGATAAAATTTTAAGCGTTCCAAATCTAAAAGGAATGTGGCCACTAAGATTGTTCCATTGAATGTAGGTTATGTTCAAAGTGGGGCAATTTGTAAGACTATAGAGTGTTTCTCCTGTGAGCTAGTTGAAAAGAGAACAAGTATGGTTAAATCGTTTCCTTTACACAGGTAAGTAGGGATTGGTCCTATTAATTTATTGAAAGATGCATCCAACCATTCTGGCCTGGAATTTCTCCCCATATACTAAGCAAGGCTTCCTATGAAGGAAATGTTCCACATAGCGAATGTATTCAATCAATGTAGGTCACCATTTCCTCAGGGGTGTATTTGTTGAGCTTATTAAGAAATAGGTGCAGAACTATCAGCTTTATAAGCATCAAAAACCCTTTAGGAATCAATTTGGTTAGCATGTTTAACAAATGTAATCCTTGCATGCATGTGATAATATTTAAATGCCTAGGACGAATCCAATATGATTATTGTTGTACAACAACAATTTATTTAGCTTATGTAACTTACCTAACTCCACAAGATAGGACCTATATAAGTTTCTAGATGCAATATTCATAGAATCTAGCCCTAAGAGGTTATTGAACTCCCATGGAATCTCACTCATGTAATAATTGAACCCGATCTCCATATGCCCAAGTTTCTACAACTTCCTAAGCTCTATGGGGATCAAACCATTGATCTCAATGCCCTAAAAAAATGAGGTATTCTAGGATAGGGAAGTCACCATACTAGATGGGAATACTGCCATGAAAGTAACTTCTAGCAAGATTCAATAGCATCAAATTACTGAGTTGGGAAAATTACAATGACAGGGGCCAGTAAATTTGTTGTCATAAGAATTGAACTCCACAAGTTTCTACAACCCCAAAATGTACTTTGGAAAGGATCCATTGAAGGAATTGTGGCTAATATATAGGGCTCTCAGTTTTGGGAGCCTAAAAATGGCTTCAGTGATTAACCTATAAAACTACTTTGGGATTATATCTAAGCTAACAAAGTGGTTAAGAAACTCAATTGATTATGATGTTTTTCCTTTGAGAATTTTTCTTGAGAGATCCAAAGAAACCATTGTAGATTTATTTGTTAAATGTAATTATAGTCTATGAACAAGGATACATATGCATGGTTCCATCATTGTATTTCCAATCTAAATAGTTTACATACGTAATTATTGAGTAACCTATATGATACTAGGCAAAGAGCCATGCTCAAGTTATTACCTTAGGGAAGGCCCTTAGCCACCCTTTATTTCTGGCCCCCCCACAAAGAGCTACATTAAGGTAGCCATACTGAGTTATTATCAGGAAGGTAAAGAAAAAATAGCTTTGCTCAGGCTTTGAGGGGGCAAGGAAATAAGGAAGGGTTGGTCATGCACTCTACTCAGGTAAGGAACCGACTTAGAGATGAACTGAATTGTCTATAAGGTCTGATTTGATTGCCAATAGGCTATGGACCCTCTCTGGTCTGATTTGGTCTGATTTGATTACAATAGACTAAGGACATTTCTTACAAGAACATTGCACAACGAAGCAAAGCTAACACATGTTAGCTTCCCTTCTAGCACAAGCACAATGGCATTTCTAACAACAACATTGCTTGGTGAATGAAAGCTAATGCGTGTTAGCTTTTCTACCGTTACAACCACAATGTCATCAAATACATTGCACCATGAAGGAAATCTAACACATGTTAGCTTTCATTCTAGCACAAGCACAAGGGAATTCTTACAACAACATTGCACAGTGAAGGAAAGCTTTCCTTGTAGCACAAGCACAAGGTAATTTCTAACAACAATTTTGCATGGTGAATGAAAGCTAATGCATGTTAGATTTCCGACGCGTTCAACCACATTGCCATCAAATACATTGCACCATGAATAAATTCCAACACATGTTAGTTTTCCTTCTAGCAAAGGAATAAGGGCATTTCTTACAACAACATTACACAACAAAGGAAAGCTAGCGCATGTTAGCTCTCTTTCTAGAACAAGCACAAGGGCATTACTAACAACAACATTGCATGGTGAATGAAATCTAACGTGCGTTAGCTTTTCTACTGATAACCCCACATTGCCATCAAATACATTGCACCATGAAGGAAAGCTAATGCATGTTAGATTTCCCTCTAGCACAAGCATAAGGGAATTTCTTACAACAACACTGCACAATGAAGGAAAGCTAACATGCATCTAATGCATGTTAACTTTCCTTCTAGCACAAGCACAAGGGCATTTATAACAACAACATTGCATTGTGAATGAAAGCTAACACGTGTTAGCTTTCCTACCGATACAACTACATTGCCATCAAATACATATGAAGGAAATATAACACATATTAGCTTTCCTTCGAGCACAAGTATAAGGGCATTTCTTACAACAACATTGCACAGTGCATGTTAGCTTTCCTTCTAGCACAAGCACAAGGGTGTTTCTAACATTAACATTGCATGGTGAATGAAAGCTAACGCGTGTTAGCTTTCCTACCGATACACCCACATCTCTATCAAATACATTGCATCATGAAAAAATTCTAACGAATGTTAGCTTTCCTTCTAGCAGAAGCATAAGGGCATTTCTTACAACAACATTGCACAATGAAGGGAAGTTGACACATGTTAGCTTTACTTCTAGAACAAGCACAGGGACATTTCTAACAACATTGCATGGTGAATGAAAGCCACCGCATGTTAGCTTTCCTTTCGATACAACCACATTGACATCAAATACATTCCACCATGAAGGAATTCTAATGCATGTTAGTTTCCCTTATAAAACAAGCATAAGGGCATTTCTTATAACAACATTGCATAGTGAAGGAAAGCTAACACACATGTTAGCTTTCCTTCTAGTACAAGCACAAGGGCGTTTCTTACAACAACATTGCACGGTGAATGAAAGTTAATGCATGTTATCTTTCCTACTGGTACAACCACAATGCCATCAAATACATTTCACCATGAAGAAAAGCTAATGCATGTTAACTTCTAGCACAAGCACAAGGGAATTTCTTACCACAACATTGCACAGTGAATCCTTAGCTTTCCATCTAGCACAAAGCAGAAGGGCATTTCAGACAACAAGATTGCACAGTGAATGAAAGCTAATGTGTGTTAGCTTTCCTACTGGCACAACCACATTGCCATCAAATACATTGCACCATGAGTAAAATATAATGCATGTTAGTTTTCCTTCAAGCACAAGCACAAGGACATTTCTAACAACAACATTGCACAAGGAATGGAAGCTAACACATGTTAGCTTTCCTACTGGCACAACCACATTGTCATCAAATCCATTACACCATGAAGAAAATCTAACGCATGTTATCTTTCCTTCTAGCACAAGCACAAGAGCATTTCTAACAACAACATTGCACAATGAATGCAAGCTAATACGTGATAGCCTTCCTACTGGCACAACCGCATTACCATCAAATACGTTGCACCATAAGGAAATCTAACGCATGTTAGATTTCCTTCAAGCACAAGCAAAAGGGTATTTCTGACAACAACATTGCACAATGAATGAAAGCTAACACGTGTTAGCTTTCCTACGAGCACAACCAAATTACCATCAAATACATTGCACCATGAATGAAACCTAACACATGTTAGATTTCCTTCTAGTACAAGCACAAGGGCATTTCTAACAACAACATTGCACAACGAATAAAAGTTAACGCATGTTGGCTTTCCTACTAGCACAACCACATTGTCATCAAATACATTGCACCATGAATGAAATCTAACGCGTGTTAGTTTTCCCTCTAGCATAAGCACAAGAGCATTTCTAACAACAACATTTCACAATGAATGAAAGCTAACGCGTGATAGTCTTCCTACTGGCGCAACCGCATTGCCATCAAATACATTGCACCATGAAGGAAATCTAGCGCATGTTAGTTTTCCTTCTAGCACAAGCAAAAGGGCATTTATGACAACAACATTGCACAGTGAATGAAAGCTAACACATGTTAGCTTTCCTACTGGCACAACCACTTTACCATCAAATACATTGCACCATGAATGAAATCTAACACATGTTAGCTTTCCTTCTAGCACAAGCACAAAGGCATTTCTTACAACAACATTACATAGTGAATCATTAGCTTTCCATCTCGCACAAGCAGAAGGGCATTTCAAACAACAACATTGCACAGTGAATGAAAGCTAACACGTGTTAGTTTTCCTACTGGCACAACCACATTGCCATCAAATAAATTGCACCATGAATGAAACCAAATGCATGTTAGCTTTCCTTCTAGCATAAGCACAAGGGAATTCCTAGCAACAACATTCCACAACGAATGGAAGCTAATGCATGTTGGATTTCCTGCGAGCACAAGCATTTTCACCACAAAGGAATTACAATGCATGTTAGCTTTCCTTCTAGGACAAGCACAAGAGCGTTTCTAACAACAACATTGCATTGTGAATGAAAGCTAACGCGTGATAGCCTTCCTATTAGCACAACCACATTACCATCAAATACATTGCACCATGAAGGAAATCTAACGCATGTTATCTTTCCTTCTAGCACAAGCAAAAGAGCATGTTTGACAACAACATTGCACAGTGAATGAAAGCTAACATGTGTTAGCTTTCCTACTAGCACAACCACATTACCATCAAATACATTGCACCATGAATGAAATCTAACAGGTTAGCTTTCCTTCTAGCACAAGCACAAGGGAATTTCTAACAACATTGCACAACAAATGGAAGCTAACATGTGTCGGCTTTTCGACTGGCACAACCACATTGTCATCAAATACATTGCACCATGAAGGAAATATAACGCGTGTTAGCTTTACTTCTAGCACAAGCACAAGAACATTTCTAACAAAAACAGTGCACAGTGAATGAAATCTAATGCGTGATAGCCTTCCTATTGGCATGACCGCAATGCCATCAAATGCATTGCACCATGAAGGAAATGTAATGCATGTTATCCTTCCTTCTAGCACAAGCAAACGGGCATTTCTAACAACAACATTGCACAGTGAATGAAAGCTAACATGTGTTAGCTTTCCTACTGGCACAACCACATTACCATCAAACACATTGCACCATGAATGAAATATAACGCATGCTAGCTTTCCTTCTAGCACAAGCACAGGGGCATTTCTTACAACAACATTGCACACTAAATCATTAGCTTTCCATCTAGCACAAGCATAAGGGCATTTCATACAACAACATTGCACAGTGAATGAAAGTTAACGCTTGTTAGCTTTCCTACTGGCATAAGCACATTATCATCAAATACATTGCACCATGAATGAAATATAACACATGTTAGCTTTCCTTCTAGCACAACCACAAGGGCATTTCTAACAAAAACATTGCACAACGAATGGAAGCTAACGCGTGCTAGATTTCCTACTGGCACAACCACACTGTCTTCAAATACATTGCACCATGACATAAATCTAGTGCGTGTTATCTTTCCTTATAGCACAAGCACAAGAGAATTTCTAACAACATTGCACAATGAATGAAAGCTAACGTGTGATAGCCTTCCTACTAGCACAACCGCATTGCCATCAAATGCATTGCACCATGAGGGAAATTTAATGCATGTTAGCTTTCTTTCTAGCACAAGCAAAAGGGCATTTCTAATAACAACATTGCATAGTGAATAAAAGCAAACACGTGTTAGCTTTCCTACTGGCACAACCACATTACCATCAGATACATTGCACCATGAATGAAATCTAACACATGTTAGCTTCCCTTCTAGGACAAGCACAACAACATTTCTAACAACATTGCACAACGAATGGAAGCTAACACGTGTTGGCTTTCCTACTGGCACAACCACATTGTCATCAAATACATTGCACCGTGAAGGAAATCTAACACGTGTTAGCTTTCCTTCTAGCGTAATCACAAGAGCATTTCTAACAACAACATTGCAAAGTGAATGAAAGCTAATGCATGATAGCTTTCCTACTGGCACAATCGCATTGCCATCAAATACAGTGCACCATGAAGGAAATCTAACGCATGTTAGCTTTCCTTCTAGCACAAGCAAAAGGGCATTTCTGACAACAACATTGCACAGTGAATGAAAGCTAACACGTGTTAGCTTTCCTACTGGCACAACCAAATTACCATCAAATACATTGCACCATGAATGAAATCTGACACATGTTAGCTTTCCTTCTAAAACAAGCACAAGGGCATTTCTTAGAACAACATTACACAGTGAATCATTAGCTTTCCATCTAACACAAGCAGAAGGGCATTTCAGACAACAAAATCGCATAGTGAATGAAAGCTAGCGCGTGTTAGCTTTCCTACTAGTACAACCACATTGCCATCAAATACATTACACCATGAATGAAATCTAACGCATATTAGCTTTCGTTCTATCACAAGCACAAGGGCATTTCTAACAAAAACATGTTGGACACAATGGTCACACTGAGAGGTGGGTGAATCAGTGTGTAAGCAATTAAACCCCTTTTTCACTTCTACAAGTTATGCAGAGTCTATCAAAGTATTATGTGATTGAGTACATCATCATTATACCATTATTATTTATCAGCTAAATCAACAATGGATCATAAGTATAACATCAACATAAAATCAAATGACACAGCAAGATATGTATGGTAAGCTTTATTTATGTTTTATGTGATGTACAATGGAAGACTACAATATTCGCGATTAACTCAGCACCAACTGATACAAAGAGAACCAACTCTCAATCCAAGACCCAACCTGGTCTTCTCAGTTCCAACTGAGAAAGGATGAGGAATCCAATCCCCAATTGCAAGACACAACTTGCAAGTGATCTAAACCAACTCTGTCTGTTGTCCCAACTCAAACAACTGTTGCTCATCATCATCTGCTTTGCTACTCATTGATTATGCTAAGTCACCTGCCTGTCAACAAACGATATGCCAACTATTAAGCCAAACATCTACAACATGCTCATGTGATGCTCATGCCAACTCATTAGAGGTTTGTTCTTGTCATCAAAAGTCTACTAATGTCAAGACACTGCTCATAACATCTGAAGCACACAATCAACTCATTCAACTACTATGTCTTCAACCACCTATCATCAACCTATCACTGTCATACTGCTGTCACAAACATGTCACGCCATCAAGGAAATTTGCTCGTGCTAATCATCCATTGAACAGGTTTGCTTATGTCAATCATCAAGAGGATTACACATATACTACTCATGCAAGTCTGGTCACATACAATTTCCCTACTGCTCTAAGATGTGTCATACATCATACTTCAATATAGATCCACCTTTGTTCATAGTCCATCATAATGAACTTCACAATGATCTTTGAAATAAGAATACCTATGCCTATCTATAATCTTAGATATGCATAGAGTTAATCATAAACAGAGATACGATCATACCTTGATCAGACTGAATGTACCTAGTATACTTCCTGTGGTTACTTGATAAACACAACCTCAAGGCTTCATACAATCCCAAACGCAACTCAATCAAATACTACTTTCATCAACTTGTTCTACTACTCAAGGATCATGCCATGTCAACACTACTTATACAGAGCTACATATTTCACTTCAAAACCAAAACATCACTGCTGCTCCAGTTTAGTTAGTATATTGTTGGTTGCTACTGCTTTCACTGTCAATGAACAAGTTACTTCAACTAGGATGTCACTATCAAATCAAAGGCCATTACTGTCACTTCTTAGTCACTATTACGATCTTGCTATTGTCCTGCAATCTTCTTCCAATATACCCTGTAACTTGATTTCTTAGACTTACAGTCAATAGACTTCATCAACTGTGTACTTTCTCATTGGGAAGTACATCTCCTTTTTGTTTATTGGTCTTCAATGAAACATGTTGTTGAGGCTGCCTTGACTAGGATTAGAGCTTGAGAAATACTTCTTTAAATGCATTCATGTACACCTAAGATAAGACCTTTCAGATTTCTTCAATAAGGCTTGAAAATGCTTCTCTTAATTAAGTCTTCGTATGCCTGAGGCTTCAACTATATCCAAGAGTTTATACAAGAGTCTTCTAAGATCAAACCTTCATGATCTTGTGGTTGTCTCATCAAAGTCTGAAGTTAGATCTTAATTAATTCAGAATTTAGTCATCCAAAGATAGTCTTTGACTTCAAGGGATGGTGTTGTTTCCTCAAAGATACCTGAAGATTTAATCTCGATTAAAGGATTAAAGTTGTCACAAAACTTGAACTAAAAAAATTCACAACATCTCTATTGTTGCACCCAAAATTTCGAAGATTATAAACCTTAAAAAATACTCCAGTTGCTGCCCGATATAAGCCTTTAAGACATTTGGATGCCTCCACAGGTCAAACCATTCTACTGTGGCTACCCAAAGATGCAAGAAAAAACATTTCACTTCAATTTTACTGTGGCTGCCTCAGTATAACCAAAATCTGCCTCGAGGATAACCGAATTTCAGAGCTCTACTTTTGAATGACGTTTTACTAGTAATTATACTTGTTTCAACATGGAGAAATAGCCTGGCCGACTTGTCAAATCATAAATATATACATATATATATCTTTTGTTTGGTCAACTGACCGAAAAGATGGAGTAAAAATGCTTCAACTTCAAAAATTCATATCTCATCAACCGTGAGGAGTTAGCGGGAATTCCACATATCAACGGAAAGGGAACGACGAGGACTATCTCCCTATGAGAGTCTTGCTCGCATTGACAAAATCCTTCACTCTCATTTTTTTGAATTTGTGCAGGACATCAGAAATTGACTTCAAATATTTTGATGGCTACTTCAAGTACTTTAATGGCAATCAAGGGCTTCTAAGACTACCAAGACCCCAAAAGGATGGGAACAAACACCACACCTTCAATCACAAAGGTTTCAAGGGCTCTTTCAAAGATATCATACATTTTTTTTTAAACAAGGTTCTATCCAAGGTCTTCAATCCCATCACATAGGACTCCATCATAGCACCAAAGTATCAAGGACCCCAAGGGTAAGAGTAACATGTGCTTTGTTACCATATGATATTTTTCAACCTTCAAAGACTTCATCATAAAAACCAACTCCCCCAAGGGCATCAAACATGAGCTTCATAAATCTTGTGGGCTTAAGGAACAACTTGTGGGTCTAAGCACTTCTTCAATGCTTCATAAGTGCTTCAATGATTCTTCAAGTGCTTCAAGAGATTCTTCATCATACCAAGGGCATGTCTATGGGTTCCACAACATGCCAATAGCCATAAGACCATACAAGAAATCTGCCAAGGGAATCAAGGTCATCATCATCATAATGGCAACAAGGACCATATACAAGGGCTCCATACACATATGAGCCACCCCATTTGTGAATGGGCTCCAATGCCCATGCTACCACAAGTGAGGGTTCCATCATCATGCAAACCTATGCAATCATAACACCTATGTATGGGAGGAAGTCTCCAACATGTGCAAACTACCCCACAGAAGATACCACGAGCATGTGCAAGTGTCCATGATCATGTCTGCATTTGTACACCTGGCATAATCACTGCAAGGGCCTTGGTGGCATCAATGGCAACTCAAAGGCCACTGCAAGTCCCTTGTTGGCATCAATGACAACTAAATCAACACAACATTGCACAACAAATGGAAGCTAGCATGTGCTGGATTTCCTACTAGCACAACCACAATGTCATCAAATACATTGCACTATGAAGGAAATATAACACGTGTTAGCTTTCCTTCTAGCACAAGCACAAGAGCATTTCTAACAACAACATTGCACAGTGAATGAAAACTAATGTGTCATAGCCTTCCTACTGGCACAACCACATTGCCATCAAATAATCTAACGCATGTTAGCTTTCCTTCTAGCACAAGCAAAAGGGCATTTCTGACAACAACATTGCACAATGAATGAAAGCTAACACGTGTTAGATTTCCTACTGGCACAACCACATTACCATCAAACACATTGCACCACAAATGAAATCTACCACATGTTATCTTTCCTTATAGCACAAGCACACGGGAATTTCTAACAACATTGCACAATGAATGGAAGCTAATGTGTGCTGGCTTTCCTATTGGCACAACCACATTGTCATCAAATGCATTGCACCATGAAAGAAATCTAGTGTGTGTTAGCTTTCCTTCTAGCACAAGCACAAGAGCATTTCTAACAACAACATTGCATAGTGAATTAAGGCTAACGCGTGATAGCCTTCCTACTGGAACAACTGCATTGCCATCAAATGCATTGCACCATGAAGGAAATCTAACGTCTAGCACAAGCAAAAGGGCATTTCTGACAACAACATTGCACAGTGAATGAAAGCTAACACATGTTAGCTTTCCTACTGGCACAACCACATTACCATCAAATACATTGCACTATGAATGAAATCTAACACATGTTAGATTTCCTTCTAGCACAAGCACAAGGGAATTTCTTACAACAACATTGCACAGTAAATAATTAGCTTTCCATCTAGCACAAGTGGAAGGTCATTTCAGACAACAACATTTCACAGTGAATGAAAGCTAACGCGTGGTAGATTTCCTATTGGCACAACCACATTGCCATCAAATACATTGCACCATGAATGAATTCTAATGCATGTTAGTTTTACTTCTAGAACAAGCACAAGGGAATTTCTAACAACAACATTGCACAACGAATGGAAGCTAGCGCATTTTGGCTTTCCTACTGGCACAACCACATTGTCATCAAATACATTGCACCATGAAGGAAACCTAATGCGTGTTAGCTTTCCTTCTGGCACAAGCACAAGAGCATTTCTGACAACAACATTGCACAGTGAATG
Source organism: Larix kaempferi (assembly GCA_027924585.1). Taxonomy (NCBI): domain Eukaryota; kingdom Viridiplantae; phylum Streptophyta; class Pinopsida; order Pinales; family Pinaceae; genus Larix; species Larix kaempferi. The sequence goes on from BSBM01000445.1 coordinate 23,290,520, forward strand.
AAAGTTAACATGTGTTATCTTTCCTACTGACACAACCACATTACCATCAAATACATTGCACCATGAATGAAATCTAACACATGTTAGCTTTCCTTCTAGCACAAACACAAGGGCATTTCTAACAACAACACTGCACAACGAATGGAAGCTAACGCGTGCTGGATTTCCTACTGGCACAACCACACTATCATGAAATACATTACACCATGAAGGAAATCTAACGTGTGTTAGCTTTCAGGCTTCTAGCACAATCACAAGAGCATTTCTAACAACAACATTGCATAGTGAATTAAAGCTAACGCGTGATATCCCTCCTACTGGCACAATGATATTGCTATCAAATACATTGCACCATGAAGGAAATCTAATGCATGTTAGATTTCCTTTTAACACAAGCAAAAGGGCATTTTTGACAACAACATTGCACAGTGAATGAAAGCCAACACATGTTAACTTTCTTATTGGCGCAACCACATTACCATCAAATACATTGCACCATGAATGAAATCTAACACATGTTAGTTGTCCTTCTAGCACAAGCACAAGGGCATTTTTAACAATGACATTGCACAGTGAATGAAAGCTAATGGGTGCTAGCTTTCCTACTAGCACAACCATATTGCCATCAAATACATTGCACCATGAAGGAAATATAACATGTGTTAGCTTTCCTTCTAGCACAAGCACAAGGGCATTTCTAACAATAACATTGCACAACGAATAAAAGCTAATGCATGTTAGCTTTCATTTTAGCACAAGCACATTGCCATCAAATACATTGTACCATGAATGAAATCTAACTTGTGTGGTTGTAGAGTTTAGTGCTTTAATGGTAGGATTGAGAGCATCTTTGGATAAAAGCATATTCAGCATTGAGGTATCATGAGATGGACTTGAATGAGACAAAACTCCCTTTAGCAGATTTCCAGTAGTGTGGAACACTATCTTCTCAAGCAAATATTTAAATTGCTTTTGATTTGGAGATTGAACCATAACATGCAAAACTACCAGTATTTCATCTTACCCCTAATGCTCGTTTTCATGTTTGGCATTTGGGTATCTTAGCTAAGGATTGTGCATTTCCTATGTATGTCATTAGGGTATTCTTATCTAAGAATTGTGCATTTCCTGCGCGTGCCAACAAGCATACACAGCACGTCCTGTGCTGTGTATGCTTGTTGGCATGCACAGGCTCTCTGTGTATACGAACAGGGCACACACAGGCCTATTTAGGCCTGCCAACAGGCCTGTGTGTGCCCTGTTGGCATACACAGGGAGCCTGTGCATGCCAACAAGCCAAAAGAAACAATTCAAAGCAAGCCAAAATAAACCGTCCATACTGGGCAATTCCCTATATTATATACTTGTAAGCATCCTCATTTATCCTAACTATCCTAAAGCATCGAATATGCAAACAGTTTTCTTGAACCTACAAGCTGGTTGTCCCAATAAAGACATGAAAAATTAAATCCAAACATGGATTGTGTTGTAGATGTTGACCACAACAAATTCAAGTATAGATTAAGTACAGATTATGTCACATCTACAAATTTCTATTGTTGTAAAAACAAACATCTTTGACTATCATAGAATCAATGTAAAACTAGAGTTTATATGCACGATACATCAACAAGAGATGTGGATTCAGCATATCAATGGCATATATCACACAATATGCAGCTTCTTGAACAGTAGGCTCATGTCCAAATCACTCTCTAGTGTTCTCCTTGAGCCACTTTAGGTAATCATGGTTTCCTTGTGTAATAGGTAAATAAATAACTTCTGGTACTCTGAAAATGACAAAGACCATTATGAGCAATCAGAGACACTTGTTATGATCTGAAATCTTAGATGTTTCTCACTGTTTTGGAGAGAAACTACACAGCCTACAAGAGGATAATGCCAAGCACACAAACTGATCTCAAAGGAACACAAGTTAGAAAATGCATAGTTTGTAGATGATATTCAAAAAATGTGTTTCAAAACAAGAATTTTAACTTTTACATGTGCTGCCAAAGCCTCTAAAGAGACTGTTGTGTCTTGATTATAAGTAGTACTTCTGACTCTTGTCTCTATCTGGTAGGAAGAAATATTAATGTTTAGTAACATTGCATGTAAAACTTCCCTAACAAAAGAAAGCGGATCAGTAATGGAACTTGATGCCTTGCAACAATGATGGATGTACTCTTTCACATTGACTTCTGTGTTGATCTTTGAACCAAGATTCTAATTCTTTTGAGCCTTGACTACCCAAAAACTATGCTGCAGGTTATGGACCAAACAAGAAATGACAGAAATAGCAGCACTCATGACCATGAAGATGAACCACACTGTAACCACTAACCAGTTAATATGATTAAACCAATTACAGAGGAGGAGATAATGCATCTTAACAGAGGACAATGAGACTCTTCCACAACTAAATATATCCCAAATGAATGGCAAGGGAAGTTTGAACTTTATAGATATAACTATGCATAAACTAGTACAAATGACTTGAGTCACAAGTTATACAATTGTCCATTGGGTCATGTATTCTTTACTTTTGCTTTAATTTTCAGGGGAGATCAAAAAATATTATGAAAAGTTCACACCTATAATTTTATGCAGATTTCCTCACAATTTAACCTCAACCCCACTATGTAATTTTTCAATCTGAGATTCAAGTAATAATCTGGATATACGTTGTTGGTCATAATGAAATAGTGATGCTAGAGACTCCACATTCAATAAAATGGCAAGAAGCCTATAATAATCTTCAAGTCACAGGGCACACACAAGCCTGTTGGCAGGCCTGTCAATGTGGTCCTTTACAGCTGGTACAACTGAGTATAAATAAATATTTCCATTATAGTGCATAGTTGTTAGTTTAAGGGAAAAAAATACAATCCCTTCAATACCTACAACAAGCTTGTCTATGGGCTTCCTTTGACATAGTTTGGCTTCTAGTGGACATTATAATTCTAATTTCAATTTCTATAAAATGTGTTTACATTATGAATTAATGTACAGGAAAACCCAATCTCTTTTAAACCCTCAAACTTCAGAGTGGATTTCTTGCAAACCACAAAGTAGTTATGGAATTTCATTTGTGACTGAAATAGTAAAAGCTTTTAAAAGAGTTTGTGCCATAATTCTATTAGACTTGACTCAAAAAATGCACATTGAAAGGAAGCTATGGAAATCTATAGACCTTGCCATCCTCTCCTTTAGATCATAGAACATATAACAGAATTTATACAGGAAGAATTTTGGATGCAGCATGTAACTCAAAATTGGTTATCATAGTTAGCATCAGATTTGAGATTACCTTATCATTCCACCAGTATATTGACTCAATACCTGCAGAGACAGGAAATTTTAGTCAAAAGTTTACCTTCACTGTTGTGGTTAAAAAATATTTAAAACCGCAATTCATAGACTATAGTGAATCCATGCCAAGCTTACTTGGAGCTCAAAATTGCTGCTGAAAGCAATATGGCACTGTAAAGTAGATCTGTAAAGGCCTCCCTTATTTAGCTATTTTGGTGATAGAATTCAATTTTAAACTTCTAGAAAAGAAAACATATTGGACATGGGATGACATTGATGCTTACAAAACATATTGGACATGGGATGACATTGATGCTTACTGTTTTATAAAGCCAGTTTATGGCATGCTAAAATGTTATCCATAAAAATGACTTTATAGTATTTGAATTTGACAGCTGGTAAGCCGTGTACTAGTCCATCTATTTTACCTACATTAGAAGTTGTGACTGTTGGAAGCAATTTACTAAATACTAACCTCCATACAACATTTGCATTCAGTTAATGTAGACTGCACCAAAGTTAGTCCCTTTGTACAATACTTCTGAAAGCCTGAGCAATAATAAACCTATAAAGTCCCATGTAAACAATAAAATGGAATGAAGATATATCACTGCTAATCCAAGACTAGACGAATAAGCTATTGTCCCTTGTGTAAAATGTGAGATTTAAAAAGAAAAACAAATATTAGAGAGTATTAGATAGGTGTGCAGGCCATGAGGATGACGCCACCTTCAAGAGTATTTCCAAAGAGACTATTGTTCCTGACGTCCAAAACAGCAAGATGAGGGAGCTTTGTAAGAGTTATGGGTACGGGCCCAAAGAGTAATTTGAAGCTGAGGTCCAGCCTCGTCAGCGAGGTCAGCTCTCCCAGTGATGCTGGTATTGCACCGTTCAAATCATTGTGTTGTATCTTGGAAACAAAGTCAAAATCATCCTTAACGGTATTAACTTTTAAGCTCCATAATTCATTTCACAAACACAATAATATCACACTCGAACATGTACTTGAATAAAGGTTTTGTAATAATAATAATCTATTTTTAAGATCACGACTCACAACCAAGTCAGACACTAATTTGGTGTATGAGACCCCAATTTAGTGTACATAGATATTCACCATGACCACTAAATCTACAGACTACTCAATGGGTGGAGGATAGAGGATATGATATTTTTTTGCAATGCAGTGCCGTCACAATACCATAGGGCATGAAATAGGCTGAAAATCCAGGTAGCCCAAGGCATGCTATAAAATTTCTATCAATTTCTAGTTCTGAAAATAATTGGAAGTCCGCAATGACCATTGCAAACGCCCTTGAAAAGAAATTTATGAAACTTAGCTTATGGAACAGGTATGAATAATAAAATTCCCTTCCACGTATTTAAGCTCACAATTGCAAATCATGACTGCTTCAAGCATCCAATTCTCTTAGACACTATAACTTTATGAACAAAGGCATAAAACAGTACCCATTTGGCTTAGAAGCTCAATTTTTATACCATTATGCTCAACCTGTTTCCCAGCAACGGGTTCTATAAAAACCTGTTGAAAAATATACTCTAAATTAAACTTATTAACATCAACTTAGCAGTTACAAAGGAATTTTTGCTTCAACCATGTTTATTGCAAATAAACTAACAAACAAAAGTTTCAATCCTCTAGTTTCTATGCTATAACTGGCATTGAAGTTTTGAACTAGTATTAAACCTCTGATTAGCTAGTGCTCTTATAAATTTCATAACGGAACTTTTTAGAATTGAAGGAAAGTGAGACTCTTTCAAGTGGTACTGTAAAAAATCAGCTGACCCCTCAAACAACATTTTATTGGCTTTGAAAAAGAGGCACCAAGGAAATTTGCCCATTTGCTTTCCTTGCACTATTCTGTAAGAGTACTTTCTTCAGTGTTAAAAAAGGAAAACAGACAAATTCCTATTGCTCACATCATCAAATTAGGATAACAAAATTCAATTTTCAAACCTGTGCAAGATGCAAAAAATGAGCATCCTAGTGATTATCGTGGCCTCTCTATATAAAATAACAAATAAAGAACATTGGGAGGACTCCCAATTTTACAGGTCTCATTAGAGAGAACTAAATGCTTATGAAAGACTATCTGTTAATGCATTCAAGAAATATAAAATCCTAGCATCCTTGCCTCCTTTTTTAATAATTGATGAAAGTTATCCAATGTCCTATCTTTCATAAGTTGCTTCACTTTGAAGTCTAGTTTAATGAAGAATACTCGGGAAATAAGGTCCAATTTCACAATAATGAAGGGGGACAGATTCAAGGTCCAATTTCACAATAATGAAGTGGGACAGATTCAAGGAATGAGTCCCTTATGTGCAAAATATTGGTTGCCTTAACCTGAAGAGGTTAAGGCTATATTTCTTCAAGGAATGATTAGCTATAAAAAGCACCCGTATAGCCCAAAAAGGGACTATCATTTGAGAGCAACAAATTAATACATTGCTTGCAAGATTATTTAAACAATTAAATTGGGCCAATAATTAGATCAAGGGGTTTGAGTGATCAGTTCATTAAGAGAACATTTATTCTTCTCCCTACAGGATGGATCTTTCCATGACCTTGATCAATCTATTTTTCTAATAATCTGCAAGTGGACAGTGCATTAGATTTACCCAATAAAAAGTTAACATATATAAAAAAAAAACACTAAAATGGATGTGGAAAAAGACATTTCAGTTCAACAGATTGGGAAGTCAAATGAGTCAATATAATAATATCATAAAACCATTCAAGATTGACAAGCCGAACATACATACAAAAATTAATGGCCATTATGTTGCTGGGAAATTTAACCATCATACTGAAAAAAATTATAGGATATCAAAAGTTGAGCCAAATTCTCTTGCCAACCAGGGTATCACATCTAGTCCTCAAGCCCTTGCATAGAATATAAAAAGTAACAAACATTGTCAAATACAACGTCAATAAGGAAGGGGGTTGAGTTAGTTTCCCTCCAAGGATGATTGGTACATAAGATAATGTTGTTATGTCCTTTATGTTGAGCGACTTTTGAAGTCAGTCCTGAACCTTCTGTCTGTCATGGGGGATCCTCTTTTTTGTCTCTATTATTTTGAGTAATGGAAAGTGTTATAGATAGAAGCTCAATACCAAAACCTTAACATACCATTATAGACCATACTAGTTACCAATATCTCATGGTCTACAACAAGAGGCGCCATCCTAGCTCAAATGGAGATTTCAAACCTTTATTGCAGATCTGGCCAATGTATTAACTTCATCTAAAAGCAAACTGGCATGTCATAAACAAGGTATTACAGATCAACCAGGCCAAACTCTCATATTGGTACATCAAAAAAGGTGGCATTCATTAGGCCAAAGCATGGTGATCATTATATAGTTTTCTTGTGGAATATCTTATCATAAAGACCCCCCCCATAATTCAATTGTTGCAAACATCTCAAAAATTGAACTTTTTGATTTTGAGCTGAAAAAGCTCAGGGCTCAAGCCTCAAACATAAGTCCATAATTATTATCAAGCAACCACGTTCAACCTTCACCACAATAATGGTAAATGTATTACCTTTGACTAAGAACAAATTGGCCTATGTCATTAGGAAAGGTATTACAGATCAATAAGCCAAACTCTCAAATCTCACTTAATTGTTGTAATATAAAGGTATTGTTACAGCCATAATTTTTGGCAGAAATGCAGAGAGGGGAGGTGCCCTTCTCCGTAGCTAGGATTTTCCCCTAGATTTGCCACCCCCTGGAAATTGTGGCCTTGGTTCCCTGCACCACCCCTTGGATTCTTTGGTCCCTCTTTCCTCTATGCTTCAAGACAAGCAAGAGTCCGTGGCAGTGGCAGGTCAATAGGAATGGCTTCAGAGGCCCCTCATAAATCCTTCAAAGGGGCTCTTACCTTATTAAGTTTAGTAGGTTTTCCACTGGATCCAAAGCCTACCTCTCAAAAGCTACTACAAACAGTTAAGGGTGCGGCCATTCCTACTATTCCAATGGATATTCAGGCTCTTTAGCAGACTTAGTTCCACCTTCTTCATGGGATGATCTACCATTTCAAGGAGTACTGGCCAAGGCTGACAGACCTCCAGCGGACCTCAATTACCTGGAAGCCCCTGCCCCAAGAGGAAGCATACATCTGTCCATCTGCCAAAGGCTTCTTCATCATGTAATTCACACAGCCTCAGATAGGGATCTTATCCTCAACTCATGCTCTTGGTTCTAGAGATGTACTAGCCTATGTATGAAAGCATGTTCCCCACATTTGATCCCTCTTCGGACTCTCCTTCAATGGCACCCATCTAGGTAAGGCTTCCTAACCCCCCCTTCAGTTTTGATCTTATGGATCTTTGCATGAGATAGGGAAATGCCATAGGCAAGTTCCACTTCCAAAATATAGAAACAGAGAATGGGCATATCACCATATACTCCCAGATCTGTGTGGATATGGACTTCTCCAAAGGCCTTCCATAAGCAATCAGACTAGTTGCAAAATATTGTCTAGAATCAACTCCTAGACTATGAGCAGACCACATTTTCACTGTAGAGTTTACGTTGGAATAGGGCATGTGGCAGCTGAATGCCCTAAGCTCAGCAAGGTGAAGGGCCCTTCAGCCCAAAAAAGGAAGCAAAAAAAAGTAAAAACCCACTTGGTGGAAAGGTCCAAAAGAACAACACCACCTAGTAAAGAAAGAGACACCACCAGATGAGAAAGTGATCACTCCCTCAGCAGATAAGGCAGAACAACCTTGTATGAAGAAAACCCCTTCACCATTAAAGGAGGCCCCAACCCTTGAAGATGAAAATGACTGCCTTATGCTTACCTTGGAATCTATGTAGAATCACACACCATTGTTAGGACAGGACAAGTAACGAATCAAGCGGATGCTGAAACAGCAGTAGCTCATATCCTCGCAGTAAATATATTGCATCAAACTAGCAGGCCCCAGAAATAACACTGGGGTGATGAGGAAGAGGAGATAGCAGATATCCCATCCTCCTAGTAGAACTAAGAAATCTGGGAGATGAAGAAACTCCAGAAATAGAAATAGATTCTATGGAACTTGACGGGGTATGAGGTTGCCCCCCACAGGGATTGAAGCAAACACCAGACACTCCATTCCGGGAAAATTCGGAGGAGAGGACTCAAGCAATTGCAGAAAGTCCAAAGACTTCCAAAGCTACTACTGAATACATGACCAGATCCTGGGAGGAGAAGCATTTGTTTTAAATGTACTTTTTTGTGCGTTGTTTGTGGTCAATCTATCAGGATCTAACCTTTCAATCAGTGTAAAAAGGATAATCTCTTTCAAAAAGAAGCGAACTTTGGATTATCCCCATCCCATCCAGTAATGGGAGAAGCACCAAATTCCATAACTAACCCCTTTTGTTCTATAAGGAGTATTGTCTGTGTATGGGTGCAGCAAAATTTTCTTTGGAAATTTTTGGTACCAGGATCTGTTCTATCAAATTTTTTGAATTCCAGCAGCGTGCATCTAAAAAGGGACATTGATTTTTGCTGTTGAAAAATCCAGTAGCATTTTTACCAAAGCTTTGAGTTCCTTGTGTCCATCAAGTCAGCTCATTTTCTCCATAGACCAGATTTTTACTACTGCTCTCTTGTTTTTGTTTTTGTGTGAAATTGCCAAAGTGATTCCGTGGGAGTCTTCGCTCTTTTCACCATCTCGTGTCAAATTTGCCTCATCCTCCAAAATTCAGTCAAAGTTGTCACTTTTTCTGTTACCAAATTTGATCCCATGAATTGTTGTTTGCTGACCTATTCACTCTTTTTCCTAAAATAATAGTTTTTATTTTAAAAATAAATATAATTATTAAATAATAGTTTTATTTAAAAGTGGTTTATTATTTAATGGTTTTTATTAAAAACAAGAGCCACGAGGTGGCAATGTCCCCGATATTGCCATTAGCTAGACTTGCTATAAGATGTTAGCTATGGAAAAGAAAATGTAGACAAAAAATAATGTTACTATGAACAATACAAATAGTCCAATGCCATGAATTAAATATCAAGGACAAAACCATAGTCCAATGCCATGAATTAAATATCAAGGACAAAACCATAGTCCAATGCCACGAATTAACTACAAAGGACAAAACCATATTCCAATACCACGAATTAAATATGAAAGACAAAACTAGAAATGGAGTGTGACTATCACACACTTATTTCTTCCACTTTCTGACTACTTTTCTTAACACTAAAGGGAAAAAATTCTAAAAATATTCTAACTCGGTGCAAAAATTCTAGTTTGTTGTACACTAATTTTCTTTTGTGATATCTACTCACATATCACAAGTGAGCGAGAAACACACTAGAGAATAAATTTTTAACATCTTTCCATGCCATTTTAACCACAATTACTTGAAAATTTTGAACTATATCTCAATTTGAGTTGACACATTTATCAAAAGAAATCTTAGTTTTTTAAAGAAGACAAACGACTTAAGAAATCATGCTAAGCAAACATATATGTCATCCCAAAAATAGTGATACCAAGGCCCAGAGGAAATTTTCAAAATGCATGGTAAATTTTGATAATAGTGTCCCTAACATACTGTTCTTGAAAATCACCTTGACATAGCTATTAATTCAAACTTGGTTCAAATTTAATTTTGAGAATAGTGTTCTTAACATGTTGTTATTGGAAATCACCTGACATATCTGTTAAATCAAACTTGGCTGAAATTTACAGTGATCATAGAATCTTTAAAGAATATTGTCAATTTTGTAATTGTGCGAAATTCAATGATGGCAACAAACAAGATAGGACAGTACTTACAAAACCAAAGCAAAGACTTGGCACAAAACCTTTGTTGAAGAATTCACAGGCCATCAATGCAATGGCAGGAACAACATTGATGATGGAAAACACATCATTCAACTCAAGAGGTCCTCCTAGAGGTGAAATAATTAACAGTCTATTATCATAAATGTGAAGTGTAAGTATTCAAAGTGATAGTTGTGGGCAAGGATTGGACACAAATGCCAACATAAGCTGGGACAACTCAAACCATGCCAACATAAACTGGGACTGATTATGAGAACATGGCGTTTATGTATATAGTTCAAGTTACTGATATATTTTTTGGGTCCTATGGAATGCCTTTTATGTACTTGTGATACTCGTGTGGAGTAATGTTGATGGTGTACAATGATACTTGTAAGCCAACCTTGGTCAGTCAATAGTCATGCATATTCCTTAGTTATTTTATGGTAGTTATTTTATGGTCTTATTGTATGGTTTGGACTTGAGTGACATAGACATGTGAAGTTCAAAATGACTAGTTATTTGTGACACTAGTCTTATATTCAAAACAAAAACTTTGGAGAGCATGATTGGACCAAGGTTACTATGTAACAATGCATTTATAAATATTTTTGAAGTTGTGAATGACTAGTTAATTGTATTCACTAGTTATGTGAGCTTGGTTATCAATGTTGTTCAAAAGGAAAGCTTCACCTTGTCGGAACTTTCAACTATTAGTAAGTAGACCATATAGTAGTTGATGCATTATCAATAATAATAAAATAATATTATGATGATTTAATGCTTATGGAAACAACAAGCACCGATGCAAGGAAAGACCAATTTAAACCTTTAGTTATTTGTGACACTAGTCTTATATTCAAAACAAAAGCTTTGGAGAGCATGATTGGACCAAGTTTACTATGTAACAATGCATTTATAAATATTTTTGAAGTTGTGAATGACTAGTTAATTGTATTCACTAGTTATGTGAGCTTGGTTACCAATGTTGTTCAAAAGGAAAGCTTCACCTTGTCGGAACTTTTAACTATTAGTAAGTAGACCATATAGTAGTTGATGCATTATCAATAATAATAAAATAATATTATGATGATTTAATGCTTATGGAAACAACAAGCACCGGTGCAAGGAAAGACCAACTTAAACCTTTAGAAGCTTATGCTATCAAAAGGTGAATAGATTCATAAAGAGTTCTCAAAAGAATTGAAAATATGGTTTTCATGTATGTGATAAAGTTTAATATCACTCAAATGCATATATGATGTTTTCGTGAATAAATTATGGTGTGTGTCTTTGACTTAATACAAGAACTCAAGAAGCTGTGTGTTTTTTACTTAATACAAGAAGCTCTATGTAACAATATTAGTACTTTCCATCATTTTTTATCATTTCCCTTCCAAAATAATAATTTCCATGAGCCAGAAAAATAGTTTAAACTTTAAATAAGGACAGCCTCGAACTAGTGATCCAATTGTCGTATAATTGGACAGCTGCTGGTAAATACAACGTAACCTGTGCAGGGAAGTTGTCCATATAACATAGTCGGCAACAACAGTACATTACCTCATACCTCCTCAATTTATCCATTTAAGAAACTCTAATCAACAACCAAATTATGTTTTCATGTTTTTCATATGAATTGTTTGGAGAAGTAGATCGATTATCAGAGGTACAGTTGCACTCTAGGCATATCTCCCATATATTTCCCACCTTCTAAACACAGTACCAACAGAGATCATGATCAAGGATTATTATAAGTTTGATGGATTGCTATTAATTGTTAATGGTATTCTATCAAGTAGTTAGATTAGCTTCAATTGAGGAATACGCACAGATTGTGAATTAAATATGTATGAAATTCTTTCTCAGTTTTCGTGGAGATCTTGCTCTGTAATGAAACAAAGCGAATTATACCCCTGATTGATTGCTCATAATTACAATGTTCTTCAATCAACTAGATACATTCAATGCGAGAAATCCCTCCGTATGGTAAATTAAGAATATATGAACTTTTTTCCATTGGTTTGTATCAACGTCTCTTCCACGCAGAATGAAATGAAAAGAGGGGAAAATGCAAATAAAAGACTTATTATGCAATCACAAACATTTTATCTTTTCTAAGCTTTCTTATTAATCTCTTCTTCATTAACATTATCATTGTTATGATATCAATCTCTTCTTCATTAACATTATCATTGTTATGAAAGGCATGGAAAGTCATTTACCAGTAATGTTTCTATAGAAATAGATAAAAATACATTAACAAAACAAGGTTCCCTGAGTTCTTTAAAGTGCAGAAGAACTCGAAGGAGCGTAGGGTTCTTTGAGTTCTTTCCAGTGCCAAAGAAATCAAAGTAACCTAGGGTTCCTTGGGAACAGTTTCTAGGGAAGACAAGATTCCTTGAGTTCTTTAAAATGTAAAGAACAATCATATAGATGATGCCGTAGACAATAGGTCGCGCCGCGGTCTACAGGAGGCCAATCAGCGAAGGAAGACGTTGCAGTCAAGAGAACTCAGCACATAACAACTTTGTAAACCTTGCTGCCATAGGAAGCGAGACGAGTTCTAATCTCTGTAACTACATATGAGTAAATAAATTCTTAACAAAATCTCTGCTGTGTAATTTTTATCTTGCTATTTTCCCATGATTTTTCCCTCTTATGATCGTCGAGCAATTACAGATTTATCTGACATCTTCTTTATCACATTTGCTAGCTCAGTTTCTGCTATTACACGCATTGTATTCGCGACAGGATTTGATTTTCTTGTAAAGCCTATTTGACAGAAGTGCCCAGACTAAACATAGACAGTCTGAAGATCAAATTGTAGGCGAAACAGAGTAATGGTATTTAACTTCAAACGCACTAAAATGACCAATCCAGAGCTCAAAGGAAAAGCTAAAAACAATAAATAATGTATTTAACCCCTAAATGCACTAAAATAGATCATCCGAAGCTCAAATTAACGACCAAAATATGGAGAAATAAGACAATTGAAAGCTTGGAAATTCCTGGATCTTGATCGAGATGTATATTTACAGTGAAAAAATATCATACCTTTTCCTGCAAATGTCGCTGACCACCGCCGGCTCGCAAATAACACTATTTAGAGTTAAGGGTTAGTATTTAGCTCACAATGTCTTACTGACACGGTTGCTCAGCACACAGCTGGCCACGCTCTGCATGCAGTGAATTACAATAAATTTTGATAATACCCTTATCTTATCTTAGAAAGCAAACCTCACCATAAAAATGCTCACCCACATTAAATTTCTGCGGAGATGTGAAAAAGCTGCTCTGGGACGTTAACTCGCTATCCCCTCTTAGAAAGGGAAAATCGATGATGGCTTCACTGTTTTCCAACCAATAAGACTTTCAAAAAATATTAAATATAAAATTTTGATTTAATATAATATAGTTTAAACTATAGATTTTTTGGAAAATTTATAGGTTCGAAGGGTACACTAACCCCAAAATAATAGGAGCTCCACGAAACATATATAATCTCCTTCCAAAACATAATAAAAAAAATATTATTTTATATATATACCTTTTACCCATTAAGCTTTTTAATGAGCTTTCACGTGATTTCTTTTAAACCAGCATAGATCCATCTTAAACCTGTATTTATCAAGCACCGAGAGGGATCTCCCCCATATCGAACTGTAGAACGTAAAGCACCTCGTTTGACTTGGTGCAAAAAAAAATGTCTTATATCTTTCAAAAAATTCTTTTGTATTGTTTTAAATCAAGGCCAAAGCTCATTCGTCACAAGCCAAGCTCATCACTTATGTCTTTCAAAAAGGTCTTTTGTATTGTTTTAAATCAAGGCCAAAGCTCATTCGTCACAAGCCAAGCTCATCCACCAAAAAGGCCTTTTGTATTTTGTTTTAAATCAAGGCCAAAGCTCATTCGTTACAAGCCAAGCTCATCCACCTTAAAGCCTAGCCGCCATTCCTTTCAAGTCCTACCACACAACCAGCAAGAAAAGTCCACGGCTCAAGACATTAGGAACTACGCGACAAAATACATGGACACCCGATCATATAAGGGCATCTAAATACTTTAACCTGCTGCATATGGGATATACCACCTTTCTATACAAAATATATACAAAATGAATGCTGTCATTTAAACATTCAGAAAGCTCTTCACGATTGTGCACAACACGTTTTATGGTTGTAGAGTGGTTTTATGGTTGTAGGGTGGATATCTGTCTTGGACATATTCGGCATCGAAAATGCCAAGTGCCATGCATGAAGAGCACACACATGGATTGCTAACAGAGGTATTAAAAATTATGTTTGCAAATGCAGTTAAACTGTGAAAAAGTCCCATCTTTGACAGATTTGAGGAAACTTCATAGTTCATAGCACATTCTTAAGCCTTCAGAAATTATGAATAATAGTTTTTCACAGCATACACTTAAGTAAGTTGAGCATTTATTTACAGCCATTTGAGCCACTTATTCATGTTCAGACTCTTGGGAACCATATGATATTTTGCTAACATTTGTGTTAAAATATCCCAAGCATGTGCAAAAAATGAATGTGGATAGAATGAGGAGCGACAATGTCATACAGGTTTATCAAAGGTTTAGCAGTTTTGAAAAGCTATGTTTGGGCGATAGTGAGATGGATTTAGATCTCAATGAGCTTGGATGCCTTTCTATGCTTGTGGATAAAGAGAAGGCACATCTTCGCTTGTTGAAATGGGCAATGCTTGTACACAATCTCAGAGAGTTGATGTTCCAACAGAAGTGCAAGAAACTAGCAGCTTTAGGAGCTGGATATTCACCATTCGATGGTATTAAGGATAGCCCAAAACTGTCAGGAGGCAGAGGATAGGGAGTTCTTTCTTCATCTTTTATCTTTTTTACAGGAAAACTTACAATTAAGAGATCAATGCTTTATTGTTCCTCAAAATCAAAAGTTGCAAGTGCATGAAAGTGTGGAATATGTTCTTTGTAGCTGGCTTGAATAAAGAAATTGTTACATAAAGAGGATTGGAGAATGGCACTGTTACATAAAGAGACAAACATTTTTCAAGCAAATTAAGGAAGACGGACATAGATTCAATATCAAGCAAGGTGGAAGTAGGAACTTTTGGAATGTTGAAAATAATCAAGTAAACTGTGAGAGCGCAATACTTATAGACATTATCCTGGAATTCGAAAAAAAAAGGGAATAGCATAAAATCAAAGTCAGCATATTATAGCCAGAAATTAAATTTGACAAGTGGCAGAGTAACAGAATTCAAATCCTATGTATTACTAAACAAAATCATTCAACATTCTCGATACTCTATCCAACAACCTAATTTAGATATTGTTCCATATTTAAAGGCATGACAAGTATCCAATCGACAGCCGGAGGATAGAAGAAAAGAAATAGGTCACATAGAAATTGCCAAAGATTTGCATCTATCCCAAACGTCCAGGACAACTTATCAAGCTGAGGATGGCAGTCAAAGATCAGTGACAGATTTCAAGGAAAGCTGACCCAGATTTCTTGCAATGATTCCAGACTTTGTTTATTATTAGATGTTCCTTCCACAAAATTTGTAAGGGTTGGGTAAGGGGATTTTCTATTTAGTTTGTCATTTTGGAATGTAATGGGGGAGCTCTTAGGCCCGAGAGAAAGTCTTTGGGGCAGAGCCTGTATATTTTATTTGTAAACCTTTGGGAATTTTAGCTGTTGTATTCGATCATCAGAGATTCAGATAAGCTGTATTGCTAGTTTGTAATCTTTTAAGTTTTCCATGTTTCTTTGTTTTTCTCATTTGAATTAAAAGCTAGTTTTGACTATCAAAACTTCTCATACCTTATGGATTCTTGAGCAGTGAAGTGTTCAATGCGATTGCCCATAAATTATGATTTGTTCAAATGTCTTTTATTTGGTTTCCAGAGAGTATTTCTGTTCTTTAAATATTCATTTTTATAAACTGCATAACTGATCTAGTATAGTTCATTCTCTGCACTTCATGTTTGGCTTCCCGTATTCTGTTGTCTTTTACCATACAAATTCATTTCACTGGCAACTAGCTTAAATGCCTCTAATTTATGAGATGTAGCAAATGACTCCATGCCCAATGGTTGCAACTAAGTTACCGGAAACGCCCAAGCAGCCTTGGTGAAACACCATTCCCCGTTTCGGATCCCGAAACGGAGGGGATACGGCCTTGAAAACGTATCAGATAGGTATAGATACTTTTGCAGGGTTTTGGATACATTTCAGCCTAGAGGTGATACGTTTCAGGGAAATGGTAATATTAAATTCTTAATGTAAAAGGATAGAAAATGAAATATAAGGAGAATGCCACTTTACTTTAATATAAAATAGGAGGATAGAAAATAGAAAGTGGCATTCTCCTTATATTTCATTTTCTATCCTTTTACTTAAATTTTTAACATTACCAATAATTGTTTCAGGATGTTTGAGAGTGGTTCCAACCTCATCAGACTTCATATGCAAAAAGTAGAAATTTTAATCCCATTCAAATTCAACAGACTTAATAGTTTTCAGGGTTTCAGGATTGCAACGTTGCCACTGGATTCTATCATATATGAGGGTATGGGATTGGCATTCAATCAAGCACATCAACCCCTCTATGTACCTTGATGTTGGTGGTGCTGATTGTTGAACTCCTCTGTCTTGGATGGACTTGGACCCACTTCCATATCTAGAGGATGTGAACAGTAGTGTTGGATAGGTGCCTTTAAGCCCAAGGGAATCAAGCCAGGCTCGGGATCCCTATTTTCGATCTACTTTTGTTGAGGACATAGATGATGATTCTAACTCTGAGCATGAGGATCCAGATGATATTAGTTAAAAGTTTTCATAGTATCATGTGACATGTATGATTATTGATATTCGATAGTAGTCAGATGATGATGATGAGTACAATGATAATATTATGATGATTATGATGACAATGATAATATTTATGATGGTGACGATATATATATATATATATATATATAGATAGATAGATATGTTGTTTCCCTGCCGTATCATATTTGGTTTTTTTGAAAATTTGCCATATCCATATCCCCCCGTATCCGTATCTGCTTCAGTGAAACTTAGGGTTGCAAACACTGTCTGTCTTTCTTCTCTCATTCAGTCTGTCTAATCCATCAAGCCGTCTTAAGATCTAGATCCCAAACTCTAAGATGCCTAAGCTCTGTACTCTGGCAGTCAAATACAGATTTTAGGACAAACATCTTCCGGCGCCATTGCCGGGGAACGGAGGAACGAAATCATCTTCCCCGGGGTTTTGATATTGAGTAGATCCTCTTCTTGATGGTGAACAAGAAGTGAACACTTGTTTGACTGCAGATTTGTTCACCGGGTGACTCCAAATAATCCAGAGGCGACTTCACATTTCCAGAATGTCAAAGGATTTTGCTACTATCTTGGCACGGAGGTTTGCTCCACTCAATTTCTCAGTTGTTCCTGGTTATCCGAATCCAGTTCCTCTCGTAGATGAATGGCAAGATCAACTTCCTAAAGAGCACAAGGATGACAATCATGCAGAGCATTTATCAAAATTTCATGAGCTCATGCAGCAAATGGATATATATCATGAAGATGTACTAATGAAAATGTTCATGTATTCACTCGAAGGAGATGTGCGAGAATGGTATTTTTCTCTTCCCGTTTCCAGCATATTTTCCTTGAGAGATTTCCATGATGTATTCAATAAACGTTGTAAAAGGTATTTTTCACATGATCTACTTCTTGAAGATTGTTGTGAACAGTTTGAGTCCTGTATTCAGCAGACAGTAGAGTGTTATTCTTGTGATGAACTCTGTGAAGATCTTGTCGAAAAAGAAATTAAAGAAGAGTTAGTTTTTGAAGAAAATATTTCAAACTTTTCTTTTCAAGAGGAACTTGGAACTGAACAAGATGAACAGAAAAAAGAAAGATGATCATGCTAACGCCATTTTAAATCAGCCTGTTTATGATATATTTGAAGTTTGAACAAATTCCATTCACTGGTTATGAGGAAGAGCAAGTGTCTTTTCAGCAGACTCTTGTTGCAGGATCATACAATGAGCCCATCATTGAAAAATATTTTGAGCAGGTCTCTCAAGTAATATCCCTTAATGGTCAGCCATTGTTGGATCACTATGGAGACAGTGATGTTGAAGACCAAGACCTTCACATTGCAGAGATAATCGAACCCCTAGTTGCCAGTCTTGAACCAGAAGTTGAAATGAGCAGCCATGGAGTAGTGGGAGATGAAAACACACAAAAGCAGCTTATTTCTTTTGAATAACAAAAAGAGATAGCTGTCCATGATTTCTATGACCCAATGACAGCTTATTTAGAGGATTTTCTAAGCTCAAAACTGATATTTACAAGCTGTAAGTGTGAGTTGTTAAATTATTGCTTTTCATACTTTTCTGTCTTGTATCTAATCAAAGATCATGGAAAACAATTTCGATTGGTTAATGAAATATTTAAATGGTTATGGTGGAAGTTTTCTTACACTTGAGGAAATCCGTCATCTGGTGGCAAGTAGGATTTGTAAATAAATAAGCTCGTTTTTTAGCATTGGATTTCAGTTTGGAGTTCATGAACTAGTTTTCAGTGTGCAGTTGTTTTCATCAAGTTCTTTTTCTCAGCTTGTTATGGTGTGAAATAGTTCAGATGGTTAATAAGATTCCAGCCCATGGAGTATGGTGCTTCTTATTCTCAGTTGCAGAGCAACCGTGGTTTGCAGTAAATAGTAAGCAGAATTTTATGACAGGTTGCAGATGTCAGAGATAGTTCATGAAGAAGGCACAGGGTCTGTAAGTTCTTGGAGCCTTGCAGGGAGGACTCCATCCCCAGCCAGAGCCAAATGTTGGTACCAGGATCTGCCCTATCAAAAATTTTGGATTCCGGCAGTGCGCATCTAAAAAGGGATGTTGATTTTCGTTGTTGGAAAATCCACTAGCATTTTTACTAAAGCCTTGAGTTCCTTGTGTCCATCAGGTCAGCTCCTTTTCTCCATAGACCAGAGTTTTTACTACTGCTCACTTGTTTTTGTGTGAAATCGCCAAAGTGATTCCGTTGGGATCTTCTCTCTTTTCACCATCTCGTGTCAAATTTGCCTCATCCTCCAAAATTCCGTCAAAATTGTCACGTTTTCTGCTACCAAATTTGATCCCATGAATTGTTGTTTGCTGACCTATTCACTCGTTTTCCTAAAATAATAGTATTTATTTTAAAAATAAATAAAATTATTAAATAATAGTTTTATTTAAAAGCGGAATTATTATTTAATTGTTTTTATTAATAATAAAAAAAATATTATTAAAGGTCTTTTGTATTGTTTTAAACTTTTAAATCAAGGCCAAAGCTCATTCGTCACAAGCCAAGCTCATCCACCTTAAAGCCTAGCCGCCATTCCTTTCAAGTCCTACCACACAACCAGCAAGAAGAGTCCACAACTCAAGACTTTATGCACAACGCGTCAAAGATTGACATGGACACCCGATCATATAAGGGCATCTAAATACTTTGACGTGCTGCATATGGGATATAGCCCCTTTCTATACAAAATAAGAGTGTTGTCATTTAAACATTAAGAAAGCTCTTCACGATTGTGCACAACACGTTTTATGGTTGTAGGGTGGATATATGTCTTGGACATTTTCAGCATCGAAAATGCCAAGTGCCATGCATTAAGAGCACACACATGGATTGCCAACAGAGGTATTAAAAATTATGTTTGCAAATGCAGTTAAACTGTGAAAAAGTCTCATCTTTGACAGATTTGAGGAAACTTCATAGCCCATTCTTAAGCCTTCGGAAATTATGAATAATAGTTTTTCACAGCATACACTTAAGTAAGTTGAGCATTTATTTACAGCCATTTGAGCATTTATTCACAGCCATTTGAGCATGAGAACACTTATTCATGTTCAGACTCTTGGGAACCATATGGATATTTTGCTAAACATTTGTGTTAAAATCTCCCAAGCATGTGCAAAAAATGAATGTGGATAGATTGAGGAGCGACAGTGTCACACAGGTTTATCAAAGATTTAGCAGTTTTGAAAAGCTATGTTTGGGTGATAGTGAGATGGATTTAGGTTTCAATGAGCTTGGATGCTTTTCTATGCTTGTGGATAAAGAGAAGGCACATCTTCGCTGGTTGAAATGAGCAATGCTTGTACACAGTATCAGAGAGTTGATGTTCCAACAGAAGTGCAAGAAACTAGCAGCTTTAGGAGCTGGATATTCACCATTCGATGGTATTTAAGATAGCCCAAAACTGTCAGGAGGCAGACGATAGGGAGTTCTTTCTTCATACAGGAAACTTACAATTAAGAGATCAATGCTTTATTTGTTCCTCAAAATCAAAAGTTGCAAGTGCATGAGAGTGTGGAACATGTTTTTTGTAGCTGTCGAGTAAAGAAATTGTTAGAATTGCTGAGCAACTTCTTCGAATTATGACGATTGGAGAATGGCACTGTTACATAAAGAGACAAACATTTTTCAAGCAAATTAAAGAAGATGGACATCGATTCAATATCAAGCAAGGTGGAAGTAGCAACTTTTGGAATGTTGAAAATAATCGAGTAAACTGTGAGAGCGCAATACTTATAGACATTATCCTGGAATTCGAAAAAAAAGGGAATAGCATAAAATCAAAGTCAGCATATTATAGCCAGAAATTAAATTTGACAAGTGGCAGAGTAACAGAATTCAAATCCTATGTATTACTAAACAAAATCATTCAACATTCTCGATACTCTATCCAACAACCTAATTTAGATATTGTTCCATATTTAAAGGCATGACAAGTATCCAATCAACAGCCGGAGGATAGAAGAAAAGAAACAGGTCACATAGAAATTGCCAAAGATTAGCATCTATCCCAAACGTCCAGGACAACGTATCAAGCTGAGGATGGCAGTCAAAGATCAGTGACAGATTTCAAGGAAAGCTGACCCAGATTTCTTGCAATGATTCCAGACTTTGTTTATTATTAGATGTTCCTTCCACAAAATTTGTAAGGGTTGGTTAAGGGGATTTTCTATTTAGTTTGGCATTTGGAAAGTAATGGGGGAGCTCTTAGGCCTGAGAGAAATTCTTTGGGGCAGAGTTTGTATATTTTATTTGTAAGCCTTTGGGCATTTTAGCTGTTGTATTCGATTATCAGAGATTCAGATAAGCTGTATTGCCAGTTTGTAATCTTTTAAGTTTTCTATGTTTCTTTGTTTTTCTCATTTGAATAAAAAGCCAGTTTTGAGTATCAAAATTTCTCGTATCTTATGGATTCTTGAGCAGTGAAGGGTTCAGTGCGATTGTCCATAAATTATGATTTGTTCAAATGTCTTTTATTTGGTTTCCAGAGAGTATTTCTGTTCTTCAAATATTCATTCTTATGAACTGCATAACTGATCTAGTATAGTTCATTCTCTGCACTTCATGTTTGTCTTCCCGTATTCTGTTGTCTTTTACCATACGAATTCATTTCACTGGCAACTAGCTTAAATGCCTCTGATTTATGAGATGTAGCAAATGACTCCATGCCCAATGGTTGCAAACACTGCCTGTCTTTCTTCTCTCATTCAGTTTGTCTAATCCATCAACCCGTCTTAAGATCTAGATCCCAAACTCTGAGATACCTAAGCTCTGTACTCTAGCAGTCAAATACAGATTTTAGGACAAACAGAAATATAAAACAACCATCATTTTTTTTTCAAAACAAGCTATAAAACTCTCAAATTGGTACATCCAAAAAGGCACAATTCATATGGTAAGAACATGGAGTTGATTGTATAGTTGATTGCATGAGGATAATGTCTGATCACATTGCACCAGCAACCCAACAATTCATTTATCGCACAAACATCAAAAATGGATTTCTTTGATTTTAAGCTGGCAAAGTTCAGGGATTGAACATAAAAAAAAAAAATCCCAAGTTGTATCAGAGCTAAAGACTGAAACCTTTACAGGTGGTTTGAAGATAATTAGAAGGAAATCAAAGCAATGCCAATAGTTTGGAACATGTAAAGCATTCTGGTACACAATCTGTATATCCAAAACCTGATCTCAATCATGGTGTGATTCGAAAGAGCTGAAAATAGCCCAAATGAAAATGACATCCAAAAACTGAACTGCACAGGATCACGCAAACTCAAAATAACCCTACAAAATGGACTGCTCCCGTGTGAAGGCTGACGGACTCCAGATCCCTCTCGTGTGAAGGCTTTGGCACAGTGGCTTTGGACCATTGTCGGATGAGGATACCAAACCCAAGGGTCAATAGTTCAAAAGCCTACAAAATCTTGCAGGACCAACAACAACACCTGACACTCTGAAACCTGTGAAGTTGTAGAAGATCCGGCGTTGAAATCAAACAAAAAACACACAATTTTAGAAAATTTCAAAATTTGCCCTGCAAACTGAGCCAATTGCCCTACAATGATAGATAGGGATACAGAAGCCATTACTCACTTGATTTGCACCAAAAACCTGTCGCCCCCTCCTCCTCCTCCGGCACCCCCTCCCTCCACCAAACAAAAATTCTCACCCTAATTTAGTTAATATTATTATCTAGTAGTTTTATTATTTAAGTTTTCAAAAATGGTCACTTATTTTCTAGTGGTATTTTTTATCTCATGACTGATAAGTCATTTAATTTGGTTATTTTTAATTGTGTTGCTCAAATTTAGTAGTATTTAGCTTAAAAACACTCTCGTGACTAACCTTTTTAGTCACCTAGTCATTTATTTGTCAAATTCTACTAGTGGTAACATTGTTGGGAATCACACCATGCCCAAAGTGTTGTTCTATATTGTAAAGAATTTGGGGCATAAATGGATCAAAAGCTACCATTTTGTCCTTAAGGATAGTAGCCCAATGCAATTTTTGGTTAGTGAGGCCCAATGCAATTTTTGCATTGGGGGATCAAATTCACAAAACCCCTCCCTAAGAACTTGTGGATAGCTTCATCACATCTGCTACCACAAGACACACATGTTGGAGCAATCTAGGCTCTTGGACCAATTGTACATGTGTCCTTGAATGACACTTTGATGCGAGCATCAACTAGCCATAACTTGCAATCTAGGGCTCGGATTGAAAAATCATCGGCTTCATTGGGTCTGAGACATGGGAATTCAGCTAAGATACCCCTTTCCCTCCAACGTAATGGCCCTAAGACTGACTTACTTGGCGATCTCAGAAACTAAGGTTTTGGTTAGTGATGCCCAAGGCAATTTTAGCACTAGGGGGTAAAATTCATGAAACCCCTACCCAAGAACTTGTGGATATCTCCATCACATCTGCTACCCCTAGACACATGTGTTGGAGCTCGCAAAACTTGATTATGCAGATCAATTTCCAATCTAGGCCCCTAGACCAATTGTCCATGTGTCCATGCCGATGGCACTTTGATGTGAGCTTCAACATGCCATTACTTGTAATCTAGGGCTCAAATCAACAAACTATAAACTTTGTTGGGTCCAAGACCTGGGGATTTAGCAAGGATACCCCTCGCCCTCCGCAATGGCCCCAAAACTGCGTTACCTTGCGATCTCATAAACTAGGGTTTGGGTCAGTGAGGCCCAATGCAATTTTTGCACTAAGGGGTCAAATTCATGAATCCCCTCCCCCAGAACTTGTGGATAACTCTATCACATTTGCTACCCCTAGACACACGTGTTCAAGCTTGCAAAACTTGATTATGTGGCTCAGATTGCAATCTAGGCCCCTGGACCAATTGTCCATGTGTCCCTAAATAACACTTTGGTGCGAACTTCAACTCACCATAACTTTCAATTTGAGGCTCGTATCAACGAACCATCGGCTCTGTTGGTTCCAAGACATGGGGATTCAATTAGGATAACCTCTCCCTCCAACACAATGGCCTTAAGGCTACCTTACCTTGCGATCTCAAAAACTAGGGTTTTGGTCAAATTCACGAAACCCCTCCCTGAGAACTTGTGGATAAATCCAATGCATTCGCTACCCCTAGACACACATGTTGGAGCTCGCAAAACTTGAGTATGCAGCTGAGTTTGCAATCTAGGTCCCTAGACGATTTGTCCATGTATCCCTAAATGACACTTTGATACGAGCTTCAACTCGCTATAACTTGAAATCCGGGGCTCCAATCGATGAATCATCAGTTCCGTTGGGTATGGGACACGAGGATTCAGCTCAGATAACCCTTTCCCTCCAACGCAATGGTGCCAAGGCTGCCTTACCTTGTGATCTCTAAGACTAGGGTTTTGGTCAGTGAGGCCCAATGAGATTTTTGCATTGGGGGGTCAAATTCACAAAACCCCTCCCCAAGAACTTATGGATAGCTCCATCGCATCCACTACCCCGAGACACACCTGTTGGAGCTCGCAAAACTCGATTATGCAGCTTAGTTTGCAATCTAGGCCCTTGGACCAATTGTCCATGTGTCCCTGAATGACACTTTGATGCAAGCATCAACTCGCCATAACTTGTCGACAGGGGATCGGATTGACAAATCGTCGGCTCCATTGGGTCTAGGACAGGGGGATTCAGCTAGGACACCCCTCGTCCTCCAACATAATGGCCCCAAGACTGCTTTACCTTGCGATCTCGGAAACTAGGGTTTTGGTCAGTGAGGCCCAATGCAATTTCAACACTTGGGGGTAATATTCAAGAAACCCCTCCCCAAGAACTTGTGGATAGATCCATCGCATCCGCTACCCCTAGACATGTGTTGGAGCTCGCAAAACGTGATTATGTAGCTCAGTTTGCAATGTAGGCCCCTAAACCAATTGTCCATGTGTCCCTGAATGACACTTTGAAGCAAGCTTCAACTCGCCATAACTTGCAATCGAAGGCTCAAATCAACAAATTGTTGGCTCTGTTGGGTATGAGACACGGGGATTTAAAAAGAATACCCCTTTCCCTCCAACGCAATAGCCCCAAAACTGCCTTCCCTTGCGATATCATAAACTAGGGTTTTGGTCAGTGAGGTCCAATGTAATTTTTGCACTAGGGGGTCAAATTCATGAATCCCATCCCCCCAAAACCTGTGGATAGCTCCATCACATCTACTACCACTGTACACACATGTTCAAGCTCGTGGAACTTGATTATGCAGCTCATATTGCAATCTAGGCCCATGGACAAATTGTTTTTGTCCCTGAATGACACTTTGGTGAGAGCTTCAACTAGCCATAACTTGCAATCCGGGGCTCGGATCAATGAAACTTTAGCTTCGTTTAGTTTGGGACATGGGGTTTCAGTTAGGATACCCCTTGTAAATTTCCTTAAAATCCACTATAGGGCTAGAGTATGCTGGATTAATTAATTAAACCCAAATTATTACTATTAACCACACATGGATTTCTTCACCAAAACAAAATGCAACGGAAATAAAACACTAAGAGAAATGCCAATCACACAATAGACACAAATCTTTTTGGGTATAAACCCCCAAAAAAAACCCAAGATGGGAAAACCAGTGCAGCAGTCTGAGAAGATATTTTATTAAGAAAATATGGAACAATACAATCTAGAAAATTGATTTGCCCAACCTGGAAAAATCGACCTCTGCGAATCATTGAGAAAACAGGAACCAACCTGTATGGCCCCTCTGCGTAGGTGTACGACCCAATGCATAAGTTGTACGGAATCCATACAGTTCTCACACGTGCAGACTGTTGTACGGCCTTTGTTGTACGGTTCGGCTTCCTCTCCTACTGATCCATACGAACTCTCTCTACCTGATCTCCCTGTCGATCAATGGATCTCTGCTCCTTCGTCTTCTCTGCAAAACTCTCTCTCTCAAACTTTTCTTCTCACTCTCCAGCTGACAGCTATGAGCAAGAATAACTCTGTCGGAATATGTGTGTGTCCTCTCCACCAATTGATCCTCATTTTAACTCATTGGCTAAGCGAAAAACCTAATCTCACTATGGATCAATGGATGAGATCCTCCGGTGAGATTAATGGCCAAGATTAGATTAGCCATCACTTAAATATTTCTCACTTTCACTTTATAAAAAAGTGTTCCATTAAGTCAATTAATAATTAGATCACTTTAATATATTTTCCAAAGTAAAACTTAGGAAAAATACATTAAGTACAATTGGCTTCTTTATTTAAGTCTTCTGCATGGAAGGACACATGCAATGTAGTAAGACCTTCCTTGTTGTCACTTTCTAACACCCCTTTCCCTCCAACGTAATGGCCTCAAGACTGCCTTACCTTGTGATCTCAGAAACTAGGGTTTTGGTCAGTGAGGCCCAGTGCAATTTTTACATTGGAGGGTCAAATTCACGAAACCCCTCCCCAAGAACTTGTGGATAACTCCAACGCATACACAACCCCTAGACACACATGTTGGAGCTCGGCAAACTTGATTATGCAGCTAAGTTTGTAATCTAGGCCCCTAGACCAATTGTCCATGTGTCCCTGAATGGCACTTTGATGCAAGATTCAACTCACCATAACTTGCAATATGAGGCTCGAATCGATGAACCATCAGCTCCTTTGAGGCCGAGACATGGGGAGTCAACTAATATACCCCTTTCCCTCCAACACAATGGCCCCAAGACTGCCTTACCTTGCGATCTCGAAAACTACGGTTTTGGTCAGTGATGCCCAATGCAATTTTTGCATTGGGGGTTCAAATTCACAAAACCCCTCCTCGAGAACTCATGGATAGCTCCAACGCATCCACTACCTTGAGACATAAGTGTTAGAGCTCGTAGAACTCAATTGTGCAGCTCAGTTTGCAATCTAGGCCCTTGGACCAATTGTCCATGTGTCCTTGAATTACACTTTGATGTGAGCATCAACTCGCCATAGCTTTCAATCTGGGGCTCAGATTGACAAATCGTTGGCTCTGTTATATTTGGGACATGGGGATTTGGCAAGGATACCCCTCACCATCCAACGTAACCACCCCAAGACTGCCTTACCTTGAGATCTTGGAAACTAGGGTTTTTGTGGATGAGGCCCAATGCAATTTAAGCACTGGGGGATGAAATTCACGAAACCCCTCCCCAAGAACTTGTGGATATCTCCATCGCATTTTCTAGCCCTAGACACATGTGTTGGAGCTCGCAGAACTTGATTATGCAGCTCGGTTTTCAATCTAGGCCCATAGACCAATTGTCCATGTGTCCCTAAATGACACTTTGATGCAAGCTTCAACTCGCCATAACTTGCAATCTAGGGCTCAAATCAATAAACTGGCAGCTCCGTTGGGTCCAAGACACGAGGATTTAGCAAAAATACTCCTCGCCCTCCAATGCAAATTGCCCCAAAACTGCCTTACCTTGCAATCTCAGGAACTATTGTTTTAGTCACTGAGGCCCAATGCAATTTTTGCACTAGGGATTCAAATCCACGAATCCCCTCTCCCAAAACTTGTGGATAGCTCCATCACATCCGCTACCCCTAGACACACATTTTCAAGCTCACGGAACTTGATTATGTAGCTCAGATTGCAATCTAGGACGCTGGACCAATTGTCCATGTGTCTGTGAATGGCACTTTGGTGCGAGCTTCAACTTGCCATAACTTGCAATCTGAGGCTCGGATCAACAATTCGTCAGTTCTGTTGGGTCCAGGACACGAGGATTCAATTAGGATAACACTCACCCTCCAACGCAATGGTCTCAAGATTTCCTTACCTTGCGATATTAGAAACTAGGGTTTTGGTCAGTGAGGCCCAATGCAATTTTTGCATTGGGGGGTCAAATTCACGAAACCCCTCCCCAAGAACTTATGGATAACTTGAATGCATCCGCTACCCCTAGACACACATGTTGGATCTCGCAAAACTCGATTATGCAGCTGAGTTTGCAATCTGGGCCCCTAGACCAATTTTCCATGTGTCCCTGAATAACACTTTGATGCAAGCTTCAACTCGCCATAAATTGCAATCCGAAGCTCAGATCGATGAACCATTAGCTTCGTTGAGTTCGGGACATGGGGATTCATCCAAGATACCCCTTTCCTTCCAATGCAATGGTCCCAAGACTGCCTTACCTTGTGATCTCATAAACTAGGGTTTTTGTCAGTGAGGCTCAATGCAATTTTTGCATTGCGGGATCAAATTCACGAAACCCCTCCCTGAGAACTTGTGGATGGCTCCATCACATCCACTACCCCGACATACACGTGTTGGAGCTCGCAGAAATCGATTGTGCAACTCAATTTACAATCTAGGCCCCTTGGACCAATTGTCCATGTGTCCCTCAATGACACTTTGATGTGAGCATCAAGTCACCATAACTTGCAATCCAAGGCTAGGATTGACAAATAATCGCCTCTGTTGGGTCCAGGACATGGGGATTTAGCTTGATACCCCTCGCCCTTTAACGTAATGGCCCCAAGCAGGGTTGAAATTTGACGTCCTACCTTGTACGTCAAGAAATTTTTATATGACGTTTTAATTTTAACATTCCCTTTCAATTGACATTTAAATCTTAATTTTACCCATCATAATAATAGTTGATTTTTTTTAAATAACATTTATAATAACTATATGAAATATTGAATTCTCATATCTTGCCTCGTATAATACAAAAATAAAAAGTTTTACAAAAATATAATAAACAAAAAAAAACATAATGATTAAACCAAGCACACACATAATGACAAAGAAGGTTTATCTTCGAAACCTTTAAATATGCTTCTTCACGAGTAATACAATGGGCCATTACCATGGGTCACCAAATACCATGGGCCAAAAACACATGACCGAGTAAAGTTTACCTAACAAGGGGGAGAAAACCAACCACAGCATGACAAAATCAAAATTTCCATATTAGAAAAAAAAAAAATATATATATATATATATATATATATGTGTGTGTGTGTGTGTGTGTGTGTGTGGGCTTGGGATACACATATTAATGACATGTAAAAATAAAAATGCACTTCAAAATGACGGCTGAAATTAAAATTCACACTTCATTAATGACATTTAATTTTATGAAGTGGTCGTATTTTGACGTGTAAAATGGAAAATGACAGCTATTTACCCATCAAATTTCAACACTGACCCCAAGGTTGCTTTACCTTATGATCTCAGAAACTAGGATTTTGGTTAGTGAGGCCCAATGCAATTTTAGCGCTGGGGGGTAAAATTCACGAAACCCCTCACCAAGAACTTGTGGATAGCTCCACCGCATTTGCTGCCCCTAGACACATGAGTTGGAGCTCACAGAACTAGATTATGCAGCTCAATTTGCAGTCTAGGCCCCTAGACCAATTGTCCATGTGTCCCTGAATGACACTTTAATGTGAGATTCAACTCGCCATGACTTGCAATCCGGAGCTCGAATCAACATACCGTTGGCTCCATTGGGTCAAAGACATGGGGATTTAGCAAGTATACCTCTCACCTTCCAACACATTGGCCCCAAAATTGCCTTACCTTGTGATCTCAGAAACTAGGGTTTTGGTCAGTGAGGCCCAATGCAATTTTTGCACTAGGGGTCAAAACCACGAATCCCCTTCCTCGAAACTTGTGGATAGCTCCATCACATCCGCTACCCCTAGACAAACGTGTTCAAGCTCTAAGAACTTGATTATGTAGCTCAGATTGCAATCTAGGCCCCTGGACCAGTTGTCCATGTATCCTTGAATGACACTTTGGTGCGAGCTTCAACTCACCATAACTTGTAATCCGAGGCTCGGAGCAATGAACCATCGGCTTTGTTGGGTATGAGACATGGGGATTCAGTTAGAATACCCCTCTCTATCCAATGTAATGGCCTCAAGGCTGCCTTAACTTGCGATCTCATAAACTAGGGTTCTGCTCAGTGAGGCCTAATGTAATTTTTGCATTGGGTGGTCGAATTCACGAAACCCCTCCCCGAGAACTTGTGGATAACTCCAACGCATCTGCTGCCCCTAGACACACATGTTGAAGCTCGCAAAACTTGATAATGAAGCTGAGTTTGCAATCTAGGCCCCTAGACCAATTGTCCATGTGTCCTTGAATGGCATTGATGTGAGCTTCAACTCACCATAACATGAAATTCGGGGTTCGAATCAATGAACCATCGGCTGTGTTGGGTCTGGGACATGGAAATTCAACTAGGATACCCCTCTCCCTCCAACATAATGGCCCCAAGGTTTCCTTACCTTGCACACTCAAAAACTAGGGTTTTGGCCAGTGAGGCCGAATGCAATTTTTGCATTCGGGGGTCAAATTCACAAAACCCCTCCCCAAGAACTTATGGATAGATCCATTGCATCCGCTACCCCAAGTCACACTTGTTGGAGCTCACAAACTTGATTGTGCAGCTCAATTTGCAATCTAGACCCTTGAACCAATTGTCCATGTGTCCTGAATGACACATTGATGCAAGCATCAACTTGCCACAAATTGCAATTTAGAGCTTGGATTGACAAATCTTCGGATCCATTGGGTCTGGGACATGGGGATTCAGCTAGCATACCCCTCTTCCTCCAATGTTATGGCCCCAAGACTTCCTTACCTTGCGATCTCAGAAACTAGGGTTTTGGTCAGTGAGGCCAAATGCAATTTTAGCACTAAGGGTAAAATTCATGAAACCCATCCCCAAGAACTTGTGGATAGATCCATCACATCTGCTACCCCTAAACACATGTCAGAGCTTGCAGAACTCGATTATGCAGCTCAATTTGCAATCTAGGCCCTTAGACCAATTCTCCATGTGTCCCTTAATGGCACGTAGATGTGAGCTTCAACTAGCCATAGCTTGAAATCCGGAGCTCGAACCAACAAACCATCGGCTCCATTGGGTTCGAGACACAAGGATTTAGCAAGGATACCCTTCGCCCTCCAACACAATGGCCCCAAAATTTCCTTACCTTGCAATCTAAAAAACTAGGGTTTTGGTTAGTGAGGCCCAATGCAATTTTTGTACTAGGGGGTCAAATTCATGAATCTCCTCTCCCAAAACTTATGGATAGCTCCATCACGTCCGCTACCTCTATACACACGAGTTCAAGCTCGTAGAACTTGATTATGCAGCTCAATTTGCAATCTAGGCCCTTGGACCAATTGTCCATGTGTCCCTGAATGACACTTTGATGCGAGCATCAACTCGCCATAACTTGCAATTCAGGGCTGGGATTGACAAATCATCGCCTCCATTGGGTCCAGGAGATGGGGATTTAACTAGGATACCCCTTTCCCACCAACGTAATGGCCCCAAGGTTGCTTTACCTTATGTTCTCAGAAACTAGGATTTTGGTTAGTGAGGACCAATGCAATTTTAGCATTGGGGGGTAAAATTCATGATACCCCTCACCAAGAACTTGTCGATATATCCACTGCATCTACTACCCCTAAACACATGCGTTGGAGCTCGCAGAACTCGATTATGCAGCTCAATTTGCAGTCTAGGCCCCTAGACCAATTGTCCATGTGTCCCTAAATGACACTTTGATGTGAGATTCAACTTGCCATAAATTGCAATCCGTAGCTCGAATCAACATACCGTTGGCTCCATTGGGTCCGAGACATGGGTATTTAGCAAGTATACCTCTCACCTTCCAACACATTGGCCCCCAAATTCCCTTACCTTGCAATCTCAGAAACTAGGGTTTTGGTCAGTGAGGCCCAATGCAACTTTTGCACTAGGGGTCAAAACCACGAATCCCCTTCCCCGGAACTTGTGGATAGCTCCATCACATCCACTACTCCTAGACAAACGTGTTCAAGCTCGCAGAACTTGATTATGTAGCTCAGATTGCAATCTAGGCCCCCGAACCAGTTGTCCATGTATCCTTGAATGGCACTTTCGTGCGAGCTTCAACTCGCCATAACTTGTAATTCGAGGCTCAGATCAATGAACCATCGGCTTCGTTGGGTCCGAGACATGGGGATTCAGTTAGAATACCCCCCTCTCTCCAATGTAATGGCATCAAGGTTTCCTTACCTTGCGATCTCAGAAACTAGGGTTTTGCTCAGTGAGGCCCAATGAAATTTTTGCATTGGAGGGTCAAATTCACGAAACCCCTCCCCGAGAAGTTGTGGATAACTCCAACGCTTCCGCTGCCCCTAGACACACATGTTCGAGCTCGCAAAACTCAATCATGCATTTGAGTTTGCAATATAGGGCCTAGGCCCCTAAACCAATTGTCCATGTGTCATTGAATGACATTGATGCGAGCTTCAACTCGCCATAACATGCAATTCGGGACTCGGATCAATGAACCATCGACTGTGTTGGGTCTGGGACATGGAAATTCAACTAGGATACCCCTCTCCCTCCAACACAATGGCCCCAAGGTTTCCTTACCTTGCAATCTCAGAAACTAGGGTTTTGGTCAGTGAGGCGCAATGCAATTTTTGCATTGGGGGGTCAAATTCACAAAACCCCTCCCCGGGAACTTGTGGACAGCTCCATTGCATCCGCTACCATAAGACACACGTGTTGGAGCTCACAAACTCGATTGTGCAGCTCAATTTGCAATCTAGGCCCTTGGACCAATTGTCCATCTGTCCTTGAATGACACTTTGATGCAAGCATCAACTCGCCATAAATTGCAATTCAGGGTTCGGATTGACAAATTGTCGACTCCATTGGGTTCGGGACATGGGGATTAAGCTAGCATATCCCTCTCCCTCCAACATAATGGCCCCAAGACTGCCTTACCTTGCGATCTCAGAAACTAGGGTTTTGGTCAATGAGGCCAAATGCAATTTTAGTAGTGGGGGTAAAATTCATGAAATCCATCCCCAAGAACTTGTGGATAGCTCCATCACATTGGCTACCCCTAGACACATGTGTCGGAGCTCATAGAACTCGATTATGTAGCTCAATTTGCAATCTAGGCCCCTAGACCAATTCTCCATGTGTCCCTTAATGGCACTTTGATGCGAGCTTCAACTCACCATAACTTGAAATCCAAAGTTCAAATCAACAAACCATCAGCTTCGTTGGGTCCGAGACACGGGGATTTGGCAAGGATACCCTTCGCCCTCCAACACAATGGCCCCAAAATTTCCTTACCTTGCAATCTCAAAAGCTAGGGTTTTGGTCAGTGAGGCCCAATGCAATTTTTGCACTATGTGGTCAAATTCACAAATCCCCTCTCCCAGAACTTGTGGATAGCTCCATCACATCCACTACCACTATACACACGAGTTCAAGCTCATATAAATTGATTATGCAGCTCATATTGCAATCTAGGCCCCTGGACCAATTGTCCATGTGTCCCTGAATGGCACTTCGGTGCAAGCTTCAACTCGCCATAACTTGCAATCCAGGTCTCAGATCAACGAACCGTCAACTTTGTTGGGTCTGGGACATGGATATTCAATTAGGATACCCGTCGCCCTCCAATGCAATGGCCTCAAGCCTACCTTACCTTGCGATCTTAGAAACTAGGGTTTTGGTCAATGAGGCCCAAGTCAATTTTTGCATTGGGGGTCAAATTCACAACACCCCTCCCCAAGAACTTGTTGATAAATCCAACGCATCCAATACCCATAAACACACATGTTGGAGCTCGCAAAACTCGATTATGCAGTTGAGTTTGCAATCTAGGCCCCTAGACCAATTATCCATGTGCCTGTGAATGGCTCTTTGATGCGGGCTTCAAATCACCATAACTTGCAATCTGCGGCTTGGATCGATGAATCGTATGCTCCATTGGGTTCGGGACACAACGATTCAACTAAGATACCCCTTTCCCTCCACTGCAATGGCCCCAAAGCTGCCTTACCTTGCGATCTTAGAAACTAGGGTTTTGGTAAGTGAGGCCCAACGCAATTTTTGCATTGGGGGGTCAAATTCACAAAACGCCTCCTCGAGAACTTGTGGATAGCTTTGTTGCATCCGCTTCATCGAGACACATGTGTTGGAGATCGTAGAACTCGATTGTGCAGCTTAATTTGCAATCTACACCCTTGGACCAATTGTCCATGTGTCCCCGAATGACACTTTCATGTGAGCATCGACTCACCATAACTTGCAATCCATGGCTCGAATTGAAAAATCGATAGCTCTATTGGGTCCAAGACATGGGGATTCAGCTAGGATACCCCTCGTCCTCAAACGTAATTGCCCCAAGACTGCCTTACCTTGCGATTTCGAAAACTGGGGTTTTGGAGAGTGAGGCCCAATGCAATTTTAGCACTTGGGGGTAAAATTCACAAAACCCCTCCCCAAGAACTTATGGATAGCTCCATCGCATCCACTACCCCTAGATACATATGTTGGAGCTCACAAAACTTGATTATCCAACTTAGTTTGCAATCTAGGCCCCTAGACCAATTGTCCATCTGTCCATAAATGACACTTCGATGCGAGTTTCAACTCGTCGTAACTTCCAATCCGAGGCACGGATTGATGAACCGTCAGCTCCGTTGAGTTCATGACACAAGGATTCAGATAAGATACCCCTTTTCCTCCAACGCAATGGCCCCAAGAATGCCTTACCTTGTGATCTCATAAACTAGGGTTTTGGTTAGTGAGGCCCAATGCAATTTTTGCATTGGGGGGTCAAATTCATAAAACCACTCCCCGAGAACTTGTGGATAGCTCCATTGCATCCAATACCTCGAGACACATGTGTTAGACCTCAAAGAAATCGATTATGCAGCTCAGTATGCAATCTAAGCCCTTGGACCAATTGTGAATGCGTCCCTGAATGACACTTTGATGATGCGAACATCAACTTGCATAACTTGTAATCTGGGGCTCTGATTGACAAATCGTTGGCTCCGTTGGGTGCAATACATTGGGATCCAGCTAGGATGCCCCTCGCCCTCCAATGTGATGGCCCCAAGACTACCTTACCTTGCGATCTCGAAAACTAGGGTTTTGGTTGGTGAGGCCCAATGCAATTTTAGCACTGGGGGGTAAAATTCACGAAACCCCTTCCCAAGAACTTGTGGATCACTCCATTGCATCTGCTACCCCTAGACACATGTGTTGGAGCTCACAAAACTTGGTTATACAGCTCAGTTTGCAATCTAGGCCCCTAGACCTATTGTCCATGTGTCCATGAATGGCACTTTCATGCGAGCTTCAACTTGCCATACCTTGCAATCTGCGGCTCGAATAAAAAAACCGTCGTCTCCGTTGGATCTAAGACATGGGAATTTAGCAAGGATACCCCTTTCCCTCCAACGCAATGGCCCCAAATATGCCTTACCTCGCGATCACAAAAACTAGGGTTTTTGTCAGTGAGTCCAACGCAATTTTTTCACTAGTGGGTCAAATTCATGAATCCCCTCCCCCAAAACTTATGGATAGCTCCCTCACATTTTCTACCCCTAGACACACGTGTTCAAGCTCGCAGAACTTGATTATGCAACTCATATTGCAATCTAGACCCCTCGACCAATTGTCCATGTGTCCCTGAAAAGCACATTGGTGCAAGCTTCAACTCGCCGTAACTTGCAATTCGGGGCTCAGATCAATGAACCGTCGGCTCCATTTGGTGTGGGACAGGGGGATTTAGTTAAAATGCCCCTCACCCCTAGATCAATTGTCCAACTGAGTTTACAATCTAGGCCCCTAGACCAGTTGTCCATGTGTCCCTGAATAGCATTGATGCGAACTTCAACTTGCCATAACATGCAATTCGAGACTCGGATCAATGAACCATCGGCTGTGTTGGGTCTGGGACATGGAAATTCAACTAGGATACCCCTCTCCCTCCAACACAATGGCCCCAAGGTTTCCTTACCTTGCAATCTCAGAAACTAGGGGTTTGGTCAGTGAGGCCCAATGCAATTTTTGCATTGGGGGTCAAATTCACAAAACCCCTCCCCAAGAAATTGTGGATAACTCCAACACATCCACTACCCCTGGACATTCATGTTGGAGCTCGTAAAACCTGATTATGCAGTTGAGTTTGGAATCTAGGCTTGTAGACCAATTGTCCATGTGTCCCTGAATGCCACTTTGATGCGATCTTCAACTCGCCATAACTTGCAATCCGAAGCTCGAATCAATGAATCGCTAGCTCCATTGGGTTCGGGACATGGGGATTCTGCTAAGACACCCCTTTTCCTCCAACACAATGGCCCCAAGACTACCTTACCTTGTGATCTCAGAAACTAGGGTTTTGGTCAGCAAGGCCCAATGCAATTTTTGCATTGGGGGTCAAATTCACAAAACCCCTCCCCGAGAACTTCTATATAGATCCATCGTATCCGCTACCTTGAGAGACACGTGTTGGAGCTCATAGAACTTGATTATGCAGCTTAGTTTGCAATCTAGGCCCTTGGACCAATTGTCCATGTGTCCCTGAATAACACTTTGATGCAAGCATCAACTCACCATAACTTGCAGTCTGGGGATCATATTGACAAATCGTTGGCTCTGTTGGGTCTGGGACATGGGGATTCATCCAGGATACCTCTCTCCTTCCAATGTAATGTCCCCAAGGCTACCTTGCCTTGCGATCTCAGAAACTAGGTTTTTGGTCAATGAGGCCTAATGCAATTTTAGCACTTGAGGGTAAAATTCATGAAACCCCTCCCCAAGAACTTGTGAATAGATCCATTGCACCCACTACCCCTAGACACATGTGTTGGAGCTCGCAAAACTTGATTGTGCAGCTTAGTTTGTAATCTAGGCCCCTAGACCAATTGTCCATGTGTCCCTGAATGGCACTTTGATGTGAGCTTCAACTTGCCATAACTTGCAATCCAGGGCTCGAATCAATAAATAGTCGGCTCCTTTGGGTCCGAGACATAGGGATTTAGCAATTATAACCCTCATCGTCCATCGCAATGGCCCCAAAACTTCCTTACCTTGCGATCTCATGTCACATCCCCTTTCATCGATCTAGTGCGATGGAGAGAACATGACGCTAAGGCTGGGCATCTAGCCTAATGGTCGTTAACAAAAATCCATTGAAAATAAAAGACATATGTAGATGTATAAATGCGAGAAACACAGCGGAAGTAAATTTCTACTACACATCTAGCATGCATTCAGCATATTCATAAGAATCGTCAAATAAATACATTTAAGAATTAACACAAGAGAGTACTTATCTTGAAACAAAGTAGTCTCGAGCATCTGGCTTCACAACTGCAACGTTCCACCCAACCATAGGCCAATTGTGCTCATAAATATTTCAACACAACTGCCACCCCCCGAGCTGGGAAAGATTTCTACAAGGAAAAGGGAATAGTAGGCTCACACATAGCCAAATACATAATTTTTGCTCTGAAACCGGTCGGCGACAAATCGCGAGTTCCGCGGAAACAGTCGGCAAAAAATTGCCATTTTTGCTCTGAAATGGGTCGGCGGAAAAAGTCGAGTTCGCCAATCAAAGAGCACCGAAGTGGTCATCGAGAAATGGCGAGTTTGCGTCGAAGTGGTTGGCGAGAAATGGCGGGTTCGTTCCAAAGTGGTCGGCAAGAAATGGCGAGTTTGCGCCGAAACAGGTCGGAGTAAAAATTGAAAAGTCCCCCGAAACAGTGAATTTCAGCAGTTTTCCGGTGAGATTTTTCAGATGCTGAAATTGAAAAATGGCAAGCCCCCTTGACCCCCCTCGTCCCCTGTAAACATACGTTGAATATATGAAATGCATTCTCTATGCTTGGAATGTGCACTATGAATTGCATAAAGGGGTTGTGGAATCCTCAGTAAGAGCAATTGGTTGTAATATGCATTATGGAAGAGCAATGAGAGCTCTTGATTATCAAAGATGGATATTGTAATCCATACGAGAACGTTGAGCAAGTAATGGGATAGGTTATCAGGAAAGGGACAAGGAATTTGTAAAGGTGATGGGTAAATCGTCCTTGTGGGAAAGTCCAATGTTGATAAAAAGGGAAATCTCTCACCTTAAACTATTTATGTTTATAACATAACAATTGTATGCTTAGAAAGTAGCAAGAATGAATGTTATACACATGTATATATATTGAATTGCTACTTGGTGAGAAGATCATAGCTAATAATTGCTTCTATGCATGGTAGAGAGACCATGAAATTGGATTAGCTATGATGTGGAAGAGGAATTCCCTGTTGTGATGAGGGATTGAAAAGGGATAATTCCTTAACTCTTCTCTTGCTTATATGATCATGTTTTCAAGTTTTATGTATAGAAAAATTTGGCATAGGAATGCCAAAAATGCAAGAGATTAGATAGATGAAGTGAATAGGCACTAGTAGGCATATTGCTAAGTATTGCATAGTGCATGTAAAGATGTTTGTGCATGTATATGTTGTTGCATGTGGGTAAAGCTAGTGAAGTTTTGCATATGCAATGAGCTACCTAGAACAATCATGGTGGTTAATAATCATTATTGGTGTTGGTATGAGTTGTCGGACCAATGACAACAGAAGCATGGCTAAAATGAACATGATGTTGTTGCATGTGACCAGCAACCTTATGAGAAACATCAGTGCAACAAATATGTGATCATGAAGAATGATGGAAGGACTGTGTAGTCCTTAGTAAGAGGCCAGATCGATGAGGTAACACCAAAGATGCTAATGGGAACCATGCAAGTACGTTTTCTTGTGAAAATGATACAAGTGATTGAAAGGGGATTGGGTGAGAATCCCTTTGGCCATATTTAATAATCATAAATTGGTACGTATGGGATGTTGAATGCATGTATGTGAACATTATTACATTAGGTATGACAAGGTATGTGGTAGTAAGGGAAATGATCCTTATACCATCTAGCTGTTCTAAATTGTAAATTCATTTGTATGAAAGTAGATCATTCCATGTGTATGGGTTGATAACCAAGCAAGCGAGGACTTATGCTCTTGTCATGGTAGTGCATGCTATGTGGGGTAGTCATGGTTAGGCCATAATATGCTTGAATGCATAGTATTCATGAATTAATGCAAGGTTGTATTGAGGGGATGTGCATTAAAATGTTTTGTACAATCTTGTGGTTATGCATTGAGTGAATGCACATTAAAAGATTATGTGAGTGATGTAAATGTGCATGCATAGGTGTAGGTGCACATGTTGAGATGCATTGTGTGAATGCATGGTTGTGGTGTATATGTTATTGTAAACTAAATAATGGATGAGATGAGGAATTGATGATAACTCTAGGATCATTTCATGAGCTGCTGTGAATACAGGAGAATAAGTGCATGAAGAAGGTAGTCATGATTGATGGGATGTCGGGATGCTCGATGGAATGGCAGAGCTGTATAAATGATATGGTTGTGAAGTAATGAGTATCTAAAGTTTCATTTAAATTGCATAAATGATGTGACTGTACCTTGCAATTCTAGTATGATAATGATTTGCATGAAGTAAATGAATCTTGGTGATGTTGAGATGTTAATAGCTGGAAGTGTTTGAATTATGGAGTGTTATAATTCTGAAAATGCTTCAATGACGGTTGCAACAATGAAATATTATATGCATAGAGACTTACAAGTGTTTGGCTAATTGAAGTTTCATATTTCAGGTAGATTGTTTTGGGCATGGCAATGTGGGTAAGTCCATGATGAAGGTTGGAATCTACCATGTGAAAGAGCCAAAACTCATGAGAAGGATCTCATGGCTGTAAAAATAGTTTATGTGCAGAACAGACTGTCAATTTTGGACTTGTAGATTTTAGATTTGAGAATTTGCTTATAATTGCTAATCATTGTTGGCTTGCATAGAACTGTGTCAAGAGAATGTGTTGTAAGTGGATATTCATGTTATGGTAGCAAGCGTAAAACTCTAATGGGAGGAGGGGTGCCACTTACAAGAGACAAACAATATGAGGATAACCTTATGACTAATTGAAATCAATTTCTGTAGTAGATAGAATTGCAAATTCATGTTGAATTTAATTATTAATGCCATTGATTAGGTATGGAACAATTAGATTTGAATTTTATTGTTAAATGTTGCAGATTGTTTGGCTATTTTATAAGTGTTCCAGGAAGACACATTGCAGGAAGACCATGTGTGATGTCCCGCAGAAGCCAAACTTCATGGGAAGGATCCCATGCTTTGGAAATGGGTTTCGGGTGAAACGCCATTGCATATTTTAAGAATGACATCTCAGTTGAAATGCATGTTGGAAAACCATGTGGGTGAGATGGTAAAATTATGCCAAAGAAGGCATATGTGGGTTATGGAACGTGAACAATATTGGGGTGGAAAATCGAAGGACTGTCGACTCAGAGAAGGGAGCCCCCATTCTTTGCAAATTAAGAGAGAATACATCTTAAAATGGATAAGTATTTTGTAACCCTAGATAGGAACATACATGTCTAACTATTAGGGTTAATATTCATAACATGTTCTATTTTATTTATATGATTTCATACTACTTGAATATGATTAGGGTCTACATGGCTCACATCGGGAAAGGGTGCACACCTTTTTGGTGTTGGGTTATGTTAGGGTTGTCAATATTGACTACACCCTAAGGGAATGGACGCATTCCCGGTGTTTCAATATTTGATAGTAAATGTTATGAAATATGTTTAAAATTTTAGAGAAGCAACACTGATGAGCTTGCTTATCCTTCTTGTGCTATTAGCTTACACAGATGCAATTTGGTGTTGCACATTAAGAGACAAAGTGAAGAAAGGGTACTCAGTAGGAATGTGCAGGCATTGGTAACCTTTCTATGCTCACACTAAAGAACACTAGATGATCCAGATCTTGGGAGCTGAGAACTGGAAGGCTTGAATGCCGAGAGAGGAGGAGATTAAGCAAAATAATCTGTTATAAAATTCACATGAAAAACACTAATTTTGCATGAGAATAAGCATGAACAAAAACATATGAAGTGAATGGGAGGTGAGGCTCAAAGAGGAGCCCCACCTCTGAAACTAATTACCAATAAGTCACTTAGATCTAATTAATCTCACAATTAACAATAGAAAATAGAAAGGAAACCAAATGAGTAACTTGTTATTATGAGAAGGCTTGTTAGGCCTTTATATAACATTATTACAATGTGTCTTGAGGCCATACCATGGGCCAAAACTATGTGCTACCAAATACCATGGATGGGAGAGGGTGGCCTCTCCATTTAATGATTTTATGATTAATTGGGAGAGGGTGGCCTCTCCATTTAATGCTTTTATGGCTTATACATCCGAATTTAGACCATATGCCCCCTAAAATTCGGATCATTCCTCCCCCTTTAGAAAATGATGGTCCCCATCATTTCATGCTAAAAAGAGACCCATGATTACAATGTGCTAGTTTCCAATGAAGATAAGGGTTTTGTGTGGTTGACCCATAACCGTGGGTTTGTGGTTGACCCATAACCGTTTACATTAATTTTTTTTTAAGAAAAGCAAATTTAAAAAAAAAAATGGAATAATCATGACTTTGTGGGTTTTGAATATCCTTCTGCAAATTTATTCATAACTTCTGCTGCAGGTAATGAAATCCAATTCCATTAAAGACCCATTTGAGTTACTGAATATATCTTTCCGTCAATATATGTACATGTTTTGAGGTGGTTCGTGGAGTGAGAAAAAGTAGGTCGAATTTGAAGGACGTGTAGCCATGCTAGTTATAGACATGTGCTGCTTCAAACAACGATATCTCATAAACCAGACAATGAAATGAGATTTCGTGAAATACACATTTTAGCTGACGGAAAGAGATTTCCAATGAACTATGGTAGACCTTCTGAAACATCCTGTAGAGTCTGTGGTACTTGTTCAAAGTTGACTGTATGTGCGGCTGCAATGTGTAAAAACATGTGCTACTTCAAACAAGCATATCTCACAAACCGAGAAACAAAATGAAAATCCGTAAAATACCCATTTGAGATGATGGAAAATTATTTGAAATGAGCTATGATAGATCCTCTGAAACATCCTGTAGAGTCCAGAAAGTATCTTTAAAGTTTGTTGAAAATGTTGCAAAACAATGCATGTAGTGAATCCATGTATGGATGTAGCATATCTAGATCCATGTATGGATGTAGTGAATCCATATCTATGTATGGATGTAGTAGATCCAAATACATGTATGGATGTAGCAGATCCAGATCCATGTATGGATGTAGTAGATCCAGATCCATGTATGGCCCAACAAATGGATTTTGATCGTACCAAAAGGAAGTCAGTGATTGCTGCAAATATTTGAAACCCATAGAATGCTTGAAACCCTTGTTCCGATGGAGAGCGTACCTGCTTTGATACCACTGATCCGGATCTTGGGAGCTGAGAACTGGAAGGCTTGAATGTCGAGAGAGGAGGAGATTAAGCATACAAATCTGTCATAAAATTCACATGAAAAATACTAATCTTGCATGACAATAAGCATGAACAAAAACATATGAAGTGAATGGGAGGTGAGGCTCAAAGAGGAGCCCCACCTCTGAAACTAATTACCAATAAGTCACTCATATGTAATTAATCTCACAATGAATAATAGAAAATAGGAGAGAAACCAAATGAGTAACTTGTTATTATGAGAAGGCTTGTTAGGCCTTTATATATCATTATTGCAATGTGTCTTGAGGCCATACCATGGGCCAAAACTATGTGCTACCAAATACCATGGATGGGAGAGGGTGGCCTCTCCATTTAATGCTTTTATGGCTTATACATATGAATTTAGACCATATGCCCCCTAAAATTCAGATCACTAGAAGGGATGGATAGGCCCGAGGAGATGTGTAGTAGAAAAGGAGTAACATCCTTGTGTAGTGTGAGTGGGTATTGTGGGGCCATGCTATCTTGCAATCAAGAAAGTCATCTATAGAGGTTCCTAGAGGGAACCAATGGTTTGCATAGGAGAAGGAGTGTCATCCTTGTGTGGATGAAGAGTTGATGTGTGTGAAGGGCTATGGTGTGTGAAGGTGTGGTGATATTGATGAATGCATAAAATCTCTATTGGGTCAGCAGTAAGGTGGGGTACTGAGACTGACTGAAAACCCTGAGATGTCTATGGCTCCGTAGTAGAGCCTTGACCTAGAAATGGTCATGGTGCAGTTTCCTTCCATTGGTTGATGACCCAGATGGATGTGCTGGCATGGAAATGGAGAGGGAAAACCAGGTATGGGACTAGTTTGGAACCACCAATGCTTGGTAAATCCAGAGAGTAAACTAGTTGGGCATTAACTACTTGATGTTGTGGAACAATATGTGTGCTGGCCAAACATCCACCCCACAGGTGATCTAAGGCTTGTAAAGCAGAGAAGGAAACTTGTGGAGTAGCGGGAACTTCCCAATACAGATAAGTATATGATTTTCATTCATTTTTGGATAATGAAAATTTTATGAACAAGTCTTATGACAACCAAGCTAATACACTGTTATTTCCTTATTGGAAGCCTTGGTCATTGCAGGAAGCAAAGAAGCCTTGAAGGAATCCTAAGGACACATTTGGACATGTGGCTGTCCTAGGAAGCTCAATATGAGTAGCAATGATAAGAGTGCTGCTAGTGGACATGTGTGGGTCCTAGCATCCAAAGGTTTGGTGGACAAACCATGGGGAGGGGATTCCCTGATGGAGAAAGTCTTGAATAGACATTAGACACTAA
The DNA here is from genome assembly GCA_027924585.1 of Larix kaempferi. NCBI lineage: Eukaryota > Viridiplantae > Streptophyta > Pinopsida > Pinales > Pinaceae > Larix > Larix kaempferi. Next base: position 23,334,032 of record BSBM01000445.1, read on the forward strand.
GTTTCATAGCCAAAACAAGAAAGGGAAAGTCAAACATTCACATCGAAGTGAAAGAGGCTAAGGAGCATAGAACCATAGTGAGGGTGTGGCTCTAAATTGGAACAAGACTAAGAGGGGGAAACTCTTACTCTTCTCTTTTATTTTGACTGATGCATCTTAGAAACGAAAAATTGTTGAATGCATGTTATGACTAGAAGTTGATTGTGTTTATTTGCTTGAAATAAATTGTGAATGCTGAAATAGTTAATTCCCCGAGAAAGGATGAACATGAATGAGTTCATGTGTATGTTGGGAAAGCATGAAAAGTGTGGAAGTCTCATGAATATAGCATGGGCTCTCCATGTCAATTGGGAAAATAATTGACTGATTTCAATGTTATTTTATGCTTGGCCTAACAAGATTTGTAATGATGAATTCCATAGGTGAAAATTGAAGCATTTGGTTGCAGCTGATACAAGCAAGTGTTGCTAGTAAGCAAAGTGTGTCCAGCTGTGCACATTGACCATGGAAGTAGACCAAAATCTATTTGATTTGGCTGAAAATATTCTCCAAACAATTTCCAAGATCCAAGAAAATCTTGGAGAAATGATCAAGCTACAAAAGCAGCAGAATGAGATGAACCACAAGGTTTTGCGGGACTCTGTTTGTCTGCAAAGATAGGTAAAAAGCATTTTGAAAATAATCAGTAGTGGAAAGGACAGTGGATCAATGAAGAGGCATTCACCCAATTAGTCCATTAAGAAATGTTCCAGGTGGGAAGACTCAAAGGAAACTGAATAGGTAAAGATGAAGTAGAAACTGAAAAGTTGGGAATGTGGAGGAAATCATTGCCTACGCAACTGGCCAACAAGGAACGACAAGAGGAATAGCAGCCATGAAGTTTCCATACTTGCAGATCAGCCGGAAGGTAAAGAAAAGGAAGGGATTGCTTTGGAGCAATTCCCACATGCAAAGATGGAAGATCAAAGCCAGTTGGGAGCAGCCTGCGAAAGCCAAAGGACTTGGTCCTGAAAGTTCAAATTAAAGGATGAAATGCAGGGCATACCTGTAACATTTTTGTAAATTTTGGACATGAGTAAATTGTATATGTATATCTAAGTAAAGAAAAAATCGAGGACGGTGTTATTCCAAGGGGGAGGGGATTGTAATACCCCCATTATGACCCTTAGGATATTTTGGGCTATAATGTAAATATTGTATGCATGTTATGTATGATTCCTAGCGTGGAGCTCAAGGCCAAGGCCCCGCCTGTGAATTCTCGACCTTGAAGAAGAAAGTATTTGGTATTATGCTACCCATGTGCTAGTGAGCCATGGAAATTGTAAATATGCATTTTAATAGAAATTCCCACAACTAGATATGCAATGCAACAAGAGATGAGAGCATGATTTTTACAAGGAATTGGGAGGGAAATATTCAAACCCTTGAGCCAATCAAGTCAAGCCAAGTGTCAATGAGAGAACCCATGAACCCTCAACTACCCATGTTGACTTTTGTGCCCAATCATTCATTTCCCCAAAGCCTTGGTTGAGGTAGTTAATGCCTTGGGGAATGGAGAGGTATGGCTGTCCAAATTCGGGTATGGGCAAGCCACCCTTCATGGAAATTTTTGTTTGACTTCTTGGGCAAGAAAAGAGCCTCAAAATTTCTCCCCAAGCCATTCTTCACCCATGTTCTTTGCTCCCTCATGTAGTCTGAGCTAGCTGGGGCATTTTCCTTCACGTTTTCCATCATTTTCCATAGCTGGGAACTCGTTTTTGGTGTTGCACAGTGGATGGGAGGAAGAAAGTCATGATTTGGGGGTTTATAAAGGTCATTTCTGCCCCTTGAATGCCGATAAACATTTTTTGAAATCGATTTTCTCTCCCACGGTTGATTCCCCATCTAACATTTCGTTTTTAGGCATGCCATGATTTGGGGAAAACCCATGGACCCTATTTTGTAAATTCCATTGTTGAATGCCGAGGTTGAGATGGGTATCCATTGTTTTGGGTTGTGCTGAGCTTGAGAGTTCCCTTTTTATTGTAGATATCATTCCCAGCTTGGGGGTGGTATCTGAGTGATGAAAGAATATAGGTTGGGCAGAGACCTATGGTTGGGTGGAACATTGCAGCGACATAGCTAGTTGCTTGGGACAACATTACATCAAGATGAGTATTTTATTTATGTGTTTTACTTTTGCAAGCTTTTAATTATTTGATGAATGTTATCAATATGCTGGAAATTGCATGATATATGTGTGTATAAGAATTTTACTTCCGCTGTGTTTGATAGATCTGCACATACATATGTTTTTATTTGTATTATTGAATGAATGGGGTTGAGTTTATGTAAAAGCCCAAGATCTACAATCATGTTCCCTTCCTTGTGTTGGATCCACAGGAGGGGACGTGACAAGTGATTCTCCATGTGGAGGATTATGGGTGAAAGGTTGTTCTCCTTGATGTTCTTTGATGATGAGTCTCCATGTCAATTGAATTGCAGGCACATTCTTTGGAGCATGTGACACTTCCTATGTTGATGTATGATGTATGAACCATGACAAAATTATGTGTGGTTCACATGGTGGTTATTTGTTTCATCACTAAGGATATAGGCATTGTATATGTTGTGGTTCTTCCTACGGTTTTATTTCGCTTGAGGACAAGCAAAATTTGGAGGGGAGGATTGTCATGTCCCCAATTTTGGCCTAAGGAAAATTGGCCATGGTCACCTTGGAAAAATTCATAAAAACTAATATGGTGGCTAAAATAATTAAATTTCCTAAGTAAAAGTATCCCAAGGTTCTCAAGAATAATTATTATGGAATAATTTGGCCACATGAGACCCCCTAATTTGAGTTTGCAAGCAAAAATAGCCAATGGGGGATTAATTGAAGATTATTTCCCACTTAATAAAGTCAACGAGGTAATTATGAAAGTAATTGGGCATTTAATGAGTAATTTGGGTCAAATGGGCACATTGGTTAGATGTGGATAAGCCTAGTTGGAAAAATTGAAGAAGTGGAAAAATATTAAATATTTCCAACTAGGAAATTGGTTGGGTTCCTTAAAATAGGGGAAGCTAGTGGAGATCAATAATGAAGGTTGGACCAAATCAAGTTTGAAGGGAGAGAAGTGGTCAAAAGTGGTTAGGAGGGAGCCTTGGGTTGTGGAAATGGTCAAATTTGGTTAGAAAATGGTCCAATAGGTTGTTGGAGGGAGAATTACACGAGGAAGTGGTCAAATGGTACATTAAATGTGGTCAATGTGGAAGAAATCAAGGGTTATGTTACTCCCCATCGTTTTTGTACATGTTTTTTTTTTGGCCCCATGGTATTTGAAAGTGGTTTTTGGGTTTTCTCTGAAGCTATATAAGCAACAACAAGCACACTTCTTCAGGTTGACCAATATTTGTATTGCTTTGTATTGAGAGTTTACTTGAGAAAATTTCGGTGCTTGGAAGATGTGCCCTTTGCAAACAGTAGGGAGATGTGCCCTTTGCGAACAGTAGGGAGATGTGCCCCTCTGTACTTTGATTGAGGAGTGGAGCACCCATATTCACTTCACAGAGCTTTGTTGCAGACATCTACAATAGTTTATTGTATATTTGTATGAAGGTGTTAAAGCATATGCCACATTTTGCTAGTATTGTGTTTCTGATCAATTTTGGGTGATATAGTGTAGTAATTGGTGTGTGTGAGAGCGATTGGGACACCTGGGATGTAACAAGATATTTCTTATGTAATGGGACTCTATGCAGTACCTATTCAATAAATCTTCAGTTCTGGTTCTACATTTTTTTTGGTTTCATGTCTTCAATCTTATTTTCCTATGCTCATTGTGTGCCAAAAATTGACTAGTTTTCATTTTTGAGTTGGTATACTAACTTATGCTCATCCAAATACAATTCTGAAGCTACTTGCATAAAGTTAAGACAAAGTTGGATCATACCCTACATTTAGCTATAAAATTAGGGATGTTTTGATAGCATTAGAGTTGGATTGGAAATTGGATTGTTGTGAAGTCCCGTTATCGTAGATTGTCTCCTAACTCAACTTTTTACAATTCCACAACTTGCTGCTATTATCTGAAGTTTCCCACTACAGTACCAACCTACCCTGTGTGTAGATACACCCATTGGATGTACCGAGATCCATTGGGTACCACATAAGTCCCATTTTGGGCGTGATGAACCTAGCGAATGTGCCCACTTCAGAGGGTATGGACTCCTAGCCAATCCTAGAATAACTTTGAGCCTTTGTTATTAATTTTGCATACTTGTAGGTGACCATTGAAGATCCATCCTTTGGTTTGGGTTGGTAAATCCATTCCAAAATTTGCTAAATTTGGGTTGAACCTGGAGGGTATTGAAGCCAATCTTGGGAGTGTGGTCGTGCATGAGCCTAATCTTTGATTTGGGTTCATCACATGGAAGATACCTCACCTTTAACAATAATCTGAAATAAGAGAAGAATCTTCTCATGGACTACATTTCACAAAACACTATTGAGTAGCAATGGAAGGAAAACTACTTTTTGACTTTCAAAAAACCCAATTGAAATCAGAAATCATTGCCACGAAAATCAGAAAGCGTTGCGCATTTGTAAAATGAGTAATATATTATAATGTTAATTTTATCTTTGCTTCTACATGGATAGGAAATAAATAAAACTCGAGTTAACAAACCTAAATAACAGGAAAAATTTTAAAATTGATATTTTTAGAAATACCCTATTCCCAAATGAGCCAAAACGTTGCTTAAGGAGGAAATAGTGAGGGGCCTTCTATTATGCGTAAAGTAGGAAAGGGGAATATTTAATGCTTTTAATATTTGTAGATAGTTGTAATGGTTGAAGAATTACCATGATTAATGGTTGAAGAGTTACCATGACAGTGATGGCTCTTTTGAAATATTGTCAAATTTTTATTAAGGACATTTTCTGAGCTATTTTCAGGTGAGTAACAATATTTGCATTTAGTGTTAACAAAAAATTAAAGAAATGAAATTAGTAAGGTTTTGAAGTTGAGTTTTTTTTAATTTAGGTTAGATTTATTGGGTGGTATTGTTATTGGATTAAATCTAATCAAGAAAAGATTTAACCAACAATTAAGTTAAATCTAATTAAGAAAAGAGTTAAGGTATTGTTATTCTCAACTTTGGTTTTCTGTTTGGAAAATATGCCCTCTGAAATAATCACTCTCTCATGCTAAAGAATTTACTATTTAACAATGCTTTGGTGTTCAATATTTTTTTTTTTAATTTTTTCTATTTATTTCTTAACTTGAAAGGAAGGGACTAAGTTGCATATAGCTTTGGTTTACCTTTATAACTTTTAAAGAAAATAGCTATACAATTGCATATTGCAAACCCAAGGTTGATATTTTTTGAAAAAGAAGGATAAGCACAAATATCTTCAAACTTGTATGGAAACGTCGGTCATAGAAGCGGAATTTGAAATGATGCATAAAAATCTATGGCCTATAAACATGGCTTGGATAGAGTTTCACCATGTAATTGTCATTGTAACATCGTCCTGCATGCTACTTACGTCAAACATGGGTTACTATTTTTTAGTTATTGAAAAATTGACCCCATTTGTGTTACTCTATACATCACCATTAAATACGCCAAATTTTTTTGCTGACATTAAAAAACTTGAAATATTAGCTATCAAAATGCAAATTTCCCACCATACATTTGTCTATCCTAGATGATTTGTTATACATTAGGATATCTCCACTAAATATGTGAAAATAGAATTGAATACTACACGTACTGGGAATTGAATCCTTGACAATTCTTCTCCTTGCAACCTTAGAACCATAGCTTCCAAGGTCCTCCATTGAGAACAAAAGTAGCAAAATACAAAAGGAGATTAGTTTGAAGCACACAAAAGTGACGAACGTGGTATCAAAGCTCTATAAGCTAGTGCTCTACGCCTAATGCATTACGTGGTCATGTGCTTAACGAGACAACATGCGTTAGTTTCATAGTGCTTTCCACTTATCCTTTTTTGCTCTGATGTCCTTTACTAGGGATATGTTGCAACGCAACTTTCTCTTGTATTCTAATACCATTTTCAGTTTAGCTTTTAAGATTATTAAAAAATAGTATGTCCCTTAGTAAATAGTATGTCTAGTGCTTTCTTAATATGACTGAAAATAATTATATATATATATATATATAGATAAATATAAATTAATGGTGGAGATGAAATTAAAATAAAGAATTTTAATTTAATAATGTTACAAAAGTAAGATATTGAAAAAATGTAGTTTATATTTAATTTTTGTGGATATTCTATCCCATATATGAAGTTAAGAGAAAGGGTGAATGGTGATTTTTTGACTGGAAAATGTAAGGCATTGTTAATGCCTTCATTAGGGTTTAAATATTTCTTATGACACACTCATTCTTGTGGTAGTGCTAATTTTGTATTATTATTTCTAATAGAAATTGTGCTAGTTGTGTATTATTAGTTACAATAGCAATTGGGGTTAGCTACAAACTATGGGTATTTTTAGTGTAATAAATATTTTTCACTCATGACATCTTAACCAAAGGATTTTAGTTGGAATGTTGTTTGTTTCATTGATACTTAGGTGGATTTAACAAGTGAGTGCCAATACAAAAAATAAAAAAGAGAGAAATATAATACACACTAATTTTGTCAAAATTTAGATAAGAAGGATAATGTTTTTTTAAATTACTCTTATCGTATACGTGGTCAAAGTTCCACAAAGTTATACATTTTCTACTATAGTCACCATATGATCAACTTTGTCGTCCACCCACAAGAAAACATGGTCAACATTTCATGACTCCACATGGTTGTCATCCATATTGATCAAATTTATACAAAAGGGAAAAGTTTCTTTGTCATACACTTATATACACTTATATGCATAAATATGTATATTGCTTCGCAATATAAAATCTATATGGATTCTCCCACTATATGGATTCTCCCTATGTTTGATAGTATTTATCATTTTCCATTTTTTTTAGCCCTTTCAAAAAAAATCATCTTAAAATCTTGTAGGGTCATATTAAAATTATAATTTTCACAAAGTTGTATTATTGACTTTACTATACATAACTTGTGAAATATGATGGGATGAATTTTAAAAAATTATAATAACAATTTATGGAAATGAGAAGGAAAATTTAAATATAATGGACTATTTAAGTTATAATATATAGAAATAAGAGAAAAAAAAATCAGTAAACTATATAAAATAAAATTAGATTTATTATATATTAATGTAAAAATGGTTTATACAAGTTTTATAATAAATAATGAGAAAATGAAAGTATGCTCTACCATGTTATTTTATGTCATACTTTTTATATAGATAAATATGTATTGAGTACAAAATTAATTTTATTTTAAAAATATTTCATTTTAGTAATTATTTATAACTATTTATATATTGGTGTAAGTTGACAATATCAGCATGTCACAATGTAATGATATCAGTAGGGGTTGGCAGTCATGACATTTGCAAGTTATTATAATAGACACGAGTGGGTTACTAATGTTTTTTGTGCATCGAGTATTGAGGTGTATGCATGTAGGACAAAACTTGGTGCACATAACAAGATTTCAATGCACCAAATATTGTAGAATTTTTATGAGTAGAGGGTGTTTCCTCTCAACCTTACCATAAATGAAAATGGGAGGTTGTTAAGGGTGCTACCCTTGGAATATGAGACAAGCCCTTCGACTCATGCTATTTTTCTAGTGTTAAAAACTGGAGTGTGTGAACATGGTCTAGATGGAGGAGGTCCATGTCGAAGATGGTTTTTTTTAGCATGCATGAGGTTGTGTGCTAATAACTCGTAGTTGCACTTGATCAAATAGTCTCATCATGAGAGAGACCTTGTCCTCACGCTCTTCAAACTTGTTAGGTGTAAGAGATGTATGCATCATGCTATTATTCTTATAGAGTTCTAGTTTTCCCTCTTCTCACTAGGGCATTATGTTACAATAGCACCTTCATAGTCTAACTTTGTTTCCTAATTCATTTTGGGTTTGGTAAGAAGGTGTTATCATTTTCTTTCACTTCGTTTTTTGATGTAATTGATTAAGCATGACTATCTACAATCTTAGAGTGTGTAGTCTCAACTCTCCTACAACATTTTGACATAGTTATTGAAAATCATCCACCATTCTTGATATATTGTTGGAGATGTGTTGTAGTGTTTACATGAGGGCTATGCTAGACACAAATAACCACTAGTTTTTTTTGTTCCATTTTTTTTGGGTCTGTTTTTTTGACCCATTGTAATCTAATTTGTGTAAATTTTAAGGTTTTGGATGTAACGAAATACCCAATTATTGTACTATGAATAGTCAACTTAATACAATGAAGAAGATAGTGGTACAACTATAAGTTAGAATGATTTTTCTTATTAAGGATTTATAAGGTAAATCTCTATATACTGTGGAAGATATTATTGTTCTTTATTTTTTTTTCTATATATATATTGATTCACTTGGATATGCATTAAAATTTTTATCTCCATTATTAATTCTAAGGTATTTAAAAGGTATATCCAAAAACAATTATGAGAAATGTTTGTAAGACATATTTAAGATATAATTAGATTTCATGATGAAAATATTTTTCTCTTAAACTTATTCATTATTATTATACTTATCTCCACACTGAGAATGTTTATATCATTTTTTAAAGTATCTTAAGGATCAACTTTCTCATAACCTTGTCTCTAACATACGTGGTAGCAAACTTATTCATTATTATTATACTTATCTCCACACTGAGAATGTTTATATCATTTTTTTAAGTATCTTAAGGATCAACTTTCTCATAACCTTGTCTCTAACATACGTGGTAGCAAAGGGTATATTCTCACCAATGATCAATGGAGATATATCATTAGATTCCTTCATGAGGGTAACATATGTACGATATGATATAAGAAGTACAAATTAGAAGAATACTTCAATTTCTCTTATTTATTTTATTATAAAATTTATATCTTATTTAAATATCCACACATTTGTTTTGTAAGCATTCATACGTAAATGTTTAAAAATAATATAATATAAATCTGTCTTAAAAAACTTTTAAAAAAGTTGTTATATATCATTAAAGCTATAATATATATAACTTTCAAAAACAATTATTATATATTAATCAAACCAGTTACCTTATATAACTTTCAAAAAAAAGTTATTATATATTAATCAAACCAGTTACAAAATAAAGACACGTGAATACTCAAGCACAACCTAAAGAAATACATTGATATAAAAAAATTATATTTCTTAGAACTAATTCCAAAACAAAGACACTTGAATATTCAAGTAAATCAAAAGAGATACATCGATGTTTAAACACATATAAGGAGACACATAAATCTACAATCAAATCATATTTACAATCCAAAACACAAACTTTATTTAAGAAATCAAATCACTTTGAAATATTAATAATTTCTTGTTGACTTCAAAGGTTGAGTCATTGTACAAAATTTCTAAGTATTTGTCACCTCAATTGTATATCTTTATTTTCCTTATCTCTTCATATTTATATCTACTTCTTAAACTAACATTTCGATTTTAAAAACATATGATTTCTTCTTCTTAAACTAACATTTTGATTTTAAGAGCATATGATTTTTTAATGCTATGCTAATATCGTGGAGACACTTAGATTTTTAAATGTTATTGATTTATGCATTGTAAAATATATAGATAAATTGTGTATTGGGAAGGTATTGTATTATGATTTTTGTTAGAAACCCATGTCTTTACTTTGTTAGTATATTGTTGTTGGACGCATATGCTTTGTAAGTCGTTCCATAGTATTTGTTGATCAATAGTTTGTGTTATTGTTGTTGGCGCATATGCTTTGTAAGTCGCCCGTAGTATTGTTGATCCATAGTTTGTAGTGGCCCATGGTTTTGACCCATAGTATTGGCGCCTAGACTTAGTATACAAGTGTGTGTTGAGACCTATGAAGGCACCGTGAAGTTATTTGTATTGAGCTTGCTCATAGGAGGTTGCCCCCTCGAAGTGGCCTGTGATCAATATAAAAGTGATTCTGAGTTCTGTCATTTCTACTATTGCGCATATTCTTATTAATTAATTGTTGCAGGTGCATCACATCTGGTATCAGAGCACTTTCTTGGGATCCCTAGGTGAAATTTCTGCCAATTTTTTTTTTTTTTTTTCGCATCTGTTGCAGGTTCGGATTTGGGAATAATCTCTATCCGCTTAACTGTGGAAAGTACTTGGGCATAAGCCCTAAAACTCATTGTGAGGAGTACCATAGGAACCTCGAAGTAGCTGGCCCATTGAGAGGACCTGCCAGCGAAAAGGGCAACGACCCCTACCTGATTGACTAGTTCCCACCCGTGAGGTAAACCAAGAGCTGTCGTTTGTGGCAAAGCGGTTATCAGTTTTACCTGAGTCATGGAGTGAGGGGTACTGCCCCAATACGCAAGCCATTAGACAACATTGGTGGCCGAGTGAAACCCCTGAACTGTTAGGAAGCCGCACATACCTGGGGTCCATATCTATTTTCAGCTGAACTATTGTCGATCATTGCTGCGCCGTTTCAGATCCATTCTGCAAGCCGTTCCAGATCCAACCGTTCAGATCCATTCTGCAAGCCGTTCCAGATCTAATTATTTTCAATCCATTTGGCGCCGTTTCAGATCCCTCTATTTCCACTCACTTCTGGGCCATTGCATTTATCTGTTCCAGATCCCTTTCGAGCTGTAGCCGCTCTAGTCTGGAAAAAAAAAAAAAAAAAAAATAATAATAATTTCAGTTTTTTCTCCATATCTCCCTTGTTTTCACTTTGTTTCCCTTGAAATTTTTCTCCATATCTCCATTGTTTTCACTCTGTTTCCCTTGAAATTTTCGGAGAACCCCTGTCATCCCATTCTGCATATTTCATTCTTGAGGACCCTATTCCCAATTCCCCTTCCCAAAGCCCGAAATCTCACATTTGTCTATTTTTAGGGTTTGCCATAACTTCCTCAGATTTCACCCAATCACCTTTAAATTTTACCACAGAGTTCCTTTCTGAATTCTGCTTCTTTGTTCCCCTCTGCCAAATTTTCCCATTCTTACACCCCGCTTCTGAAATCCTCATTTTTGCTTCCCTGTCTATTCGACAATGTCCAAAACCTAGTCAAACCCCAATTACCCTTCAGATTTTTTCCCAAGTCCAGATGTTCCTTTACTGAAGCATTTTTTGTTTTTGTTTTCCTACCCAATCAACCAAAAAAAAAAAAAACTCCTGGTTATGGTTGTCACCCGTGCAGGAGCAAAAACCATGGAAGACGCACTTGCAGCCATCTAAGCCAAACTCCAGGATCTGGATGAAAAATTTCTCGGCCTCCATCTTGAGCATTCAGCTATGAACAACAAACGACAGTCTGAGTCTTCATCAGACAATGGGTTCTCTTCTTTCAGCAATTTCCGTGGTCCGAAGCTTGATTTTCCTTGCTTCAATGGTACCGATCCAACTAGATGGATCTATCATGCAGAACAATATTTCAGTCTGCATAATACTTTTGATGTCAACAAAGTTCCGCTGGCATCCTTTCATTTGGAACAGGGAGCTCTTCAATGGTATCGTTGGTACATCAAGGCTCATGGAGAGCCCAAATGGCCAGACTTTTGCGAGCTCCTTTTGCAACAATTTGGTCCTAGTGCTTTTGATGACTTCACAGCAGCCCTCACTAAACTTCGCCAAATTGGCACTGTGAGAGAGTATCAAACCCAATTTGAGAAACTAGCCAACCACACTGAAGGATTGTTTGATGACTTTTATTGGAGTTGTTTTATCAGTGGTCTAAAGGATTCCATCCGCTCTGAGGTCAAAATGTTCTGTCCCAACACAATGATGGAAGCCCTAGGGTTGGCTAAGTTGGCAGAAGACAAGATTGTAGCCCAACAACGCTCCAAGCCCACTTTTGTTCCTTTCCAAAATATGGGTTCTCAACGACCACCTATACCGCAGGCTCCTCGACCAACTCCTATCAAGCGTTTGTCTGAAACAGAGATGCAAGCACGCAGAGAAAAGGGGCTTTGCTATAATTGTGATGAGAAATTCACTCGGGGACACAGATGTGTTCAACAAAAGCTCTATCTCTTGGATGTGGATTCTTCGCCTGCCTCTGAAATTGGTGACGAAGATCCATAAACACTGGATGCTCCGGTCGACATTTAGGAACCGCCTATTGACCCTCTGTCTCAGGATGACCAGCCAGAGATATCTCTCCATGCTTTAGCTGGAATCACCACCCCCCAAACAGTGCGGGTCAGGGGTTACTTCAAGAAGCTTCCTCTTACAATACTCATTGATTTTGGTAGCACTCATAATTTCATTGACCCTCGGATCGCTAAACAAGCTGATTGTTTTATCCATCCTTGCTCCAACTTTGAAGTCATGGTTGCCAATGGGGGCACCTTACCTTGCAAAGGGAAGTGTCAAAATGTGCATATCTCTATGGGAGATTATACCTTGCACTCTGACATGTTTGCCTTAACCTTAGGTGGATGTGATGTGGTTTTGGGCGCTCAATGGCTACGCACACTTGGCCCTATCTTATGGGATTTTGCTGAACTTTGGATGCAGTTTTCCCTCAATGGACAAAAACACACCTTGACAGGATTACAACCAGGTTCTCTCAGCATCATCAGTTCACATCGCATAGAAAAACTCCTCAAGAAGAATTCACATGGTGTCATCGCTCAGCTCCATTCCATTCACATGCAACCATCAGCGGTCTCCACTACTCCTTTGGATCTACAACAAATTCTGGATCGATATACAGGTGTCTTTGCTGAACCAGTGGGATTGCCACCTTCTAGGCCAGAAGACCATCGTATCCAGCTCCTTCCTGGCAGCGTTCCTCCCAACATCAGGCCCTATCACTACCCATTTCACCAAAAAATAGAGATTGAAATGCTCGTTCGGGACTTATTGAAGCAAGGTATTATTCGCCCAAGCACTAGTTCCTTTTCTTCTCTCGTTATTCTTGTCCACAAAAAAGATGGGTCATGGCGCCTCTGCATTGACTTCCGAGCACTTAATCACCTCACCATTAAGGATAAGTTTCCAATTCCTGTTGTTGATGAGCTTCTTGATGAGCTTCATGGGGCTTACTTTTTCTCCAAGTTGGATCTTCGTTCTGGGTATCATCAAATTCAGGTTCATGAAGATGATATCCCTAAAACAACTTTCTGCACACATGATGGCCATTATGAGTTTTTGGTCATGCCCTTTGGCCTCACTAATGCTCCTTCCACATTCCAGGCCTTAATGAATAAAATATTTCGACCCTACTTGCGGAAATTCATTCTGGTATTCTTTGATGATATCCTCATCTACAGTAAAACATGGGATGAACATCTCCAGCATCTGGATCTTGTCATGCAACGTTTCTATGACCATCATCTCCATGCCAAGTAGTCTAAATGTGTTTTTGGATAGAAGGAAGTTGAGTATCTCGGGCACATTCTCTCAGCACAAGGGGTTCGCGTGGTTCCTTCCAAAATCGATGCCATGAACAATTGGCCGCATCCTCAGACACTCAAGAGCCTTCATGGTTTTTTGGGGTTGACTGGCTACTACCGCAAGTTTGTCAAGGATTATGGGAAGATTGCAGCTCCATTAACTGCTCTATTGAAAAAGGATGCTTTTACATGGACACATGCTGCTCAATGTGCATTTGACAAACTAAAACAAGCTATGTGTACTACACCTGTTCTAGCTATGCCCGATTTTTCCAAGCCCTTCACTATTGAGAGTGATGCTTGCGGCAATGGACTTGGTGCTGTTCTCCTTCAAGATGAACACCCCATTGCATTCACTAGAAAATCCCTTTCAGGTAAGAATTTAGCTACCTCTACCTATGAGAAGGAAATGATGGCTATTTTGCATGCAGTACAGAAATGGCGCCCATACCTATTAGGGAATCATTTCTGCATCAAGACTGATCACCAGAGTTTGAAATATTTCTTGGAATAGCGTGTCTCCTCCCCGACACAACAGAAATGGGTTAGCAAACTCATGGGTTATGACTATGAGATCACTTACAAGAAGGGTAAAGACAATATTGTGGCAGATGCTATTTCTCGCACATTTGATGCCCAAGGTTCTCTTTCAGCTATTTCTATGCCTGTTCCAAATTGGTTGCAATCTGTTCAACAGGGTTATGTCAATGACTCTTCCTTATCTCAAATAATCCAACGCTTGACCAACAACCCTTCTGTTGTACCACATTACTCTTGGGATGGTGCTTCTGTGAGATACAAGGGTCGTCTGGTGCTTCCCCAAAGCACAGATATTCAACAAGCTGTCTTCTATGAACTCCATGCTTCTCCATCGACAGGGCACTCTGGGTTCCTCAAAACCTATGAACGGGCACAACATAACTTCTTTTGGCAGGGCATGAAAAGGACAATTCAACAGATGGTGGCCGAATGTGATACCTGCCAGCGCAATAAGGGTGAAACAACACTCCTTCCAGGATTGCTCGAACCCTTGCCCATACCTGCACGGATTTGGACAGATATTTCTATGGATTTCATTGAAGGGCTCCCTAAATCTAGCGGGAAGACAATAATTCTCATTGTGGTTGATCGCCTCTCCAAATATAGTCATTTTTGTGCTCTCAACCATCCCTATATAGCCTCCTTAGTTGCTCAAATTTTTCTGGACCAGATCTTTCGTCTTCATGGCATCCCTTCTTCCATTGTCTCGGATCGTGATGCGACTTTCACCAGTAATTTTTGGATAGAACTATTTTTCCACCCTGGCACCAAACTAAAGATGAGTTTAGGGTATCACCCACAAACCGATGGTCAAACTGAAATTATCAATAAATGCTTGGAAACTTATCTTCGTTGCTTCACCTCTGAACAACAACATCAGTGGGAAAAGTGGCTCCCTCTCGTTGAATGGTGGTACAATACCTCTTACCACATTGCCTCTAAAATGACCCCATATGAAGCAGTCTATGGTCAGGCACCTCCAGTTCTTCTTCCATACACCCCCACCAGTTCACCAGTTCAGGAAGTTGACACGGTCCTTCGAAACTGCGATCAGATTCTTCGCATTTTGCGGGACAATCTTCACATGGCAAGAAATCGCATGAAGCAACAAGCTGATCAACACCGTTCTGAGCGCACTTTTCAAGTCGGAGATATGGTTTTTCTTCGTCTCCAGTCGTACAAGCAATCCTCCTTGAAACTCAAAGGGCGTAATAAGCTCGCTCCAAAGTTCTATGGGCCATATCGGATTCTTCAGAAGATTGGGTCCGTTGCTTATAAATTGGAACTTCCTCCTTCTTCCCGCATTCATCCAGTCTTTCATGTCTCTTGTCTGAAGAAAGTTCTTGGCACCAACATCAGTGGACAAACGATTTTACCCGAACTGGATAATGAAGGATCCATCCTTTTGGAGCCGGAGGCCATCCTCAATCGGCGCACTTGTCAGCTTCGCTCTCGCTGTATCATAGAGGTCTTAATTCAGTGGCACGGCATGCAACCAGAGGATGCTACATGGGAACCACTCCTTCAGATTCAACAACAATTTCCACATCTAAAGCTTTGAGGACAAAGATTTTTTTAAGGGGGAGGGGATGTTAGGAACCCATGTCTTTACTTTGTTAGTATATTGTTGTTGGACGCATATGCTTTGTAAGTCATCCCGTAGTATTTGTTGATCAATAGTTTGTGTTATTGTTGTTGGCGCATATGCTTTGTAAGTCGTCCATAGTATTGTTGATCCATAGTTTGTAGTGGCCCATGGTTTTGACCCATAGTATTGGCGCCTAGACTTAGTATATAAGTGTGTGTTGAGACCTATGAAGGCATCGTGAAGTTATTTGTATTGAGCTTGCTCATAGGAGGTTGCCCCCTCGAAGTGGCATGTGATCAATATAAAAGTGATTCTGAGTTCTGTCATTTCTGCTATTTCGCATATTCTTATTAACTAATTGTTGCAGGTGCATCACAATTTTTTTAATAAAATGAAGTTTTTTTTGGAAGGAATTATATTATGAATTTTTGTAATAAAATGAAGTTTTTTGGTGAGGGGGTGGATTGCTCTATCACCCCTATTTGGTGGTGGTGTTTTATTTATTTATTTATGGAAATTCAATTTTCTTACAATGTTTAAAATGATCATGTGGTTCTTCTTGCGAAACAAAACTTTGACTTGGGACATTCTACAACAAAGATGTTGGGAGGGACTAGGGAGATGTGCCATGTGCAAAAGTGCAATAGAAACAAATTATCATATAATTGTTCAGTGTAAGTATACTGCTTAAGTATGGAAGAAACTTGAAGTTATATTAAAATTCAGAGCTATTTGGGTTGGCTTATCCATTTAGGATTGTTTGAAATCTTGGGTTTTAAACCCAGATTATAATGATTTTATGAGTCTTCCCATAATTGTTGCATGGAAAATATGGACTGTTAGGAATCAACATATATTTGAAGATAGGTAGATTTCTCCTTTAGGGTGTGTAAATAGAACTACAACTATTTTCAATTGCTTCCCTCAATCTAGATCTGTAGGCATCCCCAGACAGATGAAGGAAGAAATTATAAATGAGGACCTTTTGTGGTCTTACTTAGATAGTGCAATGCAAAGGGAGTCCAATGCAGTAGGTGCAAGTGGAGTGCTTTATCTTTTAAAGGATATAAAATTTCCCTTCAAGGTTGGGTTGGGACCAGGGACCAACAACTTTGATTAACTATGTGCCCTCATACTTTTGTTACTTTTAGCAGTTAAGCTAGGAATAAAAAGGATGCAAGTATTTGGTAATGCGAAAATTGTTATGGATTGGATAAATGAATAATGTCAATACTAAAATATCTTCCTGAATCCAATCTTGGAGGAGATAAAGAATATAAAATCAAGTAGGGATGTGATTACTTTTGCTCACATTTATAGGGAAAGAAACAATGATACAAACTTACTATCTAAAAGTGGACTAATTTTAAAGCATGGAGAAAGGTACATTATGCAGGGGAAGACATGCTTGCTAATAGATCAACAACAATATTTCTTGTGGGACCCTCCTTGAGACGACAAGCACTTCTGGTTTTATGTGCTTTTTGGTTTGTTTTATTTTCACTTATCATGCTATACTCATAATATGTTTTGAAGTATTGATCTAAGATCTTCTTATGGGTTCTCTTTTGGAATTATAATGAACAATATCGACATAGTGTAATTGGCCTAGTGATTATATATTTTGTATTGAATGATGACTATAAAGTTTTTGAGATCTACTTGGGGAACTATCAGAAGATAATATTATGTGGATTGTAATCTTTTTGAAGGATATGGATTAGACTGATTAGTAATTTGTAACCAGGTCTTGTGACCAAGTTATTTTGTGATTTTGAAGAATGTAACTTTTATTATAAATAAAATTATGATTTTTTTCTCAAGGAGAAAAAGGTACAAGTTGAGTCAAGTGCACTATAGACATATGCATATTATAAACATCAGGGATAATTTTAAGGACCCATACTTATTTAAAAGTGTATAAACCTTGGTGAATCTTACCAGTTCTTAAAATGTCAACTATAAAATATTTGGCGATATTTTTCTAAAATTATTTCAATTTCTAAGGATTTTATATAGTTTATATAATAATTTGGTGATTTTTAGAGTGAAAAAAGTTTACCCTATCAAAATTGGGCGAAACGGAGCTTCAAAAAATGCAAATTGGCGAATCATTTTTTGGAAAAAAACATGGAAAAATATTCCATGGGCTAAATTTCGCCCCTAAAATTATCCTTGATAAACATATAATACACTCCTAAATCAAACAAAATTATTGATGCACTAAATGAAATGAAATTTTATCATGGAATTTAATTTCTAAGTATTTGTAGTAAGGAGATTTGTTTAGATTTTATTTGTTAAATGTAGGAATATGATATGTTTATATATTTTTCAATCCTCATATGGTTTAGTACATTTTTCAGTAGAGATAATTCTCAGTCTCTTTGTTTTGATCAGTAAATAGATTTTTTTGTCAATTGTGAGGAATGTTATATATATGTGTGTGTGTGTCTGTGTGTGATTTTTTTCATGGAAAAAAATGGTCTAGTACATTTGATTATGGATGGATTTCAGATATAAATTGTATTCAAATAAAGTTGTAATTCTATTGTATAATATGATAATACAATTTAGATGGATAATATTTGAGGTTAAGGATTTAAGAATTGTAAAGACTTTATTAATTAACTAAGTCGTTTAATAAAAATTTCCCAAAATAAAATTTGGATTAAGCATTAAACTTTAATAAAGGAATTATGAAAACCTTCATCGAGTGTTTCTAATACAATTAACCTTCATCAAGGAATTATTAAATCCTTCATCAAGGTAGTGTTGGGTTAATGAAATTTATCAATTGAAATATAACCTTAATTGAGGTATTGACCTTGATCAAGGATTTGTTGTAACAAAAAATCAAATACCACATATAAAAAATAGAAAAAAAAACACAAGAAAAGTGTGCTAGCTCGCACATGATTATGTTATCATTGTGAAAAGAAAAAATAAAATTGTGTGAAATTAAATATTAATTTGCAATAGTTACAACAATTGAGATTGGGAATAGGAAAAAACACATAAGGAAATGTGATTGCCAGTGACCTAAAGAAGATGAAGTGTGAGACAAGGATAAAGAGTGCGTGAGGAAAAAGACAAGTAGAATTGAAAGAACATGAAAATGTCATACATGAAGAATGTAGGTCACAATCTAGGTCAACTCATTGTCCAAACTTTAATGCATCTAAGTAGACAATATTTTGAGCATCTAATTAAGGGAAATATCAATAACTTGTAACGATGTTCACCAAATGGATATGAATACTCGTAGTTTTGATTTATGTTCTAGCTTAAAATTTATATAGTAATTTTTATATGTTAACATGTATTTATATGTAACACATGTAGAAAATTGATTGGACTATGTAGGGATAGAATCTAACCAACAACTATAGGACCTCATCCCCTCTTTGATTTCAAGAATAAAAGGGGTGGAAGTATGTTAGAGAGCTTGGATCTGCAAACACAAGAGATTATTTTAGGGACCCAAGTCCCAATTGGACAATTAGAGAACATGTTTTTAATATAATTAAGTTGTTTTCAAAGCAAAAAGTAGTGATTACACATGCTCAAATATTTCATGGATTGATAAAGCATGTAAAATTAAGACATGCATAAAATTTGTTTGGTTTTTGAGATGTTAAACAAACAAAGGCACATGAATATGTGTTAAAAACATTCTCTCCATTTGGCAAACAAAGAAAATGTGATATCTAAGATGCTTTTAAAGAAATTACAACCATTTTTGTTGCACCATGAACTTCACGAAGTCAAATGGTGACATCGATGTCAAAAATTGATCTATGTTTCAAGAAGAACATTGCAAAGACATACTAAATTCAAGGTAAGACAGTGCCAATATAGAAGATCAAGCACAATGTTGACACACCGTGGAAATATTCATGCTAAATTCAAGGTCTTTATAGAATAAAATGATGAATTTGCTTAATGGCATCTTATTTTTAGGTATCCCTACCAAGATATGCTTCTAGGATGCATTAGATAGAAGGTGGTAGAATTTTGATAAACCAATTCTCGTGCTATATCACATTGAAAGCATTTTATTGTGATGCTTATCTAGAGACACATATGAAGAGCATTCTAAGCATATTATTGAGTGATATAGTTTTAACTATTCAAGGAATTTCAAGAGAGAAACATTGATGACACGACCACCATTAATATGTTTGATAAATTGAAAACATGGTATATTAGGCCCAACAAAATTTGTGACACTTATTGTTGTCAATACCATGTTGAATTCCAGTTATATTATGACAAATGCATAGATTTGGAAAAATACACTAGCAAGGTGACCCTCCTCCTCCCATAGTGCATGATTTCATTTCAATGATATTATGCAAAAGGAATCGCAAAGATGAGTTTTTTAGTAAAATATGTGTAGGTGGAACAAGATACCCTATATGTGGTAATTTTACATTGTTCCATGGGAATTTTATTATTGATCTCATACACCCTAGACTGTCAAATATCACAATCACATGGAGGAGATACGACTACGTCACTATGAATCATCTTCTTTGAGTATTGTGTCTAAAACGATTGACTTTCGTGAGGATGAGATCCCTATTTCAAATTTCAAGGGGAAGTTTCAAAATCATATTTATAAATATATCAAGCGTTTTCATAGGTCCAAGTGGTAGGATTCTCAATTCAAATAATATTGTGGGGTATTCAATCCAAGCACAATATTATAGGTGGTAGAATTCACCCGGAATTACACATTTTCTATGTAAAGGGAGATACAAAGCGAATACTATGATTATGATTAGGTAGTTTTTTTCAAGTGTTTATGTGTAGTTGACTTCACCGAGAATTATGCATTTTCTCCATAAAGGAAGGTATAAAATAAGTACTATAATTCTAATCAGGTATTATTTTTCAAGTATTTTATGTAGAATCCCCCAAACACACATTTTTTGTGGTTTTGGGCATTAAAAGCAAAGTTGTCAAGATGAGAGAAAATGAACAAAACTTACTGGAAAAAATAACACACCATATTTGGTGTAAATCCTTAAAAATGAGTTGTGAAGTTAAGTTTCTATCTTGTTGTCATATCTTTAGTATGTACATCATACTAACTTACACACGGAAATGTCTTCTAAGGGCCATATTTTATATATGGGGCCATTATGCATTCCTATTCTTCCTTCAATTCTAACTGCAACATTTTTTATACGTTTAGTTATGATATGGGGCATGTACATTTTCTATGTCTCATTTCAATGCTTGATAACAAAATTGTCATGGATTATGAAGTATATCAATAAGTATATCAATTCATTTTGATCACAAATTAGAGCTTATACATCAATTTTATTTAATTTATTCCAATTAATTATTTGGATAAAAACCTCTATAACTATTTAAACATCATGTTTGAGACAAGAGAAAATTGTTCTTAGTTTTATAGTTTTGAAATTACATTGTTTTCGTGTTTGGCTTCATTAGGTTGACACTTGATTTGTTCTAATGGGTATGCAGGACAATTAAAATGATCATATTCTTTTTATTGGTTGAGTTGGTTTCATAAAGGTATAGGAGTTGGTCACACCTAGATTTTTTTTTATTTTTTCATAAAGCATGTATTTAAAAGGTAAATATGATACATTATGGATACATAATTCCAACGATTAATTAATGATTAATAACTTAAGATAATATAATTATACGTATTTTTATGAAACTATAGCTCACCTTTAGGACATGGCCTATATCTCTTATTAAACTAAAAATATGCAGCCTAGAGTCACAAAGTGTAGTGCAATAAAACATTTTGGTGTATCATTTGAAGTACATCAATGTCCAACCATAATAAATCGGGTTGTGTCAAAACAAATGGTGGTATATATATATCTCCCTAAATAAACCAATTGAAACATAACTCAAAGCAGTGTGCATTGTGTATACCTCCCTAAATAAACCAACTGAAACATAGCCCAAAGCAGTGTGCATTGTGTCTACCACTCTAGAGCCTCACCTCTCTAAGCTGGGATGGGTCTACTAACTACTAGAGTAAAACAATACTCTTATAAGGCATTGGTATCAATCTCGAAGGAGGTGGTATGCAAGTGGTATGACTTGAGATGATATCATTTTTGGAAATGAATATTTTGGAAGATTTGATAGTCCAATCCAATATTGAGCACTCCAAATAACTTGTAAACCATGCACTTGTGACCTTCAACAATGCAGTTGTATATTTTTGGAAGAGAATACTATAGAGTTTGTCTCTCTCTAACACTTATAGTGTACCTTCAAGGGATTCCACCATAGCCTCCAACACCCAAATGGATGACTTATAATAGAGGCTATCTAGATCAATGCACTATTTTCACTAAGTGCGTGAAGATCTCTTCAACAAAGAATGCAATTCAAGAATGGTTACAAAATAATGATGCTCTTTTTTAAAGGTGGTTCACCGAAGGGCTACATCCGGGAAATATGCCAACACCTACTATTCTAGAGAATCAAAGTATGGCCAAAATTACATAATCCATTCATTCATTACATAGAGACTCAACAAGAACATTATGTCATTTACAAGAATTGAACCTTGGTGGGGAGGGTAAGAATCATTCCCCCAACCTCCCAAGCTACACCCAATGGATAGCCTACTTATTTATTCTAACTTAGCATACATATTTAATTAATTATTTACTATTAAAATTTTGATATTTGAATATGTTTTCCATGATATAATATCACAATTAATGAAATATGCCATGTAGAATACAAATAAGTTTAATTATTATCACTTGAATTTTGTGTGAATAAAAATATGAAAAATATCATGGTGCCATGTTATTGGAAAGATTTATTAAATATATAATGATTATTATTTTAAATAAAATAAAATAAAATTTTTGATAGATATCGTTAATATAGGGTATCTCTTTTTCATAGTTTGTTAACACTCAAAAAGTGCTCACTAGCTCATTTCCTTATTCACATGACCCATTTGTCCACTTTTCCACCATTTGAGCCTCTAAAGCCACCAAAAGGTCACCAAAAGACCATAATACACCATTTTTCCCCTCAAAATGAATATTTTTTCTCAAAAAGCATAAAAAACCCTCAAAAAGGGTCCAGAATTCTCAAAAATATTAAAAAGAGAATAAAAATATTCAAAAAAGGAAAAAGGAGGGAAAAGGTACCTAAACCATGTTGGTCAATACCATTGGTTTCTTCAAAACCATAATGGTATTCTCCACCACCAAAAACTATAAAAAGGTGGTAGGGGCTCCTCACTTTCCATCCATCCATCATCCTATCCTCACACTGTCAAAATCTCTCATGAGACTTTTGGCCATTTTCAACATCTTGGAGAAGAGACCTTTAGAGCTTGGAGCTACTCACCTTGGGAGTTGCTCAACACAAATCTTCACTATTTGAGGTATCTTAATACAAAATACTTATTCTTTTATTTCTTGTTCTTGAATTGTTTTTAAAAAAATTATTTGTTATATGCACATGCTAGTTTAGATTTAGATTTAATTTATAATTGTTTTTGCTTTCAATATTGAAACTGCTATCACATTGTTGATAGGTGCCCATTGCATAAAGCTTGGTTGCAAAACCAAGCCAACAGTTTTTGGCGACTCCGCTGACTTCAAATTCTTAGATCTCAGTTTTTTGCTTTAGATCTTAGTTTTTCTTAGTTTTAATCATTTTAATTCATAGATCTGCCATCCTAGACAGCAGTTCCATTGCGGTTCTAGATCTTGGCCCTTTCTATTGCCATTAATAGCCTGAAATTTCCATTTTTGGGTTCGTTTTTCGACGTCTGTTTTTCGGTTTTCGCCTCGCGGCTTTTCGCCCGACAGTTGCGCGGCTCATCACGACCTCGCGGCTTTTTTCCGCGCGGCGCGCCGCAGCTTCGCGGCCATTTTACGCACTGCACATCGCGGCTTCACAACCATTTGCCACGCTGCACATCACGACTGTGTGACCGAAACCCATGCTGCACATCGCAGCTTCACGGCCGAAACCCGTGCTGCACATCGCGACTGCGCGGCCGAAATCCACGTTGCACATCGTGACTGTTTTCCCAAAACCCGCGACGCAATTTTTTTGAATTCGGCCAATTTTTTGAAAATAGTTTTTGTTGTATTTTCTGCTCATTTAGCATATTTTACAGCATTAATTTTTCTGCATTTTTACAGCCATATTAAATCTTTTACTATTTATATATGCTCCATTAAAAGTCTTTTTAAAAAAATTTAGTAATTGAAAGAAAGATTTTCTGCATTTTATTTAGATCAAGGTTTTACTGTTTATTTGCTCGATACTTTGTCCAAGCAACTTTTAAGAGATCCGTTTATTTCTTGAAATATTTATGTTATTTGCTTTCCTTCAAATTATTTCAAAGATCCATTATTTTTGAATAGTTTTTTTCAAGCATTTACATTTCAAAAACGCCTTTATTTTTTGCAAAACTGGAAGCGTCTTTTCTTTCATTTGTAATCAATCACCCAAGCGAGGCAAATCAATTTCAGTTTAAATACCACACTTGCACTCACTCTGCCACATAATTTAAACTGAGCCTTAAAATTTACCTTAAACTCAACAAACTTTTAACCCCACTTGGGGAGCACTTAAAATAATTTTGTAGTTAGGTAGAATTGAGGGGATAGGTGTTCCAATAACATCCCTCAATTATTACATTTGAGACATAGTGGTTGTCCTCTACGGTACCAAAATCCCTTATAATTTTGACACGGTTATCAACCAATTTATCGGGAAGGCCTCTCCCTTAGGAGGGTTGAAGTAGCCAGATTGGTTTCGGAAGTCTGAGTGGAATACCGCAATCCATTCAGTAACCGAAGGATACCTTTCGAAGTTCTCGGTGTACACCCAAGAGGGTGTACAACGGCGACAGAACCAAACTGCAGATTCACCCAACCGAACGTGTCATGAACGGGGTATCCTAGTTGCCACTCTTTAGGATTGTTTACCCGGTATCCTTCCTGGTAGGGGGATAGATAGTCGTTGATTCAACACTCTATATTGTCTGACTTGGATTTCATCACCTTGCAGAGGATATCGTTTGTTGAATCACAATACTTCTAGTTAGGTGTTTGCATGATACATTACCCACCTTTGGTCTAGTAACACCCCTTTTTTCTAGAAATTGTTTGACTTTTGGTATTCTGACCAATTTTGTTGCATCCCTCCACTTATTATAGCACAACTACTATAATAAGTGCCTTTTGAGGTTGGTTGTTGGCCTGAGAGCCTTTTTTTGTTTCACTCCCCTCTTGCACTCATTGTTGCATTAGGGTTTCGAGTTTTTTACATCACCACCTTACATTGAAATTTAAAAAAAAATATTTCTCACCATTGAGAATTTAAGATGATCTCGTCGTCTTCAGGGTGAACCCCCTCAGTTCGGTATACTTGGCTCTACACGTCATCGACGTAGAGCCTTATCCCTTGACTCAACACGTCATCGGCCAAACACACAGTCATCCGATTCTGACATGCCTCACTTCACATTTGATTCTGAGGCTGAATCCGAAAACCCTACTGAAATATCACCAACCAACCTCATGGCTGGATCACAATACGACCCAGTTTTCACCAGTACTATTGGAGATACATCCACAAACCCTTCTACTACTGTGCCATCCATGGCAACAATAACCCCTTTAGGCATGCCTAATATAGGGGCCACTCCACCTTTAGGTATGCCCAACACAGGACTACCTCCTATTATGGGTATTCCCAACATAGGAATCACACCACCTCTCATTACCACAACCCAGATCCCAGGAATTCCTGGCACTATTCCTAACCCCTTTGCAACCCATGTTGCACTTGGGAGCGCTGGCCTTTCCCACACCACATCGGTTGGAGCACACATACTTTCCATACCTAGCATACCCTTAAGGGCCACTGGACCACTACATAATTCTACCATTAACAGTTATGTCCTAGCCACTACATCACACCCCTCAGCCAATCTACCATTTCTGGCAAGTTTGAATTTGCCAGACTTGGCAAGACTAACTAATGATCCTATTAGACATGACCCCACTTGGCCCCCCATGCCCACAAAGCTTCCCTCAGACATCCCGAAGTTTGAAGGAAAACCTGGGGAAGATCCCCAAAACCACATAATGTCATTTCACCTATGGTGTTCATCTAACTCCATAGTGGATGACTCCAGTAGACTAAGACTGTTGCAACGAACGTTCACTGGCTCTGCAGCCAAGTGGTACATTGAACAACCACATGGGACCCACCATACATTTACGTCCCTCGCCTTCACTTTCCTTCAGTTTTTTCAACTACTTGTACGCTATGATGCAGGAGTTGAAATATTGTTGTCTTGTAGACAAAACACAGCTACCCACATCACCGACCATATCCATGAGTGGCGCAAGCGCCGTAGCCTCTGCAAGATAAAACTAGACGACCGTATATTTTTGGATTGGTTTCTCAAATCACTCCTACCCCTCATAGCCAAGAATGTAGCTTCTGAATGACCCCAGTCAGAAGAAGAAGCCATTCTAAAAGCCCAGCAGTTTGATCTGATCTACGCCCAATGTGGCTACCTGTATACCATTTTACCTTACGCTCCCCGCAGTGATTCCTCCCGGACTGACGTGCCGGGGGCATCCCACGCCGTCGACGGAATCATTGGACAAGTTGCGTCCCACAACCAACCATTTTCCATTATGCGCAATAATAACGGCCCCGATCTTTCGCGGGCCACATCTCACTCCGGAGCTACAACTTCGTATGCTCCCATGGCCCACCCCCACCACACTCATGGACCCCCATGTCCACCACAATGTTATGGTCATGCACCTTCAGCCTATCCACCTCTGGTTGCACCCCCTACGTATTACCATCAGTAGGCCACACATGCTCCTGTTCACTCACAAGCCCCAACAACTCATTTCCCACCACAGGTAGTCCTTGCTGCACCACAACCTCCAATCGCTCAGACTTATCCTCCAAACAACAACAACGCTACCCCCGCCAACCAAAACCCTGATCGACCATCGAAATAGGGTAAGAACCCCAATTTACGAACAAACCACCCATGTTCCATATGCGGGGTATACGGCCATTATACACACACTTGCCCCCATTTGGGGCGAGCACGCCAAATGTGGTCTGATGACGCCCAACGCCAAGGGCACGCAGCACAACCAGCGCTACCTCCTCAACCACAACCCATGGTGCTGCAGAATTTTTTTCCCACACATGGAGTGGCGAACACTCGTCCGTTGTATCCTCCTCAAGGAACCACAGCACCACAACAACAAATCACATATGCTACACACACAAACCAACCGATGGATTCATGTAGTCATCATCTCCTTATGATGTCATCGTCTGACATGAATCTCCAAACGCGTCGAAACCAATACGCCCCCACTGCACCTAAAAATATTCTCCCTATGATTGAACAACCAGTTCAGAATGCACCTACATCGTTCGTCTCCATAGTTAGACCCGGATTATACTCGGAATCACCTATGACTTCCACATTCCAATCCATCCCACCCCCTTTGAATATAACCGAGATATCTGATTTGTGCACCCTCTCGCAGAACACATAGGTACCAAACCAACAACCCCTTTAATCCCGCAACCACCCTCAGTGCCAACTCATGTAGGAGCCACACCAATTCATACTATCCCATTCTTATTTCCCCCTTTAGGCGCCATCAACACACCAGTCATGGCTACACTTAATCTCCCAGGATTAACTTTAGGACTACCTGTGTGGTACCTACCTGCCCCAACCTTTCCTCTGACACCGAATGTCATTTTACAACCTGTGCAACCCATCAATACTTCTAACCATCCAACCTCTAGTGTAGCAAACATCCGGAATTGACCACCTCCAACAGCGGGCATTGCATCAACATCCAATTATAGCAAACATCCAACCCCTAGTGTAGTAAACATCCAATTATACTTCCCCACCACTTCGAAACACTGGGGGCAGAGGTCCACAAACCTACACCACTGGACCCACAACTCGCACCCCCCCAGCGACCCCCAAGTTGGCGAAGAATCCCCCAACCAACCGCATACCCCCCAAGTGCTCTTTGTGCAACGACATAGGCCATGCCACCCATCAATGTCCACAGTTACCAGCACTTCAAGAACACATGAATATGTTGGATGACGACACCAACGTTCCAGTAGTCAAACTATAACTCCCCCCTCAACCTCGTGATAAATCATTGTGCACAAACCATCCTTGTGCAATATGAGGAATCTATGGCCATTATTCACATCACTGCCCCGATCTCCCAGATTACAGAGTAGCACTGTACGAGTTGAATAACGCTGACCTAGAGATATCCCCTCTTCTCATTGAGGAAATTCATCCCCCACCATCTTCCTCCTCAGAAGAAATTAACACCATTTACACGATTTCCACTGGATACCCCTCTGTCCGGTCGGCCCCTTCCATTGATCCCTTTGACACACATGTTCAACCCTTTCAAATCGACGAGGAAACCACATGTCCATAACATGGGGGCAGGCCCAAAACCTTGCCTACTCATCATCATCGTGATTCTCGTCGGAGATACTGGGGGCATCCACCCCACAAGGGGAATCCCCATCATCATATCATCACTTCAGTATGCCACCACGACCCACAGCCTCATGGTACACCCCCCCTCCAGTAGTTGGTCAATGCCCTCTTAATCCCTCTCGAAGACAACATCTGCACCTCATTGACACCTCTGAGTTCGGGGACATAATAGATTACCTCGAACCTGGGATATGGGGCATAATCAATCATTTTGACCCTACCCCATCACCTCTATCTCAACACCTAAATGAGCCCATCGTTCAAACCAACACATATGTGATCCCAATCACAAACCCCATGCACATAATATGGGGGCAGGTCATTAACCCTGCTCACTTTTTCACATTCGTGATCTCAACCATTTTTGAGGTCATGTGTCACTTGTATATTTGAGTTGATTTGATACACATAGTATTTCGCCCTCGCGAGTCATCATTTCTTCCCACCACTACATCCTTGGCTTGGTGGGGTCACCTTCATTTGTAGCCATTTTTTAACCTAGTTATTTCCTTTGACCATTCCGGAGTCCTTATGACCTCCATTTTTCGCACCATTTGCACCGCAGGATTCATATTTCCATGCCCGTGATGATGCTTGAGACCATTTCTCGCTCTCACACCCATAATTTTTGGGCATTTTTTTAAAATGCCACTTATCGCCTCAGTTTGCGTGCCACATCGGCCGTCCTCCATTTTTTACGAGTCTCATATCGCCGGATTCAGTTTTCCATGCTTGTGATGATGCTTGAGATCATTTCTCGCTCTCACCTCTAGATTTTTTGGGCATTTTTTCCATGCCCCCTCATCGCCTCGGTTTGCGTGCCACATCGACCGTCGTCCATTTTTGACAACTTTGATATCGTTGGATTCAGTTTTCCGTGCTCGTGATGATGCTTGAGATCATTTCTCACTCTCACCCCCAAAATTTTTGGGCATTTTTTCAAAATGCCACTCATCACCTCGGTTTGCGTGCCACATTGGCCGTTGCCCCCTTTTGACAATCTTTATGTCACCGGATTCAGTATTCCGCACTCATGACGATGCTTGAGACCTTTTTTTGCTCTCATCAATCCCTTTTTGTTCGGTATAGTTTTACCCCTTTTTCGGGCCGAGCAATTCCTTTTACGGAAAAGGCACTTAGGGAGTTTCTGTTAAGCTCTTTTCTGACTCCTAAAACAATGAAAAGATCGTCGAGCAACCTTGCTTCATTTCATTCTCGCTAAACGTATCTGAAAGGGCGTCTACTTGGTATAAGTTTACCCCTTTTCCAGACCTTGTAGACTAATTACAAAAAATGAATACTCTAGTCACATCGGCTAGAAGAGTTCTCCATTTGCATCATTTTATGCTTTTTCGGGCCTTGGAGACTAACTTACGAAAAAGAACACCAATGGAGTCCAATTACCGCTTTCAGACTCTCTAAACATGAAAGCGACCACGAGCAATCACCATCCTGGGCTCATAAAAACCCACAGGACGGTACTCACAACCATTGCAGAGTCTTCTTATCGTTTTCAGACTCCTTAAAAATGAAAGCACCCATGAGCACGAACAATCCTGAGCTCACAAAATCCACGGGACAGTACCATTTCAGAGCACACTTTTATCCCTTCTTGGAGCTCATTAAAACTACGAAGAAGGACCCAATGGTGCTCCTCGGATCCACAACAGATCACGTTTACTCATATGGCAGCTTCCCCATTTTGGTCACCTTTGTTCAGAGTATTCTGTAGTATGTCACCCTGAGAATCCCTCGATAGCACCCATCAGCTCATCCCCCCCAGAGTTAATACATACCCTTCAGTCCTTAAAATCTATGATCCCCGCACCTACAAGTCAGTTCCCTATGCTGCCAGGTCAACCATGTCATCATGCTCTGAACAAAGGAAGTTTGAGTCTACCCACTCTATGACCCCAGTTACTTCCCATCCCCACAAGTATGTCATTCCTAACATCAGTACTACCACACTTCAGTTCTACACCTCGTGCTCCTATCAAGGAAACATCATTGCCTTGTTAGTTGCTGGTCTCCCTCTGTCGATGACACTTAAACTTATTCCAGAGGATATACCTAGAGGTCCCTGTGTCTTGGACTCATCACCATTTATGATGAGTGCCTATGAATCATTTCAAGAAGAGTCCTTAGTGCCTCTCCAAATGGTTGTTTCTCACATGCTCGACTTCAACACCTTGATCGCATTGTTGAGACTCGCACAGGGTATTGGTCCGTTCAGTTATTTGTTGAAGACCCCGGATACCACCCGACTCTTCCACATTTGAGAGTCTACCTATGGAAACAACCAGTTACATTTTTTCTATAGATATCCGGGTTGCGCATGGCAACAGTATTCAGATGTACCCCAGTTTTATACTCCCTCGAGTATACAGTTACATATACTCCTCAGAGTTGACTCAGAGTCATTGAGTCCCTACAGATGTTGGACACCTTCAAGATTCAGCAGTTCATCAACTCTTCTGACACCTTGTTCAGAACGGTTGTCGCTTTATTCCAATGTATCAGTTATTGAGATCAGTCATGTTATGATCATGAGTACATCCCAAAATAGTGTCCCCTTTGGACTGTCATGATGTACTAGCAGGTTTTTTATTTAGGTCCCCCTTCTTGGGAATAATTGTTATGTATATGTCTTGATACGAGCATGGATATGCCCGCCTCGTCCATTATCAGAGATTATTCCTCATTCATATTGAGGCCATGTAATATTGTTTGTTTTGCAGCTCCCAAGGGCCGTGGATCCAGTCTCCAACCGGTCTCTTCTCTTCCCCGAACCCCAGGAAAAAGACAAAAGAACTATGATGTCTATCGGCCATACGATGAGCTCCTGCCCTCACACATCAGGGGGCAATTTGTTAACACCCAAAAAGTACTCACTAGCTCATTTCCTTATTCACATGACCCATTTGTCCACTTTTCCACCATTTGAGCCTCTAAAGCCACCAAAAGGTCACCAAAAGACCATAATACACCATTTTTTCCCCTCAAAATGAATATTTTTCCTCAAAAAACATAAAAAACCCTAAAAAAGGGTCAAGAATTCCCAAAAATATTAAAAAGGGAATAAAAATATTAGAAATATTCAAAAAAGGAAAAAGGAGGGAAAAGGTACCTAAACCATGTTGGTTAATACCATTGGTTTCTTCAAAACCATAATGGTATTCCCCACCACCCAAAACTATAAAAAGGTGGTAGGGGGCTCCTCACTTTCCATCCATCCATCATCCTATCCTCACGCTGTCAAAATCTCTCATGAGACTTTTGGCTATTTTCAACATCTTGGAGAAGAGACCTTTGGAGCTTGGAGCTACTCACCTTGGGAGTTGCTCAACACAAATCCTCACCATTTGAGGTATCTTAATACAAAATACTTATTCTTTTATTTCTTGTTCTTGAATTATTTTTAAAAAATTTATTTGTTATATGCACGTGCTAGTTTAGATTTAGATTTAATTTATAATTGTTTTTGCTTTCAATATTGAAACTACTATCACATTGTTGATAGGTGCCCATTGCACAAAGCTTGGTTGCAAAACCAAGCCAACATAGTTATCTTCATTAATATGAAGATAATAATATATTGGGTATATATATTGTTTGTGGGTCACACCTCTCAATTAATGTAAACAATTTCAAGATATTTAGATTTTTCTCTTAATAAATTGATTTGATTATTAATAAACTTTATAAAACTTATTCATAAATTCTTAGCCTAACCTTATACCTTAGAGAATCTAAAATATTCTCATACTCTTTTATTTCTCTCTCTCACACACAGATATATATATATTCTCCTAAACTATTACATAAAAAAATAACTATAATATTATAAAACACATTTATATAAAAACTCATTATATATAATTTATTAAATAAATATTTTTTTTTCAAAAACAAATCCCAACTTTATTATCGTAATAAAGTTACATTTCTCAAAGTTTTGACTAATATAAATACTAAAAAATAAAAAAACCCATTGATCCTAAACTATTAATAGTTCATTTCATCCTCATTAGAAAATACTCTCCAATAATTTTGACTAATAGAAAGATCAGAAAAACAAAAATAGAACTAATCCTAAACTATAATTAACTCATTACATCTTGATTAAAGAATACAAATCATTAAAAATCCATCACTTACTAATCTATTAAATTAGTATAGAATACCTTTAAAGTAACATTCGCAACTTGGTCATAAAAATTTAACATTTTATTTTGAGTTGCCACTAACACCCACTAAACAAAAAAATATTTCCCCAACCACAATTGGACAAGAACCATTCCTTTATTAATTTATTATGATAGTAATTTTAGCTTCACTTTCAAATTTGTAAGAATCTAAACTTTATAAAAGATTTTTTAAAATATATATTTATAAAATTGCCAAATTTATAAAAATCTAAACTTTATAAAAGTTTCTATTAATTTTTCATTTTTTTATTTTAAAATATTCAAAATTATATTTATAAAATTATTATATTAATAAAAATCTAAAATTTTTAAAAGTTTATTTTCTTCTTTTAATTTTTATTTTAGAATATCTAAAAATATATTTATAAAAATTATGAAAGATTTAAATGTTGAGAAAAATTCTTTATCTTAATCTTAATCATTATTATGATATTGGTTTTCAAAATAAAAATGATTCTATCATCATTTTGGAGGTATCTCAGAGATCAAGTATCTCACAACCTTATCTTGAGCATAGTAATTAGCATGCTTCAATTTTTCTTTTTATTATTAAAAATTTATTAGAGATAGTATTTTATGTATATAGGTAATTTGGAATGATTAAAAAACATCATAATAAACTTAGTTTTAAAAAAAATATTATATACTATTAAAAATAAATAAATCTAGTTCAAAAATAGAAATTTTGTTTTAATAATACATTGCTCACTCAACATCAAATCATATCTGCAATCCAAAGCATAAGGTTTATTGAAAATAAAGTCATATTAATAATTTATTCAGTAAAGTCATATCAATCATTTATTCCCAAGCTCTTGAGTCACTACCATATTCTTGTACAAACATTTGCCACCTCAATATTATATCCCTATTCTCTTCATATTTATATGTGCTCAGACCAACTTTTGATTTAAAAAAGCTTATGAATTTTTTAGTACTTATTTAAATTTTTTAATAATATTAATTATTAATCATTATGTAGATTTTGGATATCTAAAAAGTAGCATGTTATAATTATTTTTCTAGGTATGAGTCAAGTGCACTATAAATATATAGTGCATTCATATATTCAACAAAAAAATATTAATATATAACTAAATGAAATCAATTGTATCATGGAATTTAGCTTAGAAGTATTTGTTGTAAAGAGATTTGTTTAGATGCTATTTGTTAAATGTGAAAATATGACGTGCTATGTATCTTTTAATCTTCATGTATTAATTATTAATAGTATGCCTTTGTCGTGTCGTGTTTATATTTGATTATTGGTGGATCTGCGATGTTGTTATCCAATATGTAAAATCAGTCCATTTATGCACTTACTCTATCATGAAAAACAATATGTGGATTTGATTTTAAAGTAGCTCTCAATGAATGATATTTTGAAAAACAATATGTGGATTTGATTTTAAAGTAACTCTCAATGAATGATATTTTTAAGATGAAAAAAATATAATGTTCAAAATTATTCTTATAAATTTATTTAACTTTGATCTAATTTATTCAAATAAGTCATTTTTTTTGTAATGAATCAATAGTAGTTAAATCAATTGTTCATTAAACTATCAATTCAAGGTTCAAGATTTATTGTAAATTATCATGTAAGGTCGATGCATGTTACAATTTTTTGTTTGGTATTAGTTTGTTTATAATGAGTTGTAGTGAAGTAAAGAACTATGAACTTTTTCAAAAACAACTAGATCAGTTAAGAATTAAAGTCTTGATTATTATGATTGAAGAATTAATGGAAGGTTGCATACTCAGTTCAATTATAAAAACTTATAATTATCAACAAGAGCAATTATCAATCAATTAACATGAACAATAATCAAATATAATAACAATTAACAAAAGTAATTAATAATCAATTGACATAAACAATTACTTTAAGCAAACTAACATCTACAAATTCTATGAACTAAAAGATCATCACATGTTCTTGGGAGTGGGCCCTTCCTCCTAGGAACGAAGAACTGGAGAAAGGCTACAACATCTATGAAATCAACTCAACTCGACACATATAATTTTTTTTTCCCACAAATTTGAATCAACTTCTTAATTCAATGCAACAATCCATATACAGAATGATATAATTTCCACATTGTCCCCCCTCACAATGAGAGACTTTATTTTATATAATCTAAAGATTGCCTAACTCAAGAAAATGATCTAGGAACACACTTGAAAATGAACCAATTCTCAAGCTATTCTTACAAATAACTATTCTCGTATACAATTATCCAATCTTATTTCAAAACAGGTAGTCAATGTATCGATTCTACTTCGATTATAACTACATAACTGTTTATGGAAACAAGAACCACATCTCAGTTATGTGTGTACAACTGGCGTGATGCAAAAATATCTCTAATAGATTTGAATCCATTCATAACATGCTAAAAAGCGTTTTGGATTTGTTAATTTCATATCTCATGATCTGAACTTAGAGCTAGCATGTAATATCCCTATTATTATTATTAATGTGGGACATTGCACAACAACAACATCCTATAGATTTAAGGATTTGTAACAATTCTGAAGAAGACAAGATCTGCAACAATCCAGAATCTGCAACAATCTTGTAGATGATGAGATTTGCAATAGTCTGGTGATGGGATCTACAATAGTTCTATAACACTCTAGAAGGTAGTTACAAAAACATAATCCTCTATTCATTATTCAAATAACTAATGAAATATAAAGGCATTCAAGATGAAAAGTACCTTATGCTTTAGGCCACTTCAAAACATCAAAAGGATCAAATTGATAGTAAGACATGGGTACAAAGATGACACTTTTAGGACTCATCATCTCCCCTAGACTAGATTTATTGCAGGTCACCATGCAATCCAATTTATTCATATAAATATGAAAAGATCAGATGATAGGGATGCAGAGTGAGTCCTCCTCCAGTAAGAAGGGGGGTGTCCTTGTTCTTGAACTACATAATATTCTAATTTGGTTTTTGTAGTAACCCAGAAATCATTTTCCTCTGTTGAATCAATTGGATGCCACAAAATAGGAAAATAGGACTTGAGGCCAATCCATTGTACACCGTGTATCTTCAAGCAATCAATATACCACTGAAACCCATCTAATGCAAAGGTAAGGGGATCTCATCACCTCTTCTTAGCAATGAATACTTATTTCCATTTTTGAATGCATAATAGGGTTTCCAACCAGTTATGGCTATCATTTTCTCACAGGTAGAAATGGCCAAGGACTATGCTTCCTGAAAACAAAAAAGAAATTTATCTACCTGAAGCATACCAAATTTCTCAGCAATCAACATGACAGTATTAGGACTTCCCCTTACCCATTAGTCTTAATTAAACTTTGCAAATTGTAGATGAGAAAGTGCCTAGCTCCAAGTGATATGATTCTTCATGAATGATGTGAAGGATTGAAGTTGTATATCCCCAACAAATGGGTCGGGGTCCTAATTGTCATGTCCCTTCAACAAAAAATTGTGTTGATACAACTTGCAAAGAAAATTTTGATCTTATTCTTGAACATGAAAATATGCTTGTATAAATTGATCTAGTATAGGATACAACAAGAGTTACTTGCCACTAATCTCGTCTTCTGGAAGGAGATCATCCTACCCTTGAAATAAAAAGAATACATAGGAGAAGGGTAACAACAAGCTTCCATAGCATGGGCCATGTAACAAAGATAATGCTTGTCATGTTCAAGTTGTTGCACCTTATTCTTTAGTTCCTATGTAATAATCGTGGCTTCTTGGTTCTTCAACTTCTCTATTTCATTCACCTAACTAAGTTCTTTTCGATTATATTTCAAAAGGTTATCCCTCTTATCCACTGACTCTGCTTGGGATTTCCATATTGCATCTTCTTGTTTTAATTTATCAATTTCAACAAACCTTATAGATTTATCCCTTCTACTTGTTCTCTTGATGTCTATATATTTACTTTCTCAAAAAATAGGGGTTGTAGCAAATTATTCTTTTCCTCTCACTACTATAGATGGTTCTTGTGTAGTTTCTTCAATCACAATTTTAATTTTTGTATTAGTATTGTCATGGCCATCACTAGGTGAAACCAATGATGGTGATTTATTTTGTTAATTAATGGCCTACTAATACATCCAAATTCCTTTGAGTTTCATAAGACGTCGATCTCAACTAATAAAGTGCCAATTGATCATGCAATTTTTTATTTAGGCTCCTTGATTTCTTGTTAGATTTCCTCAACTTCTTAAATTTGTTTATGTATTTTACAATGAAGTACAGAGGATGGTACTTACCATGCAAAAGACAATTTTTATTCTTATGTTTCCTTATCACATATTGTGCCACTGTTATTTTAGCAACTTCCTCCAAACATTCCAACTCAGGTCTAGTGTTTTCATTCAACTACCCAATGGTGATTTCTTGAATATATTATGTAATTGGCTCAGGTTTTTTTTTCTACTTCTACATCAATTACTTCAAGGGATTTACTACATTATGTAGCTATAATGGACCTTGTCCTATGGTGTTTGGGGATTTTAGGATTAAGAACTGTCTTCAGTTGGCTTCATTTCATAACACTCAAGGAATTTTTTCCTCCTGAGGATTCATTCACTCTTTTGAAAACATTCACAACTCATTTCTTGGTATCTCGCTTGACTAGTCCCTGTTTATTCTCTTTCTTCTAATACGAGGATTACGAGGAAACCAAAAAGGTATCTTGGTCTTGATTTCTCTACAGAAGAGCATCTATCACTAATATATTAATTAACCCATGATGGGTTAGACTAGCCTTGGGGTTTTTTCCTTCTTGAACTTTCTTACACATTAAATACGGTGAGTGAAGAAGAATGGTACATTAATATGCCTCTGATGTCAAAGATTGGTTAACAAATTAAAATGATAGCCAAAGATTAAAAATATCCTACCTTTGCGTGCCAAATAATTTTGTATACACAAAGCTACTATATCCCAAGGTCAACTGAGGGAGGCTCTTTGTACCCATTTGTCAGTTCCTTTCGTTGTTTCTTTACCCTCAAGAAATTCATTGCAAAAATTGGTTGACGCCATTCATCATTAAAACCAACAATCACATGTTTTTGGGATTCATGTATCCCTACCAATATTATCCTCATTCACTTGAATTTTCAACCCTTTAACTTCTTCTACTGTCAACCAAAATGACTGAGTGAATTCCAAAGAAATGGCCTTAGCAAAACACTTAGTATGTCAAATTAAATCATCCATATGGTCATAGTGAAGATATGCAACACCTCTAGTTCATGGCATATGATCACAATGTCTTGATTTAATTTCACACCACAGTGCTAATTTCACAATGTCTTTGATTTGGGCAATTACAAGGAAATTAGATATTAGAAGGAGAATTGTATTATGAGAAAAAGGAATCTCAACCAATTTTGATCCATTATATGGGATGTTGTTAGGGAAAATTTCCAATGTCTGGGGCAATGTCACCAACATACTGGGTTGAACAAGGATGACATATAAGAGTTTTTTTGCAAGAAGATTAGAATCCTAACTCCCAATTAACATAAATAAAATCTATACTAAATGATGAAGGAGAAGAACTTTGTGTACCTTATTGGTGAATCAACGAATGTGGTTCACCATTTTTGGCATATCACAAGGCAAAAATTCCTTTTTTCAGACTCTCGATTGAGGTAATTTCAAGCCCTCGATCGAGGTTTTATATGCTCGATCGAGGGTTTAAAACTACCTCAATCGAGGGCTTTAACATACCTCGATCGAGGATGTTTTAAACCCTCGATCGAGCCAAACCTCGATCGAGGGTTTCATTAGACCCTCGATTGAGGGTTTGTTCGATCCGTCAGAAAAAAAACAAAAGTGTCCATGCGGTTGTGCGTTGACAGACCCTCGATCGAGGGAATGCGACAGAGAAAAAAAAAAAAAGGGCCCGGCCGGCCCTGTTTTCGTGCTTGACAGAGACAGAGATAGAGAACAACGACCGGGGATCTCGACTGAGCACACGCTTGACCCACAGTGACGCCACCTCCCCACAGCAACGCCATGTCATCTCTTCCACCAGGTGGGTAGAAATCTACCATTTGTTTTGTTATTTTAAAAAAAAAAATTTCATATTTTATGTATAAATTTGTGTATTTTTATCAAATCTAGGTTTAATTTAGTTTTCTAGAAATGGTTAGGATGTAGGCATTGAAACTAAACCGCCATTGAAATCGAAAACCGCCATTGAAACCAAACTTATTAAAAAAAAATCATTTGATTTAACTAAAACAAAAACCTATTTCAAACCAAAACAAAAACCCATTTCAAACCAAAACAAAAACCAAATTTGAAATAGATTTAGGGTTTTAGATATTTGTCACTTATTTGTTTAAATTATTTAATTTAATTTTGTTTTTATATCAACCGGTAGCATTTCACCCCATAAATGCTACTGGTTTTATTTTAAAATGTGATTTTACAAGCAGAAATGCTGCCCATTTTTTTTCAATCCTCCGAGAATGCCAAGAGGATTGAAAACAAAAAACCATTTGAACTTAAAATCAAAACAAAAACCAAAACTATTTTAAATTTGAAATACTTTTAGGATTTTAAATTTATTTTGCATTTATTTGGTTAAAAATTATTTGGTATGTGAATTTACAAGCAGAAATGCTGCCAATTTTTTTTCAATCCTCCAAGAACGCCAAGAAGATTGAAAAAAAATCATATATTAATATTAATATTATAATATAAAAAATTAAAAAATGAATATTAATAATATATATAATCATATATTGTTTATTAATTTTTACTTAATTTATTTAAAAATAATAATATTTAATATTAATAATATAATATAAAAATTAAAAAATGAATATTAATAATATATAATCATATATTATTAATCATAATCATAACCCTAACCAACTTGCCAAATTATCCTAAATAGGATCCCCTCTCAGGCCATGAAAAGTATGTCCACAATGTGAGCATCAATGAAGATAAATTGGCCTGGAACCATAATGGATAACTTGGAAAAATTCCCAACATCAGGTGGCCTAACGTCATTAGATGATGTCTCTGAATGATATAAGCCACTACAAATGCATTTTGCTGGACTAGACTACATGTGTTTGGATTAGCTTTTTCCACCATCTTTGTGGAATACAAACTACAATTCAACAATAAAAACACCTTTTTAAAAATATGGACATTTATAAAATGTAAAAATTATAAAAATGGCTAGACAAATAAAACTTACAGAAATGCTGTTTGGAAATTGGCAATGGATGACTATAGGTCCTCTTAGAACAAGCTCATATTACCTAACAAGCTCATGGATATATTAACATAACATTATTAATATTAAAATAGGAAACATTTTATAAATATGGTAATATTAATATTGTTTACATTATTAAAAGAACTATCAATAATTATTTATAAAAATAAAAATAAAATAAAGACATTGTGGAGAGAAATTCTCTTGTAGACAAGAAAATATCATAAAAAAAATTAACATATAGTAAATTAAATTATTATTATTAAAATAAAATAAGAAATAATTTAAATTTATAATAAACTATAATGGTTTATATTTCAAATAATTACTTTAATTAAAGTTTATTATATTTAATAATGATTGCTTACGAATAGACTATGGTACACTATTGTTAAGAGTTATTATAATTAATCACAATTAATTATAATTAAATATGGTCTATGTGTTGATTATATGATTTTTATGATTAACTATGATATTATGACTTCTATTTAACGTAAATATTCCATCCATGTCTAGGTTGGATATTTTGTGTCATAATTAAATATGGTCTATGTGTTGATTATATGATTTTTATGATTAACTATTATATTATGACTTTTATTTGACGTAAATATTCCATCCATGTCTAGGTTTGATATTTTGTGTCAATCATATATAATATTGAGATCTTTTACCTATTATATATAGATGAAATTAATGAAAAAAATTAATCATAAAAACAATAACATTTCTTTAAATGTAATTAGTAAAAAAACTATTATATATAGATGAAATTAATGAAAAAAATTAATCATAAAAACAATAACATTTCTTTAAATGAAATTAGTAAAATAAAAAACTAAACATAAGATAATAACATTTTTTTTTTAATTCTTTACATAATTATATACATGATATCTTATGTTAAAATTTAAAAATTATGTTGAAATTTAAAAATTAGATACATATCACTACGAGTTCATTACGGTTGTATTCTATTTTTCATGGTTAATTTTCTTTTAACATGTGAAATCTGTCCTCATATCACTTAAAGCTTCAACAGAAACTTTAAGCATGTTATCTCTACACTATCTATGCACTTAGCAAAGATAGCATGGACTAAGCACTTGTGGCTTTTTATTTTAAGATGTAATAAATACCAAAAAATTCACTCAATGTTAAGAATTTATTTGATGTGATTTATTCTTATTTTTAAATTTTTTAATAATAGCATTGTAAAAAATTGCATTAAGAGTGCACCTTATCCTAATTTATCTAGATTTTAATAATAATAATAATATTATAATAATTAAAAATTATATTTATAATATTTTTTAATTTTCATTATAAATAAAAATGATATTAATCTAGTTTTGTTTTTTTTAATAAAATATCATATTATTATATCAAAAAGGGTACATGGCTTCATTACATTGGGCTTTGTTAGTGTTTAGACAGCACAACAATCAGATGTTCAATAACTTCCCTTCCCCCACCATACATCAACTTGAGAAAAATGATGAATTTACTACAGACACATGCAAACTGCCATTTGTTCTTCATACACCGATTCCTTAAACTGAAACCTATACTACTATTAGCCAAGGAACAACCAAGACATAGATAAACCCGACCCAAATTACAAAAATATTGAGGAACCATAGGAGCTATTCAGATGACCTTTGATGAACTCGCACCGATGGAAGGACGTGACCCTCGCAACTCCTTAATATTGCCTTCTCCCGCACATGCCCTATCTCTAGAGGTGTCGTCCGCCACAGCCTGGCCTCCCTTGCCCGTGATCTTCACCAAACCAGTCGCACCGGCAGAGGTAATACCAGATCACCAGATCCCAGAGCAGGGGGTCGATAGAAATGTATCCCCATCTTGCTAGCCATTATGTTGATTTTCTTGTACATTAGTTGACAATCTCTATTATGTTATTTCCAAGCCCGCGCTAGCTCCTTGTCACCAATTTCCTTGTTCGCAACTTCACTCGTTCCATGAGGACATGAGATAGAAGCCCCTTCATAACCCAGTAGGTTGCCATGAGCCTGCCGTAGGATGCCATCCTACCAACAGTTGTCCTCGGGTCTTGCACCCATTTTGTCACCTCCTCTTTAACTTCCTCAATCTTGACGGATTTAACTTGTTCCCATAAATTCTTCTCGATATCCCCACAGATAGTTTGGGGGATTCTTTCTCGGAAGAAACAAGCCACTTGACAGACCCGCCTTTGCTCCCGAATCACCCTCGGGGGATTTTTTTCCTTAACCTTCCTTCCTCTCTTCGTAGCCTTATTCCCCCTAGGAGCCATGACGACCTTCCAAGAGGTTTCCCGATATTCCTTACATAGGAATTCCAAAACTAAGCACCGTAAAAGCTTTAGGACGTCGAATAAGCTAGGAAATTTGCATGTCGATCCTGTCTTTCCTTCCTCATGTATAGCCTTGTCACCACTCTGATCCTTAATTTCTTTCATTATAGTTATGTCCTGTCCATCAAGTCGCAGATTATCCCTGGCTTCAAATGCACTACTTCTATTATATTGCATCCTCTGGACGAGGACGCGGTTGTATTCCTTCTTCCTCATTATTCTCGCGGCAGGGTAAATGCTCATTCAATTAAGCATTGATTTCCTTAGTACTTGTATCATCGACATGAGTGGGGCTATTTTATTCCAGGAACCTTCCTTTCACTCGATGGTTGAGGATCAATAGGAGCAAACTCTAGTCCAGTGGTGGCCTTGAATTTGAATTGGAATTGAAATTGAATTTGGAATTGCATTTGAAATTTAAATTTGAAATTTGAAATTGAAATTGAAATTTGAATTTGAATTGAATTTGAATTTGAAATGTGAAATTTGAAATAGAATTTGAAATTTGAATTGAATTTGAATTTGAAATTGAAATGTGAAATTTGGAAAAGAATTTGAATTTGAAATTGAAATGTGAAATTTGGAAGAGAATTTGAAATTTGAATTGAATTTGAATTTGAAATTGAAATGTGAAATTTGGAATAGGATTTGAAATTTGAATTGAATTTGAATTTGAAATTGAAATGTGAAATTTGGAATAGGATTTGAAATTGAAATGATAAAATTTGAAATTGAAATGTGAAATTTGGAATAGAATTTGAAAGAAAATTAGAATTAAAAATTGAAATGTGATGCAGATAGTCCTGAAGAGAGAGATTCAGTGCTTCGTGCTTCGTGAAGCACGAGAGGATATGACGTCGCCCGACAGGGCGGCCATCGGCAATGCTCCCATTCATTGAGGAGTGATGCCAGGCCGGGGTCGGCTGCCACTGGTGGCGGCAGCAGGAGAGATAGTGTGTCGATTCATCCCGACGACATACATGTGGATCCCCATGAGGAGGATGTGCAACAAGACACGAGTGCATCAGGTGCGTATTTTTTGTTAGCACATTTTCAGTAAATTTTCAGTATATAATGCATTAAATTTTAGCTGTAAGTTATAATATATATTTTTAGTAACATTTGTGTTTTGGTTTGGATCGCAGGTGCCCCATTAGGGGGATCGTACGATGATGAGGTTGCACAGATCACTCTCGCTGACATTATTTCCCAATGAGAGTGGGTGAGCTCATGTGTGAGCACTTTGAGGGAGGATTCTCCCACATGGCGATATTTTTCGATGATGTTATCATCAATTGATGAGATGTTGACCCTCTACAGGAGGGTAGGACCTCTCAGTGACATTTGGAGACATTCATGCCAGAGGAGGAGAGATGGTGTCATTGGGATCCACAAATGGGAGGATTTCAAAGTCGCCATAAGAGGGCATGACATCAAGGGTGCTTTATTTGACATCCCTCCTGACCGCGCCCCCGGTCAACCGCTTAGACTTAGGGAGTTTAAGTTGGAGGTCGCTGCACCACATATATACGATAGATTCGTAGGAGCGTGGGGCATGTTCCCACACCATGACCAGGTCCCATTGTACTTTGCAAAACATGTTTATGCAGATTTTGTTTTGGACATGCACCCGGATTACACTAGCACGGGGTGCCAGTTCTATGGGGCTGGTAGGGGACGCTCCTACCAACGTCCTGGAGCTCGGAGACAACCTGCCTTCGTGCCACCCGCTCCAAGGTTGATACCGCTTCCAGACAGGGCGGTTATCAGGTCGGGGGATGTGGCACAATCATCCCAGCTTGCTGCAAAGGCTAGAGCTGACCTTGCAGACTCGTTGTTCACTGCCTTGGGCAGTGTTGTTGTTGCTGTGCATGGAGAGGCATCTAGACCACCCCCTCCACCTGCAGATCCAGAGATAGAGCATGTCTCTAGTGACATGCTCAGGAATTTCGATCGCGAGACCCTACTGCGGTATGTTGAGTCAACGCGAGATGCATACTTTTAGTTATATCGTAGATGCGTCGCTACATGATAGGTATACTTTTGTACAATTATGTATATATGTTCTTCATGTTACATCATATCAATGTCGCAAATTGAATGGTCAATAATACTTAAGGGAGTTGTATTCTATTGATCCATGCAGGTGACCCCATTCGTGGATCAACTCTTTGCTAGCGATCCATCTATTGGTCCGCCAGTCGGGGTAAGTTATAATTTATTTTCCAATTTAATTTGTGTTTGAATACTATTTCTCAGTTTAAATAATTTGTGTTTTATTTCTTAATTTTCGAGATTTATGTTGTAGATCTTAACTTCAAATAAATTTCAAATTGTACAGGGCAACAGAAAGGTGGTAGATCCTGATTACGGACATGAGGACCACGAAGGTTCTGACAAGCCGGGTCCAGAGACACATGTGAGTTTTAATTTATGTTCCAATTCATGTTATTTAGTCACATTTAGTAATTGATTTTTGTACTTTATGTTTCAATTTTTTATGGATAGCTTTTAAATTATGTTAAATTTAGTTTTAATTTTTAATAAATCTAACTTATTACATGTAATGGCATATTACATAGGCATCGCAACAGGCAGGTGTCAATGCTGCAATGGATTTCACACATAGTTGGGATGTACCTCGAGTACATTATCCTGATGAAGGGCCATCTACCCACATTCCTACCCAGATCCCGGATATCACCATTGACACGACGGATATGGCACAATTCCTTGAGGGTTTAGAGTCTCAGAGACAGCAGCGAGCTGCTGCACAGGAGGGCAGTCAGAGGGACGATCACATGCCTCGTGGGGGTAGTGGCCGATGAGTTGATGATCTATACATTTCCATGTTTTGGATATTTTCATATTTTATATATTTTCATGTTTTGGATGATCTATATATAC
Organism: Larix kaempferi; assembly: GCA_027924585.1. Lineage (NCBI taxonomy): Eukaryota > Viridiplantae > Streptophyta > Pinopsida > Pinales > Pinaceae > Larix > Larix kaempferi. The sequence continues at coordinate 23,378,950 of BSBM01000445.1, forward strand.
TTTATCATGTTTTGGATATGGATTCATATCATTTATACATGGACTTTTATCATATATGGACTTTGGATATTTTGTATATTTTATCATATTGATGTTTTCATGTGTATTTTGTATATGATTTGAAATCAATTGTTTTTTATATTAGATCTGGACATAGTTATTACAGTTAAAAATTTATGTTTTGTCGTTTCAAATGCAAATTTAATGTGTAGTTACAATTTAGTTCAATTTAAAATGCAAATTTCGACTACCTTAGAGTTCACATCTTCCAAAATTTAGAATTGAATATATACATTACGTTTTAAAATTGAAATTCCAATTCCAATTCAATTACAATATAAAATTTCCAATTTAATGTGTAATTTCAATTCCAATTCAATTGCAATTTAAAAGCTCGTTTTCAACTACATTACAATTGCAGAAATGAAATCAACATGTAAAATTAGAATACATTTGAAATTAATAATTGAAATTTTGATTACATTATGTTGTCTACACATTACAATTCAATTACAATTTACACATTCCAATTCAATTACAATTTAAAATTAAAACCTCAAATTTAATGTGTAATTTCAATTGAGAATACAATGTGTTGTTCCAATTTACAAGTTCAATTTCAATTACATTACAATTGCATTTGAAATAAAAATTTTAAATTATGATACATTGAACAATCTAAAATTTAAATTTTACAATTTTACCTTGTATATAGATGTATTTTAAATTCTCAATTTTGTATTTGAAATCAAAATTTAAAATTAGAATACATTTCAAATTGAAAATTGAAATTGACATTTTGCATTATGTTGTCTAGACATTACAATTCACTTACAGTTTCCAGATTCCAATTCAATTACAATTTAAAATCAAAATCTCAAATTTAATGTGTAATTTCAATTGAGAATACAATGTGTTGTTCCAATGTACAAGTTCAATTTCAATTACATTACAATTGCATTTGAAATAAATTTTTTAAATTATGATACATTGTACAATCTAAAATTTAAATTTTACAATTTTACATTGTATATAGATGTATTTTAAATTCTCAATTTTGTATTTGAAATCAAAAATTAAAATTAGAATACATTTGAAATTGAAAATTGAAATAGACATTTTGCATTATGTTGTCTATACATTACAATTCACTTACAGTTTCCACATTCCAATTCAATTACATGGAAAATTTAATGTGTAATTTCAATTGAAAATTCAATGTGTTGTTGTATATAAGAATGTTTTTGTCCATTGAGAGTGTGAAATATCCCTTGAGACAAAATTATATAATTACAAGTTATATAGTGTGTAGGTAATATTTGTTTTATTTTCTTTTAAGTGTGTGCTCTAATATAAAGTCATAAATGTATGGTTTGTTTTCTTGGCAATGGGCATAACCACCTAGTTAATATAAGAAATGGAAATATGTTGATAGCAGATGCTTGTACAACTATGGTAGAAACTATGCTTGCACAACTATTTCATATGATTTATGTTTTGATGACAAGTGGAGATAATGACACCATTTGATCCAACTAGGTAAGTTGCATAAATGAAGGCATGTACAAGTTATTACCTTTCCATGTACTATGCTTGTATGTTGATTGTTCACATCAACATGTACAAAATAACTTTTTAAATTGAATGCGAGTATGTAAAGTTAATGAATGCTTACATCAACAAGCAAAATAATGTTTTGTGAGACTATGCTTCCCAACTACTTATGACAAAACCTTACAAATCATTTTGATGATATGGACGAATATTCATTATGTGAATTATAACAAGTGTAAAGCAAAGGGATTTTCAACCACCAAATCACCATAACTAAATGTCACCCACGAATGTAAAAATTCTACTAGCAAGGTCAATCTAATTATTAATCAATTTCTTTGGAAGGAAACCGAATTGAAGGAGTGTTTTGGTGCCCTTCATTTCCCTTAGTAAGAAAAATTAAAGACTATGGATTTATTGCGGTCACGTCACAAAAAATATAGCTAAGGAAGAGTCACATATATACCACACATGGGTATGTATGAGACCTCTGGTTGAAGCTTGAATGATAGACTATGAACAATCAAGGGAAACACAATAGTCCTCAATAGCAAAAATTCTAGGTTATCAATACAAGAATGTGTGGTCCAAACAATAATTATAATGCCCAAAATTTTCTAAATTCATATATTAAAGAATGTTGCACAAAATGGTAATCGATCACCAAATTCAAGTTCAAGGTAGGTGACAACATTGAGTATCTATTATATAGAGCATTGTCACATATGAATACAAGGGACATAGAAGAGTCTAGAGGTTTAAGGATAATGTCTAGAGCCATATAAATTTCCCTGAAGGTGTGGGGACTCTCAATTGCATAAACAATGTATGCCTTAATCATCATACTCCTAAATTGAATTAAGTGGGCATGCATTGCATGCAACCACGGTAGTTATCTCTCAATTCCTTTTTTCTTGTGTTTTCAAGGTACTTATGATAGTTATGTGTTTTCAAGCTACCCAAACCATTCTTATAAATATGAAAATAGAAATTAAGTTTTGGCCATCATGAATTTTACTTAGTTGAAGCAATTATTTAGTGACCTAAAACCTAAAATACATAAGTTTATTGATTTTGGTTTAACCTGGAAATTATAATGTATAAAATTTTGCAAGTTTGGAATCAAAATTTAAAATTAGAATACATTGTACAATTCAAAATTTAAATTTCACCATTCCACATTGTATAGATGTATTTTAAATTCTCAATTACATTACAATTGTATTTGAAATCAAAATCTAAAATTAGAACATGTACATGTTCAAGCGTATTCACATTGGAGCACCATGACCCAAATTTAACAAAAGCCTCCCACCTGGTATTTGTATTCTTGACATTAAGCATAGATACAAAATACATTTATAAAACAACCTCCACAAAAATCTCCAAAAAAATATTACACGAGACAACATGAAAACTATGCCAATGATGCAAGTGGCATACATGTAACTCATTCATCTGGCCAATGGGTTATAGGAATGCAAGTCTCCATAATACGATCATGGTCAGCTTCTGTCATCTTCCATCTCTTTGGATCACCTCTCTTCACCTTGATTTCTGTTAGAGGTATCCGAGCTGCAACCACCAAATGACTGTATTGACATGATATATATCCAGGCATACAATCTCTGTAAATAATGTGAGCACCTTGTTTTTTCACTTTTTCAAAAAAGTGTCCCATTAGAACCATGTCTCCAACCTGGTATGTGAAGTCCCCATCTTGGTAGGGTCACACCAATCTGCTCTTTATTTGCGTGCACCGCATCAAATAGTATGCAACATTTTCTTGGTTGTGGAGGGGTGCAATGACAACGAATACATCACTTGCAAGATACATTACAAATATTATTCAAATGTCCTACATGCAAATTTCTACAACATTTGTATATGTGTAAGATATAATGAACTAATTAACTTAATGAAGACTCTTGTACCTTCCCTAACCATATCGGAAACTCGATCATGATCTAATGAGACCATTGCCTCTTCAGTGTGCATCTCTTGCCATGTTGGAATTGGATGTGGGCCCTTTGGATTAAGAGATACATATTTCCACGGTTTGACATATAAATAATTTTCACAGTGATCAAGCCCACATCCATTTGCATCAATGAAAAAATCGCAAAAGCAGGCATACTTCCTCGTTTCAATGGAAAATATGTCCCCCATATCTTTACTTCGAACATAATGCAATTCCCTCGTACCAGGGATGGTGTCATAATACCATGGAATGGATCTATTAACATCTCCGAGGGAAACATCCCAGAAGAACCTGCACGGAATTTAGTTTGTCATATGTAAATTCCTATCGAGTACATGTGTTCTTTTGGAAATGTTGATATTGAATGTTATTAGCTTATTAATTGAGTTTGGAGTTTATTACCTGCACACCGGCCTTGCTTGTTCGCGACCCTGATGTCCCAAATGACATGTGCACCAATCAACTACTTCAGTGGAGCATTTGAGTCGGGTTGCACCATGACTCATCTGATACCTCCGAAGTGCTTGTTTCACACATGCACCTGCGCCATCATGTTCACCCTTCCCATGCCCTATCTCAAAAAAGCTCCAGGTGTGTTGGATTCCGGTCTGTTTGTGTAGGCTACTCAACCAATAAAATGAGCGTGCCGATTTGAATTGCCCTGCACACCCATCTGACCAAATCCAGTGTTCAGTAAATGATACGCCTCTCTGCCTGAATGAATCATAAATCAACCCAAAGCAGTGTTGAACGAACAATGTGTCATGCTCACGATCATCACTAACATAAAAATGGTACTCCTTGATCACTTCACGTGACTGGGGAGTGCTATCCCTACCATCAATGTTTTCCTGAGAATGTCTGTACAACACATGTACGAAGATAGACACCTGGTCAGAGTGATAGTACTCACTTTGTATCTCTCTCTGAGGAGCAAAGGTGTAGCTCTCCGCAAAGTCTACCACTAATAAGATTGTGCCCGGATCAAATACCTCATGGGAATGTTTGAATTCTCAAGCTTGCCACCTGGACCTATGGGAGTGATTTATGTATTTATAATCTGACTTTGAAACTTCTCCATGAAATCTGAAACATGAATCTCATCATTGAGCAAGTCGATCCTCTTGGATGGCATAGATGAAGAAGGTGTTGGCTTCATGGTGACGTACTCGTACCTCTTCCACCTAACGGTGATATCTGACAATCCATGGTGTGTTGGATCGATAGGAAAGTTCCTATGGAACAATGTCAAATCACCGCATTCATGGCATTTTCTCCCACCTACACACCTCTTATTGAAAAACATGTGTTTAGGATTCCTGTTGCATAGTATCATACAAATAAAATCTCACACTATGTGAGGAGCTAGTACACCGTTCCAGTGCCTTTTGCAAAAATCCAGAAATGTGTCATAGTATAGTTGAAATTCAACGTGGTACTGATAGCAACAAGTGTCGCGAATCGTATTTGGCCTAATATACCACGGTTTCAATTTGTTGAACATGCTAAATGATATTTGAACACCAGGATTGGTTTCTTGGAATTCCTCGTAAAGTGCAACTCTCGTCATCTCCATCACATGCATACAGTGCTCCTGATAAATGGCTCTGGATAAACATTGTCGCAGGACATGCTTTCGATCTGGAATAGCATGAGAATGACTATCCCAAAATTCTATCACCTTCTCTCTAATGCCTGCTGCCATCCTATCTCGATAGGGTTCCCTACAAATAAGAGCCCAACAAGCAGCTTCATCACTTTCATCTATCTGAACCCTGAATTTAGTATATTTGAGCAATGTTCTTTTTGAAACATTGAGCAATGATGTCATTGTTGATACCATTCGATTTATTGAGGTGCTTTGTGCTACAACAGCCGTTGTAATTGCCTTATGAGCATCTCGGGTATCATTGTTTCTTGAATTTCCAAATGAAGATAATGCAGTTCTTACATTTTCTATTGCATTCTAGCATGTCTTTTTTGTTTTAACATCTTGAAAACTCAACAACTTTGTGGCACGTTTCAATTTTTTTGTTTTATCAACCCATGTAGGATTTGAGCTTGTGCCATCGTTGAATGTTGTTCAAAATATGACTTGATTATGTTATTGACATGCTCTCTAAATCTCCGACCAGGGATCGAGTTCCCAATCTCTTCTTGTGCAGAAACAACTGCACAATCCTCTAGAAACTTTCCACCCCTTCCAACCCCACTGCAACTCCCAATTATATTTTCAATGTGAGATGGAAAGGTGTCATGTGATGGCTGATCAGGATCATGAGGGGGGACAGGGTCATGTGATTCTTGATCACCATGATGTGATGTCTGACCATAATCTCTCCCTGCGTAACATGTAAATTAACAAACCGAGAATTGGTTACTTCATAGTTGTGCATTGAACTTTAAAATAGCCAGTAACTTGAAATTTGATGTGGAAATTGAAAATTGCATGTGAATTGAATTTTCCAACTAATACATTTAGCTTGAGAATTGTTCTAAGTAAAAATCGAAATTGCTAGTAACTTGAAATTTGAAATTTCTCAAGTAACTTGAAATTTCAAATTGCTCAAGTGATACGAACCGTTACACCAAAACCCCGAGGTGTTAGTGAAGGCCGCCCACTAGGATCTTAACCTCTCACCACGCTCCACAGTCCAGACCCTGGGCTGGATGTGCGCCCGTACGGTGGTGTCCCCTCTGCATCGTACGAGCCTCGGACGAACACTGCAATGCCGACGTTGGATCTGAAACGGCACGGAAGTGATCGACAACAGTTCAGCTGAAAATAGATATGGACCCCAGGTATGTTCGGATTCCTAACAGTTCAGGTGTTTCACTCGGCCACCAATGTTGTCTGACGGCTTGCATATTGGGGCAGTACCCCTCACTCCATGGCTCAGGTAAAACTGATAACCGCTTGGCCACAAATGACAGCTCTTGGTTTACCTCACGGGTGGAAACTAGTCAATCAGGTAGGGGTCGTTTCCCTTTTCGCTGGCAGGTCCTCTCAATGGGCCAGCTACTTTGGGGTTCCTGTGGTACTCCTCACAATGAGTTTTAGGGCTTATGCCCCAGTACTTCCCACAATTAAGCGGACATAGATTATTCCCAGATCCGAACTTGCAACATATGCGAAATTGATAGTAATTTGTACATTTAACTTTAAAATTGCTAGTAACTTGAAAATCAACTATATATATTTAAGTCAAGATAATTATTAATAACTTGATAAAAATTATTGTGGGCATAAAAATTAATATCATTTACAATCATCACATTATATAATTGTGGGCAAATTTCCTTTATGCAATTTATGTCCATTTTACTTTTACATTACAAGAAAAATGTTATTTTAACTTTATGGTATAATTTATAAATAAATAAATATTTAAAATACAAATTGCAAATCACCATGCAAAGAATAAATGATTACAACACTTCTACCCTAGAATTTCAAGGACAACATCATGCATCCCATGTTGTATATACGTGAAATAAAAATTTGAGATTGATTTTCTAGCCATTGATTTAGAGATGAATACGATATTTAATTAAAAACATTGTAGTGATATGATTGAAGGGAAATTCATAATTTTTAATACAAAATAACATTTTCATTAGTTGATGTTTTTGCAATTTCAACAATAGACATTTAAATGAAAATTGTAATTTTATCATAAATTGCAATTTAAGGATTTTTTTATCAATAATGCTTCACATATCAATGCAAGGTTGCAAACATTGCAAATTTAATTATTTTCAATTTGTCATAACAAAATATATGGTTCTAATCATTAATCTTATCATGGTAATATGTCATATTATGCAAATAAAAACATATGTGATAGATGAATTTTTTTTAAAGCAAACATTATAATTAAATAGCTCTTGGAACATTCATTTGTATTCAAATATTCATTACTATGAAAATATTGCCAACCACCATAACTATGAAAATATTCATTCATTTGTTTTCAAATTGAATAAATTCTAACTAATACATAACTATCAAACATGTAAATTTCAAAATATTCATTCATTTGTTTTGAAATCGAATTTTCTAACAAAACAAGAATTGAAATTACATTTAACTTGAAATTGTTAGTAACTTAAAAAATTGCAATTAGTTAAATATGTACAATTTAACTTGAAAATATAGTGTCTAAATGTACATTTAATTTGAAAATTATTCTAATAACATTGAAAATTGTTAATAAAGTTTAGAAATTTCAAAATAGTTAATATGTACATACATTTTAACTTGAAAATAGAATCTAAGTGTACATTTCATTTGAAAATTGTTGGACAATAAAATTGAAAAATGTTAGCAAACTTTGAAATAATTTGAAAATTGTTTTAAAGCAACTTTGAAGTATAATTTGAAAATTGTTAGCAACTTTGAAATAATTTGAAAATAGTTAAAAATATGTTCATATCTTAGCATGAAAATAGAATATAAATTTACATGTTTCATTTGAAAATTGTTCTAATTTAAGTTTGGTTTAAAGCCATTTGAAAATTGTTCATTTAACATAAAAATTGTTGCAAACTTTGAAATTCAAATAACAAATTGATGAAATAAATAAGAATATAATTACAAATAAATATGAAACAAATTGAATTATGAAATTTAGTTAGATTTTTTGGAAAATTGTTACTAATTTTGTAAATTATGTAGCATGATATTTAAATTATGATAGCATGTAATTCAATAATTTACCTTGGTTGTCCTCCATTGGAATTTGTTGCACCAAATGTGCATCTTCTTCTTCTCTCAATCTTGCTCTTTGTTGTCTCATTCGTTCTCTATTGTACTCACGTTCTTCATTGGCATTTTGTTGTCTAGCATGTTTTCTTTGCCTTTTTTTTTTATTCCCCATCAATCTACAATGAAAACAAACAATTTTTTTTTCAAAATGTTATAAGAAACAACAATATGTTAGTATGAAATCTTGAAATATGCCTACAAAAAAATCTTACATGAATCAATCTACAATGAAAACAAACAATTTTTTTTTCAAATTATTATAACAAACAAAATGTTGGTATGAAATCTTGAATTATGCTTGCAAAGATATCTTACATGTCTAATGAGGTCTAATTCAGCAATATGAAAATGACAAATCTCTAATTCAACAAGATCAAATTCACAAATCTCTAATTCAACAAGATCAAATTGTTAAATCTCTAATGGAAAACAAAAGTAGAAATGAAGTAAATTGTTTTTTGTGAATCCTTCTTTGTTAGTTATATATAGGTTCGTTGTTGTTTTTCGGAGGGAAGGGTAGTTGGCAACAATTAATGTTGCCAACTCCTTTCGCGGTTTCGCCTAGGTTGCTTTATATTTTTTTTTTACACAGACAGACCCTCGATCGAGCATTTTTGATAGACGCTCGATCGAGCAAATACCTCGATCGAGGGTTTAATAACACCTCGATCGAGGTCTTGTTAAACCCTCGATCGAGGTATCGTTAAACCCTCGATTGAGGTTCTGTTAAGCCCTCGATCGAGGTTTTTGAAAAAGCTCGATCGAGGGCTTAAAATACAGGTCGAGAGCCCCTTTCTCAGCAAAAGGGAATGTTTGTCTGCCTTCCACAGAGTTAAACTATGGCATTAAATGCTCATTAATGAACAGACTTGATACCATTGGATTCGTCAACGAATCCTCTATCCAGATATATAAAATTTACGAATTTTTATCTTCATATGTCTGTTGTTTTTAATTTTCTACTAAAACTTGCCCTAAAAAACCATGCCGACAACTTCGATTGAGCTCAAAGATAAATCCACAACATTCAAAATACACATCCAAAAAATTTGAAAAAATACAAAAGCCCCAGATAAATGCGTCCTCTTTAAAAGGGTATTTTTAGTTTTGCAAATTATGTAAAAAATCAAAATATTTCATGCACGCACACACATGTGTGCAAAATGTGACTTAAATATTCATTGGTAAGTTTCAAAAAATAATAATAAATATAATTTTTCGAGAAAAATTAAAAGAAAAATATGTAAGTCCCAGTGCACTCTGTCTAGATCATGTTCACATATTTCATTTTTTAAAATTATTATTCAACATTAATTTATTGTGTACGCACACAAACTACTTGTTAATTGCTCTTCAAATTTTTAAGTACACACGTTTCATTAAATGAAAATTCGACACGATATATGGCATTGGTATATTTCGAAAAAAATATCATTGGAAATCCAACATAATTCTTTACATTTCGTTTTTCAACCGCATGTCAAAATTCATATGGCAAGTATGAGTTTCGAGGGCTTCAATTTATTACATGGGTAAAATTTCTGTTTTTCAATGTCATATTTGGCCAAAAAGAGTTACCCATCTTCATGGAATCACCCTTATTCAATAAGGTTGATCCTAGCCACTCCATTTTCTCCTTTAGATTTGCTTCTTACTATCAATCCAAATACCCGCAACACAAAAAAATACCTTCCTCAAACAAATTTGGCAAAAAAATATATTATTGAAATAAAAACATGACATGAATATGAAATTGGTAAATCAAATTCAAATCAAGATACAATAATTACAATTTCCAAATATGATACAATGATTAACACATAAAATAAGGAAGGGAAAGATGTCCAATCTTTATTAAACAACATAAAAAGTACAAATCATACCTTATTTTGATTAGCACCTTGTCGAAACTAGAGTTCTAGTTCACTCATGTTCATGTTCTCAACAAATCCCACTCCAAATATCTAAATGCATAGGGGTGGAAACCACTAGAGGGAAGTAGTTTCAACACACAAGGATCTAAAGATCAATGACAAGAAAGGAAAGGAGAATAAAAGGTAAGCAATTCCCCCAACATAAAATTACTATGAAAGGTCCTCCATCATTTGGCTCATTCCAACCTTTCTTATAGTTGATGAAGGAAGTCGAGAAAAATTAGCAAATGGTTGGGGAAGTTGTAATCGAGCAACTGGTTCTCAAAATTTCATAACTCCCTTTTTTTGAATTTTTATATATTTTTCATTTTTTAGGGCATTTGTGCCTAATACAATGGAAATGAGAAAATTGTTCGCTTCCAAATAGTGTGTAAGCTACAAATGCAACTTTACCTTGTATTCACGCTCTGTCAAAGGGGAAAGTGTGAATGATTCATAGTCTGCAAAACATTAGGTACGGATCTACTCATTTTTAAGGATTATAACTTTCAGGGTATTTGGGAATGGATGAGGTTTCACTTGAATGTTCAAGGCCATAACAATTGAAGTCAAATCATAGACTCTTCAATCCATAAGTGTCTTTTTTTGTGAATAAAAAGTGACACTCAAAGTGTCGTCTTTTGGACTATAGTCACAAATGGAGAAGTGCCAATTTGAGTTAGAACATGGGATCATCATTAGAAGGTTTTGAAGCTAAATTAGATAAGAGATCCATGAAATATATTAATATGATGAATAGAAGCATGAAATGTAAAAGCTAACTGAATTAGTTTAATGTTTTTAAATTGATTTTAATTGATGAATAATAAGTTCCTAGTTGTCTTTTATTTTAAGGTCTTCATCTCTATTAAAGTTGTTTTTATTAAGTTCAATTTCAAGGGATTCAATAACCTTCCTTTTTCCATAGTGGTCAATCTTAGTTATGATATTAGAATTATTGAATAAAATGAGATGGCCTGTGTCTTAAGAGTGCTATGCTAAGGATGATGTTTTAACCTAGCAATGTTTGATGCTGTGCAATGTTCTTTGAGTCTAGCTTGCAGAGATATTCTTGACTCATTAATATAATGTTTATCACATAAGAAGGGGATGGTATAAACACCTTTATGATGATTAGGATCTATGGTGTCTTTAGCATGGCCAAGAAATTTTTTAAGAGAGTTGGGAGGTGTAAAGGAAACTTTAATATTATATTTCTTACGAATTTTAGAAATTTTATCCATGGTGCCTTTGATGTAAGGAAAAGTGATAATATTTCCTTCCATAGGTTCATGGTTGTTTTGATCTCCTCTCCTAGCTTTTGAGATGGATTTTTTTATATTTGATGGTCCTTGTAGCCATTGTTTCTGAAAATGTTGGTTAAGTGTTATAGCTCATGTTCTAGGTGATCATTATCATAAACTATGAGGGATCATGTCACTAGTGTGCTGATGAAACCAAGCTTTTAAGCAAGGTAGTGGTAGGAAACTGTGTGAAGTTATCTATCTGTATGTGTTTTCTTCTGGTATATTTGGTGGGCTAGAGAATCGTCATTTATTTTAGAGATGAGGATATCTAAGCAGGGTATGTTATTATTCTCTTCCATATCCATGGTGAATCTTGGATAGTATAACTATTAGACCCTCTCGAGGCTTGTGCTAATTGTAGGGAAGGAAAGAGTATGTTTGGGGATAGGATAACTTCTTTCACATAGACAAGGGTAAAGGGTGAGATTCCTAAGGAATTCATTGGGGTTACCCTATCATACCATAGGAAATTTGGGAGGGAGTTATGCAATTTTTATTTTTATTTTCAATCATTGTTTTCTTTAGGATATTGATCAAATTATTGTTTGTCAATTCTACTAACCCATTCCCTTGAGAGTAATAATTAGAAGAGTAATGTGTTGGAATATTCACCAATACTGAGAGGAGCGGGTGAATTAGTAATGGGCACTTTTTATCATTTCAAACTGTAATATCAGATATAAACATTAACCATTAAAAATAACATTCATCGTCACATAAACCATACACAATATACAAGAAATTTTACGTGGAAACCCAAATGGGAGAAAAAATGCTTTTCTTATATAATATAAAGATTACATTCAATTGATTTACTAGATCCAACTATAAGGAGGCTACAACCCCATATCTTATCATCTCCGATTGAAATAAGGCTATAACCCCCTGGTTTTACCATAGGCTCCAACCTATGGTGAGGACTCCAATCCTTGTTTAGCTCCAACTCACTAGATTTATCAGCATCAACTGGAAGCAGGATAAAAACCCTATCCTTACCTTGTATTTCCACCCTGATATGAATAAGAGAATAAGTTTTTAATAATCATTGTATCATTGTCTCTGACAACTTGTACATGTATCTCCATTCTTGTACTTATATCACTATCTCTGTTCCTGTCATAAACCCTGACTTCCAACAAGTATAAATACGAAGCTGTAATTAATTAGGATCTGAAACTCCTAAAACATGTTATAAAATATATCTAATGCATCTCCTTCGAGGGAAACTCTTTAAAACATCTTGAACCAAAGCTTATAATGAAAATTCCAAACTGACATGTTTAAACATGATTTTTGAGTCATTCATAATTATTGACTTCTAGAGATCATATATTCGAACTGTAGTGAACCGGGATCTAAAAATTGAAACATATGTTCTTCAATATGTCTACTACTTCCCTACAAGGGGAATATTTAGAAACTTTCTGGATCAAAAGATCTAAATAAAATTCCAAACTGATATGTTTGAATATTATTCAGAAACCCTAACTTCCTAAGGCTGTATCTTAGAAACTATAGAGAATAAACATTTGAAACTTCTACCACAAGTTCTTCACGATATCTATTTAATTTAAACCAAAGGAAATTGTTTGAATCGTCCTAGAATAGAAGATATAGAAAAAATGACACAATGACCTGAAACATATTTCACAAAAAAAAACAAAATAGAGATCATCACAACATTTCATCTTCCACTAGAATTTCGGCCTTCTTCACTTCATCTTCATCTAAAATTCGGTCCTCTACTCTTGCATATCAGCTCTTCAATTTTGTAATAAAAATTTAAAAGTTCCATCTCTTATTTATAGTTGTCTTAGGTCACTTTTAGGGTTGACCTATCACTTAAAATTAATTCTTGTTTGCCACATTTTAAGGGCCCTCTTTAATGGGTCAAAGACCAGTTCATGCCTTGATCAAGGGGATTTTAATTTCCTTCTTGATCACTTCATGCTTATTGGACACATCATCATTTCTTTTGGGGATCCTTAACACTTCATGTTGTCCAATGGGCCAAAGTACCACAACTTTTGGGGTTATGTGGACCAAACATCATTATTTTTTGGATGCTTCAAGCTTCACACCAACTTGCTTTGGACCAAATTTGGGGATTCTTTAGGGCCTTATCCACCATGGTTCATGTAACCCCAAACTATGGGAAAGTGGAACAAACACCATTCTTAACGGGTTTCTTCACCTTTTATTTCAACCTTTCTTAGGGGAAACCTTAGGAACTTCTTTAGGGTTTCGATCCATATGTGTACATTACAAAGTGTCTTCCTGTGAGGGCCATGTGTAACCACTATTCCATAAGGGGGACCGCTTTTGAGTTATGTACACTATGAATTTGATATCAATGACAACCTTATTCAACAATCTCCCCCTTTGTCATTGATGGCAACCATCATACTCCCCCTAGGACCATGATCCTCTTGATTTTTCTATCCCCCTTTGAAATCAATGGAAAAAGGTAACTCCCCCCTAATAATATCTCTTCTCTTTGGTTCTACTCCCCCTAAACTCATGCTTATTTGATGGCACTCAATAATATTTCACATTTCTTTTATGTCTTCTTATTCTTCTCTGCCTTATTATTGTACTTAGAGATTTTTTGTGTGGTTTCAATCCTCTTTCTCTCTACTTGATCTAGGATTTATATGTTATTAGGTCTTCTTGTAGCTACCGCAACCAATCTTCCTAAATTTTTTTCTCTTATTTTACATCTTTGGGAATCAAATGTGATTGTATCCCTTATCACACATTTTTCTACACTAAGGAGATTATGCTTCAAATATTCAACTAGTAAAACATTTGTTGCTTTCATATTTTCACTTCCAAGACTCGGTACACCTCTCCCAAGTATCTTGAAAGAGGAGTCATTTCCAAATGAAATGCTGCCACTATTTCCTTTCTTTAAGCTAATGAATTTGTTATGATCCTCGGTCATGTGTGTTGAGCACCCACTGTCTATGTACCACTCATTTTCTTTATCCTCGGCTAGCAAAGCTATTCCACAATCTTCCTTACTTGAATTATTTTTATTTTCCCATATTTTAGTCGATTCCTCTTTCCTTATGATGGGATCATCTTATTTCACATTTATGTAATCACGTGCATTGTGACCAATATTATTGAATTTGTAACATACAATTTTTTGGTCTATCAATGAATCAAATGGATTTTAATTTATCTTAACAATCCCATCAATATTTCTAGATCTACTTTTCTCAGATAGTCATTTCTTCCATAGACTTTACAATGAATTGATTTGTGTCCAAAGTTTTGAAAAGCATAACAATGACCAAGAAAAATATGTTCATATCTATTAGAAAAGGACCGTCTCAGTGTCTCATTTCGCCTGAAATCATATCTTCTATTCCATCTATAAATGTCATGCTCCTACTATTCTTCAACTCCTTTTGGTTCACTAATTTTGCTTCTTGGAAAATTAGCAGTATTTCCTTTGTCTTCCCTTGATGTATTTTTGTTTGTATAACCAAGTCCTATTTTATTAGCAGGTAATCTCTATTTGTTGAGGATTTCATCCAATTTTTCAATACTCTTTTGAAATATTATGTTGTCATTTACCTTTCAACTGTCAACACCAACTCCTTTCTTACATGATCTAATTAATATTTCGGTTCATCACAATCTTCTATATTCCTTTTCATCTTGTGGAACATGATTTCTTTAGTCTTCTTGGATTCATCTAATTGCTCCTTCATACTAGAAATTGTTTGTTCTCTTTCTTCAAGATCATGATCCTTTTCTTCATTTTTTTCCAATTTAATTTTCAAACTTCTATTTTTGTTCTTGAGCATCATTATTTCTTCCTCAGCATGTTTCAATTTTTCTTGGATATTCTCCTCATCTTCATTTTCTGTATCATCTTCAATTCCCCCAAAAGACTCAAGTTTTCCATTAATGCAATCAGAATCACTTCCATCTATTTCTGAAATTTTATGGCCACCATTATGGGTTTCCTGAGTTATGAAGATAAAATCCCTTGCATATGTTTCTTCTTAATCACTTTGATCTAAGAAACTATCATCCTCTTTGGAGTAAATATTTGTTTTACTATAGAAACTTTTATTTTCTTCAAAAGGGCATTTATTAGCATAATGTCCTACTCTTTCACAATTGAAACATTTAAATGGTAACTTACCTTTGTATTTACTGGTTCCTCTTCTTTATCAAATTCATCATTCGATCTTTATTCTACCCAGTGTCCTTTGTTCCTTGTCTTCTTTGAGACTTTAAAAGATGCATATATTCTTGTTGGTTGTTAATCCTCTGCATTTGTTCACATATCATATGTTGTGAGGGTCCCAAATAGTTCATCCATTGTTAATTTTGTCAAATTCTTGGATTCTTCTATGGCTAGATCTTGGGATCATATCTCAAGCGAATTGATCTCAACACTTTCTATACGATCATGGGTTATTCGACTTCTTCTCCTACTCCTCTGATGGAGTTGACAACTTAATCTACTATGAGTAAGTAATTTGCAATATTTTCTCTTTCTTTCATTTTTCAGATTCTCAAACATTGTTCTATATCATTGGAGCTTGACTTTCTCACCTCCTTCATAAATATTCTTCAGTGTGTACCATATTTCTTTAGTTGAGGTACAATGCATCACCTTGGCCTAAAAAATTTGTGATACTCCATTCATGAGATGGTGTGAATATTTATAATTACATCTAAATAATTTATCACTCCTCAAGATCTGTTGGAGGAGTTTCTAGACTTTCGTAGCCATTAACAACAAAGAGCGAGACATCCACCCTTAAATCCAACAAGAATTTTTTCATTCTATTAATCCGTAACACATAGTATTTCCATCAAATATCGGAATAGCACTTGAAGAATATCCTTCTTGTCGATCCATATAAGTCCACAATATTCCTTCCAACGGTTAAAATGTTCTGAAGGTAACCTAATATGATACCAATTGTTGGAGTATTCATCAATACTGAGAACGGGGGTGAATTAGTATTGGGAAATATTTACCATTTCAAACTTTAATATCAAATGTAAACAATAACCATTAACAATAATATTCATCATCACATAAACCATACACAGTATACAATAAATTTTACATCGAAACCCAAATGGAAGAAAACCATAGAATGCTTTTCTTATATAATATAAAGATTGCATTCAATTGATTTACCAACTCCAGCTATAAGGAGGATACAAACCCCCCTAGTTTATCAGCTCTAATTGAAAGGAGGCTACAACCCCCTAGTTTTACCACAACCTCCAACCTACAGTGAGGAATCCAATCCTTAGTGAGCTCCAACTCACTAGATTTGCTAGCATCAACTAGAATGAGGATAAAACCTCATATCCTTGCCCCATCCTACCACCCTAATATCAATAAGAGAATCAATTTATAATAATCATTGTATCATTGTCTATGACAACTTGTACTTGTAACTTTGTTCATGTACTTATATCACTGTCTATGTTCCTATCACAAACCTCGACTTCCAACAAGTATAAACATGAACCTATAATGAATCAAGACCTAAAAATTCTAACACATGTTCTCCAAGATATCTGTTGGGTGTATTTACTATCTTAATGAATCGCCAAATTTAATTATCGACCAGGGTTGGTAATCTTAGAGTTGTGGCACAGTATATGCTGAGGTAGAATGGTACCTAAGACATTGGCTTGGTCGACCTTAGAAATGTTAAATAATGAAAAGATTGAAATATCTTTCAAAACGAAAAACTGAGTCAAACTTCAGAAATACAACTACTAAACTGATTAGACCTAACTAAACCAATAGAACAGAATAGTATCAATCTATACTACTCTACTCTATGAACAATAACTGAAAATATTAAAACAAAAATACTATTCTAGGAAACAAGATTTGATCAAAAGCAAAACTACACTTATGAAAATGGAAACTACTGATCAATTATTCAAACTCTAATCTAGGAATTATAAAGTAATAACTATGAACAAGTTCGAAAACCTATCTATAAAATTATTCAGTTTACAACTAACTATGGAAACAAGAATATAAACTACTTAATAAACCTAAGAAATCCAATAGTTAAACTATTCATGCATTCGACAAATACTCAAGACTAAATTAAACTACCTAATTCCATTCTCCTTGAGGATTCTGAGGAAATGTGTCAAATGTAATAGGAACTGGAGAAAATGTATCAAAATTACTTTCAAATGTGACAAGAAAACAAAACAGAAGTAAATCTAGTTTAACTTCTACAAAGAGATGCAAGCTAAAAAGTGACCAATTACAAGTAACTTTAAACATTGTAATCTATTCTTTATCCATAAGCAAATGACTCTAGTTATGCTATCTAAGACTGATTTGAAAATGAGATGTTATTAACAATTGATCTATTAACAAGAAACTAAGAACATGTATTTCTAATGACTACTTTGAAATTGAAGGTATGCAAATCTCTATGCTATCCTACAAAGGTGAAGCATGAAATAAATTTAAGGAAGTCTAAGCATATGCAAATGAATTGGAAATAAATTTGATCTAGAAGCAAGTAGAAAACTTAATAAAGATATTTACTTGAAAATGAGTTTGATCTAGACGCAAGTAGAAAACTTAATAAATATATTTCATTTGTGAATCAAATCCTGTTCTATGAACATCTTCATTAACTATGTAAATGAGAAGAGCAGATCCTATGCTTGAACTAAGAAACCATGAAAACTAATGTACTTTTGAAAATGAAATTACCAAGCTTAATCCAAAATCAATCTTAAATAAAAATGAAGTAAACTAAACTAAGGATGAAATTAACGAGTTCTGGAACAATAACAAGTTAAGGAATCAAACATAAAAGATCAATCATAAAAACATAATCTGAAAAGTAAACTAAAGCAAAGTCAAGGAAATAAATAAGAACTAAGAATAGTTATGAATCCTAATTAAAACTCTATGTAGTTCAGAACAAGGTCCTGACTACATATATAACTACTAGTTAACTACAAGAAATGATACAATTCGAAAACCTAAAAAAAATGAACTTTAAACAAGCATAAAAACAAGACATAAATTATTAAAGTTCGGATGATGGTCTGAAAGACAATCCGAATGACAGTCTGGATGGTAGTCTGAAAGACAGTCCGAATGAAAGTCTAGATGACAGAAAATGATATAAAATATGAACATGACCAGACTAAATGATTCTAACACCAGCTGGTTTATGCATTTTAATCTGTAGTGCAAGCAAACCAGTAAATAAACTATTTAAAGATGAAATAACATGAAGCAACTACACTAATCTATATCTAAGGAAAGAAATCATTTCCTATTGCATAATAAAGCAAGCTAAAAGGAAAGTGAAGCTAACTACAGTTACAGGAAAATTAACAGAATTGAATCTAATTATGAACTAAACTTGAAACACTAAACTAACTAAACTCTATCTAATTGCAATGGAAAGACTAAAAGCAAGCTAAAGGAAACTATGCATGATCGGTCACTTAAAATTCTGAAAATGTAAATTATATTAGCATCAAGACATAAATTACAGGAAACAGAGAAATGACATCTACATGAAAAACCAAATTAAATACATGTACTGAAAATAAAAGATACTTATTTGCAGAAAGGAAATGACAAAATATACACAGTAAAAACCTCTGGCTGTTGAGGGACCCTTCTCGGGAATCAGGAATTGTCTAACTCAAATTAATTACCAACAAAACATGAATTTGATCATCAACAACTAAAATCAGAAACTTCCATTAACTAAGTCAAAAGTTACACAACGTTCTCTAGCTCTGCATCTATTCTCTCTACTGGCTAACTAGCTAACTTCGTTTCTCAACGAGAGACGTCTTTACATAATTTTACAATGGGAGAGAAGGTCAACCACTCGACCTCTCTAAAAATAGGTCTTAATTACTAAATAAAACAGCTACAGGACGATTCACGATAGCGCACAGGCCGTCTCCCACAATCTGCACGCGTTGGTTCTCCTCATGTGAGCAGCTAGTGCGTTGATTTTCCTTTGACGTGGGAAGCTGATGAATTTTCAAGCTGGGTGGACAAGAACGCGGATATTCTAGAATGAAGGCTCATGAACCATGAGGGCCACGTTGCCAACAGAACCCATGCCACAGTTTTTTCTTTAAGTGCCTTGGAATATTCCAACCAACGAATCCGCAGGTGTGAACGAAGGGCTGAACGATGGTCTGAATGCAGCTGGGTGTCTTCAGTGTGAACGCGCGTCTAAATGAGAGTCCATTTGAAGACCATATCCTGCAGAACGAAATCTATTTTCCAAACAAGTCGAGAAATGCTACATTAATGTTAATAAACCACAAAATAATCATAATTGATCAAGGTTCATGTGATATTCAAATAAGTTCATACCTGGGTTTGATTGGTGGTCTGAATGGCAAGAAATATGAATTAGTACGCCAAAAATGACAAAAGTAATGCCAATAGAGCACATTTAATGAATCTCCTCCAAGAGGCACTTTCTAAAAATCTCGAATCGAAACTTATAATGAAAATTCCAAACTGACATGTTTAAATATTATTTCCGAGTCATTAAGAAGCCTTGACTTCTAGAGATCATATCTCCTAACTAAAGTGAACTAGGATTTGAAACTTCAACCATATGTTCTTCAAGATGTCTACTACTTCCCCACCAAGGGGCACAGTCGGAAACGTTTTGCATCAAAATATATAAAGAAAATTCCAAACTAATCTATTTGAATATTATTCAAAAACCCTATCTTTTGAGGCCATATCTCTGAAACCATAGCAAATCAGCATTTGAAACTTCTACCACAGGTTCATCAAGATCTCTACTTCATCACATATGAAGGAATTGTCTGAATCATCCTAGAACAGAAGATATAGCAGAAATGAAACAATGACATGAAACAGATTTCACAACAAAAAAACCAAATAGAGATCATCACAAGATTTCATCTTCCACTAGAATTTCAGCCTTCTTCACTTCATCTTCCCCTGAAATTTGGTCCTCTTCTCTCGCATATTAGCTCTTCAATTTTATAATAAAAAATGAAAAGTTTCATCTCTTATTTATACTTGTCTTATATCACTTTAGGTAACTTTTAGGTCTGACCTATCACTTAAAATTAATTCTTGTTTTCAACATTTTAAGGGGCCTCTTTAATGGGTCAAACACCACCTCATGGCTTCATCAAGGGAATTTTACTTTCCTTATTAATAAATTCATGCTTAGTGGACACATCATCATTTCTTGTGGGGATCCTTGCCACTTAATGTGGTCCAATGGGCCAAAGTACTAGAACTTTTGGGGTCATGTGGACCAAACATTATTATTTTGGGGATACTTCAAGATTCACACCAACTTGCTTTGAACCAATTTTGGGGACTCTTTACGGCCTTCTCCACCATGGGTCATCTAACCCCAAACTCATGGGAAAGTAGACCAAACACCATTGTTTAGGTGTTTCTTCACCTTTTATTTCAACCTTTCTTAGGGGAAGCCTTAGGAACTTATTTAGGGTTTTGATCCATATGTATACATTACAAAGTGTCTTCTTGTGAGGGCCATGCGTAACCACTATGCCATAAGGGGATCACTTTGGAGTTATGTACACTAGGACTCTGAAATTAATGACAACCTTATTCAACGTAATGTAGTTTAATTCATCTATCCAAAACAAATTCATTTTGTTTTAGCGAATAAAAGTATGAAGAATTATCAAATACAAGGAAAATTGGAACCCAAAACCTGGTAGCAATGTGCTCTTCCAGGAACTAGATGACGACTTCCTCATTGACATTGTGAAGAGGCATTGCTTCTGTCCATCGTATGAAATAGTCTATGGCTATCATAATGTAGTGGTGTTGTTTTGAAGAATTGAGGTTAATTTCACTTATGACATCCAACCCCCATTGCTCAAATGGTTCAGTGATGATGACTGGATGAAAAGGTACCACTAGTTTCCTTTCTCTCCTGACACTCTTCTATTATGCGAAACATTTATGGGAATAATCATGAGAATCTATGAATAATTTTGGCAAATAATAACCATCCTTGAGAATTTTATGTGTAGTAGTTTCTCCAACATATTGTCCACCAGCGAGTCCATCATGTAATTAAGTTAATACTTTTTCAGTATTTTCCTTTTCTAGGAACCTCAATAGTACTCCGTCATAATTCTTCCAAAATAAAAAACCATCGATAATCTGGTATGCTATTGCTAATGATTTGAGATCGAGGGCCCTTCTTTCTTTTTAGCTCCAATGCTCAGGGGCATATCCATGCTACAAGTATTGTAACAAATAGTGATACCAAGAGTCAGTAGTATCCATGATATAGTGAACATCTTGAAGGCACATGGTTAACACATTGTCCCAACCATCAACTTCTTCATTCTCAGAATTCTCAGTAAGTAGCTTGCATAGAACTTGACCTTTAACGATGGTTGTTAGTTTGAATTCCAATCCGTACTCCTATAAGGACATAACCCAGTTCCCTCTTCGTTCTCCCATCTCTTTCTTTACAAAGAGTGATTTCACTGATGGGTGAGGGATGATGAACTTGGTCATGTTCTTGAGAATGTAAGGCCTAAACTATTTCACCACTTTGAAAATTGCGTAGGCTTGTTTGTCTATATCTCGGTAATTCAGTTCAGCACCTTGTAGAACAATTCTCATGAAAGAGATTGGGAATTCATCCCCTTTCTCCCCTTTCTCCCCTTTCTAAGTGAGCACTGTCGCAAGGGAATGATCAAACACAAAAGTATAAATTATGAAATCCTTGTTGAAATCTGGACTACTTAATGAAGGTGTTGCAGTGATTGCTACTTTGATTCATTTAAATGCATCTTTCTTTGGGACATTCCACTTGAATTATCTGCTTTGTTTGATCATTTGTTGCACAAGTTTCACTATTTGGGATAAATTCCAATCAAACCTATGAACAAAGTTAATTTTACCCATAAATATTGCATTGTTTTTTTGTTGTGGCGCATGGGGATCTATAAGATGTCATGTATGTGTTTGGGATCAACAAAAAATCCCCTTTTCAAAATTATATGTTCCAACAGTTTTCCTTTCGAAACAATGAAAATACTCTTCTTTGATTTGAGTGATATTATGTATTTTCATCACCTTTCAAATATCTACTTTAGGTGATGGAAATGATCTTCCCTTTTCTTAGAAAATATTGTGACATCATTGAGGTATACAACCATGCTACGAATGATCAATCGATATAATTCAGTATCTCTAGCTCATTGAAACATGGCTCCTGCATTCATTATACCAAATGGTATTATGCAGAAAGAAAATGTACCCCACTTTGTTTGAAAAGTGGTTTTCAAATGATCAGCCTTAGCCACAAGCACTTAGTTATATCTTGAGAACCCATCTAACATAGAGAACATCTCAAATCCAAATATGAGTTGCAAAATTCATTCCATATGAGGAATAGGGTAATTATCCTTATCATAGGATCTAATCAAGTTCCGAAAATCCACACATAATCTAATCTCCCCGTACTTCTTTCACACCAGCACCAGATTTTCCACCCACTTAGAATGTATGACCTTGAATATAATCTGATCGTCTAGAATATTCTTCAATTGCTTCTAGATTAATGATTCTAACATTGGGTGCACCTTTCACAACTTCCACTGAAATGGTTTGACATCCGGTTTTATAGGAATAACATATTGTATAATTTGGGTGTCAGATGTCTTCAGCTCATCACAAATCTAGGTGAAGACATATTTGTATTGCTTAAAGAGATGAATAAATATTTGACTCTCTATTGGTGAGAAACATGTTCTGAGATTCACGTTTCTAGTCTCCTTAGGTGTTCCCAAATTCACCAATGCATATTGCATAGAGGAGCTATTTTTTTTTACATTGAAAGGATTTCTAAACTTTTGATGTAAATCGAACAATCTTTCCAGCATGCATACTCCTTTAGAAATGAAAATATCTTTAACACAATTATCATTTTTCTGTTGCCTGTTCAAATTCACTTGGTTTTCATCATCATCTATGATGGAACCTTTAATAGTACCTTCATCTATAATAAAGTCAATAATTTTCCGATTATCATCAAACACTCTCCAATTTGTTACATTGTTTGGAATAGAAGACCTAAAAATAAATTCAAAAGAAAAATTGTCATTCAAAGGAACGAAACATGAAGCAGTGTTTTCCAACAAGTCAGCAACAACATTCATTGACCAAGGAATTGAATTGATATTAAAAGATTCAAAATTTGAAATCAGATTCCATACCTCTATCTCGTATACCTTCAATTGTGGATATAAACAATGTATTGTATCCCTAACCTACCTGACAATGATTTCTAAATCACCAAAAACTTTCAATTTTTTTTCCTTAAGGTCATTAGCTTTCATGAGGCCTTTGACAAGGGATTCATACTCAGCATTGTTGTTGGTGCATTCAAACTCTAACCTATAGGAGAGGTAACGTTTTCACTTCTTTGGACCCACATGGACACAACTGGCCCCTGCGCCCTTGTATTTTTTTGAGCCATCAAAATATAAGTTCCAAAAATAGAGTCTACACTATCACTACATTCTATGTTAGTATCTAAACTTACATTAGTATCTATCTCTAGTATTTCATGATTAGTTTCATTAGCCTGAGAAAAATGAAGGAGATCGAGATGTGTATATGATTCATGGATGACAGACTTCATCTGATAGCATCCTAGTTCAGTTTCAAGAAAATAGTTTCCTAGGATAGAGTGTGTGAAATTGACAAGTTTATTTCGTCCATGGATAATTTTAGGGGCTAAATTTATCCCATGGGATAAATTAAGGGGGTTACAAAACTTTAGTGGGCTATTTTCTCATATGGAAAGGGTTTTTTCAATTAAAATACATTTTCCTAATATTTATTAGAAAAAAAAAATCCAAAACGAATAGCCTCCCATATATTAATGAGGAAAATGAAAAAAAACTATTTTCTCCCTAGAAAAATCTCCCTCCAATCTATCTTTCTCCCCCAATCTCTACAGAAATTTCAGTGAAATCTTTCCTTCGCCCTCGATTTTCAGTAATGGAGGCTCCGAGAGGTTATTTCGCCCTTCATTTTCCTTATAATTTAGGCATACCGTTGCATTTTCTTGGAGTTTTAGTCAATTTCATGTTGATACCTTCTTTGAGCCCTTGATTTCCAGTATTGGAGGGAAAATCAGGGGCGATTTTGTCCTATATAAAGGCTACAGTGATTCGTGGTTCACCCACATAGGATTGCACTTGTAGGGTGAAGGTTTTGGGTTATGCGATTTCACTTTTCATTCTTAGTTTTCTTGACATTTTAATCTTCGCACAACATCTCCACTGTTGAAAGATCAAGTATTGAAGGGGCATGCCACACATGCAATTTATCAAAGAATACATACTTGCATCATGCTTTTTATCCAATAATTAAATTGGTATGCTTTTTATCATGCTTTTTATTATTTTTATCCACAACTACAATAGATTATTATAATGTAAATTTACCTTTTTATATCATGCTTTTATCATGGATTCTTTTTAAGGCCCGTTGAATTCTAGGGTGCTCTTGGTTCTTAGGGATCATTCAGTGTTGTTAGGGTTTTAATCTATCCTAAGAGTATTAGTTTCGTGAAAGCATTATAAATCTCAAAATATATGATTTATTTTATTCCTTGTCGTGTTTATTCCATCAATTGACATTTATACGTTGTTAGTGGTTGTTACTCTTGATGGAGAGATGCCACATGATTTTTATATATCCAAACTAAATTTGACCCAATTGTTTAAAATGTGCTTTTATTAGGATCTTACTCTACAATTATTATTGGATTTGAGGCATGTTCATATTTTTTGTCTGTCATTATTGATGTTTGGGATGTTTGTAATATAAATGAATGCACACCGATTATAATGGTGGGGCTATAGTGGAATCTTCATTATTTTGGCATTCTCTTCCTGCATATTTGTCCAAAGTGTTGTAGTAGATTCTTTCATTTATGAGAAGTTCGTGACTAGTAGATTTTTTATTCGTATTTCCAAGTTCGTCAATTTTATTTATAACCTAATTTTTTTGGGTTTGGTATTTGTTTTATGGTATTTTTTGTTGTTGTCAGGGTCATTCAAAAGTAAAAAAAAAGTCGGTGATTTGTTTTGATGTGTAATTTCTATCATTATCCATAAATTGATCTAGTTATGTATGATGAATATATGATTTAGTTGAAACATGATACATCATTTCCATCATGATTATATATAATATATACAAGGCATGTTTGACCTGAGATGTAGACATTCTAATGTTTGAATCTTTTCTTTTGCATTCAATGAGGGTGCTAAAATAGTTTTACCACATTTTGCATGCTTTCAAAAATTTCAAGGACATGGATACAAACAACACCTTGGTTTATTTGAGAAAAAGTAGTCCTTAATGGATTAGTTCTAATGATATGTGTGATGATGGATTAACGTACTTTCTATTCATGTTAGTGTATGTTCTTATTTCTAATAACCATTACAAGTTTCTAACTAACTCTAAAAATTTAAATCAAATGACATAATTCAGATTTTGATTGTCAACAAAAGAAAAGTAAAAAGTGGTATTTGTATCTAGAAACAGATAAGAAGGTTATTTTTTTCTTAGAGGGTAGCTTAAAAATGGGATATTTGGAAAACAAGCTAATTGGGAGTTCATACACTATATTAAGGTTGTGGTTCTCGATAAGACTCCACATTGTAATAATGGTTCATGGGTTCCATAATCACTCCACAATGTAAAGTGTTTGATTCTATCAGTTTTTCATTATATCAAGATTTGGGTCCCCACGTGTCCATTGGACCATTAAGGGATGAGATAATAAGTGGAGTCCCCACTTGCCCTAAATCTAGTTGGTACAGTTGTGTTTCAATGACACCTTCAGTTGTGAGTGACTGAATATTGCGTGCAAAATGTATAAATAAATCCCTCTTCTCCTCATTCATGTATTTTTTCATTCGAGAGACTAGGAGTTGAGAAAGTCTAGAGTTGAGCTCTGATATATGCTCTTCTATTGCACTACCTTAATAATATGCATAATCAAAATATGAGCCTTCTTGGAAAAATATTCACCAAGAAGTTACAAGGTTTTATAATTCGATGAAATATTTTCCATGTTTTTACAATATTTTATAATTCAGTGAAATATTCTCCAAGCTTTTACAATATATTATAATTTAGTGAAAGATTCACCAATATTTTACAATATTCTATAATAGAATGAAATATCAGCCAAAAAATTATATATAAATATTATATTATTCATAAAATAAACTTCAAATTTTCCTATATATCAGGGAGATTCGCCCATTTATTATACATATAAATTTGGGGGGCATTCTTAAAATTATCCCTGATTTCGTCCCTCTAACTTTGTGACAATTATCTTTAGGTGTGGCTCCTTATTTACCCATATTTGATTTGTCCTGTTTTGATAAGGAATCCACAAGTGAAATATCCTTGTAACTTCTTGGACCAATCTCTGCTCAACAATAAATGATAAGCCTCGGGGGTTTCCACCACAACTATATCAATGAATTGAAAAAATACACTCATATGATGCTAATATGTCACGTCCCCAATCCCCTCAGTGCCCTTTTGAGTGATGGGGGAACAAGCCTGATAAATGTTTTTTCTTCCAAAACTTATCCGCAACTCTAATATTTTACACAGCCGTAATTGTCTTTGGTCCGCAACTTCGCAATCTGCGATCCACAGGTTGGAAGTCAGAAGGGCAGAATGCTCAAATCACAACGTCGAACAAAATACGACTCCGACCTCTGCATTCTGCTGCGGGATTTGGAAAGTCGGAATGCCAAGATACCTGGCTTCGAATAAAATGTGATCCCAACTTCCAAATTCCATAGTGTGAGAATCGAAAGTCGGGACGCCCAAACACCATCTCAATGATTTACACCTCCAACTTCCGCACTCCGCATCCGCGATGCGGGAGTCGAAAATTTAGAACCCCAAATCCACTATTTCGACGAAAATCCACCTCTAGCTTCCGCACTCTGCATCCACGATGCGGGAGTCGTAAATTCGAAACATCCAATCCACCATTTCGACAATAATCCACCTCCAACTTCCGCACTCCACATCCACGATGCGGGATTCAGAAATTCAGAACATCAAATACAACATTTCGATGATTTATGCCTTTGAATTCCGCACTCCGCATCCACGATGAGAGAGTCGGAAGTCGGAACTCCACATTCACCACGTCGAAGAAAACGTGCCCCTGGATTCCACACTCTACATTCGTGATGTGGCAGTCAGAAATTCGGGATGGAAAAATGCCCGGTGTTGTAGAAATGTGCCCCTGACTTCTGCATTCCGCAGTGCGGATTCGGAAGGTCAGGAGCGGGCCATGCCCTTGTTCTACCAACTTCCCAACCTGATAACTTCTTCATCCTTATTCCATTTTGGGAAAACTCGATACCGTTGGAAAGATGTTAGAGAGATATATGCAAGGGTGTGGACTCCTACCACACCTGAGGACTCTAAACTTGCCTCTTTTCCAATCAAAAAGCTTCCCTGAAGTCCATCAAAACCTCTTTACCCCACTGTCAAAATCCATGGAATCACCCTGCCAAGGCCCCTCCCTTCATATTACCACAAAGGGGGCATGAACACATCAGGGGGTGTCTAATTCATCCCCCAAGCTCATATAATTAATTTCTAACCTTCTAAGGATGTGTGCAATGCATAGTATACATACATAGTGGAACTAAATCTAATGGATGCATCTACAACATACAGGGTTAGCAGCATAGCAACATACTTAATATAAGCAAAATGATGAAACAACAACAAATGAATCATCCTCATGGTTAGGCCCATACACAGACTTCCTACTGATTACTTCCCTATGATCATTTCATTCAATTTGACTTGAATTAACACATCAACACATCATAGGAAATAGCATCATTGGAGATCACAAAGAGCAATTATCTTGTAATATGAACTGTCCATGCAACTGACTAAGTGAGAGAAACGTTCCACCGAACCATAGGTCTTTGTCCAACCTATATTCTTTTAGTTGAGAGGCCACCCCCGAGTTGGGTTGTGTATCCACTAAGGAGGGATAAACAAGCTCACTCACGATCATGGCTTCACACACAAACATGCTAAGACAACACACAGTTGGTGTTATCAAGCATTTAGGAATAATGGATGAGGATTTTAAGCTAGTGAGCTCAACCTCATAGCTACAGACCTCTCAATTCACACTTAGACAATCTTGGCACCCACAATACCTACCACACCCAACACAAGGAAGTATTCCCTTCACTTCTACATAGTCCCTCAAGACATACCTTCCCTCAAGTGCTCTTCAAGGTGGGCATAGAAAGGTCCAAGTTGTTGGATCCTTGAGACTATATCCTTCACTAGGTTTATCAAGAAGCCCTACCTTCTTTCCTATTCTTCTCTGTCATTTCCACTTGGTTTTTCTCAACTTCTATGGCCAAAACAACTCTATCGCGCATCTGGGTTTTTGGATTTCAACACGGGGCTTTCTCACGGTCTTCTGAGCATATCACACTCTGTAAATTGGACCTAGTGTTCAAATCAATGAATCCACTACCGGATTGAGCTTCCCACATGAATTTTTGAGAAATTTCGACACTCTCAAATCATGGTTTCTTAGAATTGTGATTTTCTTCTTTCTTCATTGCTTGGCTCTCTGTTATGTGTGTAAAATACTTGCGCTAATCCCTAATGGAATGGGGATCAGGGAATATGAATTCCTAGGGGTATATTGGCGTGCGGGTCAAGGAAAACAGAGCCCCATACCCTGCCATCTGAAAATTCGGGGTTTGCCCACACTCCATCGATTTCATGAACAGTTTCTTCAACCACCTTCTGCAGCAGAATTAAATGTCAATAGGGAAGATCAAATGGGTTCTAAGGATTACATTTGGAAGTCTATGGTCCAATCCCACAACCCCCTCACCTCTCCCTAGTGGATACACATGGCCCTCTCTTATTAGTTGCCTCCATAGAAATTTTCTTTGGTATTTTATTGCAATAATAATATTTACATCATTTACAAAGTACCATGGGTTAATAGAACATGGATAACAGAATATAACTACTTTCCTTTACATAAAAACCTATCATCCACTAGCGGGGCCTTGGCCTTGAGCTCCACACTAAGAAAACATACATCGCATGTATACAATATTTACATTGAAATCCAAATATGTTCCAAGGGTCAAAATGGGGGTATTACATTTCCCTCCCCCTTAGAATAACACTATCCTCGGTGTTCTCAAAACTGAACAAAAATGGGAATTCCTCTTTCATGGCATCCTCCGGCTCCCATGTAGCCTCAACGAGACTAAGGTGCTTCCATTGCACCTTCATGTGCCTGATAGCTCAGTTCCACAACAATGTGACCTTCTTGTCGAGGATGCACATAGGATCCACTTGGAATCTCCCTCTGGTTTCACTTGTATCAAATTCCAATCAATTATGTGATTAGGATCATGTACATATTTCTTAAGAAAATAAACATGAAAAAATTATGAGCTCTCATGTTAGCATGCAATGAAATTCTATATGCAACTGCTCCTATCCTATCAAGGACTTCAAATGGCCCACAATATCTTGGTTCCAACTTGGAAAAAATCCCCAACTTTAAGGAACTTTTCCTTGGCTTCACTCTCAAATAAACATGATCCCCAATCTTAAATTCCTTATGCACTCTTTTCAAATCTGCATAACTCTTCTACATGTCCTGAGATTCCTTTAAATTCTTCCTGATTTTAACAATTTCTTGTTCCATTTCCTTGATCATCTCTAGTCCAAGAACTACCTTGTTCATTGGATTATACCAATTCACTGGAGTCATGCATCCTTTGCCATACAATACTTCAAAATGACTCATCCCCACTGATGCTTGATGTCCATTATTGTATGCAAATTCTACCAAATGTAGGTAGTCTTCCCACTTGGATGGTTTGTCCCTCACATACATCCTCAGCATGTCTTTAAGAACCTGATTCATCCTCTCA
This sequence comes from Larix kaempferi, assembly GCA_027924585.1. NCBI lineage: Eukaryota > Viridiplantae > Streptophyta > Pinopsida > Pinales > Pinaceae > Larix > Larix kaempferi. Next base: position 23,409,532 of record BSBM01000445.1, read on the forward strand.
GTTTGACCATTTGTCTGAGGATTATATGTTGTACTAAAGTTCATATGAGTTCCCATATCCTGAAATAATCCCTTCCAAAAATTGGATGTGAACTTTACATCTCAGTCTAAAACTATTGCTTTGGGAAATCCATGCAATCTGAATATCTCCTTCATGAAAATGTTTGCTATGTCACTTGTCTTATGAGTGGATTTGAATGGAATAAAGTGAGCTACGTTTGATAGCTTGTCCACCACTACCATAATTGAATCATACTTCCTTACTGTCATTGGCAAACCTGTTATAAAATCCATAGAAATTACTTCCCACTTCCATTCCGGAATGGGAAAAGGCTACAACAATCCTGTTGGATGTTCATGTTCTACCTTGAGTTGTTGGAATTTCTGACACCTAGAAATGTGTTATGCTATGTCCTTCTTCATCCCATTCCAAAAGTATTTCTTTCTTCCTGTTGATATTTTGATATCCTGGATGTCCAAAGTATGGAATTTGATGTATTTCATCCATCACTAGCTTCTTGAAATTTGCACAACCTGGAATATACAGTTTAGTACCTTGATACAATAGAATATCATCTTCAGCAAGATGGTATCATGCACACCTTTCATCTCTATTTCCCTGCTGCAAATTCTCTTTAATTTGAAGGTAATTTCCATCACTTGTTTGAGCTTCAAGAACTCTTGCCTTCAAATATGATTTGCACATACTTACTGCTGCAACATGAAACTTTCTTCTGAGAGCATCTGCAACGTTATTCTCTTTCCCTTTTACATGCTTAATTTCAAAATCAAATTTACAGAGAAATTCCATCCACCTGGATTGCCTAGTATTCAAGTTTCGTTGGTCAAACAAATACTTCAAGCTCATGTGGTCTATCCTAAGCTCAAAACTTCTTCCCAACAAATAATGTCTCCACATCTTGAGATCATTTACTATGGTTGCTAGTTCCAAATAATGTGTGGCATAATTCTTTTCATGCTCTTTTAATTTCCTTGACTCATAGAAAATCACAAATCCTTCTTGCATGAGCACTCCACCTATCCCTTCAATGCAAGCATCTGTGCACACTACAAAATCCTTTCTTGGATCTACAATTTTCAAAACAGGAGCACTAGTAAACAACTTCTTTAACTACTGAAAGCTTTTCTAACATTTTTCAAACCATACAAATTTAACATTATTCCTCTACAATGATGTAATTGGATGAGCTATCTTGGAGAATCCTTTAATGAACCTTCTATAATAGCCTGCAAGACCCATAAAAGATCTAAAATATGGAACATTCTATGGAGTAGGCCAATCCATTATGGCTTCAATATTTTATGGATCCACTGCAATTCCCTCTTCTGAAATGACATGACCCAATACTATACCTTCTTCTGATAGAAATCATACTTGCTCAGCTTTGCATACAGCTGGCATTCTCTAAGAACTTGTAACACCATTCTTAGATGTTTATCATGCTCTTCTTCATTCCTTGAATAAACAAGAATGTCATCCAAGAGCATTATCACAAAATTATCCAAATATTTGTTGAATACACTATTCATAAGACACGTGAATGTAGCGGGTGCATTGGTAAGACCAAATGGTACTACTGTGAACTCATAATGACCATATCTTGTCCTGAAAGTTGTCTTGTGAATATGTTCTTCTGTTATTTGTTGGTTGTGGAGCCAGATCTTCTAGTCTCATAGATGATATTGTATCAGCCGTGTTTGTACCCCAATTTTATATGATATGTAGGTGGATTGTACATTCACCCCAGCGGGGGGGTGTGGGGGGCATCACCCCCCCACGGGGTTCCAGGGGGGACCATCTCCCCTGGATGGGGGGTCTGGGGGCCAGCGGTCCCCCGGTGAGGGTTCGGGGGCAGCGCCCCCGAAGAAAATTTTTGGGGCTGTTTTTGCCAGCTGTTTTGTGGGCCCATGGTTTTGGGTATCCCGTGGTATTTTCCCATTGTATTTCCCTTATAAAATAAAGACATTGTAATACGGCTAGGTGTTGGCTTGGTTTTGCAACCAATCTTAGTGCTATGGGCACCTACTAACTAGTAGCAGCAGTTTCAATATTAAGCAAAAACAATAAACTAAATCTAAATCTAAACTAAACTAGCATGTGCATTTTTTAATTAAAAAACAAGAACAATAAAAGAGAAAAAATAATTTTGTATTGAAAATGAGGGCAAGCAAGTGCTTGCAATAATAATACCTCCAAGTGATGAAGATAGTTGAGAAGCTCTAAGGGTGAGCAGCTCCAAACTCCAAAGGGTCCTTTCTCCAAGGTAGCTACAATGGCCAAAAGCTCAAGGGAGATTTTGGCAGCATGAGGATAGGAATATGGATGGATGTGAAATGAGGAGCCCCTACCACCTTTTTATAGTTTTTGGTGGTGGGGAATACCATTATGGTTTTGTGGAAACCAATGGTATTGACCAACATGGTTTAGGTACTTTTCCCTCCTTTTTCCTTTTTTGAATAAAATTAATATTTTTATTCCCTTTTTAATATTTTTGGGAATTTTGGACCCTTTTTGAGGGTTTTTTTATGTTTTTTTAGGAAAAATAATCTTTTTGAGTGGGAAAAGGGGTGTATTAAGGTCTTTTGGTGACCTTTTGTTGGCTTTAGAGGCTCAAATGGTGGAAAAGTGGACAAATGGGTCATGTGAATAAGGAAATGAGCTAGTGAGCACTTTTTAGGTGTTAACACTAGGGATGATGATGTATTAGGTTTTATGCATTGTAAAGATCTCTGAGATCAGGAGAGAGACTGTGAAACAGAGAAGAGGAAGTGCAGCGGTTGTGCTGCAGGTTGTATCCCTTAACCTTGCTGGACGGTAATAATAATAAGGACTGGCAAATTCAGTGTGGACATAGCCCAAGTTGGGTGAACCACGATATATCTGTGTCTCTCTTGAAATGTGTATGTGTGATTATATTTGCATTTCTGTTTATTGTTATTGCTCTGCGATCCTATTTTTCTAACATTATACTCACTTGATGATATCCAGACCTTAATTCAATCTTTGAAAACACTTTAGCTTCCTTCATTTGATCAAACAAATCATCAATTCTTGGCAATGGATACTTATTCTTGATTGTCACTTTATTGATTTGTTTGTAATCAATACACAGGCTTAAAGTCCCATCCTTTTTCTTGACAAACAACATTGGTGCTCCCCAAGGGGATACACTAGGCCTGATATACTTCTTGTCCATTAATTCCTGTAGCTGCATATTTAACTCTACCAATTATGGTGTGCTCATAATATAAGGTGCTTTGGAAATTGGTGTTGCTCCTGGAACAAGATCAATGGTAAAATCAATATCTCTCTTTGGTGGAAGCTAGGGCACTTCATCTGAAAACAAATCTTTGAATTCTTGCAACAATTGGAAGTCTTCTATACTTGGTCCTATATCCTCTGATGAATCCGATATGTGAACTGCATATAATTGACAACCCTTCTTATAAAACTTTTTCAATTGTAAGGATGAAATCTGTCTTATTGAGACTTGTTTGGGAATTCCCTTTACCAATATGGGTCTACCTCCTTCATCAATGCATTCAAATACCTTTTCATAGAAATCTATCTTGGCTCTATTCCTTTCCAACAAATCCATACTAATTAGAGCATCATAAGATCCTAATGGTAGGACATTCAAATTTATTTTTGTGAGGAGTCCATTCAACTCCATGGGGGACTCCATCACTACTTCACTCACTTTTCTCTTTGTCCCTGTGGCTAGTTGAACTAGCCAAGCCTCACTGTGCTTCATTTTTCTAAGAGAAAAACCTTCAACCACCTTTGTAGAAACATAACTATGAGTATATCCTGGGTCAATCAAAATAGAAATGGATTGCTTAGCAATCTTACCTTCAACTTCCACCACTGTTGACTGATGGTATTCCTGATGGTTATCCAATGCTGCATAGATTTGAGGCGCTGCCCTTGCCATATCTTCCACTGTATATGCTCCTTTTAAGTGGTGCAAACTTCTCGGATTCTCCCTCCTATGTGGACATTCTTTAATCATGTGGTTTCCTCCACATCCCCAACATTGACGTGGTCCTCTTGGTGCTTTTTCTGCTACAATTGCTAGTTTTTTCCCACTTCTTGCTTACTAGCCCTGTGGAAAATTTATGGGTTGATTTTTGAATGGTGGCTTGAATCCACTTTTCTTTTGTTCAAACCTCCCACTTGACTTTCCTTTCCATGCTGGGTGGACCTCTTTTTTTCCTTTTCTCTGCTCATAGCAATGTACTGCCATCCTAATGGCTTCATCAAGACTTGGTGGATTAACAAACTCAATTCTATCTCTAAAATTCCGAGGTAGGATTCCAAGGAAATAGTATTGGACCTTAACCCTCTCATCATTTATATAGTCCACAAACCTCAACAATTCCAAAAACTTATGGACATGCTCATCCATATATTTTTGCCCCAACTTGATTTCATTGAACTCTTTCCTCTTGTTGTCATAATACCTAGCTGATAGGTATTTTTCCTTGAAATACCTCTTAAATCTCTCTCAGTTGATCCTCCTTTCACTGATCCTTTTCACTTGCATGAGGTGTTGTTGATGTATATGTAACTTCGGAATGTATTTCATCTATGTATATTGTACTCCTATAGAGATGTGTTATTCCTCTATAAGGAAGTGTCGTCATTTGTATTGACAAGTGTCGCAAGTGTCATAACTTGCCGATGGGTTATTAGACCACCATGTGTGGGGTCGGCCCTGATTAAGTTAACCATGGGTTATTGTACTAAGCTAGACAAGTTGTCCCCATAATTTTATTGGGCAGTCAGGACAAGTATAAATAGAGATCTCCCGATCTCTATTTTGATCACTTCATATCTCACTACATCACTCGAAAAGTGGCGCACATGTGAGGAGGAGGATTAGCTGCTAGGAGGAGACTATCTCTGTGTACTTGGGTTGTACTTTGGTTGTATCATTGCTCTATCTATCTCTGAGGAAGTTGTGGGGTTTTTCACCTTAGGGTTTTCCCCACGAAAACTCTGTGTGTCTATTGTCTCTTATGTTTGCATCTTGTGATGATTGATATGCTTGCTATGATTGATATGCATTGATATACTGTACATGTTATTCTCTCAGTAAAGATCCTAGATTATATTGAATTAATGCTCAAAAAATTAACATGGTATCAGAGCTAACTTGAGAAGAAGACATTGTGTAGTGGCGGAAACCAGGGTTTCTTGTTTATTGGGTTTCTCTCCACGGATTTTGGAAAAGAAATATGATAGATTGACTCTCCTCAGCAAGGTGAATCTTTCTGTCCAATCAGAATTCAGTTCTAAGCACTTTCAGTTTTGGCCCTAAAAATTAGGGTTTCCACAAAAATAGGAATTTCTGAAATCTGAAGACATAGCTGGAAGCTCCTTGGAAAAATTGAAGTTTAGAGCTTTGGATCGTGATTTTTGGTTGGGTGAAGCTCTGGGAAACTCAAACCCTAATGCAGGGTCCTCCCTAGTGAACCCGGGAAGACTAAAAGGCAGTTCTGAAGGGTGAAGCTTTGCAGATCTCAAATTCTGAATACACCAGGATGATCAGGTCATCAAGGCGCATCTTTCTATCCTTTCAGAAAGTTGAAATTCACATTTTTAATTTTTAGGGTTTCTCTGACAAACCCTAATCCGGGACCAGATCCAGTTTTCAGCAAATCAAGTGTTAAGACCTAAATCTTTTCTATTTCCATTTGATGTCCTCTTTAAGATGTCTCACCACACCAAGCTTGAGGATAAGCTTGAAGGGGATGATAACTTCCGAGCATGGAAGTATAGGATTAGGTTAATCCTGGAAGAAAATGAGTTGGACTCTGACATAAGGGAAGAGGTCCCTGTCCCAGAGGAAGAAGAGGCTAAAGCCCTCCACAAGAAGAACTTGGTCAAGGAAAAGAGGATCATTGATGATTCTATCAAGGAGCATCTCATCCCACATGTGTCATCTCTAAAGAAACCTAAAGAGATGTTTGATTCCCTGACCAAGCTATTTGAAGGGAAGAACATAAATCAGAAGATGACCCTATGGAACCAATTGAAAGGGGTAAAGTTTTAGAATGGAGAAACCATTCAATCTTATTTTTCTAGGGTCTCTCAGATCAAGGAACAACTAGAAGCGGTGGATGAAATGTTGGAGAATGGTGAAGTTGTCATGACCACTCTGAATGGCCTACCCAGGTCATGGGATTCCTTTATTCAAGGAATTTGTGCAAGAAGGAAGTTGATCTCCTTCAACAGACTGCGGAAAGAATGTTTTCAAGAAGAATCTAGGATCATGGCCCGAGAAGAAAAGATGGGAAATGAAGATCAAGCTCTCACAACACATACCAAGAAAGGTAAGTGCAAGAAGGATCCATCTCATAACAGAAGACCTTCTCACCACCATCACCAAAAGGGTAAGAAGGATCTGAGATGCTTCACCTGTAATGAGAAGGGGCACTTTGCTATAGATTGTCCCAAGAACAAAAAGGGTTCCAACAAGAAGAAGAAGAAGGGAAACGAGAAGAGATATCATGCTCATGCTGCTGAGGATGATGAACCTCCCAAGAAGAAGGCTAGAGCAGAAAGTGATGATGATGACTCGTCAAGCGAAGAAGAGTGTGTTCTAATCTCTGCTCTCACAGGTACTATTTCTCATGGTTGTAATGATTGGTTAATTGACAGTGGGGCTTCTAAACACATGACTGGGTTTAAAGAATCTTTTGTAAATTTATCTAAACATGAATCACCCCATAAGGTGAAACTTGGGGATGATTATCGATACCCTATCAAAGGAAGTGGGGAAGCCTTCTACAACCTAGACTCTGGAAAGTCTTTGAAGATGAAATATGTGTTATTTGTACCTGGGTTCAAGAAGAACCTACTCTCCATCTCTGCATTAGATGCAAAGGGCATGAGGGTTGCATTTGTAGATGGTCAAGTCCTAATGTGGCCAAAAGGTAAAACTATTGATGATGCAGCGGTGATTGGAGAGCAAGAGGGAGGATTGTATAAATTGAAGGGACAACCTGAACATGCCATGGTACATGAATCCGTGGAGCCAAGTGAACTTTGGCATAGAAGGATTGCTCATGTGCACTATATAGCACTACCAATTGCAAGCAAAGCGGTAGAGGGTCTTCCTGAAATCAAGACCAAACATGAAGGTATTTGCAAAGGATGTGCAAAAGCAAAGAACACAAAGAAGGAACTTACAAGCAAGTAAGGAAAAAGGAATTATCCACTCCGATGTATGCAGTCCGATGTTATCCAGTTCTCTGAGTGGGTATGTATACTATGGTTCTTTCATTGATGATTTATCTGGGAAGACTTGGACTTATTTCTTGAAGAACAAATTCAAGGAATTCAAAACCTTGATAGAAAAACCACATTGAAAAGAATATCAAGATATTTAGATCCAACAATGGCGGAGAATTCACTTCAAGGGACTTCAAGAAGTTATGCAGGGTTTAAGAGGGAGTTGACCACTTCTTACAATCCACAACAAAATGGAGTAAAAGAAGCTACATCAGATTTGGACTCCAGCAAATCCTGCAAGGAAGCAAAGATTCAGAGGGAGTCCACCCAACAAACAAACAAAGATAAGTATTTGAATTGTCATTTATTATATATATATGATGTTGTTCAATTATGTACATACGTATGTTCTTAAAGTTGGGATGTGTATTATGCATATTAGGATATTTGCATTAATGAAAAAGATACTACTAATATAGTGATGGGTAAGTGGCCTATGGCACTGTACAACATTCCATTGCTACTTATCTAGAATGAAACCTCTTTGTTGACATGTTGGGAGTTGTGCACACTCTTAACGATGTTCTGGTAGAGATTGGAAGGCATTGAGAAAGTTACGGGATATGGATAAATGTTGTATTGAAGCATTGGCTAAGATAATTCCATGACTGCATGACATATTTATTTATGTGTAAGAATTTGTTCTGAAAACTATGAGATGTTTCTAATCATGCAATTTAACTTGTTTTGTAGGAAATATCGTATATCATCACCTACAAAAGAAGGACTACAACATTTGTTCAGCAACAAAGTTATCTATTGAAGATATTGAAGTTCCCAGGATTCGGGAAGAATGCCATGATCAAGGAGTACTAGTCGATCATGAAGAATGATATTTGGGATGTAGTCCCAAGACCTGAAGGGAAGTATGTTGTGACTTCCAAGTGGATCTATAAGATCAAGCATGCTGCAGATGGCAGCATAGAGAAATAAAAAGCAAGATTTGTATCTCGTGGCTTCTCCCAGAAAGAAGGGATTGATTATGAAGAAAATTTTGCTCCTGTAGCCAGGTACACTTCCATCAGATCAGTACTTGCTATGGCTGCAGTGATGAAATGGTCAAGACTGCTTTCTTGAATGGTGTAGTCGAGGAGGAAGTGTATGTAGAGCAGCCACTTGGTTTTGAGACACATGACATGAAGTCATATGTGTGCAGATTGAAGAAAGCCTTGTATGGCTTGAAGTAAGCTCCTAGGACTTGGTATGGTAGGATGGATAGTTTTCTATCCAGTTTGGGATTTACCAAGAGTAAAGCAGATTCCAACCTTTACTACAAGGTTGAGGAAGGAAATCCTGTGATACTACTCCTGTACATGGATGACCTGTTTGTTACAGGTAATGATAGTTTGATTGTTGATACCAAGAGGAAGCTTACTGTCGAGTTCGAGATGAAGTACTTGGGGATGATGCACTATTTTCTAGGCATGGAGGTGTGGCAGAGTGCGGATGGTATCTTCCTTGGACAAGGAAAGTATGTAGTAGAGATCCTGAAGAGGTTTGGGATGATGGACTACAAGGCCATGGCCACACCTATGGCATCGAACCTAAAGCTTTTGTGTGATGCTTCATCTAATCTGGTTGATGTCACAGTGTATCGTCAGATGATTGGGTCCTTGATGTACCTGATGAACATGAGACCAGATATTTTCTTTGCGGTGAACACATTGAGCCAGTTCCTAACGGATCCCAGAGGTGTTCACCTGGTTGCTGTAAATCATATTATGAAGTACCTGAAGGGTACAATTGATTATGGGCTCAAGTATGATGCGAATCAAAAGTTTAACCTCCAGGGTTATGTTGATTCAGACTGTGCAGGCAGTGCTGCAGATACGAAGAGCACTTCTAGGTGTTGCTTCAGTATGGGATCAGGTGTGATCTCTTGGTTTTGCAGGAAGCAGTCCTGCGTAGCACTGAGTACAGCTGAAGCAGAGTATGTTGCAGCTTGTTCGGCTAGCTATGAGGCAGTATGGCTCCGGAAGCTACTGTCTGAGTTATTTGATCTCCCGCTGGAGGCTACTGGTATCTTTTGTGACAACCAGAGTTGTGTGAAGTTGTCTGAGAACCCGGTGTTCCACGACAGGTCGAAACACATTGAGATCAAATATCACTATATCAGGGATATGGTGCAGAGAGGAGCATTGAATCTCCTATATGTTGCGACGGATGAGCAGGTTGCAGATGTGCTGACGAAACCACTAGCCAGAGTGAAGTTCGATTACTTCAGAGAGAGGCTTGGTGTTCTTCAGATTGACGACACTTCGAGGAAGAAGTGATGGAGACATTTGCTGGAGCCATTCCAAGCATGGTGAGAGGAGGATACTTCCCACGGCTGTGGATATAAGCGTTGGATGATGAGCATCAGAACGATGCTCCAGTTACTGCTCTGTATATGCATCATGTTGGATGCTGGATATGATCCAATGGATCATTTATATGTATATGTATGTACACATCATGTTGTATGCTAGATATGATCAGTTGGATCATGTGTATGTATCTGTAGATGTATCAGGTGGATACATTGTATGATCAAGTAGATCATGTATGTTGATATGTATCAGGTATGATCAGGTGGATCATGTATTTGTATATGTATCAGGTGGATACATTGTATGATCAAGTAGATCATGCATGATGATATGTATCAGGCAGATACTGTGTATGTATCAAGTGGATACATTGTATGATCAGGTAGATCATGTCTGATGATATGTATCAGGAAGATAATGTGTATGCATCAGGTAGATGCATTGTATGATCAGGATGATCATGGATGACGAGCTTCAGGATGTTGCTCCAGATGACATGTAGTAGGATGATGCATTGTTGATGATTAGGATGATCATGTTTACATCAGGAGGATGTATGGTGAGTATCAGGTTGATACTCTGTGGCCGTGGACAGGTTGTGCAGATGAGCATGTAAGTAGACCTGGGAGATCTAGACAGGATGAAAAAGGCCTCAGATGCTCTTTCGAGGCATTGCTCTGGGAGGACATGTAAGTAGACCTAGGAGATCTTGACAGGATGAAAAAGGCCTCATATACTCTTTCTAGGCATTATCCTATGGCATGTAAGTAGACCTGGGATATCTGGACAGGATGAAAAAGGCTTCAGATGCTCTTTCGAGGCATTGCCATGACCACATGTAATCAGACCTGAAGATCTGGACAGGATGAAAAAGGCCTCAGATGCTCTTTAGGGTTCTTGCTTGAAAAGACACCCTTTGAAGGTTTTGTGGTAGGAGTCACATGTAATCAGAACTGGAGATATGGACGATGAAAAAGGCCTCAGATGCTATTTAGGGTTCTTGCTTGGCAAGACACCCTTTTAAGTTTTTGTGAATGTCACATGTAAAAGATCCTGGGAGATCCTATAGGTCAGAGTTGTGTACCCGCAACAGCTTGGGATGCTCTTTCGAGGTTTTGTGACGCACGTAATAAGTCTTGAGGATTCCACAGTATGGCCAGTGATGATGAAGACCTGCAGGTGGTGGGCCTACACCCAGTATGAAAAAGGGCTGGCTCTGTAGAGCTTCCTATCACGAGTAGATTCAGAGATTGACTGAGATAGCAGCAGCAGTGACGATGACGATGATTCGCTGATGATGATCCAGAGAAGAAGACTTGTGCTAGAAGATCTATGTCGAGAAATACCTTCCTAGTTAAGAGGGAGTGTTGATGTATATGTAACTTCGAAATGTATTTCATCTATGTATATTGTACTCCTATAGAGATGTATTATCCCTCTATAAGGAAGTGTCGTCATTTGTATTGACAAGTGTCGCAAGTGTCGTAACTTGCCAATGGGTTATTAGACCACCATGTGTGGGGTCAATCCTGATTAAGTTAACCATGGGTTATTGTACCAATCTAGACAAGTCGGCCCCATAAGTTTATTGGGCAGTCAGGACAAATATAAATAGAGATCTCTCGATCTCTATTTTGATCACTTCATATCTCACTCTACATCACTCGGAAAGTGGCGCACATGTGAGGAGGAGGATCAACTGCTAGAAGGAGACTATCTCCGTGTACTTGGGTTGTACTTTGGTTGTATCATTTCTCTATCTATCTTTGAGGAAGTTGTGGGGTTTTTCACCTTAGGGTTTTCCCCACAGAAACTCTGTGTGTCTATTGTCTCTTATGTTTGCATCTTGTGATGATTGATATGCTTGCTATGATTGATATGCATTGATATACTGTACATGTTATTCTCTCAGTAAAGATCCTAGAGTATATTGAATTAATGCTCAAAAAATTAATAGGTGCTCCCACCAAATTGAAGCTCTGCCACTGAGATTGTAAATGGAAATTATGGCCTTTTCATTTCTTGATTAGTCATGAATCCTGAAATATTTCTTCATCCCAAGAAGCCATGCCTCTGATTCTCGTCCAGTCTCACTTTCTCCATCAAATGTGGGAGGCCTTGCCTTCCTAACCCTATGGCATTCCTTTGGATCTATTTATTCTTTCAAACCTGCTAGAAGTATGTCGCAGGATTCTTCGAGGGTCTCTTGAGTCACACGACCGGCTGGAAGAAGATATTGAAGAGGGAGTGCTGCTCTTCTTACTCACCGAACTCTTCCTTGGGCTTGGATTCATCGTTCTAGAACGGCCTCTAGAGCGACTTTCGGCACCCCTTCGTTATTTACCTATGTTGCTTGGGTTGGACCCAAGGTTTACCCTTTGTTGCATATCAGTGAGGCTCTACAAAATAGTAGCATTGAGTTGATTCTATTCTTCCTGAGCTTTCATCAACCTTTCATTGAAGCTTATAATGGTTTTAACCAAGTTCTGAGGAGTTATTTGCTCCCTTCTCCCATTGGATCCAGTCTCAACATGATCTTCTTGCACATTTTCTCCTAGCACATCTTCATCATGCTCGTAAGGATCCTAGGCATCATTCATGGTTACCATTTTCCATTGGATATTTATTTCCCCTACCTGCTGCTCTCTGCTACACTATTCAAATGATATCAACTGCAAGCATTGTGCATCATAGAGGCATTTATTATACATCATATAAAACAAAAAAATCCATATTTAACATAAATAAACTCATGGAATTAATTTATAGATATATTATGCCTTCTAGTTTGTCCCAAACAGCACCAGTTCTGCAACCTTGGGCTCTAATACCACTCTTCCACGTCCCCAATCCCCTCAGTGCCCTTTTGAGTGATGGGGGAATAATCCCGATAAAAAAAAAATCTTCCAAAACTTATCTGCAACTCTAATATTTTACACAGCCACAATTGTCTTTGGCCTGCAACTCCGCAATCCACTATCCGCAGGTTGGAAGTCGGAATGGAAGAACACTCAAATCACAATGTCGAACAAAATACGACCCGACCTACGCATTCTGCTGCGGGATTCGGAAATTCATAATGCTAAGATACTCGGATTTGAACAAAATGAGACCCCGACTTCCACATTCCGCGGTACAGGATTCAGAAGTCGGGAAGGAAAAACACCATCTCAATGATTTACGCCTTTGACTTCCACACTCCGCGTCCGCGATGCGGGACTCAGAAATTCGGAACCCCAAATCCACTATTTCGATGAAAATACACCTCCGACTTCCGCACTCTGCATCCGCGATGCAGGAGTCAGAAAGTCGGAACATCAAATCCACCATTTCAATGAAAATCCACCTCCAAATTCTGCACTTCACATATGCGATGCGGGATTTGGAAAGTAGGAACATCAAATCCACCATTTCGACGATTTACACTTCCGACTTCTGCACTCTACATCCGTGATGCGGGATTCGGAAGTCGGAACTCCACATTCACCACGTCGAATAAAATGCGCCCTTGACTTCCGCACTCTGCATCCATGATGCAGGAGTTGGAAAGTCGAGACGCCAAAATGTCCAGCATTACAGAAATGCACCTCCGACTTCTGCATTCCTCAGTGTGGATTTGGAAGGTCGAGAGTTGGCCATGCCCTTGTTCTTCCAACTTCCCAGCCCGATAACTTCTTCATCCTTAGTCCATTTTGGCAAAAATCGGTACCATTGAAAATATCTTGGAGAGCTCTATGCAACAGTGTGGACCCCTGACACACCTGAGGACTGTGATATTGTCTCTTTTCCAATCAGAAAGCTTCCCTGAAGTCCAACAAAACCTCTTTACCCCACTGTAAAAATCCCTGGAATCACCCTGCCAAGGCCCCTCCCTTCATCTGACCACAGAGGGGGCATGAACACATCAGGGGGTGTCTAATTCATCCCCCAATCTCATATAATGAAGTGAAAACCAAGGATGTGTGCAATGCATAGTAGACATACACAGTGGAACTAAATCTAATGGATGCATCTACAACATACAGGGTTAAAAACATAATAGCATACTTAATATAAGCAAAATGATGAACTAACAACAAATTAATCATCCTCATGGTTAGGATCATACACAGATTTCCTATTGATTACTTCCCTATGATCATTTCATTAAATTTGACTTGAAATAACACATCAACACATCATAGGAAATAACATCATTGGAGACCACAAAGAGCACTTATATTGTAAGATGAATTGTCCAAGAAACTCGCTAAGTGAGAGCAACGTTCCACCCAGCCATAAGTCTTTGTCCAACCTATATTCTTTCAACTGAGAGACCACCCCCGAACTGGGCTATGTATCCACTTATAAGGAGGGCTAAACAGGCTCACTCACAGCCATGGGTTCACACACAAACTTGCTAATCCAACACACAATTGGGTTTATCAAGCATTTAGAAGCAGTGGAGGAGGATGCTAAGCCAGTGAGATCAACCTCAGAGCTATAGGCCTCTCAATTCACACTTAGACAGTCTTGGCACCCACAATACCTACCATACCCAACACAAGGAAGTATTCACTTCACTGATACATAATCCCTCGGGCCATACCTTCCCTCCAGTTCTCTTCAAGGTGGGCATAGAAAGGTCCAATATGTTGGATCCTTGAGACTCTAGCCTTCACTAGGTTTATCAAGCAACCCTACCTTATGTCATATTCTTCTTTGTCATTTCCATTGGGGTTTTCTCAACTTTTATGGCCAAAACAAACCTATCTCGCAACTAGGTTCTCGGCTTTCAACACAAGGATTTCTCATGGTCTTCTGAGCATCTCACACTCTATAAATTGGCCCTAGGGTTCAGATCAATGAATCCCCTGCTGTATTGAGCTTCCCACATTAATTTCTGGGCAAGTTCAGCACTCTCAAATTGGGGTTTCTCAAAATCGCGATTTTCTTCTTTCTTCATTGATCGGCTCTCTGTTCTGTGTGAAAAATCCTTGCGCTAATGCCTAATGGAATGGGGATCGGGGAATATGAATTCCCAGGGGTAGAGTGGTGTGTGGGTCAAGGAAAACAGATCCCCATACCCTGGCATCTAAAAATTTGGGGTTTTCCCACACTCCATCGATTTCATGAACAATTTCTTCAACTACCTTCTGCAGAAGAATTGAATGTTAGTATGGAAGGTCAAATGGGTTCTAAGGATGACATTTGGCAGTCTATGGTCCAATCCCACAACCCCCTCACCACTCCCTAGTGGATACACATGGCCCTCTCTTGTTATTTTCCTCCATAGCCAGTTTCTTTGGTATTTTATTGCAATAATAATATTTACATCATTTACAATGTACCATGGATTAATATCACATGGATAACAAAATATAACTAATTGTCTTTACATAAAAACCTAGCATCCACTAGCGGGGCCTTGGCCTTGAGCTCCACGCTAGGAAAACATACATCGCATGTATACAATATTTACATTGAAAGCCAAATTTGTTCTAAGGGTCAAAATGGGTCTATTGCATAATAGTATTAAAATATTATTTAATTCACCAATTTAATATCCCCAATCATATGGAGATATTAACTCAATTACAAAAGATCGAGTCAGAAAAAATCAAAACTAGTAACTAGAATTAAACTAGAATTGACAGAACTAGTATTAAACACAATTAGACCTCCCAAATTATTCCCAATATGGACCTGAGGATATGATAAGGTCTCAATTAAGATGAGAAAAAATCCATAACTTTGGCAATGACACTTTTATGGTTACTTCACACCTGGGTAGAACCCTTGGGCTAAACCCAATGGTACAAGGCAATTGTCCACGGAACTTCTATGGAAACCCAAGGCTTCTGGTGCTTACTGGAAGTAAGACAAGATGGGTTAGAATATATGGAATGTCCCCACATGATATTGTAGTAACACAAAGGTTTGGTATAAATATAACAAATTTAGGAGGCTAAACAAGCAAGAGTGTTATCTAGGAATCCCTCACTAGTTATCATCCAGACTTTTCCAAACACCTCCATAGGGTCACAAATTTTAGGATTAATGATATGGGTGGCTATGTAATATTATTATGGACCTGCAGAAGCTTACATAATGACAATTTATATCATAGGTTAAATTCTAAAACAATTGTTGTAAAACTAGTCAATTTCCTATGCATAAAGAGCAAGCCTTTAAACTACAAGTTACAAGCAACTACAGAAGTTCACAAATTTATTCTCAAGATTGATACATGAGTTCCGACACATTTAATTGAACATTATCAATCTTATACCATAGTTTTATAGCAGCAAATTATAGTATACTAGACCCAAAGTTGTAGAGATTCCTCAACCCTTAGGATTTTACAATAAAAAGCAAGAATATTAAATATGAGAATGAAAGGAAGGAATTTCACCATTGGATCATAATTGTGGGAAAGAGAAAATCATAATATATCTCACTATCGGTGCATGAATAGTATGGGGCTCTTACACAACTCGAAAATCCATAAATACAAAGCTAGAGTTGCACAGGTGCACTCCTCAACAATGAAACCTTGGCTCTGGTGAAAATGGTTGTATCTTGGTCATCACAACACATTTTTCAACCAAAAAAAGGTGTATCTTATTGGAAACGACCCTCGAGATGAAATGGATAAGGTATCACAACCTAGAAATCCTCATAAATCTCAAAACCAGAACCTACATTTTGTCCTTTCAACATTGTTTCCACTGAATGAAAGGATTGAAATGCATAGCAAGAACACCAACCACTGGATCATATGTGAAATTAAGACTCTAATGGATGTACTAACATTGCGAATATGACTGGAACAAGGATTTCTATGGGACACATCACCCAAAGCTGGCTATGGGTGCATCTCCCAATCCTTTGAGATGCAAAGCTCTCAAGACAATTATCAAAGTGACCAAAAGATGTGAGAGTGGTGCACTCCTCTTATTTTATAAGAATGAGTTGACATATAGATTCATTGAATGTGGTCACCTTCATCATTAATGCGCCCTCCTTGACATTTTTTTAGTATCTAAATCTTTTGTCTGATTTTGTCCCTGCTTTGTTGCCTTTCCACTTTGGGTTTCTTTTATGTTTTTGGAAACATCCTGCTTTTCCTGGATTTTCTCTTCTTTTCCTATGCTTTTGCCTGCTTTTCTACTTCTTTCTGCTTTTATGCACTTTCCTTCCTTTTCTGTCATCTTTCTGTTTTTCTGAGTTTGTTGCTTTCCATATTTTTGTGGATTTGTGTATTTTTCTTGATTTTCTTCTAGTTTCCATTTTGAATGACAACTAATTGGTTCCATTAGACCTCATGCTCTCTCCTTGGCCACATAGCAAATTCACTTAATTAAAAAATTAAATATTATAAAAAATATTCACAATTTAACATAGCATTATAATCCTGAGTTTAATAATTAAACAATTGGGTAATTAATAGATCAAAATTGACCCCTTCACTTGTTAGGATTTGGCCAGAACTTTAGGGGTTGGCCAAGTAGCAGAATAGTCATGGATTCCTCATCCTTTTAACGCAGTTGTCCTAGGCCTCATAATTGTGGTGGTATTAATTCCCCTTTTTGGATCTTAGGATCAACAATTTATCAACCTAAATCACCACCTAGGTGCATAATCATGAACCATTCTAGGTGACTTAGGAAGTTATGGTCCAAGTTTGATTTGGGGATATCACAGTCCTCCCCTCCTAATTTTTCTTGTCCCCAAGAAAGACATCGCCTCCATAGAAAGCATGAAACCAATATTAGACTTCTCACCATTGATATTTTGTTGTTGAACTAACATACCATGGGAATTCAATTGGTCCATCATGTTTCCTCTATGCCACTCTAAACATAACCTTCTCCTCACTGAGTGACTCCACTATCTCTGCAACTAAAAATGTCTGTTCTTCCCAATTGAACATTTGAGAAAAATGCCAGGATCCCAAGTAAATATGATTAATACAATGTGGCTATGAAAACCACCATTGCACTCCAAAAAAATCAATGATACCCAAGACAATCCATCATGCCAAGGAATGCTTGGATTCCACTGCATCAGTTGCACCCTCCAAAACATCAATGGTGTATGAAACCACCCATCAATGCCTGGATCCCATGGTCCCTAATGCATACCCTCCATTATCACTGATATTTATGACAACCTGTCACTCCATGGTGTCAAGATCCATCCACCACCATGTTTGAATTTCATCACTTCCAAGGAATCTAAAGGTATTTTTCATTTGTTCCAACAAAGGTTGTATCTGTTCTTGTACAAATTGATTGCTTACAATCTCTATTTTTTCCAACATGTTTTGTATTCAAGATGGTTTTATCTTTCATGATAGTTACAAATAGTCCATGTACTTGCACACCCAATCCATGGATGTATGTGTACTAACAATATCCAATGGATTCCATACATACCCTTGTTGATACTCACATGGTAAGGCAATGCAAGTAAAACCAAAAAAAAATGTCACAGAGGAAAAAAGAATATTTACCTCGATGAATCTCCATTTTTTCTATGCATCTATCCACCCAACCCATGGATGAATAAACACTTTGGCTTGTTGATCCATGTGGGATATTTTCAGCCACCTTCTTCAAAACTAAGTATTATTTCCATATAGGAAGCTCATGAGGTCTCTCTTTCAAGGCATGCATGTCAAACAATTCTCTACAAATGCAAGCAATACTTATGCATCCTCGGGCCTCCATCTTAGTGATGTACTTGTCTACGCAATCCTCGGATAAAAAAATGCCATGGCTTGTAGATTCAATTGGTAGGTCCCTAGTTTTTTATCCCATATCTAAGTCCTTCTCTATGCCCTTCTGCATACCAACAAGCGCTTGACCAAAATATCCTACAAGTTTTTTCTCCTTAAGCACTTGCAAATATGAATTTACCTCACGTTCAACTCTCACATGAGGTTCCTCCATCAAATACACTATGCCACCTACCATGTTCAAATGACTATCTTCCATGTAGGATGGAGGGTGTGATGAGCTCAACTTATTTCTAAGTTTATCATTCTACATTCTTGATTCTTGAAGGGCCCTCTATGTGCTCTTTAATGAATCATCGGTGGATTCGAATTCACTATTGAGCCTTTCTAATTATTCTTCTTCCTTTTTTAGTGCACTATGGTACATTTCATCCACCATGAGGAGATGATTTCTATAATAACGTAAGTTCATGTAACTCTCTTTCATCTTTACCACTGCTTCTTTGAGTACTATGAACTCTTTCAAAAAGGATTTTCCTTCCAACTCTCCTCCTAAAGCTTTCCAAAAACATCTTTTCACCAGTATTGGTTTCAATAAAGTTATTCATGGCTTCCATAAGCTTATCTTGGTTCTTCTTCAATGATACACTCAAATGATGTGTCTCACCAATGATATCCTCCACCAATGAGCCTTCCTCAAATAGAGAAAGTTCATAATCCTCTTGGTGTGAAACAAGTGCTCGTCCAACATCTTGCAAGTCAAGGCTTCCTTCAAGCACCTATAAATCAGAAAAATCCTCATTCTCACCTTGCACATGAATATGATCCAATATTCCAAGTGTGCAAACAACCACACACATATGATCACATGTAATTTTTGGAAAGGACTGTAACTCTCCTAATTCCTTGTAGAGTTGCTCTACTTCTGCTACCATGTCTTCTGCAACTTTGAGAGAAAGATATCTATCCATAAACAGCTGCAAGTATTCTACTTTCATCGTCTCTAGCTCTCTTTTAATGATGGTTAGTTTGTAATTAAAGACTATATCTACCATTCCTTCTTGTCCCTCATCGATAATATTGTCAATGAGTTTTTGTGCACCATCATTTCAGGACAAAGCTTGCAGAAGCTTTTATTCTGTGACTAAGAGTTGGCTCTCTAAGTCATTCAATGGATACTTCAATGTACTATGTGGGCTGACACAAGCGTTCCCATGCAACTCTTGAGAGTCAATTAAACTCTCCTCTGGCAATTCAATCTTCTCAAGATTTTGATTCTCAGCACTAGAAGGCTCTACTATGCCAATCTTCTCACCATAAGTGGCTTCCATCTTAAGATGAAACAAAGGATTACAAAAATCAGAATTGTAGCAATAGATTTGCATCACATCTTCATCTTCATGTGGTAGAGATTTGGATGTCTTTCCTTCCACTAAACTTTCTAGTTCACATCAAACTGATGTGTGCTTGTCTTCTACTTCACTAGGAACCTCAAGTGGTGACTGGGAATCTGATTTATGTTCTTCTTTTGGATCTGATCCAAAATATGTCTCACCACCCTCAACAAATTCAATATCCTTTGCAGTGATCTTGAAATCACCAACAAAGAAGCTTGAATGTCCTAAAGTGGAACCCGTTTCCTCATTTTTCACAATTTCACAACCTGTTGCTTGGTCTTGTGTTGCACATTGTTCTTCTACCTCCTTGGAAACTTGTACATTGCACGTACATTTTTGGGTCCATCATGCTCATTTGATGGATTCCTTTGGACTGATGGATTACTTCTTTATAAATCATGAGAATATATGGATGTCCCTTTATTCAGTGGCTCATGGGTGCATAGCATTGTGAAGGCGATGCTTCACTCTATTGCAACACATGCTCTACTTCTATGCACACACTGTTGACAATATGAATTACTCTTATTTGATATGTGCTTCTAAAAGGATCCTAATTTGGAAACAACCTTTCAAATTTGAAAGTGTAGAAGTCTTGGAAAGGAAAGACCTTCTGGATCTCCTTCCTCATTGTTTGTTATTGTCTAAGGTATTCAAAGGGATTGCCTCCCAGAAGCTTTCCCCCATAGCACACTCTGCCATCAACAATGAAATATGGTGGATTAGGCCTTTTGATCTTTGTGCACACAGTATCACAAAAGGATTCATCATCCTCATGTAAAATGGACAAGCCTCCATCTATGTAAATGACGTCTTCATAACCAGAAAAGGGTTCTTCCTCTTCATACCAATTGGAATATTTTCCATTGAACTAGGCCATTTCTACAATTCTACTTTCAATTGAGTAATGGAGCTTGGTATTTATGCTTACAAGTGCAGAGTAAGATGCTTTGATACCACTGTAATATCCCCAATCATATTTATGGAGATATTAACTCAATTACAAAAGATCAAGTCAGAAAAAATCAAAACTAATAACTAGAATTGACAGAACTAGTATTGAACACAATTAAACCTCCCAGATTCTTCCCAAGATGGACCGAAGGATATTATAAGGATTAAATTAAGATGAAAAACAATCCAAAACTTCAACAACATCACTTTTATGGGTACTTCACACCCAGGTAGACCCCTTGGGATAAACCCCCGGGTACAAGGCAATTGTCCACGGGACTTCTGTGGAAAACCAAGGCTTCTGGTGCTTACTGGAAGTAATACAACCTAGGGTAGAATATATGTAATTCCCCCACCTGTTACATTATTAACAAAAAGTTTTGGTATCAATCTAACATATTTTGGAGGCTAAACAATCAATAGCGTTATTTAGGACTGTCTGACTAGTTATCATCCAGACTTTTCCAAACATATCGAGAGGGTCATGAATTTCAAGATTAAGGATATGGGTGACTATTTCAGAGTATTATGGACTTGAATCATATTACAGAATGACAATTGATCCCATAGGTGACATTCTACAACAATTTTAGTAAAACTAGTCAATTTCCTATGCATAAAGAGCAAGCCTTTAAACTGCAAGTTACAAGCAACTACAAAAGTTCACAAATTTATTCTCAAGACTAATACATTATTTCATATACATTTAATTGAATAGAAGAAATATTATACCATAGTTTTATAGAAGAAAATGATAGTACTAAGTATATTGGACCCAAAGTTGCAAAGAGTCCTCAACCCTTAGGATTTTACAATATAAAAGCAAGAATATTAAATCTGAGAGTAAAAGGAAGGAATTTCACCAATGGATCAAAACCATGGGAAAGAGAATGTCAAGTCCCCTCCCGTGGACCCAATGCAAGGAAGGGAACATGATACCAATATCTGGGCTTTTACATAAACACATCCCATTCCATTAGATTCATACAACTAAATCAAATGTGTGTAGACGCAAATCAATTAAACATGCACAGCGGAATAAAAACATCATCCACACACACCTTTCATATGCATTCAACATATCAAAACATTGCAGAAGTAAAATACACATAAAGAATACTTATCTTCATTGTGAAATTGTCCCAAGCAACTAGCTATGTTGCTACAACGTTCCACCCAACAATAGGCCAGTTGTGTTCATCAATCTCTCAACACAACTGCCACCCCCGAGCTGGGCATGATTCTTACAAGGAAAAGGGGACATTCAAGCTCATGCACATCCAAAGCAATAGATACCCATAACCCACACCCCAACATACTCTTTTCTCACAAAGCCAGTACAATCATTGGGCATGGATGCTCATTTTTAACAATGGGAGTTACAAACAAGATGGCCATGGGTTTTCCCCAATCGTTTCTAGCCAAAAATGGATTGTGGGATGGGGAAAAACAAGCACAAGGAGGAAAATGATTTCTCCCCCAAACTATCAAAGCATTCAGCAGCCAAACGGTCTCTATGGAACCCCCAATTCATTTCCCCTTATTCCCCACTGGTATATAGCACCAAAACACCCTTGAATCTCCCAACTGAGAATGAAGGAAAACACACAGTTTCGATGGGGAAAAATGCCCAGCAAGCTCCCCCCTCGTGAGAGAGCCAAACTAGTTGATGGATAATGGCTTGGGGAGAAATTCATGGCTCTTTTCTTGCCCAAGAAGCAAAACATGATTTTCCATGAAGGGTGGCTTTCCCATACCTGAATTTGGACAGCCATACCTCCCATTCCCCAAGGCATTAACTACCTCAACCAACTCTTGGGAGAAATGAATGATTGGGTACAAAAGTCAAAATGGGTAGTTGAGGGTTTTATGGGTTCTCTCATTGATACTTGGCTTGACTTGATTGGTTCAAGGGTTTGAATGTTTCCCTCCCAATTCCTTGTAAAAACATGCCCCCATATCTTGTTGCATTGCATAGCTAGTTGTGGGTATTTTATTAAAATGTATATTTACATGATATTTGAAATTCCAATGTGCCTAGCTAGCACATAAACCATATGCATCAATAAATCGATGGCAAGGCCTTGGCCTTGAGCTCCTCACCACGATTTAATAACAATATTACATCATGTACATTTTAATGCAATGGGGTCAAAATCAGGACATTACAGAGAACATCATAATATATGTCACTAGAGGCTAATTAACAATATGGGGCTCTTACACAACAAAAAATCCATAAATACAAAGATAGAGTTGCACAGGTGTGCTCCTCAACACTGAAACCTTGGCTCTAGTGAAAATGGTTGTATCTTGCTCAACCACATGTGATTTTCCCACAGTTCCCTCCAAAGCAACTTTAGAATGTCCATTTGTAATGCTGTTATGCTCCTTGTAAACATGCTTGATGGGAATATCTGAAAAAAAGAAGAAGAAATGGGCAATCTGATGCGTTGTTTCCATTGTATCAAGGATTACACCTACAAGTTGGATATACCATTATCCCAATTTACAATGACCTTAGAATCATCATAGATATATATGGAATCAATACCAATAAGAGAAGAAAATTGTAATAACCCCCACAAAGCAAGGATTTCAGCTCTAGAGTTTAAACCCTAACCACCATTCATCCAAAGCTTGAAAATATGGTCCACATTAATCATTAATAACATACCACACCCACACTTTCCTTGTTGAGCATCCCCATTAAAAAATCCAGTAGAAAAATTAACAACTCTAGTAGGATTAGATAACTACGTACATTTATTTTTCTTCACCCTAGTCTGGTACACCCTATACATCCCCAAAATTTTCATGTAGAAAGACTCCACAATTGGTGGTATGTTATCAAAGATAGCCTTATTCCTGGTGTTTATTGTGGTAAAACTTGCACAAAGGTGTGCAACCCTTCCCACTTTTGAGTAAATCCTTTGAGGTTGTCAACAAGGCCCAGTATTGTAATACATAAATGAAATGTGAATGACCCCAAACTGGTCCTACAAGGTCTTGTTAGAAAATAAAACAAAATGAAACAAAAACTTGAAAATAACTTGAAAGGGAGTGAGGATATGAAAACCACAACAAGAAGAAAATCATAGAACCAATTTAGATTTCTCAATGGTCAAGTTGGTACATGTAGTGTCACCTAGGAGGTGTAGGATTCAAGGGAATCCAACAATATCACTTAGGGAGGTCCTTTTTGTCCACACTAAATGATAAACAACTTGAAAGAACAATGGGAGAAACACTTTCCCCTTGGAGGAAGGTGGTAGGGGAGCTTGAAGAACGATGGTGGGTGTGGGAAGAGGTGGAAGAAGTTCCAACACAATTCCAGTAGCATAACCTTTCTCTAATTTCTCCTTACTATATGCATGCCCATGTCTTCCTTTTATAGGCCAAGAGGTGGCCAAGAAATAACTAGATCCAAATGTGGACTCATTAACTCCATGATCTAGCTCCAAAGTACACAAAGGGGGGCCATTCAATGAACCCAAGTACATGAGGAGCCAAATTCAAATTATTTGAGGTGATGGAGTCTTGATGAGCCTTCAATGCACCATAGGTGGTTGTGGTCCCACCGTTTTGATAGTCTCATGGATTTCAAAGGAAAAGATACTCTATTATAGCGTGGGAACATAACTGATAATACGTGTTGTAGCGCATTCTATCATGGGTGTAACCATGCTACCTCTTCTTTTGACTGTTTTTTGGCAGTTTTTTTCACTCATGCTACTTTCTGGATCTGATGAGGATGTCTTTGGTGGGATTCATGTTGTATGTTGATGAATCCTTACTGCAAGATTATCCAAAATGTCACATGTGTGCAAAATTTAGGTGTTAACGGATGCCCCCTAATGTATGAGGTTCGAAGGGTACTATAGAGTTGATAATGCATCATTGTTTCTTTTTTTTTGTTTTCCTGTGTTCTTGGAAGTTCTTAAGCAAGTGTGGATGGAAGGTTCCCTTGGGGGAAGATTGTTGATGATGACTAATGAAACTGTAACAAAAAATAGTGTTTTATACAAATGAGGTAGGTATAACCATGCTTGTGAAAAGTACGGCTATGACGACTACAATGAGAGAAGACCAAGGGGTCAACTCATAATACTATTAGTACATGGACGAAGGAGGCTTCAATCCATGTGAGAGTAAATGAATCTATAAATGATGTTAGATGTTCCAAATAAGTAGAACTACTTATAATCCCACGGGGGTGGGGGATTGGAATAATGGTGAAGTTGTTGTATGGTGGACTTCACTGTACTAATACTACCATGATTTGTAAATGTGACAATGCTACCTTAGAAACATATGGCTCTCCCTAATGCAATAAATGTGCTGACGTTGAGCATCGGAGAGACCACTAAGTTAGGGAGCACTGATGATTTTACCTAACTAGTTCGAGGTGATCCCTTTTGTTGATTGAAATATAACCCAAGGTACAACTGCAACTATTGCAACACTCGGAATATGGTGATTTCATGTCAATGAGAGTTGAATTATATGATAGGATGAGAGCCTTATCCTAAGAACCAATATCATTTTGTAGCCAACTGTAATACTGACAGACCTGACACAAGACTGGTTGGTAAGCATGGGCCTCATAACTTCCTTTGATCGATGTAACCTTGGGGAGTAATTGAAGACAACATTCTTCAAAATAAGGAACATGGTGTAATGGAGGGAGACAAACTATAGATCATGAAGGGATTTGCAAGAGAAACGATAGTGAGGGTGATGGTGACTAACAAAACTAACAATGTTTGGGGTAAGGACACTCAGTGAAATCAATCAAAGGTGACCAGGGGTTTCTTTCTAAAAGAATATTGATGCTCCCCTAGTTTTGAGTGGTTTGGGGAACTATTTGTACATAAAGAATAATTGGTGGGGTCCCCGCTCTTTTGAGTGTGTTGGGGGACCAATTTGATGATGGGTGGGATTCTCTCTTTTTTTGGTGGATTGGGGAGAACCTATTTGATGATGGGTGGAGTTCCCGCGGTTTTGAATGAGTCGGGGAACCTTTTCCATAATGATGTAAGGTTTGTTTTCAAAACACGAAGATGGGTGACCCATGAATGCTTTGGAGAGTGGGGGGGCCATTGGTTTCTTGGTGGGGGTGATGATATCAAAGAAGAGTATAGATGGTATATTGCTCATGGAGGTATGAGTAGTCGACCGTGATTTCTTGCTTGTAGTATATGACGAGGAATTTGATGGCATCAAATGCTGAAGGTGGGGGAGTAAATGTGCAACTATAAAATGATAAACTACGGGTTGATGTTTTAAAGTGAATCAAAATCCTCGGAATTGTGGGGGTTCGACATCATGGGTGTCAAATAATGACTGGAATATAATGGTACGCACACCCATGGCAGAAACACACTACCCACAACAATGATGTTGATGGCACATCATTCCTAAGAATGAGGACCCTATTGTTATCATCGGGAATACTAGTAAATGCAATGTAAGTAGAGGGAAAACATTTCTTATTTGCTAGTTTCGGGATGATACCTATGATACAAGTCCTGCTCCATTGCTGAAGGATGGAGTCTTATTCTTATAATGCAAAAACAAGAGGTTGTGGGCTCTTGGTCAATATCCTGCACATGCGGCACAAATACCCGGTTTGTCAAATGGAGTTACGATTTGGTTGTACGAAGAGTCTGAAGGTGGGTCAAGCCTCTATAAAAGGGGTGGGGCCCATTTTTTGAGGTCATTTATCTAGCTCTAGCAGCTAAGGAGAGGCCCCACCAAAGGCAAAGAGATTCCCCAAGGCACATTCGTGGGAGGCTGTAGGATCAGTAGAGGCGGTGCCAAAGGTAGTGCGGACATTGGATATCAAGGGGCCAGACTAGCTCGAGCCTTTGGAGGAAATGATTTTTTTTATATGGCCCTTGAGGCCCTCTTTTGTACATGACGCATATTTTTTGGGCGATATATATATATATATATATATATATATACATATACCATTTTGGCGGCACATGTATGATATATTTTATGTATGTGATGTATTGATTGTGATGTATATGATGATGATGTTTATATGTGTGTTTGATGTTCTCTGCATGTAGTTGTAGGTACTTGCACATGATTTGTATGATGAACAACACACATATATACATGCTTTGTTTGTGTATGCAGGTTTAGATAGATGGTTGATGTATTAGATGCCAATCCAACGCCTCATTTGCGATGTGGTCAACAGATCTATTGGTTTTCTAGGGACATGAGTGAATGTGATGGTTTCAAATATTGCAATAGGAGGCGTACTCGCAAAAAATTATTAAAGCGGAGTGGGTTGAGGACATAGAATACATTATTGAACTGTGAAACAACTAATTGGGAATATAGATGTACGTGTCGATGGTGTATACCAATATGGATGGCATCACTTAAAATCTCAATGCATGCATCGTATTCTTCTTGGTTATTTGTAAATGCCCCCGAGAAAATGCCTCTGGTGTGGTAGAGACTTTGGGAGGGAGTATAAATAGCCCAAGTATCCGATGCCAGATTATTTGACCAATGACTTGCGCCATCTACGAAGCCAACATATTTATCTGAGCAGGGAATCATCTGCATTCCAAACAAGAGATGGTCTTATTACCAATTAAAGGGATCGAAAATATTAAGAATAAAGTGCTACATTGTTCATTTTAATGGGTAAATGGGAAATGTAAAGGGAAAAATATGGTTCCATTCTTCTAACGGTGGGGTCTTTCTAATAGTGAAACCTCGAGCTATATCTATGTGGTAGTATGCTCGTAAGGATTTAATGGGTATCCAACATTTGAAAGGATATCACCCAGTGTCTTAGGCACCACGAAATGGTTGTGGAGGATCCAGGTCTTCTCCAGAAGATAATGAATCATCAATGGTTACTATGTAAATCGGCCAAGGATGATGCATTATCAAAGGTATCTGGTGGAGGAGAAACAACCTCCTCAATGGGTAATACTTGCGGGAGTACCCTTAGGTGGAAAATTTGATCTTATAGCCGCATAAGTACGAGGCAGGCTTCTCTCTCAGCAAATAGGATGGGACACTGAAATGAGAAGTGAGAAGTGTCTCTGCATGATCGACATGGGTGTGGGATCCCGACACTAATAGGAGGATGTGCCGAAGGTAGGTTTGGGATGGAAAAGTTGGGGATGATGGGGCCACTCTTGGTGGGAATCATATGAGTATGATTCCCACAAGATGTGCATGTGTCATGTTGTTTTATCGTTGTAATATTCGTAGGTGGGGGTTCTTTCGATGTAGGAGGCTCAATGGTGGGTACCGTTGTGATAGGAAGTTCTAAGATAGGCGCAATAGGTTTTTTTGTCAATGTAGTGACAACATTTATGGAAGCAGTTTATTGGGGTTGAGGTGAAGAACTCTCAACCATAGGTTGACTAAGGAAAATGGTCTAAAATGCATCCTGAAATCGATGGAGGTCGGGACAATGGTGCATGTGATGCCCAAACTGAGAGTAGATCGAACATGCATGATTGGTATGTAGCGACTTGGACTTTGTATTGGGTGAAGATGAGGTTGCATATGTGCCCCTGTTATGGTATGTGGCACATGCGTCACACTAACAAGGGTGTTGAGAAGATTCCTAAGCTTTGGAAAGGTGGGGCATAGGTTGGTCGTATGGCCTTGTTTCCCACATAGGGAACATGGTGGAGTGACCCTTGTAGCAAGAGTAGTGGTTGTCATTCCTAGGGATATTAACTATTGTTTGGTTATTCCCCTTGCTTTAGGCTTGGAGACCACATATGATCATTCAGGAGTAGGTTTGGTTATGAGGGGGGATTTCAACTTAAGTTGTCTCATGCCCCCATTGGTGGGTTTGGTGACTACTAGCAATGGTTTAGTCACAAGAGTCATAGGCTCAACTTGCGGTATAGATGGCGTGACGGACCTAGATGGTGCAATAGATAAGACAAGGACAAACTCATAATGGGATACAAGTTTTGAAGCCATATCTGATTAGGGTGGCGTAAGGTACCATACAGTTATACCCAAAGTGAGCCCAGGTAGAGTTAGTTGAGCCATAATCGGTGTCCCTTGTACTTATGTGGGAGGGTACAAGAATGGTAATTGGAATATGGGAAGCACTGATGGAATCAAAGTCTGTTCAACACCATGGCTCATCAGAGATGGTGATGATGATGCCGAGGGGGTGGTAGGTGCATTTTTGGAGGTGAAAATGGTACACATAATGCCATCAATCGATGCAAGGATTTTAGGTGGAGGACCTGAATATACCCCTAGCAAGTTGGAGTCCTTGTATACTCTTGGGAAAATATCAACGTAAAGGGGTTGTTGGTCCCAGCTCTAGTGGGGAGCACATTATTGGGATTGGTGTTGTTATGGGGGTCATAGTAATTGAGTTAGTCAAGGGTGACTATATCCCCATTCAATGGAAACATTATGATGCGGAAGACCGAAGAGGCCACCACCTTCATGGCCTACATAAAAATACGACCCAATAGGATATTGTAGTCGAGCAGGGAATCGACTGCTTCGATTTCGATCATTACCATTTTCCCCCCAACTCAATGGGGACATTATGGTATAATCCCATAGGTTGTGATGGTCTCTTGTTATATGTATAAAGGGAAATAGATGAGGGGACTAACTCAGGTGAACCCAACTATTTCCAATTAGTAAATGACATGACATGTGTGGATGCTCCTTTGTCGATGGTGTACCGATGAATCATAACGATCTTAACTGTAATGGAGACTTGGAATGTGATTGATGAGGGTAGAAACACTTCACCTTTTTCAAGATCAAAGGTAATAAGGCATGATTCAGAAGGGTCAACTGCACCAAGTGCACTCAGTAATTAATTTCGTTGGTTTGGGAAATACTGTAGCACCTCTAACGTGGACATGGAAGCTAGTGACTGATCCAAGTCATCCACAATATTGTAGTTGTGGGTGGATTTTGTGTGAGACTTATGGGGGTTGCGCCTAAGTGTTACCTTTGGGATCCATGGGATTTTTCACCACTTAGGCATAGTATTTGCAAAGGGTCCCTAAAGGGGGTAGGTACATCCTCCACTTGTGGGGGATCAGTCCCACCATAGATTTTGGCCTGAGTTTGGAGATTGGCGTCTGTCGTGTTCATGTAGATATTCTGGAAGGAGCCATCGTCGGAAGGGCATGGCTCTTTCTGCTGAGTAACAACCCCTTGATTGGAAAAGGTTGTTACAAGATAGTGGTTTTGGGTTATGGAGGATTAGGAACCTAAAAGGTATTCACAATTGTCTTTTTCTTGGATTCCACCAACTGTTGGCTGTCAAGGATAAGGGGACAGTGGTGAGTGTAATGACCATACTCTTTGCAAATGGAGCAGGTATAATTGGTCCTCGGGTTAGCATTCTTCCCTTTCTTAGGAGGGTTATGAGCACCCATATTCTAGTTACACTAGTTCTAGTTTTACTGGGGAGGTGGGATCCCCCCTTGCCCCTGCTTCTGGTTCTATTTGTTCTTACCTTTCTTCTTCCCCTTATTTTTAGGATTATAGGGATTTGTGGTATTCAACTGCTCAAACTATTGATCTTTTTGTGTGAAAGAAGGTTGAACTAAATTGACACCCAAATGTGGCATGGGGAAAAAACTGGGAGGATATGGAAATGGGTAATAAGGGTTATACCACGGAGGTAGGATATATGTGGTTTGTGCTCCATATGATGTGGATGTAGGAGCATCTTGCGCCATTTGCGGTGGAGGTACCATCATTGCTTGGATTGCATTGGGATATGTAGGACTGTAAGGTCCATATTTTAGCCGACCAAACTAAAGATTTGGTACAGGAGCAGGAGGTGTTGACACAGGAGGGATGGGTGGGTATTGTGGTGTCATGTTGAATGGAACAAGAATAGGAGGTGTAGGAACCTTTCATTGTTTGGAAATGGACCCTATAATCCCATCCATCGAATGTAACAAACCCGTAGGTGTGGGATCTAACGATTGATGTTGAGGGGCATCAGGTAGGATGGCATATACGTAGCCAAATTGTGCATACATGATGTCGAAATATTGGTCCTTCATGATGGCCTCTTCCTCAGTCTAGGGAAATGAGGTTTCCACATCCTTAGATATTGCAGGTTGGAGTGATTTGATGAAGCAATATAATAAGAACTAAGGTTGAATGTCAATCTTGCACAATGTGTGACATATATGCCACTCATGGATATGGTATGCTATGTGTAGAGGTATTCTGTTGAAACTCTATGAGAATTTTGAGACCGAGGTCATGGCGTATTGGTAAAGTATGTGAGAAATGTAGTGTCTATCATCCCAAAAGTGGCATGGGATGCCACTAGTAAGTTCACATACCATTTCGTTGTGGTTCTTGTAAGGGTTCACTGGAAGAAGTGAAGCCTCACCGAGTCTTATACTATGTTGTTGGAGGAACACCATAAGTGGAAAGACATGGTATGGTTGGATGGATCATTTCCCTGTTTCCCTTAAAACTTAGGTATATATAAGGGGATCTTATCAGTCATATTTTTCCATGCTCGATCATGTGATATGGGGTCATTAATCAATTTGGCCAAATCAGGAAAATTCAAGCTAGCCATGAAAGGTAAGTTGGTATTAGGTGGCACCATCGTATGAGGTGTGGTGTTCCCTCGAGGGGAATACTGGGATATATGTGGTGGTGCTATATATCCCATATGCGAGGATGAGAATGTTGTGTGCCCTCCTCATGAAGAGGGAGAATAAGGTGCATTTCTACCGAGAGTTGGAAATAAAGAGGGACCTCTTCCGTGAGAAGGTGAACCAAAAGGGGTCAAATCTATATCCAAGGGGAGAACGTGAAGGAATGCCTCTTCCATGATAGGATGAATTAAAAGGATCTACGATTTCTCCAAGGGGATAAAATTACTCAATCAAGGATTGGCCTCACCCTGATGATCATATCAATGTGGCCTAGGAGTGACCCTCGCTAGAGTATCTCCCAAGTGAACCATGGGGAGAAAGTGGAAAAACACCACTCGAGAGACGGGAAAGGGTTTGCAATTTGTGGGACTTCCTTATTGGGTTTTTCTCCTCAATGCTGGAAGCTTAGAGACAAGTGAAAGTGATGATAGAAATAAACACAATTGAAGACATGCAAAAATATGCCAACCACAACAAATGCAAAATGGTGCAAAACGAGTGATATGTGTTGTGTTAGTTTAGTGCAAGAGTTCCCACATGTAGGTTCTTTTAAATTACGAGTTAGTGAACTTGTATTTAAAAAGAAAATAAATGTAAATTTTCTAAATACCTAACGTCCTTCCTCCGAAATGTAACTGGTCCTTCCAAAATTGTTAGGATATTTAGACACTTATGAGTTAGTTAAGATCAACTTGTGTAATATATCCATTAGGTAAAGTGTGTTTCTTTAGTATACATTAGTATGCATTTGTAAATATTTAATCCGACAGTCACGATATGTTGTGATCTGATGGCTCAACTTCTCTTAGATCATACCTACCCTTGATTCGTGGCTTAACACCCGA
The DNA here is from genome assembly GCA_027924585.1 of Larix kaempferi. Classification (NCBI taxonomy): domain Eukaryota; kingdom Viridiplantae; phylum Streptophyta; class Pinopsida; order Pinales; family Pinaceae; genus Larix; species Larix kaempferi. The sequence goes on from BSBM01000445.1 coordinate 23,441,752, forward strand.
TTAGTCCATGATCTCTATTTAAAGAGCATGGAGGGTCATTGGAAAGTTGATTGATTATGAGAAGCTCATTTGTAACTTTCTTTCTTTGCATAATAAATTGCTCCGTAGAAGCTATTTGGCCGAGCCCATGGAATGTATCCCTCTCGAGGGTTTAAACCACGTCAAAGCATCGGTGTGTTGATCTGTGATATGTTTGTGTGAAGTGGTTGCTCTAGGTGTTCGGTCTTTTGGGAGTACCCTGTGTACCTGATCATGGTATCAGATCTTTTATGAAGAGTCGCTTCCGGTTATGATCTAGATCTTGAACTGTTGTTGTTGAAACTTGAAAGGGTTTCTGGTTCTGGTATTTCTGTGCATTTCTGGGTTGTGGGAGGTGTTCCATTATGTCCGGAGCGTCATTTCAATTAGGAAATAGTTTTCGTTTGATCAAATTTGAAGTTATAATGTTATAGTGACTTTTTTTTTTAAATAATAAAGAAATATCATATTTTATTAGTTTTTATTATTAGATTTTTTTAGTTTTGGATTGTTGCTTTCCCTGTCTGCGTATGCTCTTTGTCGTGCACCTTGTGTGATCTCGGGGAATCAAAAACAGAAAGGGAAAAGGTTTTTCTTGGCTGCGTATGCTCTTTGCCGTGCACCTTGTGCGATCTCGGCAAATCAGAAACATAGAGAAAAGGTAGACTTTCCGGGCAAGCTAACGAGATCTAACCCCACAAGCGTGGAATATGTTTTTTTGTTTTGGTTTATGGTGTGATTTGTAGAATAAAAAGGAAAGCACGGAAACCGAGCAAGAAGAGTAAAAAAAAAAAGCTCTTTCTCCTTCCCATATTTTACATACCTTTTAATCTAGCTCACTTGGTTCAAATTTGCTTTATTCCTTAATAGGTATTGAGTTCAAGTCTTAGGAAGTTACTTTTAAAAGAAAAAGTACATGCAATTTCTATTTTCAAGTTACTTTATTGTAAGAGTGCATCTCACTTAAATAAAAATAAATAAATAAAAAAGTGAGTCACTTAAGTTCCTTTTTATTGCTGCACTATTTAAAGTAATATCATTGTAAAAGTGAGATCACTTATTTTACAAAAGTGATTCACTTAAAGCAACTTTCTTGTAAAGTGATTGTCAAAGGTTCATCTTGGGAAGAGGGGGGTCCTTTTTTTTAGCTGGTCATTCTCGATATGGCACATCACTATTGAGGTCATCTTCAATATTTTCTTTGATCAAGCATAACTTCATCATACAGAGTCAGTTTTTAGTGCCATTTTTTTTAAACTGCCTATTTTTTTGAAATATTCATATCCAGACTATTGGTTTCTACTTTTACAGCCTTTAATTTACAAATATGGTCTCCCCTTGTGATATTCTACATACCAGTTCCAACTATTTCTCATGGAAATCTCGTATGGAGGATGTTCTATGAAGTAGAGAACTTTTTATAATTACCTCAGGGAAAGAAATAAAACCTACTAATGATGATAAGAAAATAAAATGGGCAAATAGATGTGACGAAGCTCGTGGATTGATTGAGATGTCAATCTCTACTGATTTGCGATTCCACATATCTGGAATTGATAAACCTGCTGCTTGGGACAAGTTGGAATCTATGTTTGGTAAACACAATGAAATTCGAAGTCCCAACTCGAAAATGAGTTGATTTCTTTAAATCCAAGTGATTTTTCATGCATACAAGATTATTTATCTAAGTACAAAATTATTAAACTCTTATGTGAAGAATGCAAGATTAAGAGGGAAGACAAACAATGCATTTATCATATTCTTTCCAAACTTGGACCTGCATATTCTGTTTTTGTATCTACATTTTACTCCATGCAAGAATCCTTGAATGCAACTAGCTATCAAGAGCCTAGTCTTGAATATTTTTGTGATTCCTTGATTAGAGAGAAAGATAAGCTCATCCATCTTGGAATAATTAACAATGCAGATACATTTGGGAAAGCCTTATAGTCCCAACAGAAAGAAAAGTCCAAGCCTTCCAAGAAACAAAATTTTCGCAATAATAAGTCAAACAAGGGTCCCAAACCCTCTCAGTTAGCTCCTTCTTTAAAAAATGACAAGGGATATAAGCCAAAAGGCAAGAAGACGGAGTGCCATTGCAAATATTGCGAGAAAGATAATCATGATGAATCAAAGTGTTTCAAGAAGATGGCAGCCTTGGAAGCAGCAATGAAGAAGCACCAAATCAGCCTAGATTTTCCTTCAGAATCTACCTCTCATGGACATGCACTTTGTGCTTCTGGTTATTCTTATAATGCATCTTCTTCTTCTACTTCAAATGAATGGATCATTGATTCTGGAGCATCTTATCATATGGCTAAGGATCAAGCCATCTTTTCTACTATGCATGAATGTAACACCAAACAAATATTTGTTGGTGATGATAGATCTCTAAGTGTTGTAGGAGTTGGAACAGTTCCAGTAGATAATGGTCATTTCAGTGATGTACTATGTGTTCCAAGAATTTCCTGCAATTTGTTATCAGTCTATCAAATCACTCATTCTGGTGAAGGTAAAACTGTGACGTTTACACCTCACCAAGTTATAATCAAGGATTTTAAAGATCCTCAACAGGTCCTAGCTACCAGAATTGTTGATGATATTACTAGGTTGTACAAGTTTAACAACTTTGGGTCATCACCTTTTCCTTCAGTTTTTGTTGCTCATAGTGATAACTTGAGAAAACTTTTGCATGAGTGATTTGGTCACTTAAATTATCCCTCATTGTAACAACTATGTAAATAAAATATGGTGACAGGTCTTCCGATGGTATCTTGTAGGGATGGTGTTTGTTCCGGTTGTGTACTCGAAAAACATCATCGAGACAGTTTTGACAAATGTGCCTCTTGGCACGCCTCGGTTCCCTTGGAGCTTGTGCATAGTGACTTGTGTTGTCCTCTTCCATCTGCTTCCTTTTCTGGTTTCAAATATTTCTTAACTTCCATTGATGATTACAATAGACGCACTTGGGTTTATTTCCTAAAACTTAAGAGTGAAATATTTAACATGTTCTTGGCCTACAAGGCCCTTGTTGAAAAACAATATGGTTATCAAATTATTAAGTTAAGATCTGACAATGGAGGAGAATATGCTAACAAAAAGTTCACTACTTTCTTCACTGAACAAGGCATCCAACAACAACACATTGTTCCATATACACCACAACAAAATGGTGCAACTGAATGGAAGAACCGCACTTTAAAAGAAATGGATAATTGTATGATCCAATCTAAGGGACTAAGTCTTCAATTTTGGGCTGAAGCCATAAATTGTGCAAATTACATAGTTAATCGCACCCCCACTAAAGCTTTACAAGGCATCACACCGGAAGAATCATGGAGTAAAACAAAACCTGATGTAAGTCACTTCCGTGTGTTTGGTAGTGAAGCATGGGCTCACATTCTTGATGAAAAACGGAAAGCATTGCAGCCTAAAAGTGAAAAGTGCATATTTGTTGGATATTCTGAAGATGTAAAAGGTTATAGACTTCTTCAACCACATTCTCATGATGTAATCATTAGAAGAGATGTTAATTTGATGAAAATATCTTGGCCTGCGAGCCTAACTCGGCGATTGTGCCATCTTTGGCCTGCGAGCTTGATTTGACGATTGTGCCTTCTTCTTCTTCCAACTTCCTTGACAGGTTTCCAACTCTAGTCTTTGATGATGACAGTGAGGATGAAAATCCACCTCCGCCTGCTCATGTTCCTCTAGTTGCAGCAGCACGTGCTTCCTCGATGCAGGGTTCGTTCAACATGTGAAGCAGTTGGTGATCTTGCTGATGATCCTAGAGATCAACGTCGAACACGTTCTCAGTTTCAACGAGCCTCTTCTCTTTTGGCTCAATTTTCTGAGAATCTTGATCCAGAAACCTTTGTAGAAGCTTCAGGAAATCCAAATTGGGATGCAGCTATGGATGAAGAATATTGTTCCTTAATGGCGAACAATACTTGGGATCTTGTACCTCTTCCAAAAGGAAGAAAACTTGTTAGATGTAAATGGGTCTACATAACTAAGTATGCATCAGATGGAAGTGTTGAAATACCTAAGGCAAGGTTAGTTGCCAAAGGTTTTTCCCAAGTTGAAGGGATTGACTACAATGAAACCTTTGCTCCTGTTGCAAAAATGAACTCCATCTGCCTTGTTCTTTCCCTTGCAGCCTTACATAACTGGGAAGTCCATCAAATGGATGTCAAGTCTGCATTCTTACATGGTGGTTTACAGGAGGAAATTTACATGGAACAACCTCCTGGATATGTTCAGAATAACTCTAGCCTTGTATGTCACCTTAAGAAATCCTTATATGGCCTTAAGCAAGCTCCTAGAGCTTGGTATGCCAAAATGGATAGCTTTCTCCTTGACACTGGTTTTTCTAGATGCCATTCTGACCCCAATGTCTATACCAAGAAAGTAGGAAACCATCTCATCATACTTGTTTTCTATGTTGATGACCTTATTCTTACTGGTAGTGACCCTAAGATTATAACCCATGTGAAATCCAGTCTTAAGCAAAATTTTGAAATGTCAAACTTAGGAAATTTGCATTTTTTTCTTAGTCTCCAAGTCCTGCAAACCAAAGAAGGAATATTTCTTTCTCAGTCTAAGTATGCTTGTGACCTTCTTTGTCACTTTCACATGGAAGATTGTACACCAGCCCCTTCTCCCTTCCAGTCTGGAATCAAACTTTATGCCACTTGTACTTCACCTGAAGTAGATTCCACCTTGTATCGTAAGATTGTTAGTAGTCTCTTATACTTGCCTCATTCCCGTCCTGACCTTTCCTTTGTCATTGGTCGTGTTGCCCGTTATATGCAAACACCTCATGAAAGTCACTGGAAAGTAGCTAAAAGAATACTTTGATATATTCGAGGTACAATTCAGTTTGGGATTCATTATAGTACATGGGGGGAACCTTTGTTGGTTGGTTTCACTGATTCAGATTGGGCCGGTGATCCTGATGATCGAAATTCTACTGCAGGTTATGTTTTCGGTCTGGGATCTGGACCTATCACTTGGGCTTGTAAGAAACAACAAGCTCTTGCTCTTTCTTCAGCAGAGGCAGAATATCGAGCTGCAGTTAATGTCAGTCATGAAGCTTTATGGCTTCGACAGATCCTTTCAGAGTTTGGATTCGAACAGCAGCAGCCTACTCCACTTTGGTGCGACAATCAAAGTGCCATCAAGCTCGCCAAAGATCCAGTTCTACATCAACGCAGCAAACACATTGAGCTACATATGCACTTCATCAGAAATCTTGTTCATGATCGTGTTCTTGAAGTGCTCTTTTTCCCTACAGATGATCAAGTTGCCAACATTTTCACCAAGTCTCTCACAGAAGCGAAGTTTTCTAAACTTCGATCTATGTTAGGAGTTCAGGAATTTGTCATTAAGGGGGGATAGGCTCTAATGCCTCCTTTCTTCTCCTAATAGTGTCACTTTTGTAAATCCTTCAATCCTATCCCAAGTTTTTCTTAAGGGGGGATGTTAGGATATTTAGACACTTAGGAGTTAGTTAAGATCAACTTGTGTAATATATTCGTTAGGTAAAGTGTGTTTCTTTAGTATGCATTAGTATGAATTTGTAAGTATTTAATCCGATGGTCACGATATGTTGTGATCCGATGGCTCAACTTCTCTTAGATCATACCTACCCTTAATCTGTGGCTTAACACCCGATTGGTCCATGATCTCTATTTAAAGAGCATGGAGGGTCATTGGAAAGTTGATCGATTATGAGAAGCTCATTTGTAACTTTCTTTCTTTGCATAATAAATTGCTCCGTAGAAGCTATTTGGCCGGGGCCGTGGAGTGTTTCCCTCTCGAGGGTTTAAACCACGTCAAAACATTGGTGTGTTGATCTGTGATCTGTTTGTGTGAAGTGGTTTCTCTAGGTGTTCGTTCTTTTGGGAGTACCCTGTGTACCCAAACAAAAATCACAATTGATGGTGATAATGGGATCCACACAATGATTGACTATTGAAGGTAACATAGAGTAAGTTATATCGGCAATGGGGCTATGTCCCTAAAGACATTGGAAACATTTCCCAAGGGTAATATCTGACTTCAAGATTCAATTGCACTCACAATTGCTCCTTGGTGATATCCTAAGTTTGGCCACTAAGATACCCATGTCAAGTGTGGATAAGTGGTTTTGTCTGTGCAGTATAGTGTCACCTCCACAAAAAGCTAAGTGGCTCTTTGGAGAGGGTAGGGAAATTATACCTCAGATTTGACCTCCTTGGGCATGGCACACTTCTTATCTAGGTTATATTTTAACACTTACTAATAGCGGGATTTAATAGTACCCTATAAGTCAACAATGTTATGTTTCAAAAACTTAATGAAACTAGATTGGTGGGCATTCAATGGATTCCTATCCCAATCAATCCTACCTAACTAAAATGTTATTTTGTGACCTCCTGTGGGGGATTTTAGTTGGTTGGAAATTACAAGTGTTGATTTTAAGGGTTGAAATTCACTTAAGGAGTGTGATGGAGGTATTTCACAATTCCCTTCCTTTCTAACTCACCAAGATCACAAGTAATGTGAGGTGAAGAGCATACTCATATTGGAAGAGATTTTAGGTCCCTTAGTGTGTGCTAGTGATGAAAACACATGCGAGATAAGCAAATTGATTGTTCCAATTAACTAAAGATCTTGAAAGTAAATGCAAATGGACATTTAACTTCAACTCTAAAGATGCTATTGGTGCTTGCTAACAAAATGCTAATGAAATAAAAGTGTGTAATGGAGGTATTTAACACTTCTCTCCTTTTTTTGATTCACCAAGATCACATGGAATGCGAGGTGAAGAGCATACTTTGGGAGATTAGAGTCTTTAGGTCCTTGCTTGTGTACAAAAGTGGATTTACACTACTTTGCCTAAAAACATAGAAAGTAAACAAAAACAAAAGATGTATTGAATACTAGTGACAACAATGAGGCGTCGTTGAAAGCCTCAGGTATGCTCTAACAGAGAGCAGATTGCCACATGGGAGAGGTATGTTAAAATGCATGGGTAGCGCGCTTAGGGCATTGGGATCCACATGACTATTTAAACAACAATACCAACCGAGAGGATGTTGAATTTTGGGAATGAAAGGTATGGACCTCTTCACCTGCACAAGACAAGAACCCATAATTAGCTATTCCACAAATAACAACCTAGTTAAAGAGAAATGAACAAAAATATAGTGGAGTCGACATAAATATTGTTGTGGGAAAATTTGCACAAAGGTGTGCATGCCTTCCCGCTTTTTGGTAAATCCTTTGAGGTTCTCAATAAGGCCCAGTATTGTAATACAGAAAGCAAATGTGAATGACCCCAAATTGATCCTGCAATGTCTTCTTAGCAAAACAAAAAAAAAATGAAACAAAAACTTGAAAATAACTTGAAAGGGAGTTAGGATATGCAAACCAAAACAAGAAGCAAGTGTTAAAACCAATTTAGATTTCCCAATGGTCAATTCATTACATGTAGTGTCACCTAGGAGGTGTGGGATTCAAGAGAATCCAAAAATATCCCTTATGGAGGTCCTTTTTGTCCACACTAATTGCTAAATAACTTGAAATAAAAATGGGAGAAACACTTGCCCCTTGGATGAAGGTGGCAAGGGCTCTTGAAGAATGATAGTAGGTGTGGGAAGAGGTGGAATAATTTCCAACACAATTCCAACAACATAAGCTTTATCTAATGTCTCCTTACTAGATGCATGCCCATGGATTCCTTTTATAGGAAAAGAGATGGCCAAGAAATAACTAGATACAAATGTGGACTCATTAAATCCATGATCTAGCTCCAAAGTACATAAAGGGGGGCCATCCAATGAACCCAAGTACATGAGGATCCAAATTCAAATTATTTGAGGTGGTGGAGCCTTGATGAGCCTTCAATGTGCCATGGGTGGTTGTGGTCCTGTCATTTTGACAGTCGCCTGTATTTCGAAGGAAAATATGTGCTAGTATAGCACGGGTACAAAAATGATAATATGCGTTGTAGCGCGGTCTATCATGGGTGTAACCGCACTACCTCTTCTTTTGACTATTTTTTGTCATTTTTGGACTCATGCTGCTTTCTGGATCTAATAAGGATGTCTTCAGTCGGATACATGTTGTATGTTGATGATGCCTTACTATAAGATTAGCCAAAATGTCGCATGTGTGAGAAATTTAGGTGTTAACAATGTTCCATATACCCCAGCAAACAAAGACAGGGAGGGACTCGTGGGATTTAACACTAATAACCCAGTCTTTGAAATTGTCTTCAACTAAGGCAATGCCCCAAACCTATGAAATTTGTAAAGCATGAATGATTTCAGACCAAATACTTATGAAAAAATCACAGTGTACAATAAGATGTGAAAAAGATTCAACGTAATTTTTGCACAAAAAATAGTAAGTAGGACCTAACAAACCACTTTTAGTCAGATTATCCCATGTTAGGATACAATTTCCAAGCAAAACCAATAGAAACATTTAATTCTCATTGGAATGCACCATTTCCAAATATTCTTATGCCACCATTTGGTCTCACCTTCATAATTCATTTGAGAAATAACATCATATGCAGTTTTAGCATTTACATGTCCAGATGCATTATTCCAAGCCAAAACCAGTATGTCTTCTTCATCATTCAATCTGATACATGCTCTAGTGAGAGATCCAATATAAGAATTCCATTCCTTGGCTCAATCACTGCCAAGGCCCAAGTACTCAACCGGTTACGCTTTCTGATTTTATTTAGAGTGCAAAAACCAAACTCTTCTAGATAATCTCCAAGGTATGCAAAAAGAAAGAAATTTTCCTCACCACCAATGATGGGGTCCACCCCAACAAGAACTTGATTTCCATTACCTACTCTCCAATTTAACCACCTAGTGATCCAAGGAAGATCCCAAACAAAGGCATTCCATAAATTGTATACACTACTGACAAACTTAATTGGATTCCTAAACCATTAAACCAGTGACTTCTTGTTAAGATATTTGGATTTAAGTATGCCACTCCACAAAACTAGTAAATTTTTCTTACCTTGAAAATTTATGATTTAATAAATTGCAATAATTAATTGCAAGTAAAGGACTTTAAAAATCAATGGAGAACATATTTTTATTATTGATATAAATTATTGTGATAAAATTGCGAAAAATTTAACAATATACTATTAACACTAATAAGTTGACTCACCACTAAGAGACTAAGCCAATAAGAGAATGATATTGTAAATTCTAAAATAGGGATAATTTTTAAAATTCCACAAGTGCATGTGATGTGAACCTATTTTTAGAATTGATCCCATGCGCAATTAGTATTGACTCACATATACTTTAATATGAAACCTTTTCTAGGTCTAGATAATGTTGATATAGGGTAGACACTCAAGCTAAAAGTCCTTTTTTTTATATTAGTTTGTATGATATTTTGTCTTTTTGTTTTCATGTGTGTTCTATGTCCTTTTGTAGAATGACTTTTTGTTTTCATACATATTTGAGGGTTGATATCCAAACCTAAATAATGTGTTGACCATGTATCTATATCAATGATTATGCAATCAAATGTCAATTGGATTTAGCCTGGATGGTTAGGATGAGAATTTGTTTATTTGTGACTATTGTCAATATTGTTGAAAATTTAACTAGCTTTTTTGCAATAGGTACTTGGTTAAAATCCTCTCGATTCGGAGTATTGATATATGTCAATAATTTTATTAGAGATGTAATTGACATTATGAGTGACAAAACACCAATATTATTTTAAAAAAAGAAAAATGACATTGATTATGATATGAAATGAAAAATGAGAACAAAAGTAAGGAAAATCTTATAGTGTTATCTCCGATTAATTATATTATAAACTATTGTTATCTCCCATGAATTATATTATAAACACTAGGTAATGGGTGATGCATTCCATCACATTAGACAAGTGGGCAGTCATATTCGAAAAGGTAAATGTCAATTTAATGGATTTGTCAATGCATTCTCATATCCATTCTCATATCCATTTCCACGAGGTGAATCCCACATCTACTATGTCAAGATGGGATGTCATAATGCATGTGGTATTAACTTCAAAACAATTTGTAGGTTGGCATCTCCTCCCATCTGTCTTATCACTTTAGCTTACCAAACACAACTGGAAATGGGCATGGAGTTATTGGTTCTTAGGAGGCTATAAGTTTGAGTCGATTCAAGTCTTTTAAGATGAATATAATGCATGACCATCCAAGAAGATGTCCATACTATGAAAATTTGGAACTATGTATAGGCATTTATAGATGTGAAAGGCACAATGATGGAGCTCAAGAATTCCCATCTCTATATGTGTAAACGTGTGAGGGTTTGGGAACAAAAAACTTCAAAAGATATGTAGGTGACCTAAAGGCAAATGATAAGTTCCAAATAAGCTATGGAGAAGCTAAAGGAAAGCAAATGTAGTTAGATATTGTGATGGAGAGAAATAGTGAGAGACTAGAGCAAACAAAAGAGAAAATTAGGTAGTTTCAAGGAAGAATTCTGAAATTAGAAATGGAACAAAGATCTGGTTGTGAAGAATACAAGATAGCAAATTCCCATGTGTCTTCTATTGACTCACTTGGAATACTCCAATTGGTAGCTATAAAAAATATACAATTCAATAGGAGGTGGAATGAGTGCTCAACCAAGCCCCAATCCATTTCTCATTAAGGTTAGTAGCAAGAATAATACCTTAGTCTTAAAAATTCAACGTGAATACTACTCTTAGGTTGGGTCATGGGTTAGAGATGAAACGACTGGTCAAATTTAAAGGTTCTTTTCATTTTTGAAACTTTAAAAACACATAGTAAAAATTACATCACCACAAACATATTTGTAACTTCATAAAACATGTTATGTTCAACATATTAATTTAAGATAAAGGGTGAACAATGGCTTGTGGGACATTGTTACTACCTTCATTAGGGTTTAAGCATTTTTAATGACATCTTGATTTTTGTATTCATCTTAGTTGTATATTATTACTTATCATGGTTATTGGGGTTAAGTGAAATTTCAAGTGTGTTTTGGAAAAATAAATACCACTCATTCATGACTTTTCAACCAAAATATTTCTAGTTTAAATGTTGTAAGTCTATTTATTTTGTCATTCACGGAGCGAGTGCCTAGATAGAATAAGTTTGATGACAAAACTGGAACATGAGGAATTTACCCCTGACATCCCTATCTAGTCTCTTCCTAGTTATGATATTGCTACAGTAGTTTCTGACATGCCAATGATACCTCACTCACTATTAGGTAGGGTTCACTCATAATCACTTGTAATTCATCTTGATTGTAGAGAGCCAAGGGGGTTAGTTAGGCTCCTGCGGTAGAAATAAAGGGGAGGGGGAGAGGAACACGCAATAAATAAGGTATTGTTGCCTTACAGTAAAGAACACATGCCTTTATGGCTCAGCTAACCAGTAGTAGCTCGTGGAGGTACCTGTTTGAGTTAGATCTATGGGTGTATTCTTGTTACTCCACATCCACGCTATATGGTTGGAAGATCGATAAAACTCTCCTTATGCAGTCAAGCTCATTAAATCATATGCAACGAACTTGTGTGGAGTGGGGAGAAAGAGAAAGAGAATACACACCATTTTTGTTATATCTAAACTATAAAAAATGATTTTTTTAATAGTTAGGATAATGATTATCATATAGGTGATTAAAGTTCCACCAAGACACACATTCTCTACTAACTCGACACATACACATGATTGAATTTCCACGTCATAGTCCTCCTATGTGGTCGAAGTTTCAAGGCACCAAATGGTTCTCATCCATATTAATAAAAAATATTATAGAAAGAAAATTTTCCCTGCTGTTACCTGTATGAAGAATTATGTATATTGCTTGCATAAAATTTCTGCAATGTTGCTTCCCCTCACTTATGACAATATTTGACATTTTCCATGTTTTATTTGTTTGAAAGAGACATTATTTTCATATTGAACCATTTTTGTTATATCTAAACTCTAAACAATGATGTTTTTTTTAATAGTTAGGATAATGATTATCATATAGGTGATGAAAGTTCCACCAAGATATGCATTCTCTACTATCTCGACACATACACATGATTGAATTTCCACGTCGTAGTCCTCCTATGTGGTCAAAGTTTCAAGACACCAAATGGTTCTCATCCATATTAATAAAAAATGTTATAGAAGGAAAAGTTTCCCTGCTATTACCTGTATAAAGAATTATGTATATTGCTTGCATAAAATTTCTACAATGCTGCTTCCCCTCGCTTATGACAATATTTGACATTTTCCTTGTTTTATTTGTGTCAAAGAGACATTATTTTCATATTGAACTATTATATGTTCTCACTAAAATTATAATTTTACAAAGTTATATTATTGATTTTAATATGTAAATGTGAGATTTTATCACATCAACTTTAAAAAATTTAATAATAATTTAATTTTAAAATGTAAAATGGAGTAAAACTTAAATAAATTAAGTTATTTAAATTCCATGAAATATTTTTTGGTCTTATTATTAATTAAGTTATATATATATATATATATATATATATATATATATATATATAAAATTAATTTGTGGAAATATGATTAAAAAAAACCCAATGAATTAAACATATGCAAATAAAAGTAGACCATAAAATTCTTTAAATTAGTCTAAAATGGTTTATACAAGTTCTATGGAAAAGAGAGAGAAAATAAAGTAGACATATGCCTTTCTCTGTATGGTCCATGAATGTTGTCCATGGCTCTTTCGTTTTTTCCTTTCTGTTTCGGTTCTTTGGATGTGGAATCCGATTATGTAGCATATGGTAGCTGATTCGTTCTTTGTCTATTGGTTGTAGACGTTATTTTTCTATTTTTTCTCCTTTGGGTTCTCTTTTGGTTTATATTTCTCTTTTGGCCCAGGGGGCTGAACTCTTCTTTTGCCATTAGTTGGCGTTGTAATTACTCTTCCTTTGCCATTGGATGGCTTTTTTCGGTTGTAATTTTCGTCATATACTTAATATTAAAGTATAGCTATCTTTAACGTGTGAAAAAAAAGAGAGAGAAAATAAAATATGCTCCATTATTCTATTGTTTCCCTACTTTTTAGACATATAAATATATATCATGTACAAAATCAACTTTATTTCAAAATGCATTTCATTTTCATAATCATCAATCACTATTCATATCCTAGTTTGTCACATGACATTGGTGGCAATGTAATGATCACAGTGATAGTTGGCAATCACGACATGTGTAGGCTATTTTAATAGACACACATATGTTTCTCAAGTTTGTGTGCATTAGGTATTGAGATGTGTGCATGTAGGATAAAACTTGGTGCATGTGATAAGAATTCAATGCTCAAATGTTGAAGAAGTTTTATGAGTACATGGGTGTTTTTTTCAATCCTACCACAAATGAAAATGAGAGGTTTCCAAGGGCGCTACCCCTTGGAACCTGCAGTGAGCCTTTTGGGTCATGGTATTTGGATGGTGTAGACAACTGACGTATATGAAATTGTCTTGGATGGAGTAGGTTGATGTAGAGGATGGGTGTTTTCTAGCATGCATGAGGTCGGGTGCCAACAACTTATGGTTTCACTTGGACCAAATAATCTCATCTAGTTGAGATACCTTATCTCAATGATCTTCAAACTCATTAAATCTAAGAGATTTATGCCTTATGATATTATTTTTATAGTGTTTGAGTTTGTCAACCCTCTTCTCACTAAGGCATTATGTTACAATATCACCTTCCTAGCTTGAATTTGTTGTCTAATTCCTTTTGATTTTGGTAAGAAGGGATTGTCCTTTTCTTACACTTCATTGTTTGATGTATTTGATTAAACATGATTATTTACCATCTTAAGATGTGAAGGCTGCAACTCCCCTCCACCCTTTTAACCTGTTATTGAGAATCTTCCACCATCCTTGGTATCTTTATTCTGGATCTTAGGGTATCTAAAAGATATATCTGCACAAAACTTATGGGAGAGGTTCATAAAACATAATTAAGGCATGCTTAAATTTCACTAAGAGGATATCTTTCTCCTCAAATTAATCATTATTACTTTACTTATCTCCGCGATGAGAATGATTACATGATCACTTTGAGGTATCTCAGGGTCTAACTCTCTCGTAACCTTCTTTGTAGCATATTGGGTAGCATAGAGTTTATTCTCACCAATGAGTAATGGAGATTTGTCATCGCATACCTCAAGATCAACATATATATCATTTATGCTTTAAACAGTAAAATCAGAAGGATACTTTAATTTATCTTATTGTGATATTTATTGGAGATATTATTTCTTATTTAGATATCCACACATTTTAGGTATTGGATTATTACGAAGATGACTATGTGTATTGCCCCTTTTGTTGAAGATATTACTTCATTCTTAATTAAGTTGTTACACACTCCTAAAGCTAGTTTCAATACATGCATTGGTCACATTAAAAGAGACACATGGATATTATCGACTTCCAAAAAATCATTAAATATCAAATCATATCTGCTATTTAAAGCAGATATCAAATCACTAAATAGACTTCCAAAAAAATAACTAAATATCAAATCATATATTTAAAGCACAAGCTTTAATTTAAAATACAAAATTATGCACATAAATCCTATAAGCTTCCAAAAAAATCACTAAATATCGAATCATATATTTAAAGCACAAGCTTTAATTTAAAATACAAAATCACAATGAAATGTTAATAATTTATTCATAGTCGAGTCACCCTTCCATCTTTCTTCATAAGCATTTGCCAAACTTAATATTAATCTTTGTTTTTATTTTCTCTCCTTATTTATTTCTACTTCTTAAACCAATATTTTTATAAATAAAAATAACCTATAATTTCTTATGCTTTGCTATTTTGTATTTTTATTTTCGAATATTACAAAATCTATCATTACTCAGTTGTCAAATTAGTAGTGAGGATAGGCATCACTAATTACTATCCACAAATGTAAGTTGACTCATCACTTTATTAAAATTATGAAAACATTAATTTTTTAAATGATATTAATTTATGTATTAATTTTTAATCAATATAGAAATTTTGTATATCTTAAAAAAATATTATCATATTATGCTTTTCTTCCAAAATTGAGCTTTACTAGTACGTATAAGTCAAGTTAAACGCACTATAGACATATATGATATATCTATTATAAACGTATAACACATCCCTAAATTAAACAAAACATCGATACACTAAATGAAATCAAATTCACATGTTCACATCCTGATAATTTCAATGATTTTCGTCCTATTTCTCTCTGCAACCTAATATACAAGATCATCACCAAAGTCATTGCAGTTAGACTAAAGCCAGGATTGTCAAAGTATATCTCTAAGGAACAATTTGGTTTCTTGCATGATAGGCAGATTCTGGATGCGGTTGGGGTGGCACAGGAGTCCTTCCACTCTATCAAAGTCAAGCATCTTGAAGCTATCCTCCTAAAACCGGACTTAGTTAAAGCTTATGATCGTGTTAATTGGTCCTTCCTGCGTTTAGTTCTGATTCAGATTGGGCTTCCTTGGGTGGTCAACAAATGGATTATGGGTTGCGTCTCCTCGGTCAATTATGCGGTCATTATTAATGGGGTGCCTTCAAAGTTCTTCAAAAGCTCCCGGGGGTTACGTCAGGGTTTCCCTCTCTCACCATTGCTATTTCTTCTGGTCATTGAAGGGCTCAGTCAACTCATTCACGTTGCTTGAGGAGCACAAATTTTCCCGAGCATTAAAATTGCTCCACACTCGGTGGTTTCATACTCCTTTTTCATGGATGATGTATTATATTATGGTGGTGCCTCTCTTGCAGAATGGGTTTGTTTAAGAGGGGTCCTGGACTTGTTTTGCAAAGCCTCGGGTATGCTCATCAGTAATGAAAAATATGTTCTTTTATTTTCTAATGTTGATATGGATGTTTTTGAGAAGATCCGGTTACTCTTTCCTTATGATTTTCAACCCTTGGAAAATGGTACCAAATACCTCAATTTTTTTCTCAAGCCTAATAAGTATAGGGTGTCGGATTGGCATTGGCTCCTAAAAAGATTCAACAAACTCATCAATCATTGGTGCTGGATATGGCTATCACTGGGCGGCCGACTTACTCTGGCTAAATCGGTATTGCAGAATCTGGCGGTGTATTGGCTCTCCATGTGCAATATTCCTGTGTCTATTGCGGATGGGATCCTCAAGCGTATTTTTAAGTTCCTCTGGGGCGGTGGAGACTCTAAGCGTCATATTCATCTGGTGGATTGGAAAAAATTGGCACAACCTTTCAATCTTGGTGGCTGGAACATAAAAAACATGGCACCTTTTAGCAAAGCATTAAAAGCAAAGAGTCTCTGGCGGGCCTTGTTTTTTGACTCATTATGGGGTTTGATTATCAGAGATAAGTATCTCCAGCAGACTTCAGTGATCCACTAGTTCAGAATTGGGAGGCCGGTCCAACTTGGGGTGTCAAACATGTGGACAGGTTTACTAGGATCCTTCATGTTAATTGTTTCGTGGCTGTCTTGGTCGCCGGGGAATGGCCGCTATATTCAGTTGGGTGATGATCCTATTCTGGGTGGGCCTGTGTCTTTTGTGCTTTCTCCCGAGCTTAAATTTTATCTGAGGTATGTAGGTTACTTCACGTTGAACTATATTGCAATTTTTAATCCTATCCGTCCTGGGCAACACTCATGGATCTCGGCTAATCAAATGGGTTTATCTGGCACTATGGGTGCAGAATGTTCCAGCTACATTAGTGGTCTCCAACGAATGAACCTTCAGCTCAGCGCAGAATCGGATGGTGTGGTCACGGCGTAGTTGGCTTATGAGGCACTTATTACTTCTGGGTCGTCGGGGGGTTTGTTTTGGCACAAGTTGGTGTGGTCTTTAAACATTCCTCTTAAGCTGAAATGCTTTATTTAGCTGGTGTTGGATAACCGGATTCTCACTTGGGACAATATTTTGAAAAGGGGGGGGTTGTGGTCCGAACCGATGTGCCCTATGTGGCTATTGTGAGGAATCGATGTTACATCTGTTTTTTCAGTGTCCATTTTCTCGTTCCATTTGGATGGACTGTTGCTCCCGGATGTGGGTTACCTGCTGTGGGTCCCGTTTGTCTTTCGTTGAGATTATCTGTGATTGGTTTTCAAATAGGCGAACGGATTTATCCCTTCCTGTTTTTGTCGCTTGGGGTATTTGGAAAGCACGCAATCGTCTTATTTTTGAAGGGGTGGCTACGCGGCGCTACTATCTCGGTAGCGGCATACTAGCTTCGTATTTGGAGGTGGTTGGGTCTCCCGGTCAAATTAGATCTGCCCCTCATTTGGCTCTGTCTGTTGATGATTCATGGCCGTGGGGGGATTTTGATGGTGCCTCTCAGCGGGGCTTGATGTTGGCTGGTGCGGGGGTTATTATCCATATTGAGGCTAATCATTGTATCAAGTCCTGGTTCAATTGTGGCATGGGATCCAACACGTGCAGTGAGCTCATTGCACTCTGGTTGGTTATGCACATTGCCATGGGTCGTAATATCCCCCTTGTTCACATTACTGGTGACTCTCGTGTCATTATTGAGTGGGCTTGTGGTTTATTTTCTCTGAAAGTGATCCAACTGGATTACTGGCTCCATGATGCTCGTAGACTTATCAACTGTTTCGGGCAGATTTCATTTGCTCACATCTTTTGTGAATTTAATTCTCTGGCGGACGATCTCTCCAAAAGGGCACTACTTTCTCCGAAGGGCACCATTTTTGTGGAGGAATGGAGGGATGGCTTACTTATTGAGCATTCTTCCATGTTTTTTTTTTTTTTTTTGAGTAGGCTCCCTATATGTTTTGATTGGATTATGTCTTCATGCAGATCACTAGTTCTTTGGATGCATCCATTTTGGGATTCCGGTTCTTGGCCTATGGGGGATTTTTTTGGGCATGTGTATGCCTTGATTATGGTTCTGGTCACTGTTCTGTGGCAACAATCTTTTTTCTGTTGTGCTGTTATCTTTATCCCATGGGGACCTTTGTATTTGGACTCATCATTTTGTCCGATGTGGACTGCCATGTGTTTTTATTTCTGGTCATTCGTGGTTTATGTATTCCTTATTATGTATTTTGGACAGTTGTGAGTCTCGACCTATGTACTTTCGTTACTATTTTAATATAATAGTAAGTATTTTTCCTTTGTGAAAAAAAAATGAAATAAAATTGTATCATGGAAGTGATACACTTTAAATTAAGTACTTGTTTAGATTGTATTTCTCAAACGTGAAATAGGACGTGTTTATATTCGATTATTGATGGGTTTGGCATGTTGTTATCCCAGATGTAAAATCAGGTCATTTATGCACTTACTCTAGTTGGGTGAGAAAATAATAAAACTTTCAAGTGGAAATAAGCTCAACAATAATTATTTTAATTTGGAGTACCATCGAATTGTTAGGATGAGTAATGAAATGAGAAGACAACAAGTCTTGAAAAAAAAGTAAAAATTAAATTTACAAACTTACTCATTCATATATAGATATATAAAATTTATGTTTAAGGATTTAACTTTAAATATATAGATATATAGATATATATATATATATATATATATATAGTAAAAAATAAGAAAAGGAAATGATGATGATGTTCAAGATTATTTTTATAAACCTAACATATAAATCTACCTAACTTAACCCAATCTACTCAAATAAGCTACCCCTTTATAATAAAACCAATAGGTATAAAATACAATCATTGTCAGTTGAATGCTCACATGAGTATTTGCACATTATGTGGCGACCCTCTGTGGGTCTCTCCTCTACCACACACATATATATCTAATCTCATTAATACTTTAACCATTTGAAATTTAAAAATAAAAATATGTCAATATCACATTTACAATATCGAAAAAAAGGAATACTTTTATACAAAATAGGAAACAAAATTATACATTGAACGTGGTTGTTATGGTAGATCTTCGTCAATTTCTTGACAATGCATCCACTTGTATTTCGTTCATTGAGCTCCCATGAACATCGACCAAATTGCCAATTATTGTGTCCATCGATTGAGAAACCTACATGCTCCCTATGGGTACTCTTCTTCCCTAGGGCCCCTGAGCTGCAATGGGGTTGTATGGAAGAAGCAAAATCTCAGCATGATTGGAAGTGGAGCATTCCGCTTTCAAGCCTCCCAATCTTAACCACTTCCAAGGACCAAACTCTCCAACAGTCATTGTAACAATCCTCAACCATTGCATCGGAGGAAAAATATAAAAGATTCAAGATGCACTCACTCATTTCCTTGCCTTTCTTTTATAGAATTTTTTGTATGCTTTTGGTGCATGTTCTTTTTACTTGGCATGCGTGTGTGCACTTGAGTCTTATTAATCTTTTAATTGATTTTCTTATTTTAATTCTTCTCCTTAATTAAGGGTTTGTTTTAGTTCATATTCTCTTTAACTGATTATGTTCCTTTCTTATACACAGGTTTTTATTTTAAATTAATTTATTATTGCACTGAGAGGAGTGAGGTGCTCTACATCCCAGTATGGGGGAGATGTTGTAGTGTAACGTAACGTTACCAAAAATAAAATGTAATTAAAAAAATCCATGTCGGCTCATAAAATAAAAAATTATGAAAAGTAATTAAAAAATCCATGTGTGTGTATAAAATAAAAAATTAAAACTTAAACCAGATCTATCAAGCAAGAGAGGGGTCAATTTTCTTGGTTTGAGATTAAAAAATAATTATACCTAAAGAAATTGGATCCCTCTCGATGCTTGATAAATCCAGGTTTAAAATGGATCTATACTGGTTTATTCTTGGTATGCACATGCTTTTATTAATTCATTATTTATTATTGGCATGCACATGTTTTTATTCATCTATTATTTATTCATTTTGTAAATTATTTTTCTCATCTATCTTTTATAAATTACAACATTTAATGTAATTTTACCAAGGTTCTATCAAGGGTGTCATGGTTATACACATGCCCTTCAAATAAAAATTTCCAAGGTTCTATCAAGGGTGCCATGTTCATACACATGCCCTTCAAATAGAATTCACTATGGTTCTATCAAGGGTGACCATGGTCATATAGATGCCCTTCAAATAGAATTTATCAAGGTTCTATGAAGAGTGCCAAGATCATACACATGCCCTTCAAATACGCCTTTTTTCTACAGTGGGTACATGATATGACAATTGAGACCATGTTAACTTAATTCGCATGTATCCTGTTGAGATACTAATGGTCATTTAGGAATAAGGTTGACACCTTATTACATGCCCCTCAATCAAAACCTCGTGATTGACCGAATCCGTGGCCTACCCTCACGTCAACATGCATCTCGCGGGAAAAAGTATCACGGACTTTTCAACCCGTCGCATGGAAAACTATGCTCTTTATGGCACGCATTCCCCCATACCACACCATTACCCATGTGTGGAATGATTGAAAATCACGATCCTATGCTTGCACACATGAAATCCGCGTGCATCAAATAGCTCATGCAAAATAATCAAATTTCAATTTATCACATTGTATCACCTAATACCATATCCAAGATCAATCTAGAGCCTATGCGACATTTACATCATCTTGCGTTAATTCATACTTGTGCTCTCCCTATCACACTTGGAATCATTGCACTATACATTTGTATTTATCATCTTCATGCATCATTATCAAAATTCGTTCTTGGCAATTATTTTCATACATAGGTAAAGATGAAATACCATTAATGCATAATAATATACAAGAGCCTAGCTAGAATGGGGCATTACACATTAGGGTTTTGGTTTGTTCATTCAAGGTGTATTGGGGCCATTTGTTCGTTTGTTCCATTTGATCCCATTCTTGTCTTGTGGATCTCAATATTTGGATGGGTTAAAATGCTCCTATTGATTCTTTCATTAGAGAAATGGCCCCTTCCATGATGATTATAGTCACACATAATATACCTAATTGAGATAAGATGCAATTCATTAACAATGTTTGCAAACATTTAGAAATTGCTCCTTACCTGAAAAACATCAATCTACCATGCAATCATGAATGGATTTTTTCCAAATTCCTATACGCATAGGGCCTCCTTACGATCTTTATGTCAACTCATACTAATTCCTCCTCCTCAATATCAAATTGTTGAAATCTCATTTTCACGAAATGTATTGGTGTATTCATTAAAATTGTAAGTTCATGAATCAATTATTAATTTTAAGGCACGCCAACCCTAAATATAGTAGTGTCAATAAGAGGTTGGTATATTTGATTGAGAGATCATACCTCATCACTAGGATAAGAGACTTTCCAACTTATTTTCATTATTTTCTTTTGGGTATTTGGGCCCAAAATTATATGAACAAAGTTTAAACCACCTATAGATCTTTCTCTCCTCTCTCCAAGCTTTCGAAAGAGCTATTAGTCAGTTGATTTTAAGTTTAGACCCAAAAATTAACCCCTTGGAATGAGTTGTTGGCATCAAAGAGCCAACATGGTAGTCACCAAGGAAACTAGTTGATTGCATTGCATGGCATGGAAGGCAATGATGAATGTATATTTTTGGTAATGGAAAATTATTTGTAATGTGACCAATAACAAGTCATGATTTTATTCTTTATACTATATTAAATTTGATGAATTGTGTAACAAAGGACCAACATTTTTTAGCAAAATAGATACACAAGGACCTAGCTTAAAGGATTATAAACATTCAAAATTTCAGCTATCTACTATGATGACACAACTAGACTTAAAGACAATTCAACAATATAGCTATAATATGAATTGTAAAAGAGAGTATCAATTAATAAATCTTCATCAAGTATTACATATTCCATCAAAATATATCTTTGTCTCACATTGTAACCTCAACAAATCTTGACATTTGACTCAAACCAAACTTGTATGTTGATGTGACTTGTGGGATCCATAGTAGCTATGTTGGTGTTTTCATTTGCAATCTTGAATTCATGTATAAATTATGGCCATCATCTCAAAGAAATGTGTATTTCCTTTTTTTTCCATGATGTCACCATGTACTTCACTTTCCTTCTACTATTCAACAATGTGAAACATGTAATGAACTTCTTAATCAACTTTCTCCATGCATCAATGGTTTGTTCAAACCATACAAAATATTATAGTGGTCTCCAATAACTATCTTCATAATTCCAAAGCAGCAATTCCTATCATAAATACCGTCCATTTGCAATGGGATCCTTGTCGATGTTTTACTATAGCAAAAATTATTCATATGTTTTTTGTTTTGTTTTTAATATACGCTTAAAACACAATTCCTTCCTCTATTGATTTTCTAGTGAGCTTCATATCCCACTAGGAAATATCTCAATTTAATTTGACTTGATTTGGTTTGCATAACAACTTTTCATCGCTTATCTTTCCATTAATTTTCCTAAAATATAATTCCCCTCATAAATCCCTTTCAATATTGAGTTAACTCTATCTCTCATTTCTCTAAAAGGCACATTACCAACTTTCCTCTTATGAAGAGGCACATTACCAACTTTCCTCTTATGAAGTTGCTTGATCTATCTAAGCTGTGCATTGAATTCACTTGTGTTGTATTCAATAGTAGGAAAGGGTTGCATATGAATTATCAAGCCATGCTATAACAAGGATACATTCAAAAACATGAAGGGGATGCATTAATTACTTCACTAAAAAGGTACATGAAAAAATATAATTTCAATTGTTAACCAGTCCTCAACCTTTTCCCAAGGGCTACTCAATCTTAAATTACATAATTAAGTACACAGAAAAATTGAAGTGGTATCCTTATATTCAATTCTTAATCAAAATTATAACCCAACAAACTCAAATTATCAAGCCATGTTGCAACAAGGATACATTCAAAAACATGAAGGGGATGCATTAGTTACTTCACTAAAGAGGTCCATGAAAAAATATAATTTCAATTGTTAACAAGTCCTCAACCTTTTCCCAAGGGCTACTCAATCTTAAATTACATAATTAAGTGCACAGAAAAATTGAAGTGGTATCCTTATATTCAATTCTTAGTCGAAATTATTCGGTTTCCTAAAAACTAGTTTTCTAGTCCATGTCACTTATGTCACTCTATTAGTTTTCTAGTCCATGTCACGTATATCGAATAATAATTGACAATCGTTATAACACAGGTAAAAAGTAGTGTAGGATGGACAAGTATATTTTTTAATGAGTAACAAACCCATTAATTCTAGGAGCAAATGACAATAAACAAAGGCACTTACAAGTTGAACATTTATTTTTCCAAAACGTCTCTTAAATGTTGGGATATAAATCTAATAAATCATAAAATCCTTTATCCACTATTTTCGTCGCCATGGATCCTCTCGTCCAAAAACCATGAAACTATTGGAAAGTTATTGTAAGCATAGTTTCCATGGGTCGACATGTCCTTCAAATGTTCTTGGAAAGCATGATTCAAGTATCTTAGAGCCCACCTCAACTAATGGAATTATTTGACTTTGTTGTACCTAACATGGGTTTCCTCGCATTGGTCATGTAGTGAAACCAAACTAAAAAGTAATATTGGAAGCTCGGAAAAAGAGGATGCAGAGACTTGATCTTGTTCAGCTATTGAGAAAGAGCGATGGAATTGATACTCCCCAAATGGATAATCCAGTTGATTACCACTTGTGAATCTCCCACAATCTGCCGTAGTTCCAAAATTCTCACACTAGCAAAATATAGGATCAACCATAGTGCACAAATCTCAGTTTTTGTGTTTGTCCTTGAACCAAAGTTCATCCAAATATTATAGAAAATGTCATGATTAATTACAATGACCCCGCCCGCCCCACAGTGTAATCCTAACACCTGCGAGGCCCCATCAAAATAACCAACGAATGCCAACAAAAGAGTGGTGGTGGTTCTGCAAATAGTCTTATCAGACTTTTTATCCACCCCACTGCTTGCTTCAAACAGAGCCATCACCGCATTCTGCGCCACCCAACCCAGTTGAATAGATTTATTTTCGAATATAGCTATATTCCTAGCCTTCCAAATGCCCCACAAAACCAAACAAAATAATTCAGCAGCACCGCATTTTAAAACATGGCAAGCCTGTAAGTTACTTGACAATGAGCATTCATACCAAGGGACACCCTCTCGAAGCGTGCTCTTCATTCTTTGGAGGGTACTCTATTTTTTGAGCTTTGGGATGGTGATATTATTAGGGAAGCGGGCAACTTATTCTTATTTTGATCTTTTTATCTTTCTTCCTTTCGTACTGTTGTATTAATGCTCTTTCTTTTGTGTATTTTGGTTGTCGATCCATTGACATTCAATTTTTTTTCTTGGTTCTTGGCCTGGTCCCATCTGGAAGGGTTGGTTTCTTCACTATGTAGCTGGGGGCAGTTTTGTTTTGTGGTTTGGTGTTTCTGACCCAGATGGTGGCCTTCTTACTCTTGTCTGGTGGGACAGTATGTGGTTTTCCCCGTGTGGATGTTTGTATTTTGGTTCTACCTTACATATACGTGTCAATAAAGTATAGCAATTTTTCTGATTGAAAAAACACTAAAAAGTAATATTATAAAAACCACCATTGCATGCACGTCAATAGGACATTATAGATTCCATGGAAGTCAAATAGATGAAACGTGAAGGCTTGATAACTATATCATAGATGAGGTTAAAAACACCATAATATTATTTTACTTTGTCCCTAAGTAGTCAAATATGTGTACCATGGAGCAAGGATTAGTTAACATTTCTAGAATTTGAGTTATCATTTTCAAAGGCTTGTTAAAATGACCTAGTTAAAAAAAATTGCAAGGCCAAAAGATCTAAGGTGCCATGTATGCATATTAGTCCTTCAAGCTTTAATAAGGCCTTAAACTTAAGAAAGTTGTAATTAACCTTCTTAAACCAACATTTAACATTGGCATCCTTCCTCCTAGATTCAACCCTAACATTTTTTTTCCTTTTCACCATTCCACCATACACTAGCATTTGTTGTTTGACGTCACTTTCTTTGCCTTATTTCCAATGAATGGTTCCTCTTTAAATCATTAATTTTTGTACATGTCCTTTAATGGTAATTCCCTTTAATTTTGAGGTGAAACTCCATCTTTCTTAGAGACTCTATTAATGGTTTTGAAGCAATACTTGCTTAATAGTGTTATCTTATCAATATCTTGGTTGCAGGCTGGTAGGGGGAAGAAACCTATGGGAGAGGGAAACATCACATTATAGGATAATAGTATAGGACCACAACATGCATAATCTACCACCCTACACATCATTCCTCAACCTCCCTAAATAATATATTAGTTCAATGTCCATTTTTAATGTTGAAGTTGAAGGACTTATTTTAAGTTGCTTGTTGCTAGGTTGATCCCCCATCCAAAGGGAATGTCATCAATGATGATACACTTTGTGATCCCTATATTGCAATAAAGCATGATTTGGATAAGTGTACAAAGATATATGTACTTTTGCTCAAAATCGGTACTCCTAAATGCCATGACAAACAATAAAAATTACTAAGAACAAATTATGGATCGATATACAATAAGCAAATAATCGTGATTAACATAATACTTTTATGATTAGTAAATTCATAGTTTTAAAAAAAATAACATATTTGATCCATTGCAATCAATTTTAGAATTTTCTTGCACTCTCTATCAACAAGGTGATCCTAGTACTAATCCTCAAGAGTTACTAGATGTACTATATCATATCCTAGTAGACCCACAAACAACCCCAACCTCCATCACATGAAATGGCATCCACATATAACCTTGGTCCTCCATTGAAAGACACATCAAAAAGCAAACTTCAAACTCCATCTCATCATATGCTCATTTGCCAAGATCTAGTCCTGATACTACCCACTCTTTTTCTCTAGCTACTATTATTTGTAGCATTGGGAAAATGCCCATAGATTTGCATTTAGACAATGATGGAATCTTATTGAAGGAAGAAAACTTCCCAAGAGCAATACATTTTTATGTCAATTTTTATGAGAAGGAATATAATATTTATTTGCCTACTATTAGGATGCCCTACATTTTCCAAAAGTAAAAAAATGAGAATGAGATTGGGGTATAGGAAGTACATGGTGAAACAATATGGAAAAATATTTAATGAACAAAAGGTTGATTCCATTGCAAGAAAACATATGTGGGAGGTATGGGACACATTATGAAGGAAGATAGTCCAAAAGCCTTACTATGAGCACCTTTCCTTGATATCAAAAGAAGAATGAGTAGGTCTAAGAGCCAATGCAAGGGGAAAGGGACTTAAGAAATTAGGGAAAATACACAAAAATGACTACGTAGTAATTCAATCCCTTTTTTATATATAAAACTATTGATTGCAATAAAATTATGATAAATAAATACATGAACATTTTGAAAGGTTGAAGGACACTAAAACGGTCACTAAAGCCATAATTGATCAATTTGCTTTCAAGTAACTTGGTGTAAGAGGGTACATCGAGGTTAAATATTGACATATAAGTCAACATGAAACGAAGTATTTATGCAATGATGATATCATATTTGACTCTATCTCCAACTTGACATCAATTCCATTATGTTTACCATTGTAACAACCAAATAGTTACAAGAATGTGGAGAAGAGCTAACTGAAGAAGAATTGCAAGTAGCGACAAGGCCATCGTAGATTTGAGGCAAGGTGGGTTTAGGAAATCAAGTGTTAGAGTCATGGTTGAGGCACATTTCTAAAGGTGATTTTTTTTAAGTTATTATAATGTATGTTGTTAATTCCTAAGCTTTGTAGTCTATTATTATTAATTGTTGTAGTTTGGTTTATTTACTATTATTTAAGTTTACCATTGTCTAACTAAAATTTAAGAGTTAATTATAAATTGTGCATGCTTTTGTTGAATATGTTGGATTAATCTTTAGTGAATGTATTAGTTTGGTTAAATTATGGTTATTCTAGTGAATGTATTGGATCCATCATTGGTTTTAATTGAGAATAATGTTATATATGTGCAACATTCGTATGTCTTTATTAGTAAAGTTTTAACGTAGAAACAAGAATTTGGGTGTATAAATTTTATACATGCTATATGAATCAAGGTTGGATGATGGTAATCAAAGATGCCCAACTAAGGTATCAAAATTAAAGTTACAAATGTTGAAATTTTCTTTTGAGTTTTCATTTTTTTGATACCATGTGCTCTATTCTTTTAATATTGATACCCATTTGTAGATACTAGGACGTAGCCCTTCCAAAAAGGTACATGAATATTCAAATCAAATTGAACGGGTAGATTTTCCTAGATGCTAATGATACGTTGCATTACATCTATGGATAGATTTTCCTAGATGATAATGATATGTTGCATTACATCTATGTATATTTAAAGTTATGGTGGAGTAAATCTACAATTTGTTAATGGGTAACATGACCCAAGTAGAAACAATTTTGTTCTCTTGCATTTTGAGTTGAGAGTTGCATAACAAATTTATATTTTCAAATTGGAGTGGTTATAATAGATTGGTTATGCATATCGTTTTACCCAAAGTTGACTTGAAATGTAAAATGCATTGCTAGTTAGTAGACTTCATCATCAAACAAATTAAATAGAAATTTCAAAAGAAGGTAGATACTATAACAATGAATTGTGTGTGTATGTGTGTGTGCATGCGCATGCACACACAAGGGTTTTAGAGTCCTAATGGACACACATTGCTAGGCCTATAATAGCCTTTAGATTGCCAAAAAAGGGTTAGAAAACTCATCCTAAATCAAATAAACATCTTAGTGGTCAGCTTTAACTTAAATTTACTCTCTCAAGGGTAATTACCAAGTATGTATTGATCCAAGTGTTTGCCAAACATGTATTGATTCATTATGTTATTACTTGCCCAATGTAAATTGAATTAGTTTGCCTTATAGTACTTTTTTGGGGAAATTCAATAGCTATAACAATAAAGTGATTATCTTAATGCCTACTTGGTGGCCTAAAGCGTTTATCTTAATATACTTGCATTGCTAAATTATTTTTTTCATGAGAAAGCTACTCAATATTTGCATTGTTAAATCAATTTGCATTTGCATTTCCCAATTTTTGTACAATTCCATTGTTTCCATTTGATTCGGGGTTTTGATCCAGGTGGATACTAGTGGCCACCCTCCTGTTCCACTAAGTTACAATGGTTCTCCATCTTCTTGGAAATTTTGTAGGTTTTTTTGTCCCAAAATTTTGAGGTTTTTTTTAGGCCCTAAATGATGTTTTTTAGCCAATTAAGGGGGGGGGGGGCAAGGGTTTCCATGTGTTATATACATAGGGGGGAATAATATGGGATACCTAGGGAGGTATCCAAGGGGAATAAATGATGTAATGGTACCAAATGGGAATAATATATGTAATGTGTACCCAATTGAAATAATTAATATAATGTGGCCGCACATAATAGAATATGTTCCACTAAGTACTTGGGGTTAGTTAGAGAAAATAATATAATAATATGGAATAAGCCCCTAAGGAATACTCATGAGAAAGTATTCATTCTCCTTTGGATACCTCCCTAGGTACCCCATATTATTCTCCCCTAGGTATATAGCACCATGGCACCTTGGCCCTAGCCAAAAGTTATAATTCTTGGTTAGTTCTTTCTAACGAGCTATCGAGTGCCCTAAACAAAGATCATATGCAAAATTTGCACCCCCGGGAAATTGATATATCAACTAGCCACCTTTAGGCCCACAAATCCTTTTGGCACTTCATCTCCTAGGGTTAGTTTTTTTGTTGTTAGGGTTTTTGCTTCTTTATGCTTATGATAAAAAGGCCCTTTGCAGTCTCTTCGTAATCAACTCTTGAAGAGTGTAGTCGACACATCTCTCTTCAAAGATAAGCTACCACCATCTAAGGTAGTTTGTATTGCTTTGCACTTTACAATGTTTTACCATTACATTCATTAATAGAATTTGGGTTTTATTGTACAACTGTGCTTCCTGCAAAATATTTGTGTGTGTTTCCATTTTATCTTGATTCCTTCATTTCGTTCTCCAAATAATCCAGATCAGGTTTGGCTGATAAATGTTAAATCCTTTATGTCATGAGCTCAAATGAAGCATTGTGTTTGCTTGTGGTATTTGACTACTGAGTTTTGACGGGTGAGTCTTAATTGTCAGGTCTTAGTTTAGTATAAAGTGTAAGAATAAGAGAAAGGTTGGACAATTCTATGTCCTTAATGTAGGTCTCTTTACATAGTGAATATGAGAGATTGCATGGAAGTTTTATCAATGCCATATTCAGTGATGTAGACATGAAAACATGAATGTAGAGTTTTTTTTCTTGATCTTCCTACTATCTTGAAGTTTGATCATAACAAATATGAGTGATTGAAGACATTATCTTGCTCGTGAACATTTAAGGTGTTTCATATAGGGCTGCAAATTCTCACCATTAAATTTTGTTCCAAACTTCTATTTGTTCCATAATGTTTTTCCACCCTTATTCCATTAACTATCAATATATAGTGGCGTTGAGATAAGGAGAAGGGTTAGAAAAATCTTATCCCATGATTAACCAAGATTTGGAGGATATGTTTTTATTCACTTTGAGAGAAGAGTTCTATGACATATCTACACAATCTCTTGATCATTGTTAGAATTGAAATAAAAATATCATTGCAAAAGTGCATTTAAATGTTCTAAATGAATCTCTTAATGGATATTGGAGAGGAGGTTCTATAAAATTTGAGCATATAGATCTAGGCACATAAACAAGATAGATATACTATGAAAATTAAATCAACAACCAACTAATCATGTAACAAATGAGATATCATAGATCATTACACAAAATCTAGAAGCATTTAAGAAGAAAAGAATGATGTATTTCATTCACTATAATGAGTGGAGGTGATCACAATATATAACAAGGAAATTCGAATTAGGTCAGGAGGCTATTCAAATTTCTCATGCAATGCTTGGAGACTAGCTAGACTTAACTAGAGCCGAATACCCTTAGCTATTATAACCATGCACACTTACCTAGACTGAGTTTAATTGACCTTGTGACTCACTAAGCATTATTTCTAACTTAAGAGGTACATGCAAATCTCTAAAATATCTCAACTTGGGCACTATTGCATGAAATGGAGTGCTAATCATAGTATAGGGTCAGTTAGGGCCAGTTAGGATTAGTTAGGACCTAGATTAGTGGAGCGAATCTCGTCCTTAACTAACAATTGACCGAGTCACTCTTAAAATCAAGGAGAAGTCCCCCAAATCAGGGAATGCACCCCCAAATCAAGGAATGTTCCCCCAATTCTAGGAATCCATCTCAGGGTTGACTCAGGTGATCAATTTGGATGAGGTTTGGCCTATTGGAGTCACTAGATCAAGGTCTAGGTAGCTAGGTAGAGGGTTATTTGCTCTAACAAGTTCTTCCTTAAGGGCATACAATTATCCAACCTTTCTCCTAAAAGTGAAGAGTATGAATTCCTCAATTGTACTTGTACTATATATTTACATGTGCAAATTGGTATGCATAGGTAAATCTAATATAGTTGTTTGAGTAAAAGTTGTAAGCCTTTTGACATTATTAACTGAATGTATATGTTAATTTAAAGGGCACATTTTAGCCTAGTTAGTTGGGCATTGTTTTGGTAATATTTGTGAGTTGGGAAAGTCAAAATGATAACTTAAAATTATGTAGGGCTTTTTATGAAGTGGGCTATCAAAACTTAGAGCTTCATTAAATAACTCACATTTTAATTGTAGAACCAAAAAATCAATGTATTGTAAAAGACTACAAGGACAACAACAATCATGGCCAATCACATTCACCTCAATCACCAAAGTTTTGCTTTGAATGAAGCATTTATAGAATGATTAAGAAACATAAACAAATTCAAAAGGCTTACCACATTTCTATTTACAAACATGTTTGTACTTGCATAATTCTCTTGTTGAGTTGGCTAGAGAATGATCCAAGTACAAACTATATTGTGAATGGAAGTGCTTATGTTCCAAAAAGACCTAAAAAACAGTCGAGTATGTACTTGGATCATTCTCTACATGATTCAACTAGAGAATGATGCAAGTACAAACACATTTGTAAGTAAAGGTATAGTAGGCCTCATAGATTCTTTGTTTCATAATTACTCCATAATTTCCCAACTAAAAGTAAAATTGCCTAGATTCCTTTTGTGTTTCATAATTACTCCATGATTTTTCAACTAAAAGTAAAATTTCCACATGTGTTTTGCTATTGAATCTTCATGTCATATTTCTATATGTTTTCCTTTGTATTCCCATACTAATGCTTTGGAATAGTATCGATTTGATCATGACTTCAAGATAAACAATAATGACCATTCATAATTATATAAGTTTAAAAAATGACGATACATCAAAGATGTTTGACTACAACCATGAATCATCACCATTACCCCCAAACTACTTACAACACTTCTTTACATCAT
Source organism: Larix kaempferi (assembly GCA_027924585.1). NCBI lineage: Eukaryota > Viridiplantae > Streptophyta > Pinopsida > Pinales > Pinaceae > Larix > Larix kaempferi. Next base: position 23,473,211 of record BSBM01000445.1, read on the forward strand.
CAACAATGATTTCCACAAAACATAATTTCAAAGATGAAAATGAGAGATTGCATCACAAAATGTAACCCTGACATGAATACTACCATGTGATTTACGTTAGTAAAACCAAAGTATCATAATTAAGATGATGTAGGTTATATGAGTGAAAAATGAGTATTCATGACGACATTTTATCCAACATGTGATCTGAGTCATGCACCTAGTCTGGTAGGTTAGAGTGGTTGTGCGGAAAGAACAATAAAAACATTAATTTAAGTCTGGAAATAAAATTATTGGTTTGATGTGGAGCACAATCGTTCTAATGTCATGTGATAGGGATGAGCACTAGACCTTATGAAATAACTAGGCCACGTGTTTCAACGAGAGAATCATTACTGTTTATAAAAAAAATTATTTATATGAAGGCCATTATTAACTCTAGAAAGTAAATCAAATATGCCAATAATACTATGGACTATGAGTCATGAGTCATGCATATGATGATGGGAATATGAATGAATTTTGTAGGAAAAAATAGTTACAATTTTTTTAAGAAATATTTATTATTATAGTTAAATGAAAAAGAAAAAATTATTATTTTTATTTTGTTATAAAATGTAAATTATATTTGTTTTGAGGGTGTAAATTTATTGGTGATAGGGTGTATTATTAAAGTATTTTTTGCGTTTAATTTTTTATTAGTTTGTGTATAGAGTATAGGGCATGGTAATACGTGTAAGTATATAGTGGAAGTATAGCAAAATGGACTTAGTGTAACAAGAGTATGAGCCGACACAATATTTTATATGGTTAAATCTCTAATGTCTTAAAAATACATTCAATTTAAACAATAAAAACATTTATGTTTCTATTTTTAATTTTCACGTATTTTCTATTTTTGTGCGCTCTACAGCCCAGTGTGAGGGAGATCTTGTAACATGTGAGTGTTTGTCGAGTGTTTGTCTAATAACTAAATAATACAAAGTAAAAAGTAATAAATATTATGTCCACCATAACAAAAAAAAAATACAAAGTAAAAAGTAAATATGAGACTTAAACTAGAGACTTTAGAGCTTAGGATTAGGTGATAAATATTATGTCGATTATGAACAAAAAAAAAATTCAAAGTAAAAAGTAAATATGAGACTTAAACTAGAGACTTTACTTTTTACTTTTAATACAAAGTAAAAAGTAAATATGATATTTTAGAGTGTTTGTGGAGTAACAAAATAATACAAAGTAAACAAAAAAGAATAATACAAAGTAAAAAATAATAAATATTATGTTGGACATAAAGAAAAAAGAATAATACAAAGTAAGAAGTAAATATGAGACTTAAACTAGAGACTTTAGAGCTTAGGATTAGGTGGCTCAGGTATTGCATTCAAGGAGCTATTCAATGAGAGGTTTGCACCTTGGGAGATTTGATCCCTCTCGGCGTTTGATAGAGCCTAGGATTTGGATCTATGCTATCTATTTTTATGCATTTTGGTCACATAATTGTGCCGAGAGGCCCTCTACTATGGGGGAGATCTTGTGAGTTGAGTGTTTGTTGAGTAACAAAATAATACCAAGTAAACAAAAAAATAATAATACAAAAAAAAGTAATAAATATTATGTCGGCCATAAACAAAAAAATTAATACAAAGTAAAAAGTAAATATGAGACTTAAACTAGAGACTTTAGAGCTTAGGTTTAGGTGGTAAATATTATGTTCGCCATAAACAAAAGAGAATAATACAAAGTAAAAAGTCAATATGAGACTTAAACTAGAGACTTTACTTTTTACTTTTAATACATTAATACAAAGTAAAAATTAAATATGATACTTTAAAGTGTTTGTCGAGTAACAAAATAATACAAAGTAAACAAAAAATAATAATACAAAGTAAAAAGTAATAAATATTATGTTGGCCATAAACAAAAAAAGAATAATACAAAGTAAATAGTAAATATGAGATTTAAACTAGAGACTTTAGAGCTTATGATTAGGTGGCTCATGTATTGCACTCAAGGAGCTATTCAAGGAGAGGTTTGCACCTTGGGAGATTTGATCCCTCTTGGGGCCCTTAATAGAGCCTAGAATTTGGATCTAGGCTAGTTATAAACACAATTATAAATATGTATAAGAAATCATCTCCTAGCACATCCACTTAACTTGTGATTGGTGAATACAAATTAAGTGCCACGAACTACCACAAACAAGTTAAGTTAAGTGCTACGGACAATATTACTTGTTAGATCTATGAATTGTCCGTTATCCATGCATCAATTACGAGTTATCCATGCATCAACTACCAATTATTTTTTATATTCTTTTTTTATAATTATTTATTTTAAATTTGGAAGGATACCCATAAAATCAACACTTATATCATCCTTATTTAATTTTAAAAAGCATACTTACTAGTCTACTCCAAATTCTAAAATATAAACACCTATCAATATAAATATGACAATATATACTTTATATAAGTAAAAATAAATATAACATATGAAAAATATCTCTTCAATTATATTATATATATATAATTACTCTAATTACTCTACACTAAAATAATAAATTTCATATAGAAATCATTAAATTTGAAAATTGAAATATCCTTAAATCAATAAAATTTTGTATACATTATTACATTTAAAACTAAGCTACGAACTTGCTTATTATAAATGGTGATAATAATAATTCACTCAAGTTTCTTACTTTTACCAAATGGTGATAATAATAATTCACTCAAGTTTCTTGCTTTTACCACATATCCCTATTTTTAAAAGGTCAATTGGGTATGAGGTATTTTTCCTATGATATCACTCCTATGACGTGTATTACATATCATATTAATCACCTCTTATAAACTCACACCATGATCATGTGATAATTTATGACATTTAAAAGTTATGAAAATAATTTGAGATGAATTTGCGTATTTATTAATAAGACTTTAGCTTTAAGATCCCACTAAGAATATTTATTTTCTTTAGTGTATGTAACTTGTAATTTATTTTGGGTTTTGGATCATTGGATGCTTTTATTATTATATTATCTAAGAAAATAGATTCTACTCCTCCCTTTAGAGGACGATGTTGTTTTATGTGTGAGGAGATTGTTGGTTCAATGACTACTTTGTTATATATATATATATTTTATGGGTGAGGAGATTGTTGGTTCAATGACTACTTTGTTTTATATATATATATTTTATGGATGAGGAGATTGTTGATTCAATGACTACTTTGTCTTTGTTATATATATATAAGGTTTAGTTTAGGTATCTACATAGATTATTTGGATAGGAAAATGTTTTTTTGGACACTTTTATATTGTTTATATAAAATTTATGTAATTTTTTTTACATTAAATGATATTTATTTTATTATTATTTAATTTTAATACTAAATAAAAAGGTGGACAAACTCTAACTTTCTATGTGATGAGTTTTTTTTTCTTCTAATAAGGTAAAGTTCCATTTTGATATATTATTATTATTATTTTAATTTAATAATTTGGATTTTGATCTTCTTAAAATGTGTTAAAACTTTCAAGGGAAAATTTCTATGGTTAAAGTTCTCATTAATTAAATGGAACTATAACTTTTGGCCAAATTCTTATTTGGGGAAGACTTTTAATAGAAAAGTGGTCGAGTTTGTTCACTTTTTAACTTAATACTTTTTTTTCCTTTTTCAAAAAGAAATTGTTCCATCTTCCATTCCAATATGTTTGGTTTATGATTAATTTCTCCTCAAAATTACATTCTTGACTTTATTATATAGATGTGAGATTGGTATACCATAAATTTTCCAAAAAAAAATAGTGATCCAATATCACGATATAATTTGGAGGAAACTTAAATACTAGGACTATTTAAATTATGGGTGCAAAAACATGAACATAAAGGAAGTAAATAATTCATAACAATGTTGTATATATCATTACAAAAAAGAGTGAGAAAAGGAAAATATGTGTAGAAAACTATTCCATGTCCTACTTTCTAAACATATAAATATATATCAATGACAAGATATTGAGGTTGTTTCCAAATACACATCGATTTGTCACTCTAAACAACAATTCATCTCATAGTGTGTTGTGTGCAATTGTTTCATGTACATGTAATGGCCCTAGTGATAGTTAGCATTCCTCGTGCATGATGATCATTGAGATGGGTGTTCACAACATAATACAATAGGCATGCATGGGGTTGTTGAGTTGTGTATAGGTTTGTGCATGTAGGATAGAACTTGCCATACACATAAAAAATCAAGCACAAAAATTGTTGTTGAGGTTTTACAAATGTAAGGGTGATGCCCCTTTACCCAACATGTCAATAACAATGGGAGGTTGCAAGGGGTGTTTCCCATTGGAGCCTACGACAAGTCCTATGGGTTGTGGTCTTGGGTTGGTGTACATAATTGGGATATGTTGAAGTGATCTAGATGGAGGAGGCTAGCATAGATGATGAGGCTAGCATAGAGGATGAATGCTTTCTAATACACAAAAGGTTGGATGCCATTAAAGATCAAATAGTTTCATGTTGAGAGAGTCCTTATCTTAATGTTGTCTACACTCATTAGGTCTAAGAGGTCTATGCTTCATGCTATTATTTTTTATAAAGTTCAAGTTTTTACCTTCTTATCACTAAGACATTATGTCACATTATCACCTTCCTGTAGTGTGTGTTCTTTTATTGATTTTTATCTTGGTAAATAGGGGTATATTTATCTTGTGCTTCATCCTTTCATGTATTTCAATAAGCATGTGTCTAATGCACTCTTTTGATGTTGAACAATGAAAATCTTCCTACATTTTTTGTATTTCTATTTTTTATCTTATAATATTTAAAGAGATATCCATGATTACGAAGAAGCTTCCTAGAGTATCTTTAGTGTATATTTAGGTTTCATCACATGGATTACTTTTTCATAAACTTTATCATCTTACATTAAGTATAATTATATTATCAATTTAAGTTATGTTAGCAACCAATTTTTTCATAATCTCAATTCTCATATCTTATGCAATTTGTTCTCACCACCTCAACTCTCATATCTTATGTAATTTGTTTTCATCATTGACCAATATAGATTTACATTACATACTTTATGACTTGTGTATTTGAGATAGGCAATATGGAATACAAAGTAGAGAAGTATTTTAATTTTTCTTTGGATGTAACTTGGGTGGCTGAGAGGAATGATTTTTTTTTCCAAGGAAAAAAGCGTAATTTCATTAGGAGTAATCAAATTACATATTGCAGAAAGGATTCTATGAGCCCTTTCCAGTAATAGCTTTTCAACTTCGTAGAACAAAAATTTGCAGGTACCAAGGCACCCCACAAAATACAAACCTATATCTAAAAACTCTATTTCAGGGCAGCCATGATTGGCTCATATACAAATGAAAGACCAGCTCATAAAGAGTTGCAGAAGAAATTTATGAAAGAAGCCAAATGTATTGCCGACCAAAGCAGACAAAAAACGATATTCCCAGAAACATTTGTAGAGATAGCAGAGCCATTGACTTCTACAATGAAACCGTAGTCAGCCGCAATAGGTAAAACCGCTCCTGACAACTGACAGGTAATGGGTCGGCTCTCCTCGACAGGGTAGCTGCCGTCGTCGCCTCTGGAATGCAGGTGCTTGTCGACAGTAAACGCAGAAGGTTCGATGCTCCCATTGTTTCGACTTCCTCGGCAAGGAAGTTGTCGTTGCGGTCAAACAGGAGTCCGCATCAAACGCAAAAGGGAACCCATGCTCCACAGTCACCCATTGCTGCCTTTGCCACCGTGCCATGGACGCCCCATTGTTTCAGATTCCTCGGCAAGGAGGCTGCCGCCGTCGACATTGGAAAACTGGAGCCCGCGTGCTCAACAATCACCCGCTGCCGCCGTCGCCACAGTACCAAGGATGCCCAGCCTTGGTTTGGCATCCCTCAACACAGAAAACCGTCATCGTCGTCACTGGAAAGTAGGAGGAGCCCGCTACCCAATGGGTCGCTGCGCGAAGGCACCGCCACCACTCCAAGCACAGGGAGAAACCGTCTATAATCGCCTTCATTCAACCGTGGCAGATAGCAACCCAGGGGAGAAAATGGAAGGCGACCATGGAAGGAACCATGGCCGCCAAGTTCATCTCTGTAGTCGACTCTCAAACCCTAGTTGCAGAGAACTCTTCCAATTACTTCTATTATTAATTGGGAGGAATGATTGTTACTCTTACCACCATTCAATTCTTATAAGTGACATAATAATCTTGTTAAATCTCTATATAATAAATTTATTCAATTTTCAAAAATTATTAATTTTTAAAATCATATTATTAAAACGTTACTATGAAAATGCATCTAAAGAAATAGGTTGACTTCCAAATTATGATTTATCATTCTCAAATGCACTCTGCACAACTCAAGCATAAAATTTGGCCCTTAAATCTTTAATATTGAATTAAATTAACTATTTGGCCCTTAAATCTTTAATATTGAATTAAATTAACTATTTTTTGTGAAAAAAAAAGAGAGAATAAATACATAAGTTTAAGCTTGGCCTTTTGTACATTGACCACGGAAGGGAGGAACATGCAACAAAGGCAAATGACATCATTGAATTTGTCCCTTCAGGCTTTAATATTAATTAAATCAATTATTTTGTGAAAAAAAAGAGAGTAAATACATAAGTTTAGATTTTGGGTTGTAGGGAAGAACATGCCACAAAGGCAATGACATCATTGCAGTGTATGCGACGATTCGACTGTGTGATGTGCAGGATTGAGAGACAGGTGTGATGTCAGGGATTTGACAGCTGGATAGAAGAGACATTGCTTCTTATCTAACTTGCCTGACTAGGAGGCAACATGCTCCATTATTGGAGATGACACAATTCTTTATAGAAAGCCCCGCCCCCCTGTAATATATTTAACATAAAAACAAATACCAAGAAAATATGCCTATGGTCCACGTGTCTTCTAACATGGACAAACTATTGTGCCAAATGGTGGGCCCCTTAAATTGATTTACAGAATGGGTCCTTAAACATCCAGCACGTGAATGACTCATTATCCTCGTATGGTGATAAGTCGTATGGTGATAAGGACAAATTTCTGACATGGCAGCAATGTCTAAATGACGTGGCATTGTCAAATCCATGTCGGCCCACGGATGGAATTTGATTGCCCGAAGCAATTTGCCCCTCAAATACGGTCAAAACTTTACCATGCCCGTCAAAATCCTTTGTTAAAATGCTAAAACGTTTCAAATTTTGGATGTAACAGTCAATTTTGATGGGCTGGTTGGAATTCCAACCTTGGGTCCACGGGTCTCTCCAAAACCTAAAGAACAATACGTATATATAGGTAAGGTTCTAATAATATGCTTGAGATCTCGGAATCTACGAGTTTTTATGCACTATTATGCCCTTCGTGATCTTATATTTCCAATGCTTTCCCATGTGATCAGAGTCTGCTTTTTTTTATCATTAAAAAATCTCCTCTCCGGGGGGTTTTGTGTGGTTTATGTATTGCAGTCTTACTCGACTCCCGGGGACTCTGCAGATTCTTCTGGCATAACATCGGTAAAAAGCTGATGAATGTATGAAGAGATCTGTCTGTGACTAGTTAAAAAATTGGCAAATAAAGAGGTCCCACTTTTCCTCATATTCCCAAGGTGTGGAGTACATTGAATGCCAGAAAAAACAGTCTAGAATAAAAAAGTGTTGCAACTTTACATGTCATTTTTTTGCATAAAAGGGGGATCTGTCATCTCTTGTGGTGTAGAGTGCCAGTGGGTTCTGAGCTAGGTGGTGTAGAGTGCCAGTGGGTTCTAAGCTCTGAGCTAGCTCTCTGTGGGAACTGTCTTTGTTTTCAGATCTCCCAGAGTACTTTGGTTGAGCAACATGAGTAATTACAGTCATACTCCCACAGAAACCAGGTTCTGCATTGACAGTGATGAGGAGCAGGAATTTGAACATAAGGTGAAAATAAAAGGTGATGATGATTCTGATTCTTCAGATTCTTCCCCTGATTCGCCCACACATCAGAAGACTGGTTCCTATAATACTCAATGGCCTCAGAGTTACAGGTAATGACAGGTTTAGTTTTTGTTCAAGTTAGAGAGAAAGCAGCTTAAAATGTTCAAGTCTCTACGTCCTAATCATATAATATTTAGATAGATTGATGACTTTCTGTGAGTTTGTCATAGTCATGCCGAGGGATAAATTCCTTCTCAGAGGCTTCTGTAATAGGGTTATCATGATGGAGCTCTTTGATACAAGATTGCATGCTTGACTTATTTTGTATCTTTTGCTTTTGCATTTGCATGAAACCAGCTTTGATGCTATATTTAGATCATATTCTTTCCTATTAGGTCTTCTGAGATGCCTAATGACAGCTCACAGCTCATCTGCTTTGTGACTTTTTGGGCAATTAAGTTAATAGCAAACTAACTAGCCTGAACCCAATTCCAGGCATATTTGACTTATTTTTTCATGAGTATGACGGCCATCGTGATTAAGTTTGGATATAGGAATGATTTCAAGCTGAAGTATGTATGCATAGTCTTACCCTTTTTTGGTTTGTTTGCAGGCAATCTATGGACATGTATAGCAGTTTAACTTCTCCAAACATTGGGTTTCTAGGGAGAACACCAAGCCTTACTAGAATCAGCTCTTCAAATCTATCTCCATCGCTTCTCAAGAGGAGATCTACTGCAGAGGTCTCTCCATCACTGATAAAGCCTTTACTGCCCACAAAAGCAGAACCAGCTCACACTCAGCTTCCCCCAGTGCCAACCAAGAAGGCTGCTTCCAAAAAGGCCATACATGACCAACAGACTTCAAGGGATGCTCATGAATTGCCAACTTCCCAAGAATGCAGCTTTGGACAGTCGTTACTGAATGGTGTGTACAGCCTACTTCATTTCTGTTTCTGTGCTGTACTTGCATCAGATTTGCTGAGTGTGATTTGCAATACAGTTTACCATCAAATCTTGGCTTAATCAATTCTTACAAATCAACTAATCTATTGTTAAGTAACTTGATGGTTTTTGACCAGAGATCCATTTTTCAAATTCATTAGGAAGATTAAAACCTAATAACATAATTTGTAAACCCAGACCCTTAAATTAGATTGGATTCTTAATATAAAATTAACCATGTCTGCAAAATTCTGACAACAGTGATCGCTATTTGCAGGAATGAATGTGCTATGTGGTGTTGGAATCTTATCAACTCCATATGCTATTAGAGAAGGAGGATGGATGGGATTGGGTGTCCTATTTGCATTTGCTATACTTTCTTGTTACACAGGTTTCCTCTTAAAACGCTGTTTGGAAAGTGAACCAGGACTTGAGACCTATCCTGACATAGGCCAGGCTGCTTTTGGGACCAAAGGCAGAATAATAGTTTCGGTAAGCTTTCTTTATTTCTTAAATGATAAATTTGAAGAAACCACTGAGTCTTAGGTTCATGCTAGAATATGTTAGTAAGCTAAGAAGGGATAAGGGCCTTGAGTTTTCATGACTTTTACAGTATTAGTATATTTAAGATCTATAGATTAGTATTTACAGACCACAAATAGGAAGTCATGTAAAACAATGGGAAGGAACACATTTAAGACATTTAAAGTATTAAGCGTTAATTCCATAGGTAAAGTCTTGGAGGTTAATTTGGACATAAGTTTTGTTTATTTTTTCAGTTTGTCTAGGTTCAGTTCTAAATTTGACATGTTTCACTGCTATTTTTGGATTAACTATTCTGTTTTTGTGATCTACAGATTATTCTCTATGCTGAGTTATATGTAAGTATGCCATTCAGATCCTTGCAATCTAGATTAATCTTCAATGGTTACCTAAGATAATCTGTTTAAATCTGATAATCATTCATTCTTGATGCAGGCATGCTGTGTGGAATACCTTATACTTGATGGTGACAATTTAGCATCACTCTTTCCAAATGCATATTTGGACTTTGCTGGAATCCACCTTCCTCCCCAAAAGTTATTTTCAATATTAACTGCAATAATTGTTCTTCCAACTGTATGGCTTCGTGATTTAAGCATTCTGTCCTATATATCAGGTTTGCCTTAAATGCCCCTATCTTGGTTTAATATTCTCTTAGATCTATAGTTAGATTTTATATTTAGCAATTCCTAGTTTCCAAACTGACAACTTTGATTTGCTGAATCTGCAGCTGGAGGAGTTATTTCATCAATTTTGGTCTTTATGTGTTTGTTTTGGGTTGGAACTGTGGATCATGTTGGATTTCATCACAGAGGCAGTTTATTGAGTTTAGCTAATCTTCCTGTAGCAATTGGTCTATATGGATATTGCTACTCTGGTCATGCCGTTTTTCCAAACATCTATACATCTATGAAAAAGCGTACACAATTTACTGCTGTACTGATTGCAAGGTATCTAATCTTATTTGATGGAAATTCAGAAAGGAATTCCTTAGATCCCCATTAGATTAACTAGCCCATGGAGGAAATATAATCTCTGACAGTTTGGAATTTTTTTTGCAGCTTTACTATATGTACACTCATGTATGCGGGCACAGCTATAATGGGTTATACGATGTTTGGAGATGCAACAACAACTCAGTTTACACTCAATATGCCAAAGACTTTTGTAGCTTCAAAACTAGCTGTGTGGACAACGGTAATTCATATAGAATTTTTTTACTTGGTCACTTTTTAATCTTAGTTGGATTTTGTTGAATCATTTTTGGATCCTTGTGAATGGGATAACGATGGAAAATGGTTTATTTGTATGGAAATTTTGTAGTCATTGACCTGGAAAAAAAACAAATTTCTAAATCAATTTGTTTTCTCTTGTTTTCTGGGCAGGTGGTAAACCCTCTTACAAAATATGCATTGACCATCACTCCTGTAGCACTAAGCATGGAGGAACTTATACCTACAACTAGATTGAAATCTCACTGGATATCCTTCATTATTAGAACGAGTCTTGTTATCTCAACAGTGGCCGTGGCACTTTCAATTCCCTTCTTTGGTAAGGATACCTATAATTTCAAAGGACACGTTACCTTTTTTTTCACTGTACGATGCACTAAACTGATTAATTTCCATGCAGGTTTTGTGATGGCACTAATAGGATCTTTGCTTACGATGCTCGTTGTAAGTTTCAAACTGTCTGTTGAAAAAAGTTTGAGTGTTTGAAATTTGTCTTAAAGGCTGTGATGATATAATCTTAATTAAATGGTGTTATCTTGTGGCAGTCTTTGATTCTACCATGTGCTTGCTATATGAGCATCGTTGGCAAGAAAATAACTAAGATAGAGGTAAGATTATTGTTTATTTATTGATAAAGTTAAGATTTGTGGTCATAGATAACCAGTTAAGTGTTACGAATCCATTATATGTTACTTCTTTATTGGTAGTTGGAATCACCCATTTTCTATATCTGAGCTACTTGTTATCAACCTCTTGCTATTTATACATAAGTTACTAGTTATCTATACATTAGCTATCACCCATTATGTATGAGATATCGATATGCAACAGCCCTATATGCAGCAGCATAGTTAATAGTTAATGATTGATTTTGTTACATGTTTATAGATTTAGATGGGTTTGAGAGAAAACTATTAATGAATTACTATATGGATGTTGATTGCAGACTACAATATGCATTTTGATAATTGCAGTGGGCATTGTATCATCGACAATTGGAACATATTCTGCAGTGTCTGGAATTGTGCACAGTTTGGAGTAGTACAACACCTGTATTTTCCATCAACAATATTTCTATTAGATCTGTAAGAGTCAATCATGAGTGAAGAAAGTGCACAAGGAACAACTGAGGAAGGTAATCCCATCTCTGTTGCTGGCAACATGAGCGCAAAGCTCCACTGTGTTTGATACCTCGGCGTCTACTCCTCGTAGGCTTCAATGGATTTTTGAGTTGCGCGTGTGAATGTGCAGATGCATGCATATAATTTTTCTTTTGTGGCAAATAATATATAATCTATATTTTTATGCTATATTTTATAAGATGTAATTTTTATTATTTTTTAAAAATATTTTTTTATAAAATTAATTTGGTTTAGAAAATGGTAATATTAAGGTTGTTTTCCAAATTTAATTCACTAAATTATAAATCATTTCATTAAAAAAAACATTATGTGTAAACCAACATAGAACATAGATTCATTGAATCTATGACACAGTAATTTTTTTTATATTACAAATTTTATTTTTATATGAATTAAGTAAAAGATATATATTTTATTAATGTATTTAGAATTAGAGTTATATGGCTTATAAAATTATTTTAATTTTAATGCATTTAAAATTAGTTTTATGATACTTGTGTGATTACAATTTACCAATAACTTTATATATATATGTTTTTTAATTATATTTAAATTTTAATAATTATCAAATTTAAATGGTTTATTTATAACTAGCATAACCAATTAATTTTAACTTCTTGTTGGTGTAGGCTACAAGCCAAGTGCCACAAACAAGTTATATGTTTTCAAGTTATTATTTAATTTTAATTTGATTGTGAATTCAAATAAAGAAAGTATGAAAATGTTTAGGAATGAAGTTTTTTTTACTTGTTCATAAATGTGTAGGATTTGCTTTAGTTAAATTGTATATAAGTTTATTTTTTCAATGTTTCGGTTAAATTGTGTATAAGTTTATTTTTTCAATGTTTCTAGTGGACATTCCATTTATCATAAAGTGGACACTCCATTTATCATAAAGAGATCATTTTAAACATATAATTTTTAATGATGAATAAAGTATATATTTATTTTTTTAATGTTTCAAATGGACACCCCACCCATTATAAATAGATAATTTTAAACATAAAATTCTAAAAAATTGCAATAACTAGTAAAATCTCCACTCTAAACATTAAAAAAAAACCTAAAAAATCCTAAAAATAATAATTTAGATTCATGTAATTTTACTAACTATTTTCATTTATTTGTATATATTGTAGAATTTACATTAACTATTTTCATTTATGTGTATATATTATAGAATTTACATTAAAATTTCATTGAATTAAATATTAGTTTTTTTCATAATTTATCTTGTCTTACTTTTAAATTGTATTTTACTTTTATATTTAAAAACAATAATTAATATTTTAATGTCAATTCTATACTATATATATACAAAATTATATAAAATATAGTCGAATAAACTCCTATATAAATTATATACTATAGTCAAATACATAAAAGTTCCTACATAATAAATCAACATTATGTTTTTTGTGTTAGTTTTTTAGGTCTATTTTCCCAATGCTTAGAATCCAGAATTTCATGATTAGGGGATCACAAGTTTTGATCCCAGCATCTTTATGCTGGTGGAACTTAAACATTAAAAAAATACACACATATATTATGATGATAATGATAAAAAAATAAACATATACATATATTATGATGATATTGATATTGATGTGATATTGATGGTACGGGGGTTGGGTGTATTTTAAATCAAATTTAGTTTATTATTATAAAATTTGTTTGATGAATATATAGTTTTATTTGTTCAATAATTTTTTTTTTTTTATTAATACTATTAAATATTATTATAAAAAAGTTTAAAATGTCTTTAGTTGTAAGTGTTTCTAAGGGTACATCTAAGGGCATTGTCCACTATATATAGATATTTTATCATGGTAAAATTTTACTCATGTTTGAAAATGTTATTTTATTCTCATTAGAATAATGGTTAGAAAGAGAGTTGATTTGCTACAATATTAGTTAACTCCTAGTTAATATTGATTTAACCTTTCAACGTGGGCAAAGAAAATATGTGAATGATGTGCCCTTTGCATATACATAATTATCACGGGGACTTACACATGTATCATAAGCATGATTCATATTAGTATGGCAATATATACAAATTTCAACATGGTACCATGTGTCTCTATCACAACATTACATAATTAAGGCATATATATTTGCATCTCAATTGTTTTTCGATCCATTTTGTTATTTATGGATCTACCCTTGTTGCAAGTTTTACATAAAAAGTACTGTTGACTGTATCAACTTTGGGTGTGATCAAAATTAATAAAGCATGGACCAACTTCAGGTGTGTCCACTGTGTAAGAGTGGTGGGTGACCCTACATGTAGAGGTACAAGTTTCTAGCACAACAACCAATTCGTTGTCAATGACGTGGTTGCAAGTGACCCTTCACTTTGTTGGAAATTTGTTGTCATTGATGTCAAATACAAGGGGAGACTACAGATGTCCAAGATGAATATTGTTGGAAATATTTTCATTGATGTCAAAGACATGAGGAAATTGTAGATGGACATTTTTGGACTTTTGATGCCCATTTTGGATACCATGTCATTGAAGGAATTTTTTCTTTGAATACCTAGCTTATATGAGAGCATGCTAATGGTTGAAAATCTTATTTTGAGACCTTTACAATGATGTATGGAACTCCCTCTAACTCCATAGGACTGTGGAGATATGAAGTGTTAAAATGGCCCTACCAAACTGTAAGGTTGACCTTGCCAGGAATTAGGTCTACCCATAAAATAAACTTAAATAACTATAAATAAGACTAATATCGCACATTTTGAAGAACACAAGAAAGAGATCTGATCTGAAAATGACCAAGGTGCATTAGGGCTAAGGAGACAAAGGTTTAAGGTACATCTCCTTATTTTTAAGGGCTGATAATAAGGCTAAGTATCATGCATCTTTTAGAAGATCATGACAGCATCTTGGACTCATTTATGGATTGCATATGGTGCATTATAGGGCTGATTTAACACACAATTTATCTATGTCTTCAGATTAGATTTAAGGGTTGAAAATGGTGCAAGTTCTAAGGTGATATAGGGTTGACTTTGGCATAGATTTCAAGGTGTTTAAATGTTGATTCAAGACTGATTTATGTCACATCTTATCTCCGTTTAAGAGCTCATTCAAGGGCTGAAAATGGCACAGATTTTAAGGATGATTTAGATTGAGTTTGGTGCATATTTCAAGGTTGACAGAAGGCTAAGTATGGCACATATTTCAAGGTGATGTTATGGCATTTTTGAGGGATGATATAGGGTTGAGTATGGCACAAATTTTGAGGAGATATTATGATAGTGTTAAGGAAAAATTATGGCACAATCTTTGAGGTTATTATATCAACATTATTGTATTTCTTTCTTCAGTTGCTTGGTGCCTACATAAGATCTTGCTGAGTTGGTGCTCAGTTGAAGAGATTAGTGTCTCTAGTAGGTTGGTGCCTACAAATCTTGCCAAGTTGGTGTTTGACTGAGGAGATTGGTGTCTCTAGTAGGTTGATGCATATAGATATTTCTAATTTGGTGCTCAGTTGAGGAGATTGGTGTCTCTAGTAGGTTGTTTCCTACAAACTCTATAATAGTAGGTTGGTGCCCACGTGAGTTTATAAAGATAATATTTTTAGGTTTTCTCCCAAAAGGGTTTCCATGTTAAATTATGTGCATTATGATTTGAGTTTATATATATTTATTGTTTTGAAGTTAATGAATGGTTGATGAATGCTCATTCAAAGTAAAAAGTATTTATACCAATTCAACCCCTCTCTCTCAGTATAAGCATAAGTTTAACAATTGGTATTAGAGCATGTTCCTTCAGAAGCAATTTAACCACTAGAAGGAATATCTCAAGCACATATGGCTTGTGAGAAAGGTTTATCCACAAACAAGTATCCATTATTTGATGGAACAAACTATGCATTTTGGAGCATAAGGATGCAAACATATATCAGGAATCTTGGGTTTGATATTTGGCAATTAGTCATAATTGGTTATACAATTCCAAAAACACCACTAATAGATAAGGCTAGAAATATGCTTAGTGAAAACAATGCAAAGGCAAATGATGCCATCTTGAGTGGCCTATTATATTTTGTGATTGTCAAGGTAAAATAATGCACATTATCTAAAGAGATTTAGGACAAGCTACAAAATATTTATAAAGAATAATCTCCCTTCATGGCCATGGATACAAAGTTTGCTAATGAAGAAAATGAAGATAACTAGAAAGAAAATTTAGATTAAGAAGAATAAGATATTGATGGAGAAATGGATGCAAAGTCCATTGATGAAGAAAATAAACATAATCAGAGAGAAAAGTTAGATCAAAAGAAGAACAAGACATTAAAGCAAGACTCAAAATAGATAGAATTAAGAAAATTATAAAGAAAAAGGGAGCAATTGCAGAAACATGAAAAGAAGGATCTTGATCTTTAATGAAATAGAGAAGAAAATTATCATCCTAAAGAATCAGTTAGAAGAAGCAAAAATGATAGAAGGAATATTGAGAAGTCAACTCAAAGAAAAGGAAGAAATCTGTGAGAAGCTAGAATATGAAGTTGTCTCATTAAGACAGGAATTGGAAAAGTCATGCTCAATTACACAAAAGTTTGAAGAGCACTGAAACTTTGAATGAGTTTCTCAGTTACCAAAGGTCACCATTCATTAAAACATGTCATGGCTATGATGAAAACCAGAAAACCCTAGAAGAAGATGCAAGAAAGGAAAATGAAGAAAAGCCTAAAAGTTATGTCAATGTTCTCAAAGGCTCCATCAACAATGAAAACAAAAGTAGAGGAAATGATGACCAATAGAAAACTATTTCTTCTCACAAGAAAAAAAATAATGATTTCATAAGAGTTGTTCCACCAAGAAGACCTTTCACACCTCGGTACCAAAATCTCATCTTTGGCTATTGTTTTTCTTGTAATAATTTTGGTCATAAAGCAAATTATTGTAGAGCTTATACATGAAGTGACCATGTGATAAATAGAAATAGAGGTCATTATAAGACCTTCATGGATGATTATGTGAGTAACAAAACTAGAATTTCTTTTGGGTTTGCTAACAGAAACTACAATTCATTTGCTCCCCTACTTAATTACAACACTGAATGACATAAGTGCAATAACTATGGGAACATAACATGTTAATGTAGAAGAAGCATAGTAAGATCTCTTAAACAAAAAGGGGAAGAAGATGTCCTTGCCAAACATAAATAAGAATACTCAAAGGTTTGGATAAGGAAGCAAAAGGAAGAAGAAAAAAAGAAGGAAGAATGTGAACTTTCACTCCATGCTCAAGATAAAGGGAACCAATGGTACATTGGCGATATATGTTCAAAACACATGACAAGGGATCACCCAAATTTCTCACCTTAAAAAAGGAAAAAGAAGGCAATGTTACTTTTAGGGATAATGCTTCTGCAAATATAGATGGAAAAGGTAATGTTAGCCTTAATAATGGAAATACTAAAATCCGTAATGTCTTGTACATAGAAGGTATAAAACATAATCTTCTATGTGTCAATCAAATGTGTGATCACCTCACATTTTATTCTAAAGGATGTGAGATAAGGAGAGCAGGTTTAGGAAAATTAGTGGAAAATGCAAACAAAACCTCAAGCAATGTATAATACATACTCGATGAAGTCAAAGGAGAAATATGTTGTATGGGACAAAAAGATTCAAAGATTATCTTGAAAAATTAAGCCGCGAGGAATAAGAAAACCAAGGTACAACTTAATGACGACTTGAAGGAAGTTGAGAAGTAAATCAGAGAAGTGGAAGAAAGTTTCAAAAAGGATTTTTTTAGAAAGAAGAATATTCCTAGTGTTATTTAACATGTGGGATTAGAAAATTATTTTATGTATGGGGCACATGGACTAACTTTGGCATGTGGATGGTTTGATTCCCTAATTTATGGATCTATGGTTTGACACTTATCTGACATCTTTAGTGCTTTGGAGGACAAGTTGCATGAGCCCTTGAAGAGGACCTCCTATCCCTTGGATGACATGGAATTTACACACATATTAAGCTTATTGTGGTTTTTCTTTATGAGCTGGTTTAACTTCTTCGGCCACACATTTGAGCTTATGTGGTAGCCTTTGGACACCTTCTATGGTAACTAATGAGATTATGACATAACTAGTATAAGTTTTGAGGTACTTGCATTTTTATAGTGCTAGCGTTTGGAGGCACTTTCGGCCTCCCATGTGTGGGGTTTCATGGTTACTTGCACCTTAGTTCATGACCATTTGATGGAAGCACTACATTTAAGTAGGTCCATGGTATAAAACCCTAGGTTGGTTGTTGTTTCTCTTTATTTGGAGGTTGTTTCCTGCTTAGAGACCCTAGCGTTAGCTTGGAGGAGATTTATGCTTAATTTCTTCCCACGTTTTGAAGTCCAGTTTGATGGAAAAATTCCCTATCTTGGGTACTTTTACACATCTAGAGACTGATTTGGATTTGCACCAACCTTGGAAGGATAGGATGTGGACTTCTTCCACCGGGGCTTCACTAGAAGGCAATATAATATCACGTTCATTCATATTGCGGTATTAAATATTCATGAAAACCCCAAAATTATATTGCTTATATATTAAGGGGCAAAGGGTTTTTTTCATTTAATGTAACAATACAAAAATACTTTGGGGTCTTTTTTATATGGGCGGGCTGACAAATATCCGCCAAATGGAGATGGCGGGATAACGACCAGATGAGAAATCGGGTTGAGGCAAGGCTTGGGATTACCAGTACGCAGAGAAATCACATCTTGAAGCATGCTTGAGGCCAGGGTTTTCGTGGTGAAGTGGGTTTCTAGTCGATCATAGTTGAGAGCAGTGGTCATTGATAGCCAATTGTTACCAATAGCACTCAGCGAGTTGTTACCAATAGACTTGGGAGGCTCTAAGCCTCCAGGGCCTGTTATAGGCCCTCGATAGGCCTTTGGGGCTTGAATACCCACCCACTCGTGCCTATTACAGGCCTTAGGAGGTTTAGTCAGCCTCCTAGAGCTTGTTACAGGCCCTGGGGGCTTGGATACCTAGCCCACAACAGGCTTAGTCAGTGATTGGGGAACTACAACATGCAATCTAAATGTTGTACTATGTGCATTGGCTCTAGTGACATACAAGAAGTGATCTCCTATCTATTCATTGGACCATTAGATGTTGCAAATCATAATGATATGTGGTTGAGTAATTGCATCATGGGTGAAGTAATGTGCATCCACGATATACATCAAAAGAAGCAAGGTGCATTGTAGAATGCATGTGGGGTCATAAGAGGGGTATCATATCAATATACTAGGTAGAAATATAAATGGGTATAAAAAATGTTAATGAAAAAATTGATACATACAATATCTAGTGAAAATAGGGGTTTTTTTAAATTGGGAAGGCCTATTGGGAGGGGGTTAAAAAAACGATTTTGGAAGTTATTTTCCAATATTTAGTGAAATTAGGGGTATTGTTTCATATGCCACGTACGAACGTGCTATGATAGCTGCTTATTGAGTGAAGCCCTCGTGACTTCTTCATCATTTGGAGGCATATTTTATGTATATACTCCACCTTTACCACATAATTCATTCTTGGAGATAGAAAACCTTGGAGGAGGCCTTTGGAGACCACATGTGAGAGTCATTTCCCCTCTTTCATGGAGATTGTAGCCAGTGACATTGCTGATGTGGATCAATTCCCTATTGCAAATAGTCTTAGAAGACAAAAGCTGGGACTAATATCCCTCTCATCTTGTCACTAAGTTCTTAAGGAGAAACACAAGCTCATGGGAAGCATCCCTTTTCCATTGATGTCAAACAGGGAGAAGTTGCTGATAGGAGGAGAGTTACAGATAAAAGAAGAATTGTAGACACAAGGAGAGTTGCAAATAGGGGGAGTAATTACAAGATTGTTGTAGATTTGACTAAAGGGTTTCCATCAATGAAATAGGGGGAGATTGTATGAAATGTTGTGATCATTGATGTCAAAGACAAGGGGAGACTATAGATATCCAAGATGAATATTTCCATATGAAGATTATTGGAAATATTGTATCATTGATATCAAAGACAAGAAGAAATTATAGATGGAAATTTTTGGACTTTTGATTCCTAGTTTGGATACCCTGTCTTTGAAGGCATTTTGTTTTCTCTAAATACCTATCTCAAATGGGAGCATATGATATGTATTTGAAAATATTATTCCAATACCTATTCAATGGTGTATGGAACTCCCTCTAACTCCATAGGACTGCGGCAATATGAAGTGCTAAAATTTCCCTACCAAACTGTAGGTCGACCCTACTAGGAATTTATAGGTCATTCCATAAAACTAACTTAAAATACTATAAATTGGAACTGATATGGCACATTTTGAAGAACACAAGCAAGAGATCTGATCTGAAAATGAAAAATGTGTGCTAGGGATGAGGAGAAAAAGGTTTAAGGCATATGTTTTTATTTTAAGGGATGACTGTAAGACTAAGTACGACACATTTTTTAGGAGATCATGACAACATTTTGGACTGATTTATGGCGTATTTATGGACTGCATATGGCACTTTCTAGGGATGATTTAATGTTCAATTTATCTTTGCTTTGAGGTCATATTTAAGGGTTCAAAATGACACAATTTCCAAGGTGATATAGGGTTGACTTTGGCACAAATTTCAAGGTGTTTAAGGGTTGATTCAAGACTAATTTATGTCGCATCTTATCTCTGTTTAAGAGAAGATTTAAAAGATGAAAATGATGCAATTTTGAAGGCTAATTTATAGAAAGTTTGAAATAGATTTCAAGGATAATATAAGATTGAATATGGCACAAATTTTGAGGTGATCTTATGACAATTTTGAGGGGTGATATAGGGTTGAGTATGGCACATATTTTGAGTAGATATTATGACAATGTTAAGGACATATTATGGTGCAATCTTTGAGGTGATTATATCAACATTATTGTACCTTTTTCTTCTATTGGTTTGTGCCTACACAAGATCTTGCTAAGTTAGTGCTCAATTGAGGAGATTGGTGTCTCTAGTAGGTTAGTGCCTATAGATATTGTTGAGTTGGTGCTCGGTTGAGGATATTGGTGTCTCTAGTAGGCTTGTGCCTACATATCTTGCTAATTTAGTGCTCAGATGAGGGGATTGGTGTATCCAGTAGGTTGGTTCCTATAAACTCTATAACATTAGGTTGGTGCCTACATGAGTTTATAAAGATACTATTTTGAGGTTTTCTCCCAAAAGGGTTTCCATGCTAAATTTTGTGTATTATTATTTGAGTTTATATATATTTATTGTTTTGAAGTTAATGAATGGTTGATGAATTTTCATTCAAATTAAAAAGTATCTTATACTAATTCACCCCCCTCTCACTATAAGCATAAGTTCAACACACTTTTATAAAAAATGGTCTATCATTTGTCCAACTTTTGAATATTGGTGGCATTGTACCTAGAAGTGCTGTCTTTCACAATTCTTAGAGACTCAAAGTACAAGGTTGGGAAACAACACTTTGTTTTCTACCCTAAGGATTTGGTTGTCTTCCTCTACCTTATGATTTGGGAGGAACTACCTCCATTCAAACCCTCGCTCTCTTGTTTGAATCCTTTTGAATTAAACAGAAGCACTATTAGAATAGCGTAATTCAAATATACAAAGTTTGAACCATATTTCATTGAGGCTCTTTGACTAAAAGCATATTCCTCCACTCTCTTATTCACAAGGTGCTCACTATAGCTGTTGTGACAATGAAGGGGAATTGAAATTGAATCTCTTGAATTCATTTTTCTTATATGTAAAGTCTATAAGTCATTTATTTCCATGGTCCCTAATAGGTTCTCCCTCACTGTAGTTGTATATTCTTCATGCATGATGCCAAACTGAATAGTTCCCAAGCTATTGATGGATTTAATAAGGGTGTTTATTTGTAATCTAGTAGTTAGCATAATGTATTCAAGATGGAATCTAGGATAGGATAGTCTTATTTTTTATATGTCCATGTAGTATGCTGTCACATACCCAAATTCTGAACATTTTATGTTGTGAGAAAAACATTATGTTTTATGTTTTATGATTATTGACCAAGTGGGATCAAGGATGATTGCAATTATTTACTATGAATATTTTATTATTAATAAATAAAAGAGGAGACAAATATCCAAGGGAGGCTGTTGAATGAGTGATCACTGACCCACTACAAGCAATGGACTCGGGTGGAGAGCAAACTGACACTTGGCAGCATCCTCAATTGACTTCTAGCTGTTGCAGGGGGGAAATTCCCTATTTTTATGGTCATGTTCCCCAAGAAAGCGGAACTGAGCAGGTGGATCATTAACTAAGAAACTGACCAAAGACCTAAGCATGCTTTATCTACCCATCGAATTCAGCAGGAGGCTGTTCAACTTTTACCTTGTGATAATTTCTGAAAGAAAAAGACAAGAGAGCACAAGAGATTCGATGAGGGAAGGCTAGTAAGTGATTGAGTGAGTTAAGATTGCATTCTGAACTAGTGCAGCCACATTGTTGAGTTCAATATTGCTAAAGTAAGAAGTATTACTATTAAGGACTAGTGCTAAGTTGCAAAGGAATTTATTCCATTCTCCACACAACATCTTCGTCCTGGTGGTTCAGTGAATAGGCTTGGGGGTCCTAAGGAAAGTGATTTGGATGTCTTCAGGAGAAGGTTGGGTGGAACGGGCTCCTTTGGATGTTTGTCACCCTCTGCAGTTAACAGGTTTTCATTGTGTTATCTTATTTATTTTCTGTCATGTTAGTTTTTCTTCTGAAGGCTTTAATTTTGAACCGTTATCCACTTCAGAAAATTGTCTTTTATTTAACTACTAGATTAGAATGTTGATTTGAAGGTTCATTTCTGAATAATGAAATTATGATTGAATGAAATACTTCTCTGCATTTTTCCACACACTGTTTAAGTGTTGTACTCTAGTACAAAGAAGTCAAATTTAAAATAGATTTGAATAATGATATATTATAGATAGATTCGAATGACTGGATATCATAAATAAAATCCGTTTTATTTCAATACAATTATTATGTCTTAGTTTCAGTAAAACATTACAGAACCCTAACTAGAAAACCTAGATTTTTCTATACATAGCTTAGCAACAGAACTATCTATGCAATTACACATCTATATAAATCTTTTTATAATAACATAACTTATACTTAAAAACAAACCTTACTTGTATGCAAAATTTCTGATGTAAAACCTACTTTATAAACATTATAAAATAGGACAAATTTCATGTTTATCTCACATACAGTTTAACATTTATAGCATCTCAATGTTATACATAAATAATAATCTTCGAATCAACTTACTCTCATGGCATTATTTTTCTTTTAAAAATGAATTATAAACAGTAGTATTGCAAATATCAGTATCGAAATACCTTATAAACAAATACATAAAAACTCTATAAATCTAACCCTTAGTATGAACATTGCTTACATCAAACCTTATCAAATTCCTCTTTTATAATATAAGGATATATTAAAACAAAATCAAATCGAAAACATAATCTGGAAATTTTAATATACATTAAAAACCACAACATTTGAAATATATTCAATACTCTGTACTCTTTACTCTTTCATAAGACAGTAGACTTATTTGTACAAATTCCAGTTTTAAAAACAAGTCATTTATTTTAACATAGTAATAAGTAAACTGCACGGGCCCGAGCCATTTAGACGACATTACCTAGTTTTCTTTAAAAGATATTTCACATATAAAATGCATCACCGGAATTCTAAAGAAAGTAATACAATGCCAGGGTTCGATACCTGTAAGGGTTCACCCAAACGGGTCTATACTTTTATAAAATTATAAACACAACCATTATAGGTTTCCTAACACGCAGGTGTGCAGGGTTCGATTTTCGACTCACCCAAATCCACATATTAATTTACAATCTATCAAAATAAATCTTTAATACATAAAAAGGTTTGGGGTTCAAAACCCTCAGCTTTCCACGAATGAACCATTAACATTGTAAACAGTTAGGATAGGGTTTCCAACCCTACATTACGTTCATGTTTGGAACAAATTTTACAAACGAACAACACAAACATTTTCCAACAGAATTAAAAAGACGGGCTGAGTCCTAAACACATGAAGTTTGCATCAAAATATTTTCAACTATAAAAAGACGAAAATTCCAAGAGCATCCCTCTAATCGTGAATCGAACCATACTTTAAATTCTTGAAAATCATGTCAATTAATCCTTACAAATTCTTTACAGAACAGTATCAAATGAAAGCGTTGAGAACCCAACATAATCCAAGGCTTGAAGGTCCAACCTTCTTAGTCACAAATGCCATCCGGCTTTTAATATTTAAAAACAAATTGCATAAAATCAAACATCGGTGAAAATTTCATTTACAAATACTCCTGAATTCATACATTGTAAGAATTTAACAAAACAAAACTCGAATTCCATTAATAAATATCTTTTCAACAAGTCTTACAAAGAGTCGTAGCTCAAGGGATGAACACCCTACATTTCATTCTTAACAGAGTTAGCCAAAAGGCTCACCATTGTTCAACTAAAAACTCTAAAACATAATACAAGTAAAAAATGCATCTCGGCGAAGCCAAACTAGACCGACATCAATGCCGAGCTTCACCATTCTCTTCCTGAGTTACAAATAGGATTCCCATAGGGAATCACCGAAGCTTACCAGGGCCAAAGAATCTTTTATCCCACTCTTACCAACTTTAAACAATGCCGAGGAATCGACCTGCCAAGGTTATCAACATTACAAGCTGGTTAAAACATGTTATAAAAGAATAACTCAAATACAAAATTTAAGCGATGTGTAACATTAAAACACTTGTCCAAACACGTAGGGTTGAAACCTTTGGTTCTTTAGCACGCCTGAGCAAATACCAAGAACTTCACCAACGAACGCAGTGGTTGTGCTTACAGCATCAAACCCCGTGGTGCCAAAGATTCACCATCAAACCCAGTAAGGGTTAAAATTTTTTGTAAAGGGACCCTGGTGCTTATAGCATGCGTTTGTCAAAGTTACCGGTTTCGAGGTCTCAGTATCGAAACCCTAGAGGAAACTTGCATCAGTTTTTTTTCCAAAACCTAGATTTTTGAGAGGCTGTCGGCCTCTCCTACCACCACCAGTTCCAATTGAATGTTCTAAGTTAAGCCTTGTCGAGGTCAATTAAAACTCAGCTAGTGTTTAACACAAAACCCAAGAAACATCACATGAAGCCTTGCCACGGGGCTGCCAACAAGCATTCCACCGAGACCACATTAAATAATATTAAGTGTTACAGCTATCGGATCTACTACTCTTGCAAACGAAGATCCCCACCGTGGTTCAATTTTAATCTATGCTATGTTTAAAGTATAGATAGGTCATATTAACATTCATAAAAATCTATATTTTCACATTTCCATTTGATACATCGTGGACAAGGACCATGACTTTGTCATATAAAATATTCATACGTAAAATCTATGATAAAGGGTGTCGAATACATCAATTATACTATGAGAAAACCAAGATCATATTATATGGTCATCAAGATAAAGAAGCATAGAGTTTAAGGTTCGCTAATCTCATACAAGTATTGGTAGAATGCACTTATGATATGCATAAGCTGTTTTATAGAGTCCTTTATATGCTCTCATTACTTATATGGTTCATAAATAAACAAAAGCTTTAAAATGGCAAGTATGGCTAGGGTGGTTTAACCCTAGAGTTTTTAAATAAGTCGTCAATATGTATGTTTAAACATCAAGTCTAGAGTAAGTGTAACAATGACATACAATAATCTAATCTTCAACCGGAGGTATCACTCATACCTGTGATGTGTACAAAAGTAGTAAGAACGTTAGCTTTGCAAAAGCTAAGTAAGCCTCGGGGTATCCTTAGGACCCCTTAATTAGAAAGAATATCAAACAGTTAGTATCTGCGAACGAAACAATAGTATAGTAGGAGATAAATTAAATGACGATGCATATACATATAATAAGTAACCATAGTATTTCGGAAAACAAGCATAGGATTAAAACATCTGGCATGTTGTTGCAACATTTATACATGCATTCACTCATTCACATACAGTAAAGACATTTACGACCAAATATAAACATAGTATGTAATTGACTTAACGTAATTATGACATTGACGACTAATTGAAGAATGTGTCGTCATAATATATAAATTGTTAAATGAATTAAATTATCATTAATGATACCTTCCACATAACGAATATAAGCTTTTAGTGCTACTTAGAAAATTTTAAATTTTTGTGAAATTTGGGGTTGTTACATATGCCATCATCGACTTGGTATCCACTATCTAAGAGTAGTGAGTGACCCTATTCCTATAAATGTGAGTGTCCAACATGTCATCCAATTCTATATCAATAACTTGGTTGTAGGTGGCCCTTCACTTTTGATGAACATTTTCTTCTATTTTGTGGTGATTTTGTGCCTAGTGGCGAAGTATTCCATAAGTCCAAGAGTCTAAGATTTGTTCCTTAGAGTATGAGGTTGGGTGGCAACCCTTTTCGTTCTACCTCGAGTCTTTGGCCATATTACTCTACTTTAGAATTTGGGAGTCACTATCTCCCTTCCTTTGATATCCTATTTGAGACCTTCTGCCTCAAAGATAAACAATAGGGTATTATAATTCAAGCTTACAAAGTGTGAAGTATGATTCCTTGAGGTTTTTTAACAAAAAGTATGTTTCTCCACTCTTTTATTCACAATATGTGCACCATCATTGTTGTGACAATGAAGGCAAAGAGAAAATGAATCTCTTGTATTCAATTCTTCTATAAGGATCCAATAACTATGATTATAAACCATTCACTTCCATGATAACTATTATGCTCTCCCTTTTTGCATTGTCTTTGAGGGAATGAGATTGACCTCTTCCTACCTTATTGAATACTCTCATTTACATAATGGATACTTGTTCTATCTTCACTTTAACCATAAATTACCGACAATACGCATCCCTATCACCCCATCCAAATATCTAATATATACCCATTAAAGAAAAGTTGTTTTCACATAAAAAAATCACATACATTATGATGTGCATAACATATGCATTGTTGGTGCATATCTACTTCGACCCAAGTTCACTCAACTACTCACCAACAACACCACGATACCGACCCTTTCGACATCACCTACAAAGAAGATGAAGTCTCACCCGAGGTACCTATGGGAGCCGCCATAAGCATATTTATACAATAGAAAATGGGTGTGATAGACCTCTATCAAACATAACATTCCAGGATTCAACATATTATAAGGATTCCACACAAAGTATTTAACTAACTGCGACATGTATTCATTAACTATGCAATACCCATGTCATTAATTCACAATTCCCACATCAATAGCATCCATTCATTTTCATCCAGAAAATAACAAATAACACTACACCTTATAGCATCAATCACACATATTGGACAATAGGATTTTAATGTGGAACCCAACTGGGAGAAAACCACAGACGCGCTTTTCTTTATTCATGAGTCGCAGTAACTAACCACTTCATGTTTGCATCAACAACTTATAGATTCCAACTTTCTCTTTTATAATGGATCTACGCAGACAACCTATAGATCATGTGAATCTCTCCTTTACAATACACAATATTTTTGACATAAACCCAAAACCTCTTTAGTCTTACTTTTAGGAACCAAAAAGACCGCAAAGACTAACCAACGCAACAAATCCCAATTCGTTACATATTTATAGGGTGCACACAACCTTCCCCGCTACCTCTACTCCACTACTCAACTACTCAACTCATTAATGTATGTGGACACAAAATCCTAACTAACTTACCCAACTCCGCCCTTGACATGTTCAAAACACCCATATTCCTTAGTTCTTCGTCGCTTCGTTGGAGTTGAACCTGCTTCACCGGTCCACTTCGCTGTAACCCTGTTCATACCAAAACTGTTTCCAAAAATTTACCCAACCCAATAGGCCCCCAACACTCACATGTGGTTCATCCCGATCCACTTCAAGGTGGTGCTATAACTTTCTTTGAATTCGACGACAAAGATGCATACTTATGCTTCAGCTCTTCGACGATCGGTTGTATCTTGTCTCTATACTGGCACACTTCTTGTATCAATTATCCAGTCATATGTGCTTGCACTTGTTGCTCACTCCATTCTACTATTTTCTAAACTTCACTATTTGCATTACTGATGATTTGTAGTACATGCTCCACTTCGCTCTAAAGTTTTTTGATCGTCTCAGTTCACTTCTGCTGCTCAATCTTCAGCTAATTAAATTCATGCTGCAACTATTTGTCCTCTGCAAATTTTACCATTTTCCCAATATGTGATAGAGTCTTGAGCTGACTCTTCAGAATTAACATCTCACACCGTGTCTCTTCCAACCTGTTATTGATATCCTTCATCTCCGCATCATCCAATAGCGTTTCCCATGCCTGCATAGCATCCTCAAATAACTTTACACATTCACCTTTGAACCCCTTGATTGTTTTGTTATATTTAGTTACAGAATCACTGTGTTATGTAGTAAGTTTGGGTGGGTTACCAGGCACTAAATTTTCCTCTAGCTCCACAATCTACTGTCGGAACCCCAAAATGGCTCTGATTAGCCTCATCATTTTTTTATCGGTAGCCATATCTTCAAATACCTCTACTTCTGGTACTATGTGGCAAGCTACCGCGACAACATTATGCAACTGCGCCTTTTCCTTAGCAATGTCTTTGCACTCCTTCTGTAATTTCTCATATTCCTCCTTCAAAGTACTATGTTGAGCATGGTACTTAATCATTTCATCATATGTGTTTTCTTCGCATACCTTAATTTATTCTGTGACATGTTGTTGAATGTTTTGCAACATAAACATTGGTAACACCAATAATTTCAAATTGATATAGCTCAATTGATGATCTTGCTCCTATAATCCAGCTTCACCAAAGTTTAGGGATCGTGGTAGCAATTGCACTTCCTTTCCTGTCGTAGCAGTGTATAATTGGGGCACCCCATCCTCGTATGATCTTCCCTCCTTTTGCTACGCAGCTCCAGGATAGACTGGAGTGATTTGGAGTTCTTGGATAGCTCTCCAGATTCCAACAAGCTGATTCGTCACTCCACCAAACAAATGTAGAGTCTTTTATTCAGACAAATTTGATGTTTCCTCTACCACTTCTATCATTCTATCATATGGGATATTAATATGATCTTTAGTTAATTCCATTACAACCTTTTTCTTTTCTTCCTTTTATTTCTTTCTTTGTCCCTTCATTGCACTTGATGTATTCCTTTTGTCTCCAAGACCTAGGTCTGTCTCTATCGCACTTGACTCTCGCCCTTCTTCTTGCGACTTTTCTTGGTTATGACTATTACCACCAGTACTTCCAACGGAGTGGGAATATCTATCGTAACCATGAGATCCATTCTGAAATGAGGTCCCTCCCTGCCTTAAATATTACTGTGAGACGTCTATGTATATATGATCAACTTCAATAGGAACTTTCCACTCCAAGTGACATTCGTTGGTGATGGCGAGGACATATTGTTCAGACAGCTTGTAACTACTCACGAACCATTGCTTGTTTGCGTCATGCCTTTCTTGCACATACATATGATGAGGTCTTGCTTTGAACATGATAATCCCTCTAAATTTAGTAATGACCTGGGCCTTTATGCACGGAATCACCGGAACATTGTATTAGAGTGCTTCTATATGCAAGTAAAATTCAATATTGTTGTCAATATTCCTCTTTATATCATCACTGTACAATAAATTGGCATACCTCGAGACCAAACATTGACCACTTCGACTTTCCATTGCTTGATACTCTTCTAGTTCTTCCCAAGTGACAAATGAAATTAAAATAACAATCCACGAATAAAGAAACAAGTTACCTTTGTCCAATGCATCTTGGCATTCACCAAGGAACTCATTCAAAATAAAAGTATCCCAATTGATTTGCATACACTGTGTGCATTGCTCCACTACTGCAATGATTGTCTCAGGTACTTGGTTAGGACGACACTTCCTCAGTACTTTTCTAGCTAACACCTTTGATGCGAAGCACACACATTGGTCATTGATAGAGGAGATCTCATAACCCCTCTTATCCTTCGTCAAATTGTACTTGTCCTTCATCTTGTTCGTGAGATCTTTGTCTTTCCCTTTTCCCAGAAAGAAGGTGGCAGGGTCTACCCCTACTTTCGGCAAACCCGTAATTTGTGCAATTAAGTCAGAGTCAATGGAAATGTTCTTTTTGAGCCATAAAAATCCTCCATGAATGCAGAGTAGTAGCTTCTTAACACATGCATTTACTTCAGGAACCCTCCCAAAATGTGGTATGTCGAGTAGTGGAAGAATAACCGATCGCTGCAAACCAATATCCCATGGTATAGGATTGATAAAAGTTGTTTTAGTGCCCGACAATAATATCGGCTGCATATACTTTGTCAGAGAAAAATCTAAGAATTTCCGAAGATCATAGTCTTCATAGGATAGGTTCACAATCTTACCCACCATCTCCTCTTGAATGATGACACATTTTGGTATTGCAGGAAGTACCATTGAATACCTAGCATTCTTTCCCAACTTAACTATTTTCGCATTTGGCTTCCTAGGTGGCACGTATTGTGGAAGTAGGGTGGCAGAGCTAGAACTTGATGCTTCCTTGTCATTTCTCCTCTTCAAAATCACTTTAGCAGCTGTCTATCAAGATAATAACCTCTTCTTCTTCGACGGCTCAACTAGAACTTGCGACAACATAACTTATGGTTTTTCTTGTGTAACAGGGATGCTTGCTTCGACGATGACTTCTTCAATGGATATTTGTTCAACACTTACTTCCGAAATAACTAGTTCCATTGTCACATACCTCTACTCTTATCTCTTCAACACTCTAACACTTTGGGTGATAGCTCTCTCGGTTCACATGATCGCTGAAAAAACAATGAGCCATATTCCCGGTCTGATGGGATTTTAAATACTTGATTCAACCTATCCTTTCAATGTTGTCCCCAAGAATTAGTTATTCGGACCAAATCCTTTGTAATAATTATCTTTTCGGCAGCAAATCCATTCACACAAGATGGTCTTTTCTCCATTTATTGTTAAATCCTCCACTAACGCCATCACTTTGTGTGCCATAAATGAAGCAATAAATGAACACTCGGGTCGCTTCAACATACCATAACTTTGACATAAATATAACTATGTACAAACACCTACTACAACAAAACAATTTGCTACACAAACTAAAATTCAACATAGACTATGCTTCGACACAACTTTACTTCGACACAAAAATAGGTTGGGGTTTCCTTTTTTCATATTTACATGCATGATCAGTGTGGGAGTGCATGGTTTTCCCTGTAAAGTTTCAACCGGCTTCCACTGACTAAACCCTTTAGGGGTTTCCCAATCAATTTTTGCAATTGTAGAACACCTCCCCATGTCACATAATTAATCACATAGGGTCCCAAGCAGTGAATTCTTAGCTTACCAGGGTGTTTAAAGAACTTGATGTCGTATAGGAGTACTATATCTCCTCACTGGAACTGCTTCTTTGTGATGTTGTGATCATGCCATGCCTTCTCTCGATATTTCTGGACTTTATGTTGAAATCCTACTATAAATCTATCTTATTCCAATTGAAATAGCTGGGACAACCTCTCCTCAACAGCAGCAGCATCCGACATACCTGCGAACGTAGAAACCCTCAAACTTGGCACAACGTACTCCATTGGATTGAAAATTTCTTGACCATATACCAACCTGAAGGGTGTCTAGCATGTTAACTTCTTGCAGGTTTTACTATATGTCCATAACACTGCATGAATCCTCAGATCCCAATCATCGTGGTTAACTTTACAGACCATTGTCAAAACCTGTTCCAGGATTTTGTTGAAGGCTTTGATAGTCCCATTAGCTTGTGGATTATACATAGTACTCTTCCGATGATAAATTTGGAATGCTTTGGTAAGTGCCTCAATAATTGTATTAACAAAGTGAGATCCCTAATCACTCAACAAAACTCGTGTGAAACCAAATCTAGTTACCACATTTTGAAATAGGAACTTCGCAATAGTTGTAGCACTACATTCCTTCACTAGTTCAACTTCATCCTATCTTGTCAAATAATCTATCGTAGAAATAATGTAACATGCTCCTGATCACTTTGCTGGTGGGTTAATTGGTCCCACAAAGTCAACAACCCATTTCTCAAAAGCTTGCAAATTTACCCATGGCACTAATGACATCTCATCCCTCTTGGATGGTTTCCCTATTCTTTAATCGACATCGCAATATCAAAAATATTCCTTAGCATCTTTATGCAAGGTAGGCTACCATAGTCCTGCTCTCAATATCTTTTGAGTTGTATCCTTTCCTGTGTAATTCCCCCCCACAACACCTTCATGAGCTTCAACCAATATCATTGGTCGCTAATGCTTCATAAAACAACGTCTCAATACTTTATTTTCTCCCATATTGTATAACTGGCCTACTATTAGTTGATAGTTTACTGCTTTGACAACCAAATGTTTCTTTTGATTTACAGATAACCCTATGGGTTCCATACCTGTGGTCAATAAGTTTATAATGTCTTCAAAGTATTCATCCACGAGTCTGACTGAAAATAACTGCACATCTGGGAGGTTTTCATCCAAATTAATCGGTTCTTCCCCTATTTATAACCTCGAAAGATGGTTAGGTCCCGTATTTAGCCTTCCTAGTTTAACTATAGTTTCAAAATCATACTCTTGGAATAATAGGATCCACCTGTAGATTCTCCCCCCCAACACTGGCTTGTTGACCGGGTATAACAAAGCAGAATGATCTGTAAACATTTTAAAATGACCCCCTAATAGATAATGCCTAAAATTCTGTAGTGCATAAACCATAGCTATCCCTTCTCTTTCCATTGTAGTATAATTTATTTCTGCAGTAGATAACTTCGTGCTAGAAAATGCAATAGGACGATCAATGGATCCCTCACCTATTTGAACCAGAATTGC
Source organism: Larix kaempferi (assembly GCA_027924585.1). Lineage (NCBI taxonomy): Eukaryota > Viridiplantae > Streptophyta > Pinopsida > Pinales > Pinaceae > Larix > Larix kaempferi. The sequence goes on from BSBM01000445.1 coordinate 23,506,020, forward strand.
ACCCAATGCAATGGATGAAGCATCAACATGAACTTGAAACTCTTTTATCTAGTCACGAAATACTAAAATCGGTGTTGTTACCATCTTTTGATTCAATGTGTCGAGGCTCTACTATCACTCCTCATTCCACTGAAACTTAGTATCCTTCTTCAATAACTTCTCCATTGGTGTTGTGATCTGTGCATATCCCTTGTAAAATTCCTATAATACCCTGTATGTCCCAAATTTGTTCTCAGCTATTGCACCAATGTAGGTGCAGACAAATATACTATAATGGCGATATTCACAGAATCCATCAACATACCCTGTTTACAAATTAGATGACTCGACAAAATACCAAATGAAGCACAAAAAATACACTACTTCAATTTTTGTGATATCTGGTACTGTCTACAATGATCCAACATCAGCCTAAGGTTCTCAATATGGTTATTCAATAGTCCATAGACTATCCAGTCGTTGAAGTATACCTCTAGAAATTTATGGTTGAATTCCTTAAATGTTGTGGCCACGACCCTAGAGAAAATAATTGGCACATTCCTTAAACTGAAGGGCATTATTGTATATTGGTATAAACCCCGTTCAGTCGCAAACATGGTCTTGTGTTGATATTTCTTAGCAATTTTGATTTGATGGTATCTAGAAAATCCATCCATGAATAAGTAAACTTCCTGGCCACCCACATTCTCAAGTACTTCATCTGTAAAAGGCATCGAGAACGGATCGTGCAGACATGAATCATTCAGCTTCCTCAAATCTACACAAATCTAGATTTATCCAGTATTTTTATCTTGGACCACCATCGGACTAATCCATTTAGACTCTTCGATAGGATCAATAACTCCTAGATCTAGCATTCTATCGAGCTTTTCTCTTACCTTTTCCTTATATTTCAGATTCAATCTATTTGGGCATTGTCTAATAGGTTTCACATAAGGATTTAATGGGATTTTCAGCTCTCCTAGATCACTAGCAATGCCTTTCATTTCTGAGAAATTAGTAGGAAATAATCTTGATATTCATGCAATAGGTCAGTAAGCTTACTTACAGTCTCATCGTCCCAGTAGTCCCCAATACTAGCAAATTTCGGATTTTCAGTTGAGCTAATATTTATCTTCTTTGTCTTCAATGGTTGCAAAATTTATCAGATTTGATCTTAGGACCCTCCATATCTCGGATTCGTTCTGTTTCTAGGATATGAAAATTTCTTGGATCATCATCCAGATCTCCAATAATATTGTAACACTCCATCACTTGCTCAAGTGTCGCGGTCCACTTTGGAAAATTAGTTACTACACCGATACTTCTTCATAAATTTTGGCCTTAGTAATCTGTAAAGATGCGCCCACTTACGGGTTTTCATATTCGTAACTAAATTTTTTCTTGAACTTCATGGCTATATCATCCCATTCTGATGTGCCTTGTCGCAGTTCCAATGCTATATACCAATTCTGGGGTATAGTATCCAGGGTATGGATAAACATATGGACCACTCCTGCTTAGGTACATGTTCCCATTCCTTAGCACATGATGTTTGGTGATCTATAGGACTAGTTAACCCAATATACTTTTCTTTGTTATAATGGATTCCTTCTCCAAATATTACTTCTAACATATTTCTACATTGCGACCTACCCTATATATTTTCCTTATGGGTATCCCACCATCTTGATGGAGTGGATTTCAATGCTACGTCTAGAGATGATATTCTTTGTTACTCAGGTTCCTTGATTTCAAAATCGGAAATGAAAACATCTAAATTGGGAAATCCTTCATACGTAGGTAGATCACATACCTCTTTTCCAACCCAACAAAATGCTAACACAATCACACCTCCTCGTGGACACTTCATGTAGCCTATTCTGCCAATTTTCCAGTGCTTCCCCTAAGTCTAAAGAACATGAGATAATGCTTCGACAACTCAAGGTACCATCTGTTGTCAGATTGATATAATCATCCATTCTCGAAGTGACTTTATAAATATTTTATAAGTCTTTAGTATTGTACTCCTCTCTGTCAGGTTTGACATACCTCAGACCCTCCAAAGGATCCACAGGAGAAACAACTCTAATATCCCCTCCAAATGTCATCAAACATTTCTTCATATTTATGATAGTTTGGTTTTCAATTTCCTAGTCCATACCAATCAATGTAGGGTATGAGTTGGTATCATCCACTATCTCTATAAATTCGAAATCAATGTAACTTTGCAATCCATCTACTTCAATAGGTACACCCACCATTCTTCCAAATGGTATTACTTTATGTTGATTCGCTAACCTCAACTAGATTGGTGACCACACCAACTTGGGTTTTTCCATAGCTTCCCATGCCTGTTTAGTAACAACATTGACATCTGAACCCAAATCCAGAATAATAAAATCCATGTCAAAATCCCCGATATGCGCACTAAGTCATAGTTCCCTTCCCGTTCTTACCATTTTTTGCAAATTATTTAGGGCCCTTTCCTGAAGGGGTTCTCTTTCTGACTCAACAATTAAACTCTGTAACTCCTTTAAGGAAGTTTCATCTTTAAATAAGTCTAGACATTTTTTTAGAAAACGTTTCAGTGCACTTACCTTTCTCGGGCTTCACTGAGCAACTGATTGGAAAAAGCAGGATGGAATATCATATATAGGAATTTAGTCGAATACTGGTGGTGGTGTCGACGTCAAAGGTTCCCTATGTGTTGTAATAAATACTTTCTTCACTTCCAAAAAAGTCTGTTTTTCCTTCTGGACATCAATGGTATTGTTTGCTGCACAACTGGTCTAATTCTAGGGGCACACAGATAAGCACATATTTATCTATCATCTCATGTCGAAACTCCTCCTTTTGTAACCACAACAACAGTTGGATGCTATTGTCTGGGTTTTGATCAGATATTTTGGACATTCTAGTTCTGGTTTAGATTTTGGTTTCCCTTTGCTTACCACTTTTATATGAGTTGTGGACAATCTTCAACAGTGTGATCCAATGCCCTACAATATGTGCATGTCGCCCTACAATATGTGCATGTCGAAATTGGATTTCGACAGTCTCTGGAAAAATGTCTTGGTTGACCACAGTTTTAACAGATTAATTAGCCTCTACCTCGACCAAATCCTCCTCGTTAATGTATGGGGACCCAAAATCCTAGCTAACTAACCCAACTCCTCCCTTGATACGTTCAAAACACCCATCTTCCTTGGTTCTCGGCTGCTTCGTCGGAGTTGAACTTGCTTCAGCAAACCACTTCGCTGTAAAGATGTTCACACCAAAACTATTTCCAAAAGTTTACCCGGCCCAATAGGCTCCCAACACTCACATGTTGCTCATCTCGAGCCACTTCAAGGTGGTGCTACAGGTGTCTTTGACTTCGACAAGAAAGATACATACTTATGATTTATCTCTTCAACAGTCTGTTGTATCTTGTCTCTATACTGGCGCACTTCTTGTACCAATTCTCCAGTCAAATGTGCTTGTGCTTTGCTGCTCACTCTATTCTACTATTTTCTAAACTTCACTATTCTCACCACTAATGATTTGTAGTACATTCTTTGCTTCACTATGAAGTTTTTCGACTGTCTCAGTTCACTTATGTTTCTCAATCCTCAACTGATTAACTTCATGATGCAACTATTTTTTCTCTGTAACTTTTACCATTTTCTCGGTAGGAGATAGATTCTTGAGATAACTCTTCAGACTTAATGTGATGAACCTGCAATAATCAATTAATGCAAATACACGAGATATCAGAAATAACAGAACTCAGAATCACTTTTATATTGATTGCAGGCCACTTCGAGGGGGCAACCTCCTTTGAGCAAGCTCAATACAATTAACTTCACGGTGCCTTCATAGGCCTCAACACACACTTATATACTAAGTCTAGGCGCCAATACTATGAGTCAAAACCATGGGCCAATACAAACTATGGATCAACAAAACTATGGGCGACTTACAAAGCATATGCACCAACAACAATAACACAAACTATGGATCAACAAATACTACGGGACGACTTACAAAGCATATGTGTCCAACAACAATATACTAACAAAGTAAAGACATGGGTTCCTAACATACCCTCTCCCTTAGAAAAAGATTTTCCCTCAAAGCTTTAGATGTGGAAATTGATGCGGAATCTGAAGGAGTGGGTCCCCTGTAGCATCCTCGAGTTGCATTCCGGGCCACTGGCGCCTTTGGAGTTTCAGGGAGGATTGCGTGGAAGGTTGTAGACAAAGAAGAACCATATCAGCGACGTGAAAAGTGTGCACAGAACGATGTTGATTGGCTTGTTGTTTCAGTCGAATTCTTGCCATGTGAAGATTGTCCTACAGAATGAGAAGAAGCTGATCGCGGTTTCGAAGAATTGAGTCAATTGCCTGAACTGGGGAGCTGCTGAAGGTGTATGGAAGAAGAACTGGTGGCGCCTGTCCAGAGACTGCTTCATATGGTGTCCTTTTAGATGTGGTACTATACCACTAGAGCGCTTCTAGGAAATCCATAGAAATAGTTGTCCAAATCTGTGGAGGGATGAGAAAGGGTTCGAGCAGTCCCGAAAGGAGGGTCATTTCACCCTTGTTGACCTGGAAAGTATCACAGTCAACCACCATCCGTTGAATTGTCATTTTGAGTCCCTGCCAAAAGAAGTTACATTGTTCCTGGTCATACGTTTTGAGTAACCCAGAGTGCCCTATTGATGAAGAAGCATGGAGTTCATAGAAGAGATAGCCCCGTTGAACATATTGCAACCAATTTGGAACAAGCAGAGAAATAGCTATAAGAGAAATTGGGTCATCAAATGTGCGAGGAGGAGCATCTGCCACCATATTGTCCTTACCCTTCTGGTAAGTGGTCGCATAGTCATAACCCATGAGTTGGATAACCCATTTCAGGTGTGCGGGGGAGGAGACCCGTTGTTCTAGGAAAGTTTTCAAACTCTGGAGACCAGTCTTGATGCAGAAATAATTCCCCAATAGGGATGGCTGCCACTTCTGTACTGCATGCAAAATAGCCAATCATGTCCTGCTGAGATGTAGATGCGGATAAATGCTTACCGGAAAGGTCTCGTGAAGGCGGCAAGCCCACTGGTGCAACAAAGACACCTGCATATCTATCCAAGAAAGTAGTGGAAACCGTTGGTGGGTTCATCTGAAGGGAATGGAGATGAGCAATGACACCATGTGAATTCTTCTTAAGGATATTTTCCAGGCGATGTGAACTGGTGATGCAGAGAGACCCTGGTTGTAAGCCCATAAATTTGTGTTGTGTCCCATTGACTGAAAACTGCATCCAAAGTTCAGCAAAATCCCATAAGATGGGGCCAAGTGTGCGTAACCATTGAACGCCCAAAACCACATCACATCCACCTAAGGACAAGGAAAACATGTCAGAGCGCAGGTTATAATCTTCCATAGAGATACGCACATTGTGACACTTCCCCTTGCAAGGTAAGGTGCCCCCATTGGAAACCATGAATTCAAAGTGGGAGCAAGGATGGACAAAACAATCAGCCTGTTTGGAAATCTGAGGGTCAATGAAGTTATGAGTGCTACCAGAATCAATGAGTATGGTAAGAGGGAGATTCTTGAAGTATCCCCTAACCCGCATTATTTGTGGGGTGGTGACGCCGGTTACAGCATGGAGAAAGATCTCGGTTGGGTTGTCCTGAGATGGGGTGTCAACATGCAGATGTTGAATGTCGACCTGATCATCTACTATATCTGGAGCTTCTTCACCAAGTTCTGAGGCAGGAGGAGAATCCACATCCAAGAGATAGAGCTTTTGTTGAACACATCTATGTCCCCGAGTGAATTTCTCATCACAATTATAACAAAGCACTTTTTCTCGGCGTGCCTGTATCTCTGTTTCAGACAAATGCTTGATAGGAGTTGGTTGAGGAGCAGGCGTGATGGGAGGTCGTTGGGAACCCATATTTCTGAAGGGAACAAAGGTGGGTTTGGAGCATTGTTGAACTGCGATCTTGTCCTCTGCCAACTTAGCCAACCCTAGGACTTACATCATTGTGTTGGGACAGAACATTTTGACTTCTGAGCGGATTTCATCCTTGAGACCACTGATAAAACAACTCATGTAGAATTCATCAGACAATCCTTCTGTGTGATTGGCCAGTTTCTCAAATTCTGTCTGATACTCTCTCACTGTGCCAATTTGGTGAAGTTTAGTGAGTGCTCCTGTGAAGTCATCAAAAGCACTAGGACCAAATCGTAGCAAAAGGAGTTGGCAAAAATCTGTCCAGTTTGTCTCGGGATGAGCTTTAATGTACCAACGGTACCATTGAAGGGTTGCCTGTTCCAAATGAAAGGATGCAAGTGGAACTTTCTAGACATCAAAAGTATTATGCAGACTGAAATATTGTTCTGCTCGGTATATCCATCCAGTCGGATCAGTACCATTGAAGCGAGGAAAATCAAGCTTCGGCCCACAAAAATTACTGGAAGAAGAGAACCCGGTGGCTGCAAAAGATTCTGGATGTCGTTTATTGTTCATGGCTGAATGCTGAAGATGGAGGCTGAGAAATTTTTCATCCAGATCTTGGAGATTGGTTTGGATGGCTGCAAGTGCTTCCTCCATGGTGTGTGCTCCTGCACGGGTGACAACCATAACCAAGTTTTTTTTTTTTTTTTTTTGGAATGGGTAGAAAAACACAAACAAAAGCTGATTTAGTAAAGGGAAATTTGGATTGAGGAAAAAATCTGATGGGTAATTGGGGTTTGACTAAATTTTGGACACTGTCCAAAGGACAGGAAAGCAGAAAAGGGGGATTTCAGAAGCGGGGTGAAAGAATGAGAAAATTTGGCAGAGAGGGACAAAGAAGCAGAATTAGAAGAGGAACTCTGTGGTAAAATTTGAAGGCGATCGGGCGAAAATCGAAGAAATTATGGCAAACCCTAAAAATAGACAAATGTGAGATTTCGGGTGTTGGGAAGTGGAATGTGGGATAGGGTCCTTAGGAATGAAATATGCAGAATGGGATTGCAGGGGTGTCAGAGAAGTTTCAAGGAAACATAGTTAAAACAAGGGAGATATGGCGGAAAAACATAATTATATATATATATATATTTTCAGAAATGGATCTGCAAAAGCGTGGAAGGGATCGGCAACAGATGGATCGAAAACGACTGGATCTGAAACGACTTTCAGAATAGATATGGAATGGATTTCAGAATGGATCTGAAATGACTGGATATGAAACGACTTGGAATGGATCTGAAATAGCACGGAAGTGATCGGCAATAGTCCAGCTGAAAATAGATATGGACCCCAGGTATGTTCGGCTTCCTAACAGTTCAGGTGTTTCACTCGGCCACCAATGTTGTCTGACGACTTGTGTATTGGGGTAGTACCCCTCACTCCACAACTCAGGTAAAACTGATAACCGCTTTGCCACAAATGACAACTCTTGGTTTACCTCACTGGTGGGAACTAGTCAATCAGGTAGGGGTCATTGCCCTTTTCGCTGGCAAGTCCTCTCAATGGGCCAGCTACTTTGGGGTTCCCGTGGTACTCCTCACAATGAGTTTTAGGGCTTATGCCCAATTACTTCCCACAGTTAAGTGGATAGGGATTATTCCTAGATTCGAACTTGCAACAGATGCGAAATTTTTTTTGGCAGAAATTCCACCCAACGAGCCCAAGAAAGTGCTCTGATACCAGATGTGATGAACCTGCAATAATTAATTAATGCAAATACATGAGATATCAGAAATAACAGAACTCATAATCACTTTTATATTGATCGTAGGCCACTTCGAGGGGGCAACCTCCTTTGAGCAAGCTCAATACAATTAACTTCACGGTGCCTTCATAGGCCTCAACACACACTTATATACTATGTCTAGGCGCCAATACTATGAGTTAAAACCATGGGCCAATACAAACTATGGATCAACAAAACTATGGGCGACTTACAAAGCATATGCGCCAACAACAATAACACAAACTATGAATCAACAAATACTACGGGACGACTTACAAAGCATATGCGTCCAACAACAATATACTAACAAAGTAAAGACATGGGTTCCTAACACTTAACATCTTACCCCATGTCTCTTAAAACCTGCTATTGATATCCTACAACTCCACATAATCTAGTAGTGCTTCCCATTCCTGCGTAGCATCCTCAAATAACTTTACACATTCACCTTCGAACCCCTTGATTGTTTTGATAGCTTCAAATACATCCTCACTACGCTGTGCAGTAACTTTGGGTGGGGTACTAGGAACTAATTTTACCTCTATCTCCACAGTCTTATCTTGGAACCCCGAAATGGATCCACTTAGCCTCATCATTTTTTTCTCAATAGCCATATCTTCAACTACCTCTTCTTTTGGTATTGCGCGACAAGCTACCGCGAAAACATTTTGCAGCTGCTCCTTTTCCTTAGCAATTTCTTTGTGCTCCTTTTGTAATTTCTCATATTCCTCCTACAAAGTAATATGTTGAGCATGGTACTTAATCATTTCACCATATGTGTTTTCTTCGTGTACCTTAATTTATTCTGCGACATGCTGCTGAATGTTCTGCAACATAAACATTGGTAGCACTAATAATTTCAAATCGATACAGTTCAATTGATGAGCCTGCTCCTGTAATCCAACTTCACCAAAGTTCAGGGCTTGTGGCAGCAATTTCACTTCCCGACCTGTCGTAGCAGTGGATTCATGGGGCACCCCGTCCTCATCTGATCTTCCCTCCTTTTGTTGTGCATCTCCAGGATGAACTGGAGCGATTTGGAGTTCTTGGATATTCCGCCAGAGTCCGAGAAGTTGATCCATCACTCTGCCAAACAACTGTAAGGTCTTTTCTTCAACCAAATTTGATGTTTCCTCTGCCACTTCTGTCATTCTATCATACATGACCTAGGTCTGTCCCTATTGCACTTGAGTCTCACCCTTCTTTTTATGAATTTTCTTGGTTATGACTTTTACCACTAGTACTTCTAGAAGGACGGGAATCTGTATTTTCACCATTAGCTCCATTCTAAGCTAAGGTCCCTACTTGTCCTTTAATCTTGCTACGACACGCCTGTGGATATCTTCTCAACTTCAATAGGAACTTTCCACTCCAAGGGCCATTCGCCGATGATGGTGAGGACATCTTGTTCAGACAATGTGTAACTAGTCACCAACCACTGCTTGTCCGGGTCATGCCTTTCCTGCACATACATATGATGAGGTCCTACTTTAAACCTGATAATCCCTATGAATTTAGAAACGACCAAGGAATCTATGCACGGAATCACTGGAACATTGTACCAGAGTGCTTCTATATGCAAGTAAAATTCAATATTGTTGGCGATCTACCTATTTATCTCATGACTATATGATAAATTGGCATACCTCGCACCCAAACATTGACCACTTCGACTATACATTGCTTGATACTATTCTGGTTCTTCCCAAGCGACAAATGAAATTAAAATAATAAGCCACGAATAATGAAATGAGTTACCTTTTTCCAACGCATATTTGTAGTCACTGAGGAACTCATTCAGAAGAAAAGCAGCCCAATTCATTTGCACACCCTGTGCGCATTTATCTTTTACTGCAATGATTATCACAGGTACTTGGTTAGGATGACACTTCCTCGGGATTTTTCTAGCTAATGCGTTTGTTGTGAAGCGCACACCTTGGTCATTGATAGAGGCGATCTCATAACCCCTCTTATTCTTCATCAAATTGTACTTGGTTTTCATCCTATTTGCGAGCTCTCTGTCTTTCACTTTTCCCACAAAGAAGGTCACAGGGTCTACCCCTGCTTTCTACAAACTCATAATTTGTGCAATTAATTCAGATTCAATGTGTAAATTTTCTTTTCAATCCATACAAATCCTCCATGCATGCAAAGTAGAATTTGCTTAACACATGCATTCACTTCAACATCCCTCCCAAAATGTTGTATATCGAGCAGTGAATGAATACCCGATCGCTGCAAACCTAGATCCCATGGCATAGGCTCAAGAAAAGTTGCTTGACACCCCAGTGGGGGGGCATCGCCCCCCCATGGGGTTCCAGGGGGGACCATCCCCCCTGGCTGGGGGGTCTGGGGGCCAGCGGTCCCCCGACGGGGGTTCGGGGGCAACGCCCCCAAAGAAAATTTTTGGGGCTGTTTTTGCCAGCTGTTTTGCGGGCCCATGGTTTTGGGTATCCCGTGGTATTTTCCCATTGTATTTCCCTTATAAAAGAAAGACATTGTAATAAGGCTAGGGTTGGTTGATGTATTAGGTTTTATGCATTGTAAAGATCTTTGAGATCAAGAGAGAGACTGTGAAACAGAGAAGAGGAAGTGCAGCGGTTGTGCTGCAGGTTGTATCCCTTCGACTTGCTAGACGGTAATAATAATAAGGACTGGCAAATTCAGTGTGGACGTAGCCCAAGTTGGGTGAACCACGATATATTTGTGTCTCTCTTGTAATGTGTATGTGTGATTATATTTGCATTTCTGTTTATTGTTATTGCTCTGCGATCCTGTTTTTCTAACATCATCTCCCCTTGAATTATGACACCTTTCGGTATTGTGGGAAGTACCATTGTATGCCTATCATTCTTTCCCAACTTAAATGTTTTCGCATTTGGATTCCTAGGTGGCACGTATTATAGAAGAATGGTGGAGGAGCTAGACCCTGATGCTTCCTTGTAGTTTTTCCTCTTTTAACTTGCTTCAGCAGTTGTCTATTGGGATGATGACCTCTTCTTCTTTAGCGGCTCAACTGGAACTTGTGATGACATAAATTCTGGTTGTTCTTGTGTAATAGGGATGTTTGCTTCGACAACTAATTCTTCAATGGATATTTTTTCAACACTTACTTTAGAAAGAACTAGCTCCATTGTCACATACCTCTTCTCTTAGCTCTTCAACACTCTAACACTCTAGGTGATAGCTCTCTTCATTCACTTAATAACTCATGAAACAATGAGCCATATTTCCAACATGATAGGATTTTAAATGTTTGCTTCAAACCGCTTTCAATGTTGTCCCCAAGATTTAGTTATTCAGATCAAATCCTTTGTAATAATTATCTTTTTTGACGGAAAATCCATTCACAAAAGATGGTATTTTTGCCATTTATTGTTAAATCATCCACTAACACGGTCAATTTTTGTGCCATAAATGTAGCAATAAATGAATACTCGGGCCACTTCGACATAACATAACTTTGAAAAAAATATAACTATGTACAAACATCTACTACAACAAAACAATCTATGACACAAACTAAACTTCAACCTAGATTATGCTTCGACACAACTTTACTTTGACACAAAAATAAGTGAGGGTTTTGTTTTTTTTCTTATTTACTTTCATGATATGTGTGGGAGTGCATGGTCATTCCTGTAAATTTTTTGATGGCTTCCATTGATTAAACCCTTTAGGGATTTCCCATTCAATTTCTGCAATTGTACAACACCTCCTTTTGTCACATAATTGGTCATGTCCCCTCCCGTCGATCCGATGCAAAGAAGGGAACATGACTCACATTCTGGGGCTTATTTGGGAAACTCAGCCCCATTCATTACTAGCAAATTCATAATTAAATAAAAACTCATGTGTGCAAATCATACTCAATAAACACAGTGGAAATAAACATCATCCACACACAAGTGCATCATGCATTCAACATATAATCATAATAGTCATCAATAATTAAAACATTGCAGAATTAGAAACACATAGATAATACTTATCTTTAAAATAAAACTGTCCAAGCAACTGGCTATGTGAGAGCAAATTTCCACCCAACCATAGGTCTTTGTCTAGCCTATATTCTTTCAGCTGAGAGAACACCCCCGAGCTGGGTTGTGTATCCACTGAGGAACTAAATGGGCTCACTCACAACCATGTTTTCACACAAATAGTCATGCTAAGCCAACACACAGTTGGGTTTATCAAGCATGCAAGAGACAAGGGAGGAGGCTGCTAATCCAGTGAGCTCAATCACAAAGCTACAGGCATCTCAACTAAACTCAAACAGTCATGGCACCCACAATATCTACCACACCCAACACAAGGAAGGTCCCCTTCTTTGCTGCACAGTCCCTCAGGTGCCCCTTCCCTCCAATGCTATTCAGGGTGGACATAGAAAGGTCCAAGCTACTAAATCCTTGAGATTCTAGCATTCACTGGGTTTATCAAGCAATCCCAACCTCTGTTCTCTCTTCTTCTGTGTTATTCACACTTGTATTTTTTCAATGTTGTCACCAAATAGTTATGTCCCGTAATTGGATTTTCGGGCTATAAAATCGGGGTTTTCCTATGGATTTATGGGCATCTAACACTCTCAAATTTTTCCCAAGGTTCAGGTCTATGGATCCCCCATTGGATTTCACTGTCCACACGAATTTCTGGGCATTTTTGACACTTCAAAACATGACTTCATTCAGAGTTGCGATTTCTGTTTTTTCTCACTGCTGGGCATGTGTAATGGATGAAAACTGAAGCTTAGATGTTCAACAATGGAATGGAAATGAGGAAGAAGGAATTACCATGAGGTAAAGTGACTTTTGGGTCAAGAAAAAAAACCCCATACCTGCCATACGAATTTCTGGGCTGCCCATGCTCCATTGAAGCCATGGACTGATTTCCTCAACCACTTACTTACAACTGAATTAAATGTCAGCAAGGAAATTCAAATGGGTTCTCAATATGACATTTCGAAACATATGGTTTAACCCCACAACCCCCTCACCACTCCCTAGTGGAATAAACATGGCCCCATTCTCATTAGTTGCTTCCATAGCCAACTTTTGGTATTTTATTGCAATATAAATATTTACATAATTTTACAATGTTCCATGGCTTAATAACACATGGATACCATAATATCAAATACTTGCCTTTTTTTTTAATAAAATCCGAGCATACACTAGCGGGGCCTTGGCCTTGAGCTCCACACTAGGGAAACATACATCGCATGTATACAATATTTACATTAGAATCCAATATATTTCGAGGGTCAAAATGGGGGTATGACATTCCCCTCCCCCTTGTGATAATCTGCAGTAGGATCTAGCAATTGAAACAAACCTCACAATCAAAGTCACTCAAGAAGTGCAAAGAAGAAGAGAAGAATGCACTCAATAATCATTCAAGAACACAAAAAATGGAGAATAACAGTATCATACATCAGCTGTGAGCTGGCACTGTGAAAAATGAATACAATAATACAATAACTGTCAATAGAATTCGAATTAACCAAGGAGGTCATTCGAATCATGCTCAAAGTCTAGCTTGGACAACATTGGAGACATCATCCAGTCATTAGTAGCAGTCATAAATGGTTAATAGTCAGGCAAATGATTCTAACTGAGCCATGTGAGCACAAATAAGGGGATGGAGACTCCAAGGAGGGCGCATGAGGATGTCAGAAGATCAAGTGGCACTCCAAAACTAGCTAACTAGGAGCTACAGGTAGTTAGGATGAGGAATCAGTGGAAGAACTGCTCAATCAATGCTATAACTGACTGTCAGACACCTGGTAGGTGATATAAGGCGCTCTAACTGAATGATAACTCTTGGTAGGTGAGAAAAGGTGCACATGTCATGCAGGAGAGTCAAATAGGGCATATCAGGTAGGTAGGAGGGCTACCGGGGGTTGAAGACAAGCTCTAGGGAGATGAAATTAGGCTCTAGGTGCTGGGAGGACCACCAAAATGATCACTGGATGCATTCATTTGCATGAAAATGCATGCGTGATGACTGGATGCATGCATGATGTCTGGATGCATGCAAAATGCATGCAGAAATGCAAATATGAAAAAACGATGGTGAGAATATTCCAACACCCCTTAGAACAACACCATCCTCGGTATTATCAAAACTGAACAAAAATGGGAATGCCTCTCTCATGACATCCTCAAGCTCCCATGTAGCCTAATTGGGACTAAGGTGCTCCCATTGCACCTTTACCTATCCGATGGCTCGGTTCCGGAGCAATGTGACCTTCTTGTCGAGGATACGCATAGGATCCACTTGGAACCCTCCCTCGGATTCCACCTGTATCACATTCCAATCAATCATATGATTAGGATCATGTAAAACATTATATCTCTTATGTAAATCATGGAAAACATTATATCATGTAAATCATTGAAAACATTATATCATGTAAATCATGGAAAACATTATGATCTCTTATGTTAGCAGGCAATGCAACTCTATATGCAATTGGTCCTATCCTATCAAGGACTTCAAATGGCCCACAATATCTTGGTGCCAGCTTGGCACAACTCCCCAACTTCAAGGAACTTTTCCTTGGTTTTACCCTCAAATAAACATGATCCCCAATCTTAAATTCCTTATGCATTCTTTTCAAATCTACATAACTCTTTTTCATGTCCTGAGCTGCCTTTAAATTATTCTTGATCTTAACAACTTCTTGTTCCATTTCCTTGATCATCTCTTGTCCAAGCACTACCCTGTTCACCGGACTATCCCAATTCATTGGAGTCCTGCATCCTTTGCCATACAATGCCTCAAATGGACTCATTCCCAATGATGCGTGATGCCCATTATTGTATGCAAATTCTACAAAGTGTAGGTAATCTTCCAACTTGGATGGTTTATCCATCACATACATTCTCAACATGTCTTCAAGAACCTGATTCACCCTCTCAGTTTGGCCATCTGTTTGAGGATGATATGTTGTACTGAAATTTAATCTATCTCCCAATTCCTGAAACAATCCTTTCCAGAAATTGAAAGTGAACTTTGTATCACGATCATAAATTATTGCCTTGGGAAATCCATGCAATCTGAATATCTCGCTCATGAAGATATTTGCAATGTCATTAGCCTTGTGAGTGGATTTGACTGGAATGAAATGAGCTACCTTTGATAGCTTGTCCACTACTACCATGATTGAATCACGCTTCTTCACTGTCATGGGAAGACCTGTTATAAAATCCATAGAGATCACTTCCCACTTCCACTCTGGAATGGGTAAGGGTTGCAACAATCATGCTAGATGTTGGTGCTCTCCCTTGACCTGTTGGCACTTTTGACACCTAACAATGTACTCAGCTATGTATTTCTTCATCCCATGCCAAACGTATGGATTTCTTGTTACTGTTATTGTCTTTTTATATCCTGGATGTCTAGAGTATGGCATTTGATGTATTTCATCCATCGCTAGCTTCTTTAAATATGCACAATTGGGAATGTACAATCTGGTACCATGATAAATGAGAACATCATCATCACCCAGTTGATATCTTGTGCATGCTTCATCCATATTACTTTGTTGTAATTTCTCCTTGACTTGAAGGTAAACTTAATCACTGGTTTGAGCTTCTAGAATCCTTGCCTTCAAATCTGATTTACACACACTTACTACTGCAATATGGAATTTTCTGCTGAGAGCATTTGCAACCTTATTCTCCTTCCCTTTTACATGCTTAATTTCAAAATCGAATTCACAGAGAAATTCCATCCACCTAGCTTGCCTAGCATTCAAGTTTTGTTGATCAAACAAATAATTCAAGCTCATGTGATCTGTCCTAAGCTCGAATCTTCTTCCCAACAAATAATGTCTCCACATCTTGAGAGCATGTACTATGGCTGCTAATTCTAAATCATGCGTGGCATTATTCTTTTCATGCTCTTTTAATTTCCTTGACTCATAGCAAATCACAATTCCTTCTTGCATGAGAACTCTAGCTATCCCTTCAATGTAAGCATCTGTGCACACTACAAAATCCTTCTTTGGATCTGCTATCTTCAAAATGGGAGGCTGGTAAGTAAATCCTTCAGTTGTTGAAAGATTTTCTCACATTTTTCAAACCATACAAACTTGACATTCTTCCTCTGCAATGAAGTGATTGGATGTGCTACCTTGGAGAATCCTTCAATGAACCTTTTGTAGTAACCAGCAAGACCCATAAAAGATCTAACATCTGAAACATTCCTTGTAGTAGGCCAATCAATTATGGATTCAATCTTTTCTGGGTCCACTGCAATACCTTCTTCGGAAATAACATGACCCAAATATTGCACCTTCTTTTGATAAAATTCACACTTGCTTAACTTTGCATACAATTGGCGTTCTCTAAGGACTTGCAACACCATCCTTAGATGCTCCTCATGCTCTTCTTCATTCATTGAATAGACAAGAATTTCATCCAAGAATACAATTACGAACTTATCCAAATATTTTATAATGACACTATTCATGAGGCACATGAATGTGGCTGGTGCATTGGTAAGACCAAATGGAACCACAATGAACTTATAATGACCATATCTAGTTCTGAAATTCATCTTGTGAATGTCTTCCTCCTTTATCCTCACTTGATGGTAGCTAGACCTCAAGTCAATCTTGGAAAACACTTTAGCTTCCTTCATTTGATCAAATAAGTCATCAATACTTAGCAATGGATACTTGTTCTTGACTGTCACTTTATTAAGCTACTTGTAATCAATACACAACCTTAAGGTTCCATCCTTCTTCTTGACATATAGAACAGGTGCTCCCTAAGGAGACACACTCATTATAACATACCCCTTGTCCATTAATTCTTGTAGCTACATATTTAACTCGACCAATTCCGACGTGCTCATTCTATAAGGGGCTTTGGAAATGGGCATTTCCCTCGGAACAAGATTGATGGAAAAATCAATATCTCTCTTTGGTGGCAATCCCAACACTTCATCCGGAAACACATATTTGAACTCTTGCAATACCTGGAAGTCTTCTATCCTTGGTCCTTTGTCCTCTGATGAATCTGATATATGAACTGCATATAATTGACAACCATTCTTATAAAAAAATTTCAGCTGCAAGGATGAAATCTATTTTACTGAAACTTGCTTGGGAATTCCTCTTACTAATCTTGGCCTTCCCTCTTCATCAATGCATTCAAGTACCTTTTCATAGCAGTCTATCTTGGCTCTATGCCTTTCCAACCAATCCATAACAATTAGAGAATCATAAGATCCTAATGGTAGGACATTCAAATCTAATTTGGTGGGAATCCATTCAACTCCATGGGGCACTCCATCACAACTTGACTCACTTTTATCTTGGTCCCTATGGCTAATTGAACTAGCCAAGATTTATTATGCTTCAATTTTTGTTGGATCATTAACTATTCTTATCTTGTCAAGATAGACCCAGTTTCTGTGTAGTTCAGGGAACCAACAAAACCCCTTTTCACTGGCCCTTTCGGCAACAGTCTGCAAGTAGACTGAGGTCTCACCCAAGGTGAAGTTATGGGGAGGTTGTGCAATCAAGTTTCCACAACCGGGTGATTTCCATTCAATAGACTGCCGAGCAATGCGCTACAAGACTCGCACTGTGGGATGGGAGACTGTGCGAATTTCACCTACTTCGCGGTTAACACTTATGCAATAGCACATTCAAGGACTGTGCGTCTCGAAATGGCAACTCGATAACAGGACAACACAACTGAGGACTGCGATTCCTTTTCAGCAATTAACCTACTTTGACAGAATTTACTTAGTGTAAGTTTATACATTCAACAAACATCTTAAACCCTAAACCTTGCAAGCTTATATAATTTGATGAACTATACTGCCACTGTGGACTTCCGGTGCTGTGCTTTAGGGAATCACACTATACAGACCTCGCTGACTTAAGTGTTTACCCATTTACTTATGCATTCATCATGTTCGGAAATACTTCAGCATTCAACATTCACTCATATGCATTCAACACTTAGCATATTAGTCCTATCATTCATTCTTCTGGAGAATACACATGAAAGCAACGATACATTTACTTATAGACAGAAACCTAACCATTCAACAGAAGCAAATACACATGCCATCACACAACACAACGATTTAACATGGTTCACCCTTCGGATGGGAGCTACATCCACAGGAACTATTGTTATATTCTCAATAGGAAGGGTTCAACAGTTCCAATCTACACACTCAGCTACAGACTCTCTTCTCTCTTCAGTAGGTCTCTGCACACACAACTTCAGAGCCTTTTTACAATCGTCTCTCAATAGAGATCAATATTCAACAATACTCAAAAATGAATACTAACAATTAACCCTTTCCCTTACAAAATATTCCCTTTGATAGATCGTGCCCGCAGGTCACGTCTGTTACAATGCATGTGGGCCAAAACCCTAAGGTTACCCAAAACGATGCGGTTACCCCGCTAACCAACTCTGTTAGGCTATGACAGCGACTCATCATCGTGGCTGCCCTTATGCACCGTCTCTGGCTTCTGGAATCTTCTGAATGCGCGTGGTCACGTCGCTTTCATCCATTCTGTTGAGTGCATCCCGACGGGTCACTTTCATCCCATTGTTCCTTCTCTAACGGTTTCTTGTATCCGGTCCGCTTTAGTGCTTCCTTTGCTTGTGCGACCGGTCACTTTCCTTCTTTGCCACTCCTTACCCACCTGCTGGGAATCTCAGAGTATTTTCCCCAAAATAGATCGCCGATCGATCTTACCGGAACCCATATCGGTTTCCTTCCAAAACGCTACCATGCTCGATCTTCACGGTGCTGGCACTTCGTTGTGCGATTACTCTTACCTTGCCGACGCTACGCTACACTGTAACTTTGCAGCTCCAAAATTGTTCTTTGCTAAAAAATTCCTTAACTTGGGCCGTGCCCAACAGGCCCCTAACACTTACATGTGGCTCGTCCCCGAGCCACTTTCCATAGGTTCACTGCACTGCGCTTCTCCTTGCTGATCTATCTTCACAGCGAATTCTTGATAAGTTGTGGTTAGCTTCACAACTATGTCTTTAACGTCTTGCTCAAGTGCCTTGACAATTTCCAACACATCTGGTGTTAGGTCTTCCTGAACCTGTTCTTGTACTGTTTTCTCTGACTCTCGGAGTTCTTGAATTTTTTCTTCAATCTCTTGCGATATAGAATGAGCTTCTTCCTACAGGGGCTGTGAATTTTCCCCGGTTTCAGCCTCCTTTTCTCTCAAAACTTGAAGCTCCCTTTTTAGTTCCTTAACTTCCGCAAATCGTCGGATTTTCTCTCTCAGTAGCAGGTTCTTCATCTCCGCGTTTTTCCTATACGTTGTTCTGAAACTGCAACAGCTGAGGGTCCTCTTGTAGAGTAGTCCATACTCTAGTTGCTTCATCCAGCAAGCTCTGACACTTAGCTATTTAGCCGGATATGTTTTCTGCAGCAGCTTTCACTTCTGCTGCTCTAAGTTCTATTTGATCAGGTGGTGTCTTCGGTAGATTTTGTTCTTCCAAAGTGGCAAGATTTTCTTTGTAATTAGTCTCCATGTCTGCCATTTCATCCTTAATATCGCTAACTACCGAGCCGATCTTAAGGATGGTGTCTGCGAGCTCTGGATGCTCGTCGCACTCTAGTATCTCTGCGCAGACTGAAGCAACAATCTGCTCTATTCTTCTTCGTTGTTCATGCGCACTTTCAAGCTCCTTAGCCTTCTGTGCACTCTCTTCCTGCAACTGCTTATAGTTTGCTTCGAGATATTGGTGTTGGCTCAAGCTCACCATATAGCTGTCATGGATTTCCTCCACAACCTGCAAGTGCATATTATGTAGGCCTTCTAGTGGTAACATGGCGATATCAATATCCACATGCGGCAATGTCTTTGTGCCTTCACTTAATTCATCGCTTGGTAGAATTACACTAAGTGGGTTTATGCGGACGATGTGCGGTCGCGGTGCCATAGTCAGAGCCAAGGGAATTTTCTTTTGCTGAGATGTGGTATCGGATCTTCCTTTTGAATCAAGATCGCAAACCAAGTATTTTTGGACTTGTTCCATCTTCACCACGATGCTCTGCAAGGTGGTCAGATTTTCTTTTAGTCTCAATTGAATCTCCTCATTTTTGTTGTCTTTTAGGGGAAGTGCGTTGTCCAGATATGCGCTGACCCTACCCGTGATGATCTCATAATCATCATCATGCAATATTTCTTTCGAGGGGATTTTTGTGGCTTTTTGCTTCTTTTTCGGCCTTTTCTTTGGTACTGAGATTTATGGCTCCTTTCTTTTTTCTCCTGGTGTACTCTGAACTTCGTCGACTCCTTTGTCTTTCTCTTCACCGGTTTCTTCAACGACCTTTGTTGGGGTCTGAACACTTTAATCTGAGTCACTGTCGATGACCATCGGCCCTTCCACCTTCCATTCGTCCAACCATTCCTTCATGATTAGATCAATACCTGCTTTGTCCAGGTGATAGTTCCCTGCAAACCATTCTGGATTCTTTTTCTGTGCCTTTGGTGAAATATAAATGAAATGCATGTCAGCCTTAAAATTCAAAGTGCGGATATATTTCATCATTACCTACTTTGAAATGCACGGTTTGCGGACGATGACATCGCACAACTGTTTGAATTATGTGTGGAATACTTCATTTGAGGTGTGTTGTTGCTCTGTCTTGATAGTTGCCCAGAGATTTGCATATCTAGGTCCTCGCCAATATTGGATAAGAGAGGAAAGATCGACATAGTGCTTTGGTTCTTTCCAGCCTACAAAGGCGATCAACACCATCAACCAACTGTAATGAAAGGCTGTGCCATTGATGTGAGTGTCGTGGACATCGTCCAAAAATTTGTTTAGTAGATACTAACACCAGTTAAACCTTGATCTTTGCGCTGTCTTCGTAGCGAGGTGAATTGCTCCTGCTGGTACTTTTGTTGGTCTTTTCTTCCGCAATACTTTTCCTCCAAGCAGTTGTACTACAAACCACGTAGCATGATCTTTTAGGTCTTCTATGATAAAACCTCTTTTTCCTTTGGGAATATTGAATTCCTCCTTCATCTGCGTGGCGATCTCTCTATCTCTGGTCTTTCCCGCAAATAACTTCTTAGGGTCATCACCTCACTTACTTAGCCCCGTGATCCTATGGATCAAGTCTATGGTGAGATCAACATTTATGTCCATCCACATGTAGCCTTGGTGTGTGTGCGATATTAGTGTGCGCACAACCGCATTAAGTTCGGGACTCCTATCGAAGTGTGGTATGCGCAGCAGGTTCAAAAGGACTGAGTCCATGACTTCGGAAAGCCAACTCTGCGCTATTAGTAGTGGATTATTCTTCACATCCATCTTTCGGCACATATATCTGTCGAGTTGAAACTGAGGGTATTTCGGCTCATCAAGTTCCTTGAGTTGTTGCAGTAAATCAAAATCTTAAAATTTGTAATTGGAGAGCTTTCCCAAAAAATTCTCTCGTGGTTTGACATGATTGGACATCGGTGGAAGCGGTATCTCATACTTGGCATTTCTGGAAAGTTTCACAGGTGGTGCATCTTGTGCTCGCGGAGAGACATAGGCTAGTATTAAGTATATCGACAACTCTATGTCTGTTGGTGGGATGTTTGGTTTCTTATGCCCTATTATCTTTGGATTTGATGTTTCAACTGCAGGTTCCTTCCCTTTGTTCTACATTGTTGTAGGATGGCATGGTGAGCGGCATGAACCTTGGCCTTTTTCCGTAACAGTCTTCTTGGGAGGGGTTTTCATCAACCCTTCAAATCCAGTTCATTTAAAGACGTGTACCACTTCATCTAGAGTAGACTCTTCAGACATTGACTTGCAGTGCGAATATGAGCTCAAGAAAATCAATGAATTCTCTGTAGTACTTAGCTTGAAAATCGTCGTAATCGAATCACTGTGCAAACTGCGGTATTTATAGGCACTGGAAGCCTTACCCGCTCCCAAAAACAATTAGATAAGCATTAAATGTCATGAACGTTGGCCAAATCCAGAGCGTATCTTGGTCCTTTCCTTCCTTAACTGCTTCAGAACGGCTAATTTTATGTTAAATGCTCAAGCGACGTCGGCAAAATCATTGTATAACGGCTAGTTTTCAGCTCTAACGGCTATTTTGAGGTATTGCATCGAACTGCACGGACGGGTGTTACCACTCCCAGAGCGGTGAACTACGCGGTGTCATCTTAGAACTTTGCATTCTTCGCATTTCCTTTGAGCTGCGCAGTTGCGTTTTGAACTTCTCAACTGCGCGCTTCTACTTCACTTTTGTTTTTTTTCTTTTCTCTCTTTTTTTTTTTAATATTTGCGTAGCTTCACTTCTCTACTAGTGATGCGCGGTAGATGCATCCTTTACATTGAACTTGGCGTATCGGACCAAAATTGTGTACAGACTCTGCTCAATTTCTAGTGCCCAATTTAAACTGTACTTGACACTTAGAAATTTCCTTCTCTTCTAATCACTGAGGGCTCTGCAAAGTAGGAATATCCCTATAGGGTTTTAGTCTACTTCCATTAACCAGACCTGGTAAGTTGTCTCCGGCTAACGAGGCTAACTGAGCTGCGCCACCGTTACTAATATGCATAATAATATATGGCCCAAGCCAGTGCATTTTAATTTTTCTAGGAAATTTCATGAACTTACTATCATACAGGAGGACAAGGTCTCCTACATGGAATAATTTCTGCTTGATATGGCGATCATGCCATGCTTTTTCTCTATCCTTCTGCACTTGCTGGTGAAAGCCTGCGATGAAGCGACCTTCCTCCAATCCAACCAAGTGTAGAATCCCTTCTTGCAGTGTCTCTTCATCTACCATGTCTGTGAATGTTGCAATTCTCAAGCTTGGTACAATATACTCCATAGGCATCACAACTTCCTATCCATAGGCCAATATAAAAAATTAATGGCCTGTCAGTTTCTTACATGTTGTTCTATATGCCCAAAGTACAGCTCAAATGCGCAGATCCCAATCGTCTATGTTTGTGTTGCATACTTTGGTCAGCGCATTCTCCAGCACTTTGTTAAATGATTCGATAGTTCCATTGGCTTGTGGATGGTAAGGTGTACTCCTCTGATGACGTATCTGAAATTATTCAGTCAACGCTTCAATGGTTCTGTTCAGGAAATGAGTTCCTTGATCACTCATTAAGAATTTTGGGCATCCAAATCTGGTAAGGATATTCTCAAAGATAAACTACGCGGCATTAACTGCACTACAGTCCTTCACTAGTTTAGCTTCTGCCCATCTGGTGAGATAATCAGTTGAGGTGATGATATATCTCGCACTAGTCCTCTTTCCTGGTGGGTTAATAGGTCCCACAAAATCAATTGCCCATTTTTCAAATGCTTGTAAATTCAATTGTGGTCTTAATGGCATTTCATCTCTTCGCGATGGCTTCCCAGTCCTTTGGCACACATCGCAACTTTGGCAATGTTCCTTTGAGTCTTTGTGGAGGGTAGGTCACCATAGCCCTGCTCTTAATATCTTCTGCATAGTAGCTCTACCTACGTAGAGACCTCCAGACACACTTGAATGTGCCTCAACCAATATAAATGGCTTCTCATGCTCTAAAACACAACGGCGCAACACTTCATCTGGTCCCAACTTGTATAGTTGTCCTGCGATGATAGTGAAGTCTGCTACTCTGACTACCAGCTGCTTCTTCTACTACGTAGTGAACTCTGTGGGTGCCAATCCTGTAGTCAAGAATTCTACAATGTCTTTGTAATAATCATATGCGATATGTATGGAAAATAACTACGCGTCAGGCATATTGTGTTCAAGATTAGTGGGTTCTTCCCCTGACTCAATTCTTGAAAGGTGGTTAGGTCCTAGGTTCAGTCTTCTTGGTTTAACAATAATTTCAAATTTGTACTCCTGAAAGAGTAGTAACCATTTGCATATTCCCCCCCCTAACACTGGTTTATTGACCAAGTACTTTAGAGCTGAATGGTCAGTGTACATGGATAAGTGCGCACCCAACAAATAGTGCCTAAATTTCTACAGTGCGTAAACCATAGCTAAACCCTCTCTTTCTGTGGTTGTGTAGTTCTTTTCGGTTGAAGACAACTTTCTTCTTGAAAATGCAATGGGGTGATCAATGCCCCCTTCGCCTGGTTGAGCGAGCACAATTCCCAACGCTATAGATGAGGCATCAACATGTACATGAAACGACTTATTCCAATCTGCAAAAGCTAGAATAGCGCAATTACCATTTTCTCTTTTAGTGTATCTAGTCCTTTCTTACATTCTGCATTCCATATGAACTGCGCGTTGTTTCTTCAGAAGTTCCTCCATCGACGCGGTTATCTGCGCATAACACTTTATGAACTTTCTGTAGTACCCTGTATGTCCCAGCGTCGTTCGAAGTTGCTTTACTGAGTTTGGTGCTGGAAGATTCACAATGACTGCGATCTTCGCGGGATCAACCATCAGACCTTGCTTGCACACAATATGTCCCAGTAGAATATCGTAGGGTACACAGAAAATACATTTCTTTAAGTTCAACAAGATATGATGTTTCCTACACTTTTCTAACATCATTCTGAGGTTTTCATAGTGGTTCTTTAGTAAACCAAAGACAGTCCAATCATCAAAACATACTTCTAAGAACTTATGGATAAAGTCCTTGAATGCAGCCACGACAACTCTAGAAAATATAGCAGGTGCATTCTTCAAACAAAATGGCATAACTGTATACTGATATGAGCCCCATTCAATAGCAAATGTGGTTTTATGTCTGTCTGTTGAGTCAAGTCTAATGTGATGGTATCCAGAAAATCCATCAGTGAATGAGTAGGCCTCATTTCCTCCAACATTGTCTAGTACTTCATCTGTAAATGGAGTAGAAAATGGGTCATGTATCGAAGCATCATTGAACTTCCTGAGGTCCACACAGATTCTGATTTCTCCTTTTGTCTTCTTATCCTGGATAACCATAGGGCTTATCCATTTCGATTCTTCCATTGGCTCAATGATCCCTGCATCAAGCATCTTATCGATCTCTGCCTTTACTCTTTCCTTGTATATGGGGTTCAATCGATAAGGCCTCTTCTTAATGGGATTTGCGCCTGGCTTGAGAGGTATCTTCATGAGTCCCAAGTCACCCAAAATGCCTTTCATTTCTGAGAAATTTGTTGGAAACAAATCCTGATACTCATGTAAAAGGTCTGTGATTTGCGTGACCGTTTCATCATCCCAGTAATATCCAATGGATGCGAACTTCGGCTCTTCACTTATGCCAATGTTAACTTTTCTTATCTTGACAGGGCCACTCATATCTGGAATTTCTAATGGAGGTCCCTCTAAATCACGTGCACCTTTTGATTTAGGTATATTGATATTGCGTGGATTCTCCTCATTGCTCTCCTCCTCCTCTTCTTCATCTGCGAAGAGGTTATAACATTCAAGGGCATGTTCTATCTGTCTTTCCCATTCTGGTTGCTAGTTCATAGTTTCTGGTCTGTCATTAAATATCTTTTCTTTGTTGACCTTAAATGCCTCGTTTATACTTAGGCATTTGTCTTTGAATATCCTTTCTTTGATAATCTGTAGAGCTTCGTTTATGCTTTGAGAGTCATCTTCGAAGCTAAATGTTCTTTGGAAGTTCATAGTCATAATAGACCAATCTGTTGTTCCTCTACAAAGCTTTGCATCTGTATACCAATTCTTTCGAATCTGCTCTAATGTGTGAACAAACAGATGAACCCATTATGTATGTGGTTTGTTTTCCCATGCTTTTGAACAGATCTCTATGTGATCCCTTAGATTTGCTTGTCCATTATACTTTACTATTGTCAGCACGGATTTCTATGCGAATTTGATTTGCATCATGTGCTTTCACTGTTCCCATGTGGTGAGAGTTTGTGTATGTGCGGCCCACCATCTGGTAGGTGTAGAGTGCCGTGCTATATCCAGTGATGGTATCATATGTTCAGCTGAAACTGATACAATATACTCTTGCAAAAATGTATAGACGTTACTTAAGCCATCACAAGTGGGGATTGGAATTACCTATGTTCCAATCCAGCGCAGTGATTTTGTGATCTGCACACATCGCCTGGCAAATACTTCGTGCATTTGGATTTTCCAATTCTCCAGTCTTGCGTCAGATTCTGATACGCAAGAGATGTCGCAACGCCAACTCAACGTTCCATTAGCCGTAGGATTGATGTAGTTGTCATGATTCGCAATCATCTTGTAGATGTGATCAAGTTCTTGTGCTCTGGATTCTTCTTGTATTGGTTCACTGTATCTTTCTCCTTGTGAAGGGTCCAAGGGTGCGATGACCCTAATATCTTGTCCTTCAAAGATTGTCTTTTTGGTTTTTAGATTGATAATCGCAAGTTTATCCATCGCCTAGTCTATCCCCAATAATGATGGATATGGGTTACTGTCGTCGATGATCTCAATAACCTCGAAGTCTGTTGAACTTCTTACTCCATCAATCTCCACAAGTACGTTCGAAAGTCTTCCAAAGGTAATAACTTTATACTGATTAGCTATTCTTAATTGGATAGGTGACCATGATAACCCTGGTTTCCCCATCTGTTTCCATGTCTTCTTGGTCAAGAAATTCACTTATCATCCTAATTCAAGGATGATCTCGTCCATTTCATAGTCTCCAATTTGCGCATTGAGCCTCATTTCTCGGTCTGTTCTCTTATCTCTCTTTATATGGTGAACTATGCTATGAGCAGTATTTGTGCTACTGCGTGGTTCATATTGGTCTAGTAAGTTCTGCAATTCCACTAAAGAATATTCGCTTTTCAGTAACTTCATACAACTCCATAGGAATGGTGCAACAAAAGTCCTTGTTTCTGCTGCGATACATGTTTTGTCATATGCTGCTGGCATATCCTTCATATGCGTTGTTTCACTTTGTAGTTTAACTCTTGGTGAGCGAGGCTCTGATTCTTTGAAGGTCTCCCTTGCTTCTACAAATACTTCTTTGTTTCTGTCCAGATTGAAAGTAGGTGATTTCCCAGTCGCTTTTATTACCCATACCCCTTCAGTAGGTGTCTTCTTAGCTTGGTGGTCTCCAGAAGTCGAGGCTTCTGGTTCTTTATCTCTTCCACGGGAAGCACCACTTCGTGTCACACCATTAATATTTGGATCTCTAGTTCTTTTCTTTGATACGATCATCTGAACATTTGGGTTTGGTGCTTTTGTTCTCCTTTCCTGCATCTTTACTTGCAAAACTGGGCATGCCTCAATGACATGATGAAAAGATTTACAGTATCTACATGTAGTACAAGCATTGGTACAGTCTCTAGATAGGTGACCTGGCTGGCCACAATTATAATAGATCATCTGACCTTTGCCTCTTCCTTGTCCTGGACCAGTGTTTCTTCATCTTCCTCAGAATCCACCACGGCCTCAGTATGCACCCTGATCATACTGCGCGCTATCATTGTGTTGTGGTGTTTCTTCTTGAACTCTGTAAACATTATGCTTCCTTTCTATCATTAGTTCATATGCTCGACAGTTGGAATCATCATGGCCAACTGATTTACAGAAATTGCAATACAAATTCTTGGGTGTTCGCACATATTTCTGGATCAAATAACAATCTTCTGGGCGGTGTCCTCTAGTTCGATAGATCTCACACCATGGTCCTTGTTGTTGATTCAGTGGATTTGGTGCTCCACTCTCAAGGTAATCTTGAAACAGAGGATAGCATTCCTTCGAGTGCCCTTCTCCCTTGCATATTGTACACCAGACTTCTTCTCTGGTTTCTTTTCCTTTTTTAATGTCTTGCAATTGTAGTGTTATGTTTGCTAGTTGGTTCTGTATCTGAACCATTCCTGTGTTAGTATATCCTATTGGAAAAGCTTCTAATTTCATCATGATCTCCACGACTTCTTCCTGCGAAGAAACCTTCTGTTGCATCAATGGTAGTCTAATGTGTGGCAACAGCGCGACGATGAACCACTCTTGGTGTTGTTGTGGTGCAATGTCAAAGCTAACCTGATCTAACAATGTTTTAAACTTCTGGTCAAATTCCCATACTGACTCAGTCGTTTTCTACTTAATCTCTTTTAGTTCTGTGATACATTGTAACTCTGATTTAGGTTTCTTGAACTCTCTAAAGAGGGAAGCCTTGATATCCACTAGATTTCTATTATGTCCAGTAGAATACTTCATAAACCAATTCAAGGCTCTATCCCTGAATGTAGTGATAAGCTATGCTTGCTTAACAACATCATCCTAGACTTGCTTAATGTTCCACATGGCTTCACATAGAAACCAATGTTGCGTAGGGTCTTCTAGACCCATTCCTTTAAATATCAGCAGTTTAATATCGTTAGTCATTCTCCTTCTTGGTGGTGCAGTGCTTTGCACAATGTTCTGTGCGGTGTTAGGGATACTACTGCGCGGAATGTTCTGAATGTTCTGAGTACTCACTCCTAGTGGATTACTAGTACTAAGGTTATGAGGATTAGTAGTATTGGCAACTGGAGGATTCTGCGGAGTAATGGGATGATAGGTATCTACGCGAGGTGTTTCGCTATCAAGCTCAACTTGGAACTCAGTTTCTATGCAGAGTTCATGTTCGTTCTTTTCTGTACTAACCTTATACCTTTTACCACTTCTTAATATATGAATATCTTATTTTTTTATCACTGTAAGTATTATCGACTATTACAGACTCAAAACAACTATGTATCTTACTGCATTCTTAAAAAACCTTTCTCAGCTAAAAGCATTTTGATATATAAACTAAGATTGTTGAGATACTTACCTTTGAATCCTTTGAAGAACTCTGCCTCTACTGCGCTGTAGGACTTCAGGGTGTCCACAGTGAACTCTGTAATGAAGCCTTGTAGTATACTATCAATCCAAAATTTGATTGCTCGTGCGAGTGGACTATCTACTGCTTTAAGTATCCGAATGAGCTATGGGGTCCACTCGATAGGTACTCCCTCTTGGAAACAGTTCTTTTGCTCCGCGAGTCTTGATAATCACTCATGCAACTCATTTCCAAAATATGCAAATAAAAATTCGTAAATCTCCACCCATAGGTATTTCTGCAACCACTCTACGTCAGAGAGACATGGATGCCCATTCTCTTTTCTTGTAAAATCCCTTTCTGTCTTGTCCACCCAATTCCATATTTATGTTTTGTCTGGATACCAATTTTCGGTGCTCATCACCAGTTCAAGCGCGGCAATGGAACCATTTGTTGGCTCATTAACTATTCTTAGCTTTTCAAGATAGACCCAGGTTCTGCGCGGTTCAGGAAACCAACAAAACCCTTTTTCACCAGCCCTTTAGGAAACAATATGCGAGCAGACTGAGGTCTCACCCGAGGCAAAGTTATGGGGAGGTTGTGGAATCAGGTTTCCACAACCGGGTGATGCATGCTTCAACATAGTAGCAGGAAGTGCACTACAAGACTCACGCTGCGGGCTGGGGGGCTGTGCGAAATTCACCTACTTCGCGGTTAGCACTTATGCAATAGTGCATCCAAGGATTGCACGGCTCAGAATGGCGACTCGATAATAAGACATCACAACTGAGGAATGCGCTTCCTTTTCAGCAATTAACCTACTTCGAAAGACTTTAATTAGTGTGAGTTTATACATTCAACAAACATCTTAAACCACAAACCTTGCAAGCTTATATAATTTGATGAACTATACTGCCACTGCGCACTTCTGGTGTTGCGCTTCAGGGAATCGCACTATACAGACTTCGCTGACTTAAGTGTTTACCCATTTACTTATGCATTCATCATGTTCGGAAACACTTTAGCATTCAACCTTCACTCATATTCATTCAACACTTAGCATATTATTCCTATCATTCATTCTTCTGGAGAATACACATGAAAGCAACGATACATTTACTTATAGATGGAAACTTAACCATTCAACAGAAGCAAATACACATGCCATCATACAACACAACAATTTAACGTGGTTCACCCCCAGGATGGGAGCTACATCCACAGGAACTATTGTTATATTATCAATAGGAAGGGTTCAACAGTTCTAGTCTACGCACTCAGCTGCAGACTCTCTTCTCTCTTCAGTAGGTCTCTGCGCACACAGCTGCAGATCCTTTTTACAATCGTCTCTCAACAGAGATCAATATTCAACAATACTAAAAAACAAAGATTAACAATTAACCCTTTCCCTTACAAAATATGCCCTTTCATTGATCGTGCCTGCAAGTCACATTTGTTACAATGCATGTGGCACAAAACCCTAAGGTTACCCAAAACGGTGCGGTTACCCTACTAACCAACTCTGTTAGGCTATGACAGCGACTCATCGTCGTGGCCGCCCTTCTACGCTGTCTCTGGCTTGTGGCATATTCTGACTGCGTGTGGTCACGTCCCTTTCAGCCATTCTGCTGAGTGCATGCCAACAGGTCGCTTTCATCCCGTTGTTCCTTCTCTAATGGTTCCTGTATCAGGTCCGATTTGGTGCTTCCTTTGCTCGTGTGATAGGTCAGTTTCCTTCTTCACCACTCCTTACCCACCTACCAGGAATCTCAGAGTATTTTCCCCAAAATAGATCGCTGATCGATATTACTGGAACCCATACCGATTTCCTTCCAATACGCTTCCATTCTTGATCTTCACGGTGTTGGCACTTCGCGGCGCTGGCACTTCGTCACACGATTACTCTAACCTTGCCAACGCTACACTACACTGTAACTTCGCAGCTCCAAAACTGTTCTTTGGTAAAAAATTCCTTAAATTGGGTCGTGCCCAACACTTTTCTAAGAGAACAACCTTCAACTATATTAGGAGATACATAACTATGAGTAGATTCTGGATCAATCAAAACAGAAATAGATTGCTTAACAATATTACCTTCAACTTCCACCATTGTTGATTGATGGTCTACTTGGTGATCATCCAATCCTACATATATTCTAGGTGTTTCTCTTGCCATATCTTCCAATGTAGTTGCTTCTTCTAAGTTGTTCAAGCTCCTGGGGTTCTCCCTTTTAGTTGGACAATCTCTAAGCATGTGGTTTCCTCCACAACCCAAACACTGAAGTGGTCCCTTTGATGCTTTATCTGTTCCTACTGTTGGCTTGAATCCACTCCTTTCTTGTTGCCCCTGCGGAAAAGTTCTGGGTTGATTTTTTAATGGTGGCTTGAAGCCACTTCTCTTTTGATCAAGCCTTCCTCTTAGCTTTCCTTTCCATGTTGGGTGAACCTATGATTTTCCTTTACTCTGCTCATAGCAATTCATTTCCATCCTAATGGCTTCATCAAGATTTGGTGGATTAACAAACTCAATTCTATGTTTGAAACTTTGAGGTAGACTCCCAAAGAAGCATTGGATCTTTACCCTCTCATTTTTTATATAGTCCACATACCTCAACAATTCCAAGAATTTATGGACATGTTGTTCCATAGTTTTCTGTCCCAACTTGAGTTCATTGAATTCTTTCCTCTTACTGTCATAGTACCTAGAATAAAGGTATTTTTCCTTGAAATACTTCTTAAATCGCTCCCAACTGATCCTTCTTTCATTGATCTCTTTTAATTCCAAGAGGTGATCCCACCAAATTGAAACTCTGCCATTTAGATTGTAAATGGAAATTCTGGCCTTTTCATTCCCTGAGTAATCATGAAACCTAAAATATTTATTCATCCCAAGAAGCCATGCCTCTTCCTCTTGTCCAGTCTTATCTTCTCCATTAAATGTGGGAGGCATTGCCTTCTTGAATTCTCCATGTGGAATTCCCTTGAATTTATTTCTTCCTCCAAGTCTTCTAGAAGTATGTCTTGGACTTCTCCTAGAACCTTTGGAGTCACATGACCTGCTGGAAGAAGATATTGAGGAGGGTGTTCTATGCTTTTTGCTCATAAAACTCTTTCTTGGTCTTGGAGTCCTCCTCCTAGAATGACCTCTAGAGCGACTCCCTGCATCTCTTCCTTCTTCACCCACATTGCTTGGGTTTGACCCAAGGTTTATCCTCTACTACATATCAATGAGGCTCTGCAAAATAGAAGCATTGACCTGGTTCCGTTCCTCCTGAGCCTTCATCAATCTTTCATTAAATATTACCATGGTTTCAACCAAATTCTGAGGAGTTATTTGCTCCCTTCTCCCATTGGATTCAGTTTCAACATTCTCTCCTTGCACATTTTCTTCTAGCACATCTTAGGAATGCATTTAGAAACATAAACATCAATATTTAACAGAATTAAACTCATGGAATAATTCTCAGAGCTATTATGCCTTCTTTCTTTTGCCCCATTCATGCAATTCTGGAAATTGCCCATATTGACAGCAATTCTGTCAAAACAGTCACTGGCACTTTTATGCTCTACATATCTATGATGTATGAAAACCTAATTCAAATTCTGGTTATGCACCACTGTTCCCTATTGGATAATATTTCCAATTCCTATCCATGTGATTCATTCTGACTTCGGGTGTGGAAATCACATTACTCCAAAAATGACAATTTTTACCAAAATTCTGCACTTTTTACACAACCGTATTTTAGTCTGAAATGTCAACTTCAACCACTTGTAGAAGCAAATCTAGAAAGAATCATGAAAATGTTTCCACCAGGAGAAGTTAGTCCATATAAAAAGGAACACTCAGAAACTTTCAGATCCCCATTTTGATGCACCAGTCAACTTCTATAAAATTCTGGGTTTTACTACTTTTAACTTTCTACGTTTTCCAAAATTTCAAAATTTTGGGCCAAAAATGGTTATCTTCTAAACTGAGCATTTCTGGAAAATATTTGTCTAACGTGATTTTTTTTTTATGACTAGATGAAATGTCGAGTTTAATAAATTTCTTGAATCCTGCATCTAGGGTCACTTTCATCCACTACAAGCTTTTCAAAATCCTCAAAAAGTGGGCCGGAATAGTGCTTTTTGGCCTTCTTGCTCACCCCGACTTCACATCCTTTGGATTTTGGCTCCAAGATTCCAAACTTAACACTGTTCCTGCTCCATGTCGATTTCCGCTCAATCCGACCTTCTTCCAAGCTTTAGGACACCGATTTGTAAAATCCATTAATCCCAATTTTATGCCAAATTGGAGCATAATGGGCTCGGGACCCTCACGGGTTCTTTCGTGGCCTCCGTTAATGGCCTTAGAACACCACAGAACTCATCCAATTCTGATTCTGCATGCTCCTGCTATGCAAAAATCGAGTTTCGGGCTCTATATTTTTATTTTTTTTGAACCCGCAATTTGCAACTTCCACAATCCGCAATCCACAATCTGCAACCCGTAATCCGCAATCTGCAAGCACACAGAGCATTCTATATACAGATAAATTGTTACCAAACACACAGAGCATATGAAATTTATTGTCAACCCGAGAAAGTCTTTTTATTTCAAAGGATAAGTACACAATATATGCTTAAACACCAAACCATTAGTTGTGAATACTTTTATCTTCTATCATCCATGTTCATCCCAAGAATCTATGCAATCCCAATTGCCTTCTAACTACTATACTTCAATTCTTCTCTATCATGCATCAATAAGAAATGGTATCAGATCTAATCAACAATTGCAGAAAAGAAATCTCATTCGTATTCTAGAAAAATCACTTGTCTGATCTTATCAATCTGGAAATCATAAAACATAAACTGAACATTAATCTAGAAATCCAATTGCAAAAGATTGAGTCAACTGTTCTAAGAAATTGAATTGCAGAATGGAAATCAAGCAACACACAACAGGAAAGATAAATTGTAAAGACTCATGGGATCACGACTTAGCTGTAAGATGAACACGGCTGCGTATAACAGCAATTGAAATGCATAAAGCAAACCTTACTCAGTCGACTGTTATTCTACACCATTCACCAATCTCACAGAAATATAATCTTTTACTGAAAAATCCACACAATAAATATTGCTGCTGCGTACAAAGGAAAGAACAAAGCATCACACAACAAGAAAGATAAATTCCTATTTTAACTCAGCAATCTCTGTGGAAGACGGGCCCAGTCTTCACACAGAGACGCTGGTTGAACAACACAACTCTTTAGCTCAGAAGTAACCCCTTATATTAAGAGAAGAATGAGTACACAGTTTTGCTCGGCTGCTAATACAATGAATTAATTGTTTGCTGTTCAACCCCTGATTCGAGGCAACTCCCCCTATTTATACATACAAATCGTAACATCTAATCCTATAATCGGGCAGCCATGAAGATCTCTGATCTTCAGGCACCCTAAATAACTAGCTGTTACAATACGTGGGCAGAGCAGAGACATCGAAATATGGGAGAGTTATCAATTGACCCAAGAGTAGTGGTCCTTCCAAATCGCAGCTAGACTCGAGCAGCAACATACTCAAAATGGTGCATTCTGTTACAGCTGCTCTGTCACAGTTGTGCCTTGATTAATAATTCGAGCCCCAAGGATCCCTCTACAAGAAACGACATCCCTTTCTTCATGACTTGTTCAGCCCCGATCTTCCTGCAATCCATTTGTCTCAACTACCTTCATAAATCGCAACTTGTTAGCACAATTTGAGAGATGCACAACTTTAATTATCACAATCATAAGCATTAATAAAATAAAACAATGATCAGCCATACCTTGGTAATTTGGGGAATAAGATAAGGACAATAGGTCTAATTGCCATGATAAATGGTGTAGGACAGGGGCAGGAAAGATGATTAATGATGATTAAAAAGGGCTAATTCTGGGCTCAACATCTCCCCCCAACTACCCCGTTGCATGTCCTCATGCAACAACCTGCATCTGAATCGTGTACTGAGCTCTATCCAAGGAGAGAGGGAGAAGTGTAGGAAACTCAGGAACCTTATCTATCTTTTGAAAGGCCTCTGTGAGTAACCCAGTATCTTCCAACCTCACGGTTTCCCTTCCACTGCTACTTTCTGGTGTCTGGGAATGCAATTGGTGTAGTGGGAATCTTCCTGCAGTCTCATTATGCTGTGCTTGGGGGAGTTGAAAGGAAATCCTCAATCTGAATCCAACTCAATGACATCTCTAGGAGGTGGAAGCACTGGTTCTTGTGGGACAGTGTCTTCCAGCGTATCTAGGTTTAACAAGAGAGTTGTTGGTTCTTGTGTAATAGCAACATCCTTTAAACCTTTTTCAGCAGCTACCTTTATTGATTTTGGAGACACTGGTTCTTGTGTAGCAGCGTCTTCTTTGTCCTTCTGCTGCTGAGATAGGATATCCTTCTCATCATGCAACCCTTCCTCCAAGATTTCGGTGTCACCTGAGCATGGTGTCTGTACCTGTTCATCTTCACTCCACTGTATATCGGGAATGATATCCACTCCAGGGTTATCTTCTAACTGCAATTCAGGAGTTCCTGCTGCAGCTTCCAAGGGTGTTGGTTCTTGTGTAGCAACATCCTGGCTTACCTCTTCATCCTTCTTTTGCTGCAACTCTTCTCCTATGAGTTCTGTGTCATGGGAGTCCTCTGGGGTTACAACCCAGAGTTCATCATTAAACTCCAGAATCTCCTCTGTCCCAGGTTCTTCCCCCATCTGTTTGGCCGATTGGACAAGTATATTCAGGTTTGCTGGTTCTTGTGTTGCAGCATCCTGTTCCAATTTATCACTGTCCTGCCTTTGTATCTCTTCTTCTAAAATTTCTGTGTCCTGGGAGCATTCTGGGGTTTCAGCATATTCCTTTATAAGCTCCAGAGCATCCTTCATTCCAAGTTCTTCTCCCATCTGCTCTATGATCTCTGTGTCATGGAAACATTCTGGGGTTACAATATATTCCTTATTAATATCTAGAGCATCCTCCATCCCATGTTCTTCTCCTACCTGTTCCATTTTTGCATCGTGGGAAGTGGTAGCTGCAGCAAGGATGTTTAAAAGTGCTGGTTCTTGTGTGGCAGCACCTTCTTTTTCCACTGCTTTCCCCATTGTGGCCACAGGCTGTTGTGCTGAATAAGTGCTAAGTATAATTTTATGGCCTGCTTCCTCAAAGATTTCTCCACAGGTGGGGCAGAGTATTCGTTCATCCTTTTTTTCAGCTCCAACAGAATCTGATTCCTCCACTTGGTCTGCAGCCTCTATTAGTGTGTACATTTTTCTTTCACCCTGCTTTCTGCAGGTTTCCTTCCAAGTTTCCAGCTCCCTTCTAAGTACTTGGAGGTCCTCTTTCTGCATTGCATTCTCATACAGAAGTCCTTCAATTCCAGGTTCTTTCTCCACTGGCCTTTGTGGAGCATCCATCGATCTTGGTGCAAGGATTGGGGGCTCAACCCGTGTCTCCAAGGTTGTCCATCTTTTCCTAGCTGCCTCTGCTGCTGTGGCAGATCGAGTTCGTTTCTTTCTGATTGGTGCTATTAGGTCATATTCATTGGCGGCTCTCTTTCTCTTATTCCGTGGCATTTTCTTTTGTGATTTTTCCTTTTGTGGTGTTTCCTCCTGTGGAGCTGGGATATAAGGAGCCAAAACTGAGGTCAAAGGAATATTTATTTGCCCCTCATGTTGTTCTTCTTCAATCACAGCTCCTCCTCCTACCTACTCAGGTGAAGACTCAATTGTTACCAGCTCAATGTCTTCTTCCATTGCCCTAGCTCCGCCATCTTCAGGTTCCATTGTCGCAGCATTTGATGCTGCTCCAATTTCACCTTCTGCTGTCGGAGCTGTCCTATTATCTAGGTCTTCCACAAAGGTTTCATCTACTCTGTCACCTAATGGCTCTGTTTGTGCTTCCCCTTGCTCTCCTTCAAATGCAGTGTCATCCCCCACTGGTTTTGCTTGTGTTGGAGATTCATCTCTCCCACATCGCTTTGATTGTGCCCCTGGTTGTACTTCCTCTAATATGGGTTCATCCTCCCCAGATGGCCCAGCTTGTGCCCCCGGTTGTTGTTCTTCTACTGTGGTTTCAACCACCCCGGATGGTCCTGCCTGTGCCCCCGATTGCTGTTCTTCTCTCATTTCATCCCTCCCCCCAACTTCACTGGAGGAACTTCGGTCCTCCTGTTCTGGTGGAACCTGTAATTGCTGTAATGGGATGACCCTCAAGGGAACAGGTTGCTGTGGTCGGGTTATAAATTGTTTCGAATTTATATTATGTTGGGCAAGGGTTCTCACAATAATTAATTTGATAAGGCCATGGTGGGCGAGAGAGGAAAGTGGGTGCTTCGCAGACTGAACAAATGTTGCCATATGACGCAAGTCATGCAGTAAATAAAATGGAATGTTCAATAAAATGCCATGGCAGAGATGAGAAAGCAAAGGAAGTTCAGAGTTATACACAGTTTGATATCTACCTTCACAAGTAATGTATTTCTTGAGGAAGACATCAACCTGGTCCCATGGCCGCGGCAGTGAGTTCAGTGCAATCCCTCTCCTGGATGCTTCAACTTGCTCCCCTGGAAGTAAAAATTCTTCTCGTGCAACCGTTGCAGGGACTCGTCGGTTAAACCATGGTTTTCCCACCATCTGGATGGCTGTAACCTCGGATATAATGATCTCGGAGACGTCTATACACATCCCCCACACCATGGAGTGAGTTTTGGTAAGATTCAAGGCAAATTGCAGGGCTGTGTCCCGATCGAATCCGTCCAATCGCTCAAAGAATTCGAGCCAGCCAGCAGCTTGAAAAATGGCAAGAACTTGAGGATTTCATGTGAGTTCCCGGGTATTGAAAGGTTCATGGTGAACTGGAATCCCCATGGTCCTGGCTGCAAACTGAAACTGCTATTCCAAAGATTACAGGATCCCAGAATGGAAGTTGCAGCACATAGGATGCATGAATCGCTGAGCGGAGACGTTGAGAGAATGGCCAAATTTGGAAAGTTGAGCATAGAACAGTGTTTGAAATTTTCATGCCGAATTGGGGAAGGTGGCAGTTATTAGCGTTTACGTCGTACGAGGGAAAGGTTTAATCAGGTATAATGGTGGTACGAGTGAAGGTACGACCAATATCGTTTAAATGATATCAATGCTTAATCACGTGATAAATGAAAGCCATACCTCATAAAACTGTGCGTCAGAAAGCTGCGGAAAATGGTGGATCATGCAGTTGGTGACGTCACGGAGCCGAATTCGTGCACAGTCGGACGTGTGATCATGATGACTCGGATAAGGAAATAAGTTCTTCCGCCGATGAAACACAAACCATCGCTTCCTCGGGGTCGGAATGATGAGTTCGTCGGCACGACTGAGGTGAATCAGCACCATGATTAGCAGGTTTGAAACAATTCTTCTGTTAACACGGGAGTTACCACTGCAAGTTGCGAAAAAAATGATAGCACGGCCGACGAAAAAGATGTTGCAGTCGTAAAAAAAAATATGTTGCAGCCACCGAGAAAGAATTTGCAGCCACCGGAAAAGAATTCACGGCAGCCGGAAAAAGAATTTACAGTATTGGGGAAAATTACAGCTGTCACGGAAACGTTTTATGGTGGCGGGAAAAATTACAGCTGGCGGGAAAAGTTGTTGCAGCGCTGGGACATGATGTTGCAGTCGCTGGATTGAAGTCGCGGCTGCCGGGGATGATTTACAGCTGCCGGGAGAAAGAATTTTACGGTAGACGGAAAACAATAACGCAGGTGCTGGGAATTGAGGTGGCAACTGCGGAAAAAGATGTTGCAGCTGCCGATGTTGCATCCGCCGATATTGCAGCCGCCGATGTTGCAGCTACCAGAAAGGATTGACGACCGATGGAAAAAAAAAATATATTACGGCTGCTGGAAATGAGGTGGCAGCCGCTGGGAAATGAGATGGAAGCCACGGGGAAATGAGGTGGCAGCTGCGAAAAAGATGTTGCAGCTACGGGAAAATGGTTGCGGTTGCGGGGAAATGATGTGGCGGTGGCTGGTAAATGAGGTGGCAGCCGCTGGGAAATGAGGTGGCCACCGCTGGGAAACGAGGTGGCAGCTGCGGAAAAAAAATGTTGCAGCTGCCGATGTTGCAGCCGCCGATGTTACAGCTGCCGGAAAAGATTGACGGCAGGCGGGAAAAAGGATTTTACGGCTGCTAGGGAAAAGGGTAATGTGGTTGCTGGAAAAAGATATATAGCTGCCGGAAAAGATATACAGCCGCCGGAAAAGATGTTGCAGCTGCCGGAAAATATGTCGCAGCTGCCGGATTTTTTTTTTTTTTTTTTTAAGCAAGGACGGCACAGGGAGATTTTCGTTTAACGGGCCCAAACTGGTCGTTCTCCTGGCGCTTCCCTGAAATTTTTTGAAAAATGAAAGCAAACAAAAAGATCAAATGCAAAGAGGAAAAAAACAACAGTTATACGCTACAGCAGAAAATTATTTATGTATAGCAAATACAATTTTCAGTTTAAGGTTTGGCAAAGGCAGAGAAAAGTTCCTGCTCTGGTGCCAACTGATAATCTGGATCGGCAGCAATTTGTGAAATGAATGCATCTTTCGAAATGGGCTTACGATACAGTCGCAGTCTGTGGCCGTTAGCAAGTAATGGTATACGGTTTTCATCAATGGTCACTAGGCGAACAGTGCCGTTGTCAAATACCCTGTCGACCAAATATGGACCCAGCCATCTTGTGCGTAATTTTCCTTTAAAATCCTTCTTGAATATGGAGTCGTATAATAGTGCCCAGTCTCCTTCACGGAAGATTTTCTTTTTGATGAATTGGTCATGCCAGTTAGATCTCTGTTGCTGAAGCAGCACAGTCTGGTCTACTGCAGCTAACCGTTTCTCATCCAGTTCATTTAATTGATTCAATCTTTTCTTCTGGGCTTCTGTTACATCCAGATTCATTTCGGTGGCTGTTTTCAAGGTCTTGATCTCAAATTCAATTGGAAAGATGGCACTCTTTCCATACACCAGATCATAGGGAGAAAACCTTGTGGTGTTGCGCCAAGTTGTGCGATATGCCCACAGTGCTTTTGGAAGCCTGTCAGCCCAATCCCTTTGATGGATTTTAACTATTTTAGTAAGGATTGCTTCAATAACTTTATTAGTACTTTCCACCTGACCATTGGCCTGGGGGTGATAAGGTGAAGTTATCCTATGCTGCACATGATACTTCCGGAGCAAGGATTCAAATTGGTGTGAGATTAATTGCGGTCCCCCATCGGTAACTACTTCCTTTGGTACCCCAAAGCGGGTAAAGATTTCACTGTACAGAAAATCAATCACCGCTTGGTCATTAGCCTTAGCCAAAGCTACAGCTTCTACCCACTTGGTCATGTAATCTGTACACACCAGAATGTAAACCTTCTGTCTGGAAGGAGGGTTGATAGGGCCAACAAAGTCCAATTCCCATCTATCAAACGGTTCTAGTACCACTTGGGGCTGTAAAGGCATCTGATCTGTCTTATTAGGTTGGCCCATCCTTTGGCAGCTGTCATAGGACTGAACATATCTTTTAGCGTCCCTGAATAGTGTCGGCCAATAGTAGCCCATCCGC
Source organism: Larix kaempferi (assembly GCA_027924585.1). Taxonomy (NCBI): domain Eukaryota; kingdom Viridiplantae; phylum Streptophyta; class Pinopsida; order Pinales; family Pinaceae; genus Larix; species Larix kaempferi. The sequence continues at coordinate 23,546,051 of BSBM01000445.1, forward strand.
AGCACTTTATGCCCTGTTCTTCTGTCTGCAAAGTGTCCTCCACAAGGTTCATCATGACAGGCCTTCAGTATATGAAAGATCTCATCTTCCCTTACACATCTCCTAATCTCAATATCGGGTCCTGTGTAAAAGAGATGACCATTGAGCCAACAATACCTAGCACTTTGCTGGATAATTTTTCTTTTCTCTCGTTTAGACATATGTGGCGGAAGCTTTCCTGCAACCAAATAATTAGCAACGTCTGCATACTAGGGTGAATGAGCTGAAAGTGCAAATAGATGTTCATCTGGGAAAGAATCCTCAACAGGCGAACTGTCATCACTGTTAGTAAATCGTGATAAAAAATCAACAACAACATTTTCTTTTCCAGGTTTATCTATAATGGTAATATCAAATTCCTATAATAATAAAATCCACCTGGTTACTCTGGCATTGGTGACAGGTTTGTTCATTAAATACTTAATGGCAGAGTGGTCAGTGTGCACAAATGTAGGATACCCAGTAATGTAATGTCGAAACTTATTAATAGAATAAACAATAGCCAGGAATTCTTTTTCAGTGACAGTATAATTTAGTTCAGCAGGGGCTAAGTTTTTACTAACATAATAGATATTATAAGGTACTTGACCATCCTGCTGTCCTAGTACTGCTCCAATGGCAGTATCAGAAGCATCTGAAGAAATGTGGAAAGGTATGGTCCAATTAGGTCCCCTTAGAATAGGGGCTGTGGACAGCTTCTCTTTAAGTTTATCAAATGTTGTCTGGCATGCTATACTCCACACAAACTGTGCGTCCTTCATTAACAATGAAAACAAAGGAGAAGCAAGTTTGGAGAAGTTTTCTATAAATCTCCTGTAATATCCAGCATGTCCCAGAAAACTTCGCACCTCTTTCTGAGTTGAAGGAGTTGGTATATTTTTTATCACCTTAATTTTTGAAGGATCCACTTGAATACCATTGGTAGAGATGAAATGTCCTAATACCACCCCCTCACTCATCATCATATGGCATTTTTCAGTGCTTAATGAGAGGCGATCCTGTTCACAGCGAATTAAAACTTTCTTTAAATTCTCCAGTGCTTCCTCAAAATCCTTGCCATAGGGAGTGAAATCATCCATAAAGACTTCCATACTATCATTAACCAATTCAGAAAATATGCCAATTACATCTCTTTGGAACGTTGCTGGTGCATTGCATAAGCCAAAGGGAAGCACCCTGTAGGCAAACGTTCCCAAGGGGCAAGTGAAGGTGGTCTTATCCTGATCCTCCAGAGCAATCTGAATTTGGTTGTACCCGCTGAACCCATCCAAGAAGGAGAAGAACTTCTTCCCTGATAGGGTATCAAGTACTTGGTCAATAAAGGGCAGAGGAAAATGATCCTTTTGTGTATCTTTGTTCAGCTCCCTATAATCAACACAGAATCTCCATTTACCATTTTTCTTGGGCACAATTACAAGTGGGGAAACCCACTCACTATCTGAAATAGGGTAGATAAATCCTGCTTCCAAAAGTTTCTGGATTTCCTCCTTCACTATATCCCTTAGATTGGGGTTCATGCGTCGTTAGGGTTGACATACAGGCTGGGAGTCATTTTTAATGTAAATATGATGAGTGCACAGATTGGAAGGGATACCCTTCATGTCTGTATACTCCCAGGTGAATGCCCCCTTACGTTCCTTCAAGAGATTGGTTAGGCGCATATGTTCTTCTGAGGAGAGACCAGGGTTGATGTTCAAAGTTCCTCTAGGTTCTACCTCAATAGGAATGCTTTTCAAGTTTTTCAAAACTGGGATTATGTTTGCGTCATCGACTAGTGCTTCCTCCGTAAGCTGTTCTTGTTCTTCCTTACCAAAGGTAATGTTCAGGAGTTGATAAACTTCTTCATCCACTGAAGCAAGTTTGCTAATGAAATTACTGATGGCATCATCTTCTGTTTCATTTTTGAAAGTTAGGGCCTTCCCTATTGTTAATAGTGGCTGAACATCCTCCTCCTCTTCCTGTTCTATCCAAAGGGAAGTTTCAGTTTCTAGACTCGGCCGTGCTGGAGGATACAGGGTAAGGTTTTTGGTTTCCATACCATCAGATATAGTCATGGACCTCGATCGACAGCTGATGCAAGCATCAGCTGTGGCCAACCAAGGCCTCCCCAGGATCAATGGGTGTCCCCCCAGCTGTGATTTTGGTTGTAATACCAGAAAGTCGGCAGGGTATTCCCATGAGTCTACTGAGATGACAAGATCGTCCAGAATCCCTTCGGGTCTGATGGTGGATCTGTCTGCCAATTCTAAAATGGTAGGGGTCGGTCTAATATTGGTGAATTCAAGCTTCTTTACAATCTCAATTGTTATAACATTGATCGCTGCTCCTAAATCTACTAGCACGTTGGGTATCTGCGTCTGTCCTATATGTACAGTGACAGTAGGATTGCCAGGGTCGTCATACTTGGTCACAGGGGTTTTTCCTGTCATTAAAGCAGATAAATTCCCTATGACATGAACAGTGGGAGGATCTCTGGGCTTCCTTCCCGGTCTTTTAGTGCACAGGTCCCGAACAGTTCTAGCATAAATAGGTACGTCTTGAAGAGCTTGCAAAAGGGGGATCTTAACATAAAGATTCTTCAACTCTCCTAGGAGATTGAACTGAGGTTTCCCCCCTATTTTTGGAAGCATTAATCTCTTAGGGTATGGTGGTTGCCTTACCAGCTGGGTAGGCTGCGCATTATCTGATTTCTCGTTTAAGTTGCAGCCGTCCCATCTGAGGGATTCTCAGCACCTTCAGTGATAGGAACCGGATCAAATGGATGCTGGGAACTCTCTCCTTTATCATGCACAGAATGTGGAATATATTCTGAAATTACACGTTCTATTATCTTCCCAGACCGTAGGAGAATATCATTACAAGGTATAGGGGAGAGAGAGTAGGCCGACATATTGAGAGCTTCCAATTGATGGACTATTTTATTATTTGGGTTAGGATTAGGTTGGGCAGGCAGCTGAGGCCGTAATGGTATGTTAGGAACAAGATTATTCTGCAGCTGCAGCTGCGACTGCTGAGGTGGGTATTGAGGATATTGATGAAATTGAGGATATGGAGGAGAATATGGTAACTGCTGAGGTGGAGGTGGTTGAGGAAACTGGTTCCCAGGATGGAAGTTCCTCCATCCAGGAGACCATGACGTAGGTTGATGTGGTGGCTGTGTCCAAGGACTCCATGAGTTATAACTTTGCACTGCAGGTTGAGAAGGATTCCACTGAGCATAATTTGAAGGGAATTGTGTATTCATATTTTGCATGTTATTATTCCAATTGTTCAAATTATTCAAAAATGGAAATGAATCTGGAGACATACCTTGATTTCGAGGCTGCCAGGGTTTCTTCTGTGCAATGAAATAGGCTGATTCCCCTTCTGGAATTGATGCCTGCAGAACAGCCTTCACTTGGGGAAGTGTGGGACATTCTTTCATATCATGGTTCAGCTCGCACAGCTGGCATACTTGTATTTTGTCAAGGGGGCATTCTTTCAGTGGATGATTCTTTCTACATCGGGGACAAAACACACCTAATGTGAGATCCTCCACTGCCTGTCTTTGTTTGGCCTTCAGGACATCAATCTCCGAAGAGATGGAGCTCATCATTTCTGTTTTAAAATTTTCAAGAAGATTGCCTATCTCTGCACGTGTAGCTCCTCCATTGGATGACTTCTGAGTTCTATCGAAGACATCACGTTCCAGTTTATCTCGTTTATCCCGCTTATTATTCTTGGAAGATCCCCTGGAGTATCTCTTACATAATTCCACAATTGTCTCAAAAGGTTCTTTGGAGATATCTCCTTTTCCTAATAGATTTAACATGTCTAAACAATCATCCCTGATCCCTCGAAGCAAGATTATCTTGAGCACATCCAACCCCATGTTCGTCTGCCCGGCTCTTTGCACATTGTACATCATCCTTTCTACAAAATCCTCTAGACTTTCATCCTCCTTCTGCACCATCTTAAATAATTCCTCTCTTTTGTCCCTGGTGTTGCAATATTCTTGATATTTCTCCAGGAACACTTACTTCATCTTATTCCAATTAGCAACAATTCCTCCCCCAAGGCTCATGAACCATCGTAATGCATTGTCCTTCAGGGTGGCAAGAAAAAGCTTCAGCTTTTGGGCATCTGTGACATAATCATAGCTACGACGGAGGATATCGAATTCAAAAAGGAATTCGTCTGGATCTTCTGCCGCCCTACCATGGAAGCGAGGCAACACTGATGGTGAGATGTTCTTCATAGGAGCTGTCCCTTCCAGCTGCTGTATTGTAAATTGTAATGTTGCCATAGTTCCTTCTGGCAGGGAATCATTTTCATGATGGTATTGTACCACTGCTTCTTCCTCTTCATTCTCATGTCTGTTATTCATCTTTTCTTCTGTATCCTCTTCTTCATTCGTTCCTGCGTTCCTTACCTCAGTTGTAACAGCTGTGTATTCTTCAGGTGTAGCAGCTGCGTATTCTTCAGTTGTAACAGCTGCGTATTCTTCAGTTGTAACAGCTGAATCAGCTGTTCCTTCTTTAGCAGGGGTATATGCAGGAATCACGGCTGCTCTTGTATCTTCCACCATGGATCCTGATGCTGGTGCTCCAGGATCAGCAGGGCCTCTTCTGATAGGAGTCTCCCGTTGACGAGTCCTAATAGCTGAATCAGTTCTGTCAACAAGATCGTCGATGAATGTTCTTCTACCCAACGGTGGACCTCGACCACGACCCGAACCACCTGCACTGTTAGTATTTTGTGGGGTTTTGGGGGTTGGGAGGTGATCGTGTTTTACCCTCCTCGTATTCATGCAAAGCAGATCATTTCAACAACAAAAAAAGAAGACTCACTAAAAGCAATTATCAGATGCAACTAATGACTAGTGTTTAATTTTTATCCTTCCCTGGCAACGGCACCAAAATGTCAAGCACTCTATATGCAGATAAATTGTTACCAAACACACAGAGCATATGAAATTTATTGTCAACCCGAGAAAGTCTTTTTATTTCAAAGGATAAGTACACAATATATGCTTAAACACCAAACCATTAGAAGTGAATACTTTTATCTTCTATCATCCATGTTCATCCCAAGAATCTATGCAATCCCAATTGCCTTCTAACTACTATACTTCAATTCTTCTCTATCATGCATCAATAAGAAATGGTATCAGATCTAATCAACAATTGCAGAAAAGAAATCTCATTCGTATTCTAGAACAATCACTTGTCTGATCTAATCAATTTGGAAATCATAAAACATAAACTGAACATTAATCTAGAAATCCAATTGCAAAAGATTGAGTCAATTGTTCTAAGAAATTGAATTGCATAATGGAAATCAAGCAACACACAACAGGAAAGATAAATTGTAAAGACTCATGGGATCACGACTTAGCTGTAAGATGAACACGGCTGCGTATAACAGCAATTGAAATGCATAAAGAAAACCTTACTCAGTCGACTGTTATTCTACACCATTCACCAATCTCACAGAAATATAATCTTTTACTGAAAAATCCACACAATAAATATTGCTGCTGCGTACAAAGGAAAGAACAAAGCATCACACAACAAGAAAGATAAAATCCTATTTTAACTCAGCAATCTCTGTGGAAGACGGGCCCAGTCTTCACACAGAGATGCTGGTTGAACAACACAACTCTTTAGCTCAGAAGTAACCCCTTATATTAAGAGAAGAATGAGTACACAGTTTTGCTCAGCTGCTAATACAATGAATTAATTGTTTGCTGTTCAACCCCTGAGTCGAGGAAACTCCCCCTATTTATACATACAAATCGTAACATCTAATCCTATAATCGGGCAGCCATGAAGATCTCTGATCTTCAGGCGCCCTAAATAACTAGCTGTTACAATACGTGGGCAGAGCAGAGACATCAAAATATGGGAGAGTTATCAATTGACCCAAGAGTAGTGGTCCTTCCAAATCGCAGCTAGACTCGAGCAGCAACATACTCAAAATGGCGCATTCTGTTATAGCTGCTCTGTCACAGCTGTGCCTTGATTAATAATTCGAGCCCCAAGGATCCCTCTATAGGCAACGAACATCCCTTTCTTCATGACATGTTTAGCCCCGATCTTCCTACAATCCATTTGTCTCAACTACCTTCATAAATCGCAACATGTTAGCACAATTTGAGAGATGCACAGCTTTAATTATCACAATCATAAGCATTAATAAAATAAAACAATGATCAGCCATACCTTGGTAATTTGGGGAATAAGATAAGGACAATAGGTCTAATTGCCATGATAAATGGTGTAGGACAGGGGCAGGAAAGATGATTAATGATGATTAAAAATGGCTAATTCTAGGCTCAACAACGGGTTCTTTCGTGGCCTTCGTTAATGGCCTTAGAACACCACAGAACTCATCCAATTCTGATTCTGCATGCTCCTGCTATGCAAAAATCGAGTTTCGGGCTCTATATTTTTATTTTTTTTGAACCCGCAATTTGCAACTTCCACAATCCGCAATCCACAATCTGCAACCCGTAATCCGCAATCTGCAATGTGGAAGTCAGAAACGTAAATTTTCCAACTTCGGGAAAATGTCAGTTCCGCAATCCGCAATGCGGAAGGTAGAAATGTCAATCTTCCAACTTCGAAAAATGTCACTTCCGCAATCTGCAATCTGTACTGCGGAACTCGGAAATGCGGAATGCCAAATTTTCAACCTCAGAAAATGTCACTTCAGCAATCTGCAATCCATACTACGGAACTCGGAAATGCAGAATGCCAAATTTTTAACTTTGGAAATGTCACTTCTGCAATCTGCAATACGCAATCCATACTACGGAACTTGGAAATGCAGAACGCAAAATTTTCAATTTTGGAAATGTCACTTATGCAATCCACAATCCATACTGCAGAACTCGGAAATCCATAACATCAAAACGCAAATTTGAAAATTTTTCGTTTTCTCAATTTGCAACGCAGAATTGCGGAAACACCTCCTCTGCTCTCGCAAACTTTCAGAGCTCACATCTCCCTCATTTTTTAACCAAATAAGGCGAGTCTAGTACCGTTGGAAATCTCTTAGAGAGATCTATGCAATGACGTGATCCTCTGCCACAACTGAGAACTCTGATTCTGTCATTTTTCTAATCAAAATGTCTCCCAAACTTCATAAATACCACATTAAAACATTCTGATATCTGCTTGTAAACTCACATTTTGGCCCAAGAAGCCCCAGTGATGCAACATGGGCTATGATACCACTCTGTCACATCCCCTCCTTTCGATCCGATGCAAAGAAGGGAACATGACTTACATTTCAGGGCTTATTTGGGAAACTCAACCTCGTTCATGACTAGAAAATTCATAATTAAATAAAAACTCATGTGTGCAGATCATACTCAATAAACACAGCGGAAATAAACATCACCCACACACAAGTTCATCATGCATTCAACATATAATCATAACAGTCATCAGTAATTAAAACAATGCATAATTAGAAACACATAGATAATATTTATTTTTAAAATGAAACTATCCAAGCAATTGGGTATGTGAGAGAAACGTTCCACCCAACCATAGGTCTCTGTCCAGCCTATATTCTTTCAGCTGAGATACCGCCCCTGAGCTAGGTTGTGTATCCACTAAGGAGGAACTCAACGGGCTCACTCACAACCATGTTTTCACACAAATAGTCATGTTAAGACAACACACAGTTGGTTTTATCAAGCATGCAAGAGACAAGGGAGTAGGATGCTAAGCGAGTGAGATCAACAACAGAGCTACAGTCATTTCAACTAAACTCAAACAGTCATGGCACCCACAATACCTACCACACCCAACACAAGGAAGGTCCCCTTCTCTGTTGCACAGTCCCTCATGTGCCCCTTCCCTCCAGTGATATTCAGGGTGGGCATAGAAAGGTCCAAGCTGCTAAATCCTTGAGATTCTAGCCTTCACTAGGTTTATCAAGCAGTCCCAACCTCTGTTATCTCTTCTTCTCTGTTAATCACACTTTATTTTCTCAATTCTGTCACCAAATAATTATGTCCCGTAATTGGATTTTCAGGCTATAAAATTGGAGTTTTCCTATGGATTGTTGGGCATCTAACACTCTCAAATTCGCCTCAAGGTTCAGGTCTGTGGATCCCCCATTGGATTTCACTGTCCACATGAATTTCTGGGTGTTTTTGACACTTCAAAACGTGGCTTCATTTAGAGTTGCGATTTCTATTTTTTCTCACTGTTGGGCATGTGTAATGGATGGACGCTTATATGTTCAAAAATGGGATGGGAATGAGGAAGAAAAAATTTCCATGAGGTGGAGTGACTTGTGGGTCAAGAAAACAGAGCCCATACCTGCCATACGAATTTCTGGGCTGCCCATGCTCCATTGAAGCCATGGACTGATTTCCTCAGCCACTTCCTTACAATTGAATTAGATGTCAGCAAGGAAAGTCAAATGGGTTCTCAATATGACATTTGGAAACATATGGTTTAACCCCACAACCCCCTCACCACTCCCTAGTGGAATACACATGGCCCCCTTTTCATTAGTTGTTTCCATAGCCAGTTTTTGGTATTTTATTGCAATATAGATATTTACATCATTTTTACAATGTTCCATGGCTTAATAGTACATGGATACCATAATATCAAATACTTGCCTTTTTTTTAATAAAATCTGAGCATACACTAGCGGGGCCTTGGCACTGAGCTCCATGCTAGGGAAACATACATCACATATATACAATATTTACATTAAAATCCAATATATTCCAAGGGTCAAAATGGGGGTATTACATAATTAATCACACAGGGTCCCAACTAGTGCATTCTTAGCTTATCGGGTGTTTAAAGAACTTGCTTTCATATCGAAGTAGTACTATATCTCCTCTTTGGAACAAATTATTCGTGATGTTGCGATCATTCAATGCCTTCTCTCGATCTTTCTGGACTTGCTGTTGAAATCCTGCCATAAATCTATCTTTTTCCAATTGAAGCAGCTACGACAACCTCTCCTCAACAACACCAGTGTCTGACATACATGTGAATGCAACAACCCTCAAACTTGACACAATGTACTCCATTGGCATGAAAAATTCTTGACCATATACCAACCTGAAGCGTGCCTGACCTTGTTGGCTTGGTTTTGCAACCAAGCTTAGTGCAATGGGCACCTGCTAACTAGTAGCAGCAGTTTCAATAGAAATAAATAACAAACTAATTTAAACTATATTAAACATGGATCTATGTGAAGTAAATAAACAAACAATGGAAATATTATGGAAAACAAGAACAAGAAATAGAATAAAGAATAACTTTGTATTAAGAATAAGGGCAAGCAAGTGCTTGCAATGGTAATACCTCCAAGTGGTGAAGATTGTTGAGTAGCTCCAAGGGTGAGCAGCTCCAAACTCCAAAGGTCCCTTCTCCAAGGTAGCTACAATGGCCAAAATCTCATGGGAGATTTTGGCAGCATGAGGATAGGATGATGGATGGATGAAAATTGAGGAGCCCCTACCACCTTTTTATAGTTTTTGGTGGTGGGGAATACCATTATGGTTTTGAGGAAACCAATGGTATTGACCAACATGATTTAGGTACCTTTTCCCTCCTTTTTCCTTTTTTGAATATTTTTAATATTTTTTTTCCCTTTTAAATATTTTTGGGAATTTTGGACCCTTTTTTAGGGTTTTCTATACTTTTTGAGGAAAAATAATCATTTTGAGTGGGAAAATGGGTGTATTAAGGTATTTTGGTGACCTTTTGGTGGCTTTAGAGGCTCAAATGGTGGAAAAGTGGATAAATGGGTCATGTGAATAAGGGAATGAGCTAGTGAGCACTTTTTAGGTGTTAACAGATTGCCCCCTGATTTGTGAGGGAAGGAACTCATCGTATGGCCGATAGACATCATAGTTCTTTTGTCTTTATTCTGGGGTTTGGGGAGGAGAAGAGACCGATTGGAGACTGGATCCACGACCCTTGGAAGCTGCAAAAAATAAACAATATTACAAGGCCTCAATATGAATGAGGAATAATCTCTAATAATGGACGAGGCGGGCATACCCATGCTCGTATCAAGACATATATATAACAATTAGTCCCAAGAAGGGGGACCTGAAAAAATACATAAAAAATATACTGGTACATCATAATTGTCCAGAGGGGACATTATTTTGGGATGTACTCATGATCATAACATGACTGATCTCAATAACTGATACACTGGAATAAGTAATGAACTGCTGAAACTGAAGGTGTCCAACATCTGTAGGGACGCAATGACTATAAGCCATCTCTGCGAAGTATATGTAACTGTATACTCGAGGGAGTATAAAACTGAGGTACATCTGAATATTGTCGCCATGTGCAACCCGGATATCTATAGAAAAAATGTAATTGGTTGTATCCATAGGTAGACTCTCAAATGTGGAAGAGTCGGTTGGTATCCGGGGTCTTGAACAAATAACTGAACGGACCAATACCCTGTGCGAGTCTCAACGATGCAATCAAGGTGTTGAAGTCGAGCATGTGAGAAACAACCATTGGGAGAGGCATTGAGGACTCTTCTTGAAATGATTCGTAGGCACTCATCGTAAATGGTGATGAGTCCAAGACACAGGGACCTCTAGGTCTATCCTCTGGAATAAATTTGGTTGTCGTCGACAGAGGGAGACCAACAACTAACAAGGAAATGATGTTTCCTTGATAGGAGCACGAGGTGTAGAACTGAAGTGTGGTAGTACTGATGGTAGGATTGACGTACTTGTGGGGATGGGAAGTAACTGGGGTCATATAGTGGGTAGACTCAAACTTCCTTTGTTCAGAGCATGATGACATGGTTGACTTGGCAGTGTAGGGAACTGACTTGTAGGTGCGGGGATCATAGCTTTTAGGGACTGAAGGGTATCTATTAACTGAGGGGACGAGCTGATGGGTGTTGTCGAGGGGTTCTCAAGGTGACATACTGCAGAATACTCTGAACACAGGCAACCAAAATGGGGAAGCTACCATATGAGTAGAAATGATCTGTTGTGGCGCCAAGAAGCTACCATTGGGTCCTTCTTCGTAGTTTTAATGAGCTCCAAGAAGGGATAAAAGTGTGCTCTGAAATGGTACTGTCCTGTGGATTTTGTCAGCCCAAGACTGTTCGTGCTCATTGGTGCTTTCATTTTTAAGGAGTCTGAAAACGATAAGAAGACTCTGCAGTGGTTGTGAGTACTGTCCTGTTGGTTTTACGAGCCCAGGATGGTGATTGCTCTTGGTCGCTTTCATGTTTAGAGAGTCTGAAAGCGGTAAGTGGACTCCATTGCTGTTCTTTTTCGTAAGTTAGTCTCCAAGGCCCGAAAAAACATAAAATGATGCAAATGGAGAACTCTTCTAGCCGATGTGACTAGAGTATTCCTTTTTCGTAATTAGTCTACAAGGTCCGGAAAAGGGGTAAACTTATACCAGGTAGACGCCCTTTCAGATACATTTAGTGAGCATGAAAGGAACCAAGGTTGCTCGGAGATCTTTTCATTGTTTTAGGAGTCAGAAAAGAGCTTAACAAAAACTCCCTAAGTGCCTTTTTCGTAAAAGGGATTGCTCGGCTCGAAAAAGGGATAAAATTATACCGAAAAAAGGGATTGATGATAGCGAGAAAAGGTCTCAAGCATCATCATGAGTGCGGAAAACTGAATCCTGTGACATAAATATTGTCAAAAAGGGGCAACGGCCAATGTGGCACGCAAACCGAGGCGATGAGGGGTCATGGGAAAAATGCCCAAAAAATATGGAGGTGAGAGCGAGAAATGATCTCAAGCATCATCACGAGCACGGAAAACTGGATCCAACAATATAAGACTCGTAAGAAACGGACGATGATCGATGTGGCACGCAAACCGAGGCGACGAGGTGGCATGGGAAAAATGCCCAAAAAATATGAGCGTGAGAGCGAGAAATGATCTCAAGCATCATCACAAGTGCGTAAAACTGAATCCGGCGATATAAGGTTCGTAAAAAATGGACGACGGCCGATGTGGCACGCAAACCGAGGTGACGAGGGGGCAAAAAAATGGTCAAAAAATGGACCTGGTGAAAATAGGAAAAGGAAAGAACTGTCATGAAGTTCTCGCTGTTTTGATTCCAATGGTACCAATGGTTTGAGAAATGGACGTCGTATGACACCGGAATGGTTGTTTGAAAAATGGTGGAATCTCTATAAATAGGGCGTGGGGCCCATATGACGTGTCATTGTTACGTGTGAGTTTGGCAGAGCAGTTAGAGCTCTTTCTTGATTTCTGGGAGATTTCACCGTTGGTTTTCGATTCCGTGAGTTTCAGGTAACTCTATTCACCTTAGCCTTTTCAATTATGTCCTTTTTGGTTAGCGGCGGGCCCCCGAAGGCCACGAAATTCCATGTTGGCCTTCCAATGTGGAATATCGCGGGTTTCAGATCCTTTGCCGCGATGGACATCACGGGTTTGAGGCTAACAGTCGCGATGTTCATCGCGACTGTCTGGCCAATACCCGCGATGTTCATCGCGGGTTCTTGTATAGAAGCCGCGATGGTATTTTTGAAAAAAATTTCTATGGTGCTAAAAGTTTCTTTGTTTTTTTTTTGGCAGGATGCTGAGGAGACCATTGACGTCATGAAGAGAGCGAGAGATGGAGGAAGATTTGATGGTCCGGATTCGTACAGATCAGGGGGTTCGGCAGGCCTTGGCAGTGGGTGGACTGCTAAAGTTCGCTCAGATTCCACCAATGCGTTCAGTAGGACCCCTACTGAACAAGTTGGTGAGTTGGTGGGTACCTGCAGAGGGTGCCTTTGTTGTTGGGGGTGAGAGGTTGGAGATCACCCTCATAGATGTTTATTTTCTTACTGGGTTACCTCGCTTAGGGGAGGTGGGGGATCTTCTGCCGAGGATCCTGGCAAGTGTTGAAATGGAGGATCTCCTGGAGACTTTCTGTGTCACTGGGGCGATTGTGTAGAACAGCGCGCTGAGTTTGAGATCACTGCGAGAGTGGGACATGCACGTTGTCGGGGCTTGTGTTCTGCGGGTGTTGGGTGCCGCGGCGCCACATCGTTTGTCAGGGGGACAAACGATGATGGTGGATTCTGTGCTGAGGGGGACTCATTATGCATGGGGTCAGATGTTTTTAGCTGTTGTCCGGAGAGATCTGGACAAGGTCAGTCAGGAGGGGGGAGAGTTCTGCTATGCCTCCTTTCTGTGTTCTTTTTTCTTTGAGCAGGTACCGACTTTGCGTCCACGGGTGCCCATTTGTGATGGTTTGGTGAGCGAGCTGCGGATGGTACGGTGGGGGCAGATGATGCCTTGCGGTGGTGGTGGTATCCGCGGGTTCTTCTCGCAGGAGATGTACGAGCAGTGGGAGCAGATCCCTCTGCTGATTGAGGACTATCCGTATGCTGGTATGGATTACCGAGGAGATCCAGAGATGCCTCGAGCCCAGGGACAGGCCTGGGGTTTAGATGGTATGTTTTGTTCTCTACTATATCATGTGTTTCTAGATTTATTGGTTATGATTATAGTTAGATATGTATATGATGGTTTATTTGCATTGTGCAGATGTTGGTCCTATTCCACCGGCTGACTATGTGGCTCGTAGGGGACGGGCGAGGGTGGTTGCTCCACCTCCGGTAGCTGTACCTCCTCCACATGGTCGAGGATTTGGGGCTCGTGGTCGAGGGGCTAGCCCTCGAGATGATGCTGTTGCTGGTGTCCGAGAGACACTGGATATGATTCTAGCAGGATTCCCAGAGGATGGGTGGAGAGACCTAGATCGGGACATCGTCGAGCGATGTTTCGATGCGCCTCGTGAGTGGCGCTCGATCCTGCTGAGGACAACGTTGCTGGCGGCCGAGTACAGGGGTGGTGTTCAGGATGATCCGGCAGGGCCGGCGGAGAGGAGGATTCGTCTACGAGATGATCCAGCGGGGCCGGCAGAGCGGAGAGTTCGGGCTCGACATGATCCGGCAGGGCCGGCGGAGGAGGCACCAGAGGAGCCCAGGGACCGTGATGATTAGATCATATGTATTTGCACCCAAATGCTGATGAGCATATGGGGAAGCTCTTTTTTGTACGGCTGATGTATTTTTGTATATTGGGTGCTGAGGGCACCTATTTCATGTTTTGACTATACTATGATGTATCTATATATATATATATATATATATGATGTTGATATATAGTCGTGTATGCACATGGATGCATTTGTTGTCTTTTTGTTTTCCCGTGGAGGCACATGTTATGCACGTGGATGCATTTTCTTTATGAAATGATTTGATTGGTGTGCCAGTCAAGTACGTTGTTGGCCATATGGTCTGCTACACTATTGAGGTTTCTTGGGACATGTGTGAATGAAATGGATTCAAACTGTCGAATCATTTGTTTAGTGCGCAAAAATTTTCTGAAAAGACAGGGATCGCGTACCTGGTAATCATCGTTGAGCTGGGAAACAAGGAGTTGTGAGTCATCTCATTTGGAGAGCTGTGGCCAGGAGACTGGTCATGGCATCATATTCAGCTTGGTTGTTGGTGGCAGCACCTAAACACACTCCGTTGATGTGGATCAACTCATGTGAAGGGGAATATATTACCCAAGCTGTGGCGGCCAGATTAGGGGACCAACGGCTTGCACCATCAGCAAAACCGACATAGCAGAGTGGAACATGTGTGTGAAAGGGATAAATGGCAGGGGCTGACCAGATAGAGGGGTATCCAGTGGAAATCGTGTAAATGGTGTTAATTTCTTCCAAGGAGGAAGATGGTGGGGGATGAATGGGTCACTGTTGCTGACGAACGGGGGGGACATCAGGCCATGTGTCAATGTGGTGCTCTATAATGGCGGGGTCAAGACCATGCATTTCGGTATAGGACCAAGTAAAGACATAACGGAATTCTTGGAACAGTTTTTTGTATTCTCCAATCTCATGCCCACTGCAGGAGGCTCTTAATGTAATGATTTCAAGGGCTTCAGGTGGGTCAGAGATATCGATGTGGATGACGGGTGAGATATTGGTCATGTTACCTTCCTCAAAGGCATCAGGAGTAGGAATAGGATCCTTAAACCAGTCGACTTTAGTAGGAGGGAAATCTTTGGACTCAACCACGAATTGGGTAGAGGTGGTGGATGAGGTCTCTTCTGGGAGGAAGTATGAACGATGGTGCATATCTTCCCAGGGTAATCAGGGGCAATAAGATCCTCTAGAATCTCCTCATAATTGGGGAAACTTTGAGTGGTCAAATCAGTTCACGAGGTAGTAGTAGTCGAAGAGATGATATAGACGGTGTTAATCTCTCCGGATGAGGATGATACGGGAGGGTAGATTTCCTCGATGAGGGGAGGAGATATTTCTAAGTCGACGTTATTCAACTCGTACAACGCTGCTCTTTAATCTGGGATATCAGGACAGTGATGTGAGTAATGGCCGTAAATATCGCATATCGCACAAGGGTGGTTGGTACGCAGTGATTTGTCACGAGTCTTGGGGTTTGAGTCGATTTTGACAACCAGGATGTTGGGGTCATCGTCAAGCATTTGCATGTGTTCCTGTAATGCAGGTAACTGTGGACATTGATGAGTTGGATGGCCTAAATCATCACACAATGAGCATTTAGGAGGAGCATTGAGCACAGGGGGAGTTTTAACTGCTTTGGGTGGGGGTACCGCAGTGTATGGTTGTGGGCCTCTGCCCCCAGTGGGCCTGATGAGAGGAGGGGGATTCGCAGATGACGAAGGGGTAGTGATACCGGGAGGTGGTTGAGTAGAAGTGACAATGGGTTGCACCAGTTGCAGGATGAAATTTGGTGTCGGCGGGGGAACGGGAGGCAAAATATACCACACGGGTAATCGCAATGTTAATTCGGGGAGACTAAGGGTAGCCATAATCGGAGCACTTACTACGCCTGAGGGAGGAAATAGAAAGGGGATTGTGTGGATGGGTGTAACACCAATGTGACTAGGGACCAATGGCATTTTAGGTAACAAGGATGGTTGATTGTTGGGTGTTTGTGTATTGTGTGAAAGAGTACAGAGGTCAGCGACATGGGTCTCCGGTGACGGTGGTGGAATAGATTGGAATGTAGAAGTCATCGGCGCGTCGGAGTAAAGTCTGGGTCCCACGGAGGAAACAAACGAGGTAGTTGCACCACAAACAGGTTGTTCAACCACAGGGAGAACATTTTCAGGTGCAGCGGGGGCCTTAGGATCGTAATAGGTGAGTTGGTCGACCTTGACCACGCGTCCGTCATGAGGGAACATCATGGTACGAAAAATGGATGAGGCAACAGCCTGCATGGCATACATGTAGCTGCGGCCAAGTAAGAGGTTATAGTCAAGTTGGGCATTGATGACCTTTATGTCAATGAGCACGGTTTTACCAGCCAGCTGGATGGGGACATTAGCTAAGAGACCTTGGGGTTGAGCCGAACGACCGTCGTAGGCTCGCAACGCAGTGGTGGACTGCTAGAGAGTAGGGGATCCCAACTTCTGCCAAACGAATGTGGACATAACGCATGTAGAGGCACCTTCATCGATAATGCACCGATGGATGACCAGATTCCGAACATAAATAGAAACTTGGAATGCTAAAGTGGAAGGTAGGCGTGGTTCGGACTGGTCTGAATCGAATGCCATCAGTTTTGAATCATTGGGGTCAATAGCGCCAATGGCAGAGAGAAAATTCTTGCACTGTGAAGGACAGTTTTTTAAGACTTCTAAAGCAGACATGGCTGCGGGAGACTGGGCTAAGTCATCTACAATGCTATAATTCGATGCAGCACGAGCATTGGGATTATTGTTGATGCGACGAAGTGGGAAGCGAGGTGCTTTAGAAGCGCCATCGAGTGGAGCCGTAGGTATACGTAACGTCTGATCTATGGGATGAATGTTAGTGTTCTTGTCGGCGGGAGGGGCTTCAGGGGTGGAGCCATATTGGTTCCGGTGGGTTTGGAGGTTGGCATCTGTGGATGACATCATTAGCAAGTGGTGGGTATCTGAATCGAACATGGGTTGACCAGGAGCGGCATAAGTGATTTGTTGTGGTGGCGCATTGCCCTGAGGGGGAGCTAACGGCTAAGTGTTCACTATGCCTTGGGTTGGAAAGGGGTTTTGCAGCACCAAAGGTTGATGTTGAGGTGGTGGAGGGTTGGGTGGCGCCTAAGGAGCCGCTTGCCCTTGACGATGGGCATCGTCAGTCCAGAGTTGTCGAGCTCGCTCCAAATGTGGGAAAGCATGTGTGTAATGGCCATAGACCCCAAAAATAGAACAATGATGGTTTGTTCTGAGGTTATTGTTGTTGGGATGCCTAGGATGACGATCAAGATTCTGGTTGGGAGGAGCAGCATTGTTGTTATTTGGGAGATTGGGAGGTGGTGGACCTTGATTTTGTTGTTGGTTGTTGCCGCGGTTACGTCCTCTTCCACGGTTTTGTTGTCCACCCTGGTTGCGCTGGTTGTTTTGATGTTGGGGCTGATTGTGTTGTGTGTACACTTTCCCTTGAGCAGCGGGAGGATTTTGGTTTACCGCAGGTGCAGGAGCAGGTTGCGGTGGATAATAAGCTGGTGGGGCTGGAGGTGGTCCAGTTACCTGCTGGGGTTGTTGGTAACCCTGAGCTATTGGAGGTGTTGGTTTAGCCGTTGCAGCTTGCTGTGGGTAATACATTGGTTGAGGTGCAGCTAGGGGGGCGTATGTGGGTGGTGCATGACCAAAGCACTGAGGTGGACATGAGGGTCCGTGGGTATGGTGGTGATGTGCCATGGGAGCATATGAATTGGTTGCTCTAGATTGAGATGTAGCCCGCGAAAGGTCGGGGCCATGGATAGGATGTGCAATGGAAAATGGTTGGGGATGTGAGGCAATACGACCAATGATGCCATATGCGGCATGGGATGCCCCTGGCGCATCGTGTTGGGATGAATCGCCCCAAGGGGCATCCGGTATAATGGTATACAGATAACCCGACTGGGCGTAAATGAGGTCAAATTGTTGGGCTTTGAGGATGGCCTCTTCTTCAGACTGGGGTCGTTCAGATGCCACATCCTTGGCAATGAGAGGGAGGAGGGATTTTAGAAACCAATCTAAGAAGATACGGTCATCTAACTTGATTTTGCAGAGGCTTCGGCATCGATGCCACTCATGAAGTGGTCAGTGATGTGGGTGGCCGTGTTCTGTCTGCAAGACAGTAGGATATCGACTCCCGCATCATAGCGGATAGGTAACTGAAAGAACTGCAGGAAGGTCGAGGCAAGGGAGGTAAAGGTGGCATGGGTCCCATGGGGCTGCTCAATATACCACTTAGCTGCAGAGCCAATGAAGGTGCGCTGTAATAAACGGAGGCGGACAAAGTCGTCCACTATGGCGTTGAAGGAACACCATAGATGGAAGGACATAATATGGTTCTGGGGGTCTTCACCTGCCTTTCCCTCAAACATAGGGATGTCGGAGGGGAGTTTGGTGGGCATGTGAGGCCACGCAGGGTCATGTCTGATAGGATCATTGGTTAGCCTGGCTAAGTCTGGTAAGTTCAGACTCGCCATGTAAGGTAAACTAACAGATGGATGTGGCGTAATGACTGGGACATGACTATTCATGGTGGCATGATGTAGTGGTCCAGTAGCCCCTAAGGGTATGCTAGGTATTGAAGGTATGTGTCCTCCAAATTCTTTGGTTTGGTATGGGCCAGCGTTTCCAAGTGCAACATGGGTTACACCGGGGTTAGGAATAGTAGTAGGGATTCCTGGGATCTGGGTTGTGGTAATGAGAGGGGGTGTGGCCCCTATGTTTGGCATACCCATAATAGGAGGTAGTCCTGTGTTGGGCATTCCTAAAGGTGTAGTGTCCCCCATATTAGGCATACCTAGGGGGTGGTTGTTGCCATGGATGGCACTGCAATAGAAGGGTTTATGGATGTATCTCCTATGGTACTGGTAAAAAGTGGGTCGAATTGTGTTCCAACCATAAGGTTGGTTGGGAATAACGCAGTAGGGTTTTTGGATTCTGCCTCAAAATCAGATGTGAAGTGAGGCGTGTCAGAATCGGATGACTGTATGTTTGGTCGTTGACTTGTCGAGTCAAGGGATAAGGCTCGACGTCGGTGACGTGGAGAGATAAGTAGACTGAACGCTGGGGGTTCGCCCTGAAGAAGACGAGATCGTCTAAAATTCTCAATGGTGAGAAAAAAAAAATTTGTGTAAAAATCTTCAGTGTAAGATGGTAATGTATAAAAAACTCGAAACCCTAATGCAACCAAGGGTGCAAAAAGGGGAATGAAAATAAAGGCTCTCAGGAAAAAAAAAATCAACCTCAAAAAGGCACTTATTATAGCAGCTGTGCTATAATAAGTGTAGGGATGCAACAAAAATGGTCAGAGTACCAACAGTCAAACAACTTCTAGAAAAAAGAGGTGCTACTAGACCAAAGGTGGATTGTATCATGCAAACACCTAACTATATTGTGAGTCAACAAACGATATTCTCTGCAAGGTGATGAAATCCAAGTCAGACAATATTGAGTGTTGAATCAACGGCTAGATATCCCCCTACTGGGAGGGACACCGGGTAATCAATCCTAAAGAATGGCAACTAGGATACTCCATTCATTACACGTTCAGAAAAGGTAAATCTGCCGTTTGGTCCTTTTACCGCAATACCCCCATACAGGGATATCCCGAGAACTGCGAATGGTAGCCTTCGGTTATTGAATGGATTTCGGTATTCCACTCAGGCTTCCGGAACCATCCTCACGACTTCAACCCTCCTAGGGGAGAGGCCCTCTGATAAACTGGTTATGACCGTGCCAAAAAATACTAGGATATTTTGGTTCCCTAATGGACAACAGCTATGTCTCAAATGTAATAACTGAGGGGTGTTATTGGACAACCTATCCCCTCAATTCTACCTAGCTACAAAGTTCTTTTAAGTGCTCCCCAAGTGGGGTTAAAAGTTGGTTGAAGTTAGGGTAAATTTTAAGGCTTGGTTTAAATTATGTGATTGAGTGGGTGCACGTGTGGTATTTTAAACTGAAATTAAATGCTTTGCAAAAACTATTCAAAAAACAAAGGATCTTTGAAATAAGAAAGCAAATAATATGAATTCTTCAAGAAATAAATGGATTTCTTTTAAAATTTGCTATGGGCAAAATATCAAGGAAGTAAACAGTAAAACTTTTATCTAGATAAAATGCAAATAAATCCTTCTTTCAATTTCTGAAAATTTTTAAAAAGATTTTTTAAAGGAGCATTCTAAATAGTAAATTATTTCTATGGCTGTAAAAAATGCAGGAATTTTAATACTGTAAAATGTGCTAAATAGGCAGAAAATACAGCAAAAAATTAATTTTTTAACGGATTGGCCGAATTGAAAAAACTCGCATCGCGGGTTTTGGCAGAACAACCGGTATGGACCGCACAGGTTTCTGTCACACAGTCGCAATGGGCAGCGCGGGTTTCAGCTGCGAAGCTGCGATGTGCAGCGCGGGATTCCGTCACACAGTTGCGATGTGCAGCGCGGCAAATGAACGCGAAGCCGCGATGTGCAATGCGCAAATTGGCCGCGAAGCCGCAGGGAGCCACGCGGAAAAGAGCCGTGAAGTCGCGATGACCCGCGCGACTGTTGGGAAAAAATCTGTGAGGCAAAAGCCGTACACAGACGGCAAAAAACGAACCCGAAAATTGAAAATTTCGGGCTGTTAATGGCAATAGAATGGGCCAAGATCTAGAACAGCAATGGATCTGTTGTCTAGGGTGGCAGATCTATGAATTAAACTGACTAATACTAACAAAAACTAAGATCTAAAGAAAAATTTGAGATCTAATAGTTCTAAGCCAGTGGAGTCGCCAAAAACTGTTGGCTTGGTTTTGCAACCAAGCTTAGTGCAATGGGAACCTGCTAACTAGTAGCAGCAGTTTCAATAGAAATAAATAACAAACTAATCTAAACTATATTAAACATGGATCTATCTGAAGTAAATAAACAAATAATGGAAATATTATGGAAAACAAGAACAAGAAATAGAATAAAGAATAAATTTTATTAAGAATAAGGGCAAGCAAGTGCTTGCAATGGTAATACCTCCAAGTGGTGAAGATTGTTGAGTAGCTCCAAGGGTGAGCAGCTCCAAACTCCAAAGGTCCCTTCTCCAAGGTAGCTACAATGGCCAAAAGCTCATGGGAGATTTTGGCAGCATGAGGATAGGATGATGGATGGATGAAAAGTGAGGAGCCCCTACCACCTTTTTATAGTTTTTGGTGGTAGGGAATACCATTATGGTTTTGAGGAAACCAATGGTATTGACCAACTTGGTTTAGGTAGCTTTTCCCTCCTTTTTCCTTTTTTGAATATTTTGAATATTTTTATTCTCTTTTTAATATTTTTGGGAATTTTGGTCCCTTTTTGAGGGTTTTTTATACTTTTTGAGGAAAAATAATCATTTTGAGTGGGAAAAGGGGTGTATTAAGGTCTTTTGATGACCTTTTGGTGGCTTTAGAGGCTCAAATGGTGGAAAAGTGGACAAATGGGTCATGTGAATAAGGGAATGAGCTAGTGAGCACTTTTTAGGTGTTAACAAACCCGTTAACTTCTTCCGAGTTGTCCTATATGCCCATAACATTACAGGATTCCTCAGATCCCAATCTTCGCAGTTCACATTATAGATCTTTGTCAAATCCCGTTCCAATATTTTGTTGAAGGCTTCGACAATCCCATTAGCTTGTGGATGATATAAAGTAATCATCCAATGATAAATTTGGAACTCTTGGGTAAATTCCTCAATAATATTATTGACAAAGTGAGATACATGATCACTCAAAAAAACTCGTGGGCAACCAAATATAGTTACCACATTTTGAAATAGGAACTTTGTAGCACTTGTAGCACTATAGTCCTTCACTGTTTCATCTTCATCCCATGTAGTCAAATAATTTATCGCAGTAATAATGTAACGTGATCCTGATCGCTTCGTGGATGGGTTAATTGGTCCCACAAATTCAACAACCCATTTCTCGAAATCTTGCAAAGTTACCTGTGGCACTAACGACATCTCATCCCTCCTGGATGGTTTCCATATTCTCTAACTAACATACCAATATTTACAATATTCCTTAGCATCTTTATTCAAGGTAGGACACCAGATTCCCGCTCTTAGTATCTTTTGAGTTGTATCATTTCTTTCATAATGTCCCCCTACAACACCTTCACGAGATTCGACCAATATGATTGGTCACTCATGCTTCATAACACAACATCTCAATACTTCATATGGTCCCATCTTGTATAAACCAGCTTATATCCAAATCCTAGGCTCTATCAAGCGCCGAGAGGGATCAAATCTCCCCAGGTGCAAACCTCTCCTTGAATAGCTCCTTGAGTGCAATACCTGAGCCACCTAATCCTAAGCTCTAAAGTCTATAGTTTAAGTCTCATATTTACTTTTTACTTTGTATTTTTTTTTGTTTATGGCCCACATAATATTTATTACTTTTTACTTTGTATTATTTTGTTACTCGACAAACACTCTAAAGTCTCATATTTACGTTTTACTTTATATTAAAAGTAAAAAGTAAAGTCTCTAGTTTAAGTCTCATATTTACTTTTTACTTTGTATTATTATTTTTTGTTTATGACCGACATAATATTTACCACCTAATCCTAAGCTCTAAAGTCTCTAGTTTAAGTCTCATATTTACTTTTTACTTTGTATTATTCTTTTTTGTTTATGGCCGACATAACATTTATTACTTTTTACTTTGTATTATTTTGTTACTCGACAAACACTCGACTAACAAGATCTCCCTCATACTGGGATGTAGAGCGCCTCTCGGTGCAATGACCTGCTATCAATTGATAGTTTATTTCTTTGACAACCAAATGTTTATTTTGATTAACAAATAACCCTATGGGTTCCATACCTAAGGTCAAGAAGTTTATAATGTATTCAAAGTATTCATCCATCATTCTGACTGAAAACAGTTGCGCATATGGGAGGTTGTCATCCAAGTTAACTGGTTCTTCCCCTATTTCTAACCTGCACAGATGGTGAGGTCCCGTAGTTAGCCTTCCTGGTTTAACTATAATTTAAAAATCATAATCCTGTAATAATATGAACACCTGCATATTCTCCCCCAAACACTGGCTTGTTGACCAGGTATCTCAAAGAAGAATGATCTGTAAACATTTTAAAATGACCCCCTAACAGATAATGCCTGAACTTCTATAGTGCATAAAACATGGCTAGCCCTTCTCTTTTCATAGTAGTATAATTTGTTTCTGTAATAGATAGCTTCATGCTAGAAAATGCAATAGGATGATCTATGGATCCCTTACCTAGTTGAGCTAGAACTACACCCAATGCAATGGATGAAGCATCAACATGAACATGAAACTCTTTTCACTAGTCAAGAAATACTAAAATCGGCGTTGTTACCATCTTCTGCTTCAATTTGTTGAGGGTATGCTACCTCTCCTCATTCCACTAAAACTTAGCATCCTTCTTCAATAACTTCTCCATTGGTGTTGTGCTCTGTGCATATCCCTTGATAAATTTCCTATAATACGTTGTATGTCCCAAAGTTGTTCTCAGTTGTCGCACTAATGTAGGTGGAGGAAAATATACTATAATGGTGATACTCATAGGATCCATCAATATACCATGTTTACAAACCACATGACCTAGAAAAATACTAAATGGATCACAAAAAATACACTTCTTCAAGTTTTGTGATATCTGGTACTGTCTACAACAATCCAACATCAGCCTAAGGTTCTCAATTTTTGGAATCTGATTAATACTAGGAGGGGGGTGAATAAGTATTAACGTAGTTATGAACAATTTTTACTTCTTATCATTTGAACTTGAACTTAAATTCTGCAACCATTATAAACATAAACATTCACCATGACATGCGCAATACACATAAAACACAGATTTTTACGTGGAAACCCAAACAGGAGAAAACCACATAATGCTCTCTAATATTAAAAATATTGCATTCAAGAAAACACCAATTGGAAGGAGGAAATGACCCCCTAGTTTTTACATGCTATGACCCAAAAGAATCACTAACTTCCCGATTTACCAACTTCATTTGGAAGGAGGAACCAACCCCCTATTCCTTGCCCCGTCCTATCGACCTTGTATGACTGTAGAAAATATTTCTTTGTTGTTCTACTGGTTTGTGCACTCTTCATATTATCTGCAATTCTCCACATCGTGCACAACCTCTATATACCGATATCTTGTAATCGCTAAACTGTATCATGTACTACACTTCACTTCATCATCTTGACATTTTGCAATCTATGCTCTAGTTCATTATGCCATTCTATTTCTGCACATTTGCAAACTCAACTGATACTGTGCATATTTTGCTATGTTGTTATTTTGACTTCTCGCATATCTATCAGATCAATCTACGCACCTTCTGCTATATTACACCAAGCCGATACTAGCAAATTTCATATTTTAAGCTGATCCAATATTTATCTTCTTTGTCTTCAACGGTTGCAAAAATTTATCAGATTTGATCTCAAGAACCTTCAGATATTGATTTCCTTTTGTTTATGGGATATACAAATCTCTCAGATCATCATCTGGATCTCCAGTAATATTGTAACACTCCATCACTTGTTCAAGTGTTGTTGTCCACTCTGGAAAGTTAGGTCACTGCACCAACACTTATTCATAAATTTTGGCCTTAATAATCTGTAAAGATGCATCCATTGAGGGGTTTTCATCTTCGTAACTAATTTTTTTCCTGAAATCTGTGGCCATATCATCCAATTCTGTCGTGCCTTGTCGCAGTTCCTGTGTTGTATACCAATTCCAGGGTATAGTATCCAAGGTATGGATAAACATATGAAGCCAATCCTGCTTAGGTACATGTTTCCATTCCTTATCACATGATGTTATCTGATCTACAGGACTAGTTAACACAATATACTTTTCTCTGCTATAATGGATTCCTTCTCCAAATCTTACTTCTAGCATATTTCTACACTGCGACCAACCCTATATCTTTTCCTTATGGGTATCCCACCATCTTTTTGGAGTGGATTTTAATGCTACGTCTAGATATAATACTATTTGCAGCTACTCAAGGACCTTGATTTCGAAATCATAAATGAAAACATCTAAATTGGGAAATCCTTCATATGTAGGTAGATCACATACCTCTTTTCCAACCCATCGAAATTATTTTGCAACATGAGAACATCTCCTCATGAACACTTCATGTAGCCTATTTTGTGATTTTTCCAGTGCTTCCATTGAGTTTGAAGACCACAAGTTAACGCTTTTCCAAATCAAGGTACCATCTGTTGTCGGATTGATATAATCATCCATTATAGAAGTGACTTTATAAATATTGTCTAATTCTTCAGTATTGTACTCCTCTCTGATAGGTTCGACATACCTCAAACCCTCGAAAGGATCCAAAGGTGCAACATCTCTGATATCCCCTCCTTCAAACTTCATCAACATTTTTTTTTCCAGATTTATGATAGTCTGGTTTTCAATTTCCTAGTCAATACCAAGCAATGCATGGTATGTGTTGGTATCATCCACTATCTCTATAAGTTTGAAATCAACGTAAGTTCACAGTCATCTATTTCAATAGGGACACCCACCATTATTCCAAATGGTGTTACTTTATGTTGATTGGATAACCTTAACTAGATTGGTGACCACACCAACTTGGGTTTTTCCATAGATTCCCATGTTTGTTTAGTAATAACGTCATTCACATATGACCCCGGATCTAGAATAATAAAATACATGTCAAAGTCCCCAATCTATGTACTAAGTCACGATTCCCTTCCCGTTCTTACCTTCTTTTTGTAAATTATTTTGGGTGCTTTTCTGAAGCGGTTCTCTTTCTAACTCATCAATTAAACTCTGTAACTCCTTTAAGGAAGTTTCATCTTTAACTAGATATAGACATTTTTTTAGAAAAAAATTCAGTGCACTTACCTTTCTTGGGATTCACTTTGGAGCTGATCAGTTGAATTAGTATGGCATATCATATACAAGAACTTGATCGAAGACCGGTGGTGGGGTCGATGTCGAAGGTACCCTATGTATTGTATTAAATTATTTTCTTGCTTCCATAAAATTCCGTTTTTCCTTATGTACATCAAATCATATTGTACGTTGCATGGATGATTTGATTATATGGGCACGTAGATCAACACATTTTCTCTATCATCTCCTGTTGCAGCTTCTCCCCTTGTAACTGCAACAACGATTGTCTACTCTTATCTTGGTTATACTTATATCTTTTGGACATTCTGGTTCTGGTTTTGATTTTGGTTTCCCTTTTCTTGCCACTTTTCTATGAGTTGTGGACAGTTTTCAATAGTGTGATCAGAGTCCCTATAGTATTAGCATGTTGAACTTGGATTTGGAAAATCTCTAGAAATATGTCTTGGATAACCAAAGTTGTAACAGATTACCTAGCCTCTACCTTGACCAAATCCTCCTCATCCTCATCCTCAAAACCCACCCCTCTATTTATTAAACTACACACTACTCCCTTAACATTGTTCTTCACCTTTATTTCTATAATATTCTACCGTTCGTTATGTGAGCAACTGATATGCACGATAGTCCTTCTCATCATGGCCAACTGATCTGCAGAATTTACATAACAAGTTTTGTGGAGTACTTACAATCTTCTGCAATGGGTAGCATTCCTCTGGTCGATGTCCCCTAGTTTGACAGATCCTACACCAGACTCCAACCCCATGGTTCATTGGGTTTGTAGCTCCAACATCTATATAATCCTAGAAGACTATGCATTGGTCCTTATAATGACCCTCCTCTTTTTTCCTTTCCCTTCTTGTCTTATATTTTTAATGATAGGTTTTCTAGATGCAACTAGATATGAGCCATACCCACTCTAGTCTCTCCAACAGGTCATGGTTCTAGTTGCATCAGTGGAACTTAGATATGAGGTAATAAAGCATCTATAAACCATTCCTTGTGTTGAAAATCTGTCATCTAAAAGCCTACACGAGCCATCAGTGTCTTGAACCTCTGGTCGAAATACCACATAGATTCACTTGTCAACTGCTTGATCTCTTTGAGTTCAGTAATACACCGCAATTCGGATTTTGGATTCTTGAATTCATCCTTTAATGCATCCCTAATCTCTTCTAGGGTATTTGTGCTTGTCCAGTAGGTACCTTTGAAAATTTCAACAACTAATCCAAATCACAACCTCGAAAAGTTGTAATTAGTTGCACTCTTTTTATATTCATGTCATCCCGCACTTGCTTGACAGTCCAGACAACATCACATAAAAATCAATGTTGTTTTGGATCCTTTAACCCATTCCCATGAAAAATTGGCAATTTCATATTATCGCCAACCATTCTTTTTATCAAGGGTATTGGATGACTTTGTATTACAGGACCAACACTTGTAGCGGTGTTACTGGTTGAAGTAATGTTCTGACTACCATTACTATTACCTTCTTGTATAAACTGCGATGAACTAGTATTTCTTAGCTCATTTTCTAGAGATTCACGCAGGGTCGCAGGTATTTTGTAGTGTTTGGATTGAGCTGGTTCAACAGGATCTTCCTTAGAAGCGACATGGAATCCTTCTTCCTCTTCATCCTCCTCTGTACTGTAAGACTCTTCTCCGATCTACGACACTAGTTCGTATTTTCTTCCTTGGGTCACACTGCAACCTTCTCTCCTTGTTACATTTCTCCTTCTCTAGCTTGACCGAAATATTCTCCCTCTTCGCAACCGACTACACTCTTTATCTATTTCATTGTCTCCTTCCATTTTCATGTCATCTCACTTCTAACAACATACTCCCATACCACCCGCTACCGACATCGTGAACCACCACGCACAAATGGCTTACATGTCGGGATCCATCCTCATGACCCCTTTTTCACAAAGTAGCATTTTAATCCATAGTTTTAAGTATTTCAGGTACTTACCCTACAGTCCTCGAAAGAACTCTCATTCAGTAGTACTATAAGATTTTATAGTGTCTAGAAAAAAATTCGTAATATATCCTTCGAGTCTACTATCCAACCAATAATCAACAACGTGATATATCTTATTATTAACACCTTTAAGGGTTTGCACTATCTCAGGTGTGCAAACCGTAGGTTCACCCCCTTGAAAGCACCTCTTTTGCAGAGTCAACCTTACTAACCATTCAGTTAATATAACAGGGAATTATCCAAATAACACTTCATGGATGTCTAAGAAAACATACTTACCTAACCACGTTTTTGCATCAAGGCATGCCAATCTTTGTTTTGGCCTTCAACAAACTCTCTCAGCTTCCTATCGATCCAGTCCTAAATATTGGGTTTAGTTGGATGCCACATCCCCATTTGACACAAATCCCGATCCCGACAACTGAACCATTTGTTGGCACATATCTACTTTGACCTAGGTTCACTCAAATAATCACTGACAACCACACGATACTGGCCCTTTCGGCACCACCTGCAAAGTAGACGAAGTCTCACCCAAGGTACCTATGGGAGTTGCAGGAACCAGATTTATGTAGTAGAAAAGGGGTGCAACATAAATCTACTAAACATATCATTCTAGGCTTCAACATATTATGAGGATTCCACATAGAGCATTTAACTAACTATGACATGCATTCATTAACTATGCAGTACCCATGTCATTCATTCACAAATTCCCACATCAATAACATTCATTCATTATTATGCATAAAATAAAAAATAACAGTACACCTTATAACATCAATCAAACATATTGGACAATAGGATTTTAGCGTTAAAACCCAACTGGAAGAAAACAATGGAAACGTTTTTCTGTATTCATGAGTCACAGTAATTAAGCACTTCATGTCTGCATAAAAAACTTACATATTTGATCTTTCTCTTTTACAATGGATCTGTGCACACAGCCTACAGATCATGCGACTCTCTCCTTTACAGTACACAATATCTTCGACATAAACCCAAGACCTCTTCAACCTTACTTTTAGGCACCAAAAAGACCACAAAGACTAACCAACCCAAAAAATCCCAACCCGTTACATATTTATAGGGCATGCACATCCAACCCACTCCCACTAATCCACTAATCAACTCATTAATATATGTGGACACAAAATCCTAACTTACCCAACTCCACCCTTGGCATTTTCAAAACACCCATCTTCCTCGATTCTCATCCATGTCATCGGAGTTGACCTTGCTCCGGCGGACCACTTCACTGTAACCCTGTTCACACCAAAACCGTTTCCAAAACTTTACCCAGCCCAACAGTTCCCAAAGTCTCATGAATGGCATCATTTCTTAGTTTACAATATTTATTGAATACTTTTGGTTGAATTGCACCAATTATGAGGCTATAGTTATTTCCAAAGTTGTGGTTTAAAGCTATCCTTTTTTCTCATTGTAGCCCAATGCATACTATTTTTTTTAGACTAGAATATGCATAGCTGAAAACATATGATTTCAACATTGTAGTTTTGAACGAGTAAATTGATCCACTATATTGTACTAGAAAGGGGCACCATTTGCATTCAATTTCAAAATATTATCCTTTCTGTCACGAGGAATGATTTTTTTTTGGTTAAAATCGAGGGAAGAGATGTATCACGTGTTACACATCATCACATAAATTATAAGACATCAAATGTATAATGCTGGTATAATTGTGGAGTATATGTGACTTTTCTTTTAACACTGATCTAATCCCATGTGTTACATGGTATATTGTTTATTACAATGGGGTTTAATACCTTTTAAATAGTGATTAGCTTTAAGTTAACTACACCATTAACTGGAGATCATTAGGATATTTTTTTACTACCATATTATTAAAAGATAGACAATTAAGGACACCTTCTAACTATTATATTAAGGGCTCACATAAATGATACTTAGTTTCCACCCAATTAGCAAAAATGTCTCCAACATTCCCCTTTAAGATTGATTCTTGATTTGAGGAAATAAAAAAGGAATGTTAGCATAAAATATAGTTGACTAGGTAAAAATTACGTCTGGATATTGCCTCTGTTAATTTTTACTTATTAGAGATGCATTGAATGAAAAATTGTACACTCAAATAAACATTACAATACCACTCACCCCTAAAATGGTCATTTGGGTCAAGAGACAATAATGAACAAAGTTGACAACAATAAATTGACTATGAAGACACTATAAGAAAACACCATGTAGCAAATGTTAAAGCACATACTCGTAATTCATTGTTCATCTTTATGCAAGTAAGTAAGATAATGGAGTGGAACTCTTTGTACATTGAAGACATTTTGGCTATTCGGGTGGAAACTAAGTATTGTTGATGGGACATAAATAAGGAAAGTTAGCATAAGATATAGTTGACTAGATAAAACTTACTCCCCAATATTACCTGTTAACACCCAAAAAGTGTTCACTACCTCATCTATCACATTATATGGCTCATTTGCCCATTTTCCTACCATATTTCCCTTAAAATCCCAAGAAATCCCACTAAAAAGCCTCCAAAAGGCCACAAAACCCTCAAAATAGCCTCAAAAAGGCTAAAAAACCCCCTTTTCCTCCAAAAATAGCAAAAATCCCCTAAAAAGGGAATAAAAAATATAAAATAATGAGGAAAATGAGAAAAAAACCCTATACAGCTACCCTAAACCATGTGTTTCCCAAAACCATGGGTCAGTACTCCACCACCAAAAAACTATAAATAGGTGATGGAGATCCCTTATTCCATATCCACAGTCAAGTATACCCTTACTCTGCCAAAATCTCTCTCGAAACCCTAGTTCACCATTGAACTAGTTTCACCTTGAAAGCCACTTTTGGCCCATCCCCACCATTGTAGAAAGAGAAGGAGCACATTGGAGCTTGGATCAACCCTCTTGGACATTGCAAGGAGCTTCATCAACCTTCACATTGAAGGTAATATTAATATAAAACCCTTGTTTACAAATTGTTGTTTATTTTTCATGCATGTGTTCTAGATTAGTTTTCATTTCTGTTTTAGCTTAATTATTTACATTTACTAAACTGCTACTAAGGAGTCCATTCTCCTTAGTAGGCGCTCATTTGCACAAGCTAGGGGTAAAACCCTAGCTACAGTTTTAGCGACTCCCCTAGATTTTGAATTTCTGGTTTCGTTTTTAAAAAAAATTTCCTTTCGGCTGTCCCTTTCGGCCGCCACACACCGCGTTTTTTCCCTCTGCAGTCGCGTCCCGACCGCGTCTTTCAGGCCTTTACCTGCGACCCGACCGCGGCTCTCAGACGGTTTTCGACGCCCTGCCGGCGGATTCAAGTCTGTTACCTGCGATCCGACCGCGGCTAATCAGCCTGTTTGCTGCGATCTGACTGCGCCTGTCGGCCATTTTCCCGCGTCCCGACTGCGGCTTTCAGCCTCTTTCCCGCGTCCCGACTGCGTCTGTTAGCCTTTTTGCCGCGACCCGACTGCGTCTTTTTCACTATTTCCTGCGTCCTGACTGCGTCTGTTGGCCCGAAAGCCGTGACCTGACCGCGTCTGTTTCCCTCAAACCCGCGGTCTGCCTGTTCTGATTCGCCACAGACCCGCGGTCTGATTTCTGCATTTTTCCTGTTTTGAGCCCAGCCCCTTTTGCTGCAATATTTTCTGCATCTGAACAGCCCCCTGTCCTATATGCAGCCCCACTTCCTTACAGCCTTTCTGCAACATAATTTCTGTTCCCTTTACAGAATCTTTTTAAAAATTTCAGTATTTTTAATTCAGAAAATTTTGCACGTGAAAGTTTCAATTTCAGTATTATTGATAGTTGGAAGTTGCCCCCCTTGTGGCACTTCTATTTTGGGTTCATCACCTCACAAGCACACACTCTGTCACATAATTCAAGTGAGCCTTAAAAAGTACCTAACTAAACCAACATTCTAACCCCACTTGGGGAACACAAAAGAATCTTTGTAGTTAGGTAGGGTCGGGGGGATAGGCTTCCAATAACACCCCTCGGTCACTTACACTTGAGACATAGTTGTTGTCCAAATAGGGAACCAAAATCCCCTAGTACTTTTTGGCACGGTCACGACCAGTTTATCAGAGGGCCTCTCCCTTAGGAGGGTTGAAGTCGAGAGACTGGTTCCGAAGGCCTGAGTGGAATACCGCACTCCATTCAGTAACCGAAGGGCTACCTTTCGCGGTTCGCGGGATATCCCTGTATAGGGGTATTGCGGTAAACGGACTAAACGGAAGATTCACCTTTCTGGACGTGTCATGAACGGGGTATCTTAGTTGCCATTCTTCTAGGATTGACTACCTAGTATCCCTCCCGGTAGGGGGATATCATAGCCACTTGGCTTTCCTACTCATATTGTCTGACTTGGATTTCATCACCTTGCAGAGGATATGTTTAGTTGAGTCAGAATACTTTTAGTTAGGTGTTTGCATGCTCCTTTACCTCCCTTTCGTCTAGTGAGTCCACCATTTTTTCTTTTTAGGAAACCTACTGTTTGTTGGTATTCTGACCATCTTTGTTCATACTCCACCTATTGTAGCACAGCTATTGCAGTGGGTGTTTTGAGTTGGTTGTTGGCCTGAGTGCCTTGTTTTTTTTAGCTCTCCTTCTGCACACTCGGTTGCATTAGGCTTTTTTGAGCTGTTTTTCTACTCACCTCAACCCACAGATATTTGCCACCATCCGTCACCATTGAGTCCCCGAGACATTCTCGGCGCCTCAGGGGCGAGCCCCCACAGCACGGTTCTCTTGACACCACCCGTCATAGATTCCGATCATCATCCGTTGATACCACTCATCACAGATCTAGAGCCTTGTCACTTGACTCCACTCGTCAGCGACATAGGACTCCGTCACCAGATATTGACGCTCCTTACTTTACCTCTGATTCTGACGAAGAGTCTGAGAACCCTATTTACACTGCCCCTACTAGCCCCATGGCTGGCACGACTTCCACTCCTTTTGTTATAGGGACCATTG
Source organism: Larix kaempferi (assembly GCA_027924585.1). Lineage (NCBI taxonomy): Eukaryota > Viridiplantae > Streptophyta > Pinopsida > Pinales > Pinaceae > Larix > Larix kaempferi. Next base: position 23,578,995 of record BSBM01000445.1, read on the forward strand.
GTGGCACATCCACCACTACACCTGTTTTGGGTATGCCCTCCATGGGACCCCCATCTACCATTCCCCTCACGGTACCTATTCCCGCAGCGGGAATACCTATCCCCACTACATCAGTGGATCACACTACCCATGGTGGTGCTGGACCATCCTCCACCACCTTAGTTCCCCCACTTGGGGGCACCATCCCAAATCCTATCCCTCCACTTGGGGGCATTGGCCCCAACTTGGCACACCCCACTACTGTGTCACATCCTTCTTCCAGTTTGCCATTCATGGCTAGCCTCAACCTACCTGACCTGGCCAGATTGACCAACGACCCTATTCGACACGACCCTACGTGGCCTCATATGCCCACCAAGCTCCCCTCTGACATCCCTAAGTTCGAGGGCAAGGCTGGTGAGGACCCACAAAACCATATCATGTCTTTCCACCTATGGTGTTCCTCTAACTCCATAGTGGATGACTCTGGTCGCCTCCGTCTCTTACATCGCACCTTCACTGGCTCTGCAACCAAATGGTATATCGAGCAACCTCATGGGACCCATGCCACCTTTGCTTCCCTTGCCTCGACCTTCCTGCAGTTCTTCCAGTTTCCTGTCCGCTATGACGAGGGCGTTGAGATCCTCCTATCCTGCAGACAAAACACGGCTACCCATATCACGGACCACATCCATGATTGGCGTCGACACCGTAGCTTATGCAAGATCAAACTAGACGACTGTATCTTCCTAGATTGGTTCCTCAAATCCCTTCTCCCTGTTATTGCTAAGGATGTGGCATCAGAAAGACCCCAGTCTGAAGAAGAGGCCATCCTTAAGGCCCAACAGTTTGACCTCATTTATGCCCAGTCGGGTTACCTTTATACCATTATACCTGACGCCCCTCGCGACGAGTCCTCCCAGCATGATGCGCTGAGGGCATCCCACGCTGCAGACGGTATCATTGGCCGTGTTTCTTCGCATCCTCAACCATTTTCTATAGCACGTCCTACCCCTGGCCCCGACCTTTCACGGGCTACCTCACAGTCTGGAGCAACCAACTCATATGCTCCCATGACACATCACCATCACCATGGACCCGCATGTCCTCCTCAGTGCTTCGGTCATGCGACTCCCGCTTATGCCCCCCCAGTCACACCTCATCCTTACTACCATCAGCAGGCTGCCCCAGCTCCTGCGCCTTCACAGGCCCAACCTGCTTATTATCCGCCACAGGAAGCCCCTGCGGCAAATCCACAACACGCTCCGCAGCCATATCAGCAACCCCCTCAAGTTGCTGCACCTGCTCAGCCTCAAACTGCATACCATCCCCCGCAGCCTGCTCCCGCACCTGCGCAACCTCAGAACCCACCGGCTTCCCAAGGGCAAGTTTACGCCCAACAAAACCCGCAGCAAAACCAGAACAACCAACACAACCAGGGCCAACAGAATCGCGGCAAGGGCCGTAATCGTGGGAACAACCAGCCTACAGACCAAGCTGGTCAACCGGCTAATCCCCCCGACAACAATAATGCGGCCCCTGCTAATCAAAACCCTGATCGCCCGCCCAAGCAGGCTAAAAACCCCAATTTGCGAACGAACCACCCTTGTTCTATTTGCGGGTTCTATGGACACTACACGCATGCTTGCCCACACTTAGAGCGATCTCGGCAGCTCTGGGTTGACGATGCCCACCGCCAAGGGCATGCGGCTCCTCAGGTGCCACCTAACCCCCCTCCGCCTCAGCAGCCACCTTTGGTTCTGAAAAACCCCTTACCAACCCAAGGCGTGGTGAACACTCAGCCATTAGCCCCTCAAGCTAACGCGCAACCCCAACAACAGCAAATCACTTACGCTGCTCCTGATCAACCCATGTTTGACTTAGGTACCCACCACCTGTTGATGATGTCTTTCGCTGACGTCAACCTTCAGACCCGTCGGAACCAATATGGCTCCACCACTGACATACCTCCCACAGATAAACCTACTACCGCTCATCCCATCGATCAAGCGTTACGTATTCCTCCACCTCCACTAGATGGCGCTCCCAAAGCCCCTCGTTTCCCACTTCGCCGTATCAACAATAACCCCAATGCGCGTGCTGCGTCAAACTACAACATTGTAGACGACCTAGCCCAATCTCCCGCAGCCATGTCTGCGTTAGAAGTCTTGAAGAACTGCCCTTCCCAGCGCAAGACTTTACTCTCCGCCATTGGGGGGATTGACCCAAATGATTCGAATCTGATGGCATTTGATTTGGACCAATCCGAACCACGCCTGCCTTCCTCCTTAGCATTCCAAGTTTCTGTTTCCGTTCGGAATCTTGTCATCCATCGATGCATCATCGATGAAGGTGCCTCCACATGCGTCATGTCTACATTCGTGTGGCAGAAGTTGGGATCCCCCACTCTCCAGCAGTCCACCACTGTGTTACGCGCCTACGACGGTCGTTCGGCTCAACCCCAAGGCCTCCTAGCCAATGTCCCCATCCAGTTAGGTGGCAAAACCGTACACATTGACATTGAGGTAATCAATGCCCAATTGGATTATAACCTTTTACTTGGTCGCAGCTACATGTATGCCATGCGGGCGGTTTCCTCTTCCGTCTTTCGCACCATGATGTTCCCCCATGAGGGACGCGTGGTTAAGGTTGACCAGCTCACCTACTATGATCCCAGTGCTCCTGCGGCACCTGAAAATGTTCTCCCCATGGTTGAACAACCTGTTTCTCGTGCCACCACCTCGTTTGTTTCCTCTACGGGGCCTGGAGTCTACTCAGACGCGCCGATGACCTCCACCTTTCAATCCATTCCTCCCCCGTCATCTACGCCCGAAGTGTCTGACTTATGTACCTTGTCCCACGACAACCAACCACCTAACAATCAACCACCCTTGTTGCCTAAACCACCATTGGTACCTAGCCACATTGGTGTTACACCTATCCATACGATCCCCTTCCTAGTCCCTCCATCGGGAGTAGTAAGCGCCCCGGTCATGGCTACCCTTAGCCTCCCTGGGTTAACTTTGGGATTACCCGTATGGTATCTTTTGCCTCCCGTTCGCCCGCCGACACCGGACGTCGTCCTCCAACCGGTGCAACCCATGGCTACTACCACTCAGCCACCTCCCGGTGTCTCTACCCCTTCGTCCTCCACGACTCCTCCTCCTACTCCCAAACCCACTGGGGGCAGAGGTCCCCAACCTTACACTGCTGTACCACCTCCCAAGACAGTCAAAAACCCTCCAGTATTTCGTGCTCCTCCCAAATGCTCGCTATGCGATGAGTTGGGCCATGCAACCCACCAATGCCCACAGTTACCAGCATTGCAGAAGCACATGCAGATGCTCGATGATGACCCCAACATCCTGGTTGTCGAACTAAACCCCACCCCTAAGCCCAAAGACAAATCCCTGCATACCAACCACCCCTGTGCCATATGCGGTGTTTACGGGCATTATTCCCATCATTGTCCCGATCTCCCGGATTACAGAGCGGCTCTCTATGAGATGAACAATCTAGATCTTGAGACGGCACCACCCACCATTGAGGAGATCTACCCCCCGGTTTCTCCCCCTTCTGAAGAGGTTAATATCATCTATATGATATCTTCAGCCACTACCCCCTCGTCAACCGATTTGACGACGCAAACTTTCCGTACCAATGAGGAGATTCTTGAGGCCCTCACTGCCCCGGAGTATCCCTGGGATGACATGCACCATCGTTCGTATTTCCTTCCAGAAGCATCTTCCTCTAGCACCGCTACCCAATTTGCGGTTGAATCCAAAGACTTCCTCCCCACCAAGGTAGACTGGTTCAAGGACCCTATTCCTGCTCCTGACGCCTTCGAGGAAGGTAACATGGCCAACATCTCACCCGTCATCCAAGTTGATATCGCTGCCTCAGGACGTGCCCCTGAACTCATCACTTTAGGAGCATTCTGCAGCGAGCAGGAGATTGAGGACTACAAACAAATCTTCCATGAGTTCCGTGATATCTTCACCTCCCCCCTCGAGCAGCGTCTGCTGACACTTGAACAAACTAATGAAGACCGTCGCGCCACCCTCCAGAACATTGAAGCTACGAAAAATCGCTCCAAAGCCGGTTACGTCAAACATGTTCACCCTCGAACTTTCCATGAAGGGGACCTTGTCCTCGCCTATGACCAAGCCCACGACAAAACTGGCAAAGGCAAGTTTGAATCCATGTGGCAAGGCCCTTACATCGTGCAGACCTGCCTAGGCAAGGGGGCATACATCCTCGCCGACTCCGAAGGCCATCCTTTGCACAACCCGCGTAACGGGTTGTACCTTAAACGCTTTTATCCTTAAATAACTCGCGGCCCCATTGGTCCGCATTGTACAGTTTGCTTCCTTTTTTGTTTTACACATATTTTCCACCATTGGAATCAGCACGCCGAGACCGTCATGATGGTCACCTCGTTGCATTATTTTTTACCCGTCATTTTTTGCCCATTTTTTCAGATGCCACTAGTCGCCTCGGTTTGCGTGCCACATCGGCCGTTCTCCGTTTTTCACATGTTTTATATCATCGGATTCATTTTTCCGAGCTGGTGATGATGCTTGAGATCATTTCTCGCTCTCACCCCCCGATTTTTTGGGTATTTTTTCCAAAACGCCCTCGTCGCCTCGGTGTGCGTGCCACATCGGCCGTTACCCGTTTTTGACACCCTTTATATCGCCGGATTCCCTTTTCCGAGCTCGTGATGATGCTTGAGATCATTTCTCGCTCTCACTTGGTACAATTTCCACATTGTGTCCCGACACCTTGCTGCCTCGGTTTGCGCACCACATCGGCCGCTATCGGATTGTTCCACATTTTTACATGAGCCATTCACTTCTGTCATACTGCAAATGTTTCGTTATTTTGACACCATATCATCTACCCCGCAAGGAGGCCCACCAGTGTTCCCCACTACCCTCGTTCTTTATCATCATTACTGATCCTTGATTGAACACTTCCTCCTTGCCTGGCCATTCCTTTTGTTCGGTATAATTTTATCCCTTTTTCGGGCCGGACAAGTCCTTTACGAAAAAGGCACTTAGGGAGTTTCCGTTAAGCTCTTTTCTGACTCCTAAAAGAATGAAAAGATCGCCGAGCAATCTTGCTTCCTTTCATGCTCGTTAAAGTACCTGAAAGGGCGTCTATCTGGTATAAGTTTACCCCTTTTCCGGACCTGGTAGACTAATTACGAAAAAGGAATACTCTAGTCACACCGGCTAGAAGAGTTCTTCATTGCATCCTTTTATGCTTCTTTGGGCCTTGGAGACTAAATATACGAAAAAGCAACCCCTTGGAGTCTTCTTATTTGCTTTCAGACTCTCTAAAATTGAAAGCAACCACGAGCATGAACTGTCTTGGGCTCGTAAAATCCACACGACAGTACCATTCCATCATTTCAGAGTCTTCTTATCGCTTTCAGACTCCTTAAAATTGAAAGCAACCATGAGCATGAACTGTCCTGGGCTCGTAAAATCCACACGACAGTATCATTTTACACAAACTTCTTCTAGTTCCTTAACCCATGAAGAAGTCCCCCCCCCCGTGCCTCCTGGCACTACGGTCGATCACCTCGACAGCACCCCCAATCAGGTCACCTTTGTTCAGAGTATTCTGCAGTCTCCTGCCATTTTATACCAGCTTGAGTCTCCCTCAGACCAGTCACCCTCCCCGATCCACTACAGCTATGATCCCTTTCCCCTCAGTCAGTTTCATATGCTACCAGATCATGTCCATTATCATACTCTGAACAAAGGAAGTTTGAGTCCACCCACTCTACTTGCCCAGTTGTCCCCCCATAGTTTGTTAGTCCTGCCATCAGTACTATCACATTTCGGTTCTACACCTCGCGCTCCTGTCAAGGAAACATCATTGCCTTGATAGTTGCAGGTCTCCCTCTGTCGACGACAACCCCTCTATTCCAGAGGATAGGCCCAGAGGTCCCTACGCCTTGGACTTATCACCATCTGTGGTAAGTGCCTACGGACCATTCTGAGAGGAGTCATCATTGCCTCTCCGAGTGGTTGTTTCTCACATGCTCGACTTCAGCGCCTTGATCGCATCGTTGAGAATCGCGTAGGGTTATATCCTTTACATTATGTGTCGAAGACCCCGGATTTCCCCCGACTCTAGCACATTGGTGAGTCCCTTCGGAACGACCAGTTATATGTTCCTGTGGATGTCCGGGCTGCGTTGGCGATTGTATTCGGAAGCCATCCAGTTACATGCTTCCTTGAGTACCCAGTTCAGTCCCAGATCAGTTCCAGTTCAGTGTACCATTGAGAGTGTGACCCTTGTCACTCTGATCCAGCCGATCATCAGTTCCCTTAGTACCACATTCAGCAGCACTGTTGATGTTCCAGTGCACCGGTTCTTCAGTTCACACATGATCATCCCAGCAGTATGTCCCAGATTTGTTTCCCCTCTGGACTCTTATGATGTACACAGTGGCTATGTATCTTATAGGTCCCCCTTTTCGGGCCTCACAGTTCTGTTTATGTATCTTGATACGAGCATGGGTATGCCCGCCTCGTCCATACATTGAGATTATTCCTCAGTCAGTATTTGAGGTCATGTATATTTCAGGTCCCCATTTTTTGGACTCCATTGTTGTTATGATAATCCTGATACGAGCATGGGAATGCCTGCCTCGTCCATATGATCAGATGATTCCTCATCCATTATTGAGGTTATGTACTTTTAGTTCTTGCAGTTGTTCAGGATCGTTGTTCCGGGCCTCAGTTTGTTTCTTCTCTTCTCTCCACACCCAAAAAAACCATTCATGACTTATGATGTCCATCGGCCATACGATGAGCTCCTGCCCTCGCACATCAGGGGGCAATCTGTTAACACCCAAAAAGTGTTCACTACCTCATCTATCACATTATATGGCTCATTTGTCCATTTTCCTACCATATTTCCCTTAAAATCCCAAGAAATCCCACTAAAAAGCCTCCAAAAGGCCACAAAACCCTCAAAATAGCCTCAAAAAGGCTAAAAAAAACCCCTTTTCCTCCAAAAATAGCAAAAATCCCCTAAAAAGGGAATAAAAAATATAAAATAATGAGGAAAAGGAGAAAAAAACCCTATACAGCTGCCCTAAACCATGTGTTTCCCAAAACCATGGGTCAGCACTCCACCACCAAAAAACTATAAATAGGTGATGGAGATCCCTTATTCCATATCCACAGTCAAGTATACCCTTACTCTGCCAAAATCTCTCTCGAAACCCTAGTTCACCATTGAACTACTTTCACCTTGAGAGCCACTTTTGGCCCATCCCCACCATTGGAGAAAGAGAAGGAGCACATTGGAGCTTGGAGCAACCCTCTTGGACATTGCAAGGAGCTTCATCAACCTTCACATTGAAGGTAATATTAATATAAAACCCTTGTTTACAAATTGTTGTTTATTTTTCATGCATGTGTTCTAGATTAGTTTTCATTTCTGTTTTAGCTTAATTATTTACATTTACTGAACTGCTACTAAGGAGTCCATTCTCCTTAGTAGGTGCTCATTTGCACAAGCTAGGGGTAAAACCCTAGCTACATTACCCTTCTCAATTTTTACTTATTAGATATGTAATGATTGAAAAATGGTACACTCAAATAAACATTACGATAACATCCTCCCCCAAAATGGTCATTTGGGTCTAGAGAGAGTAATGAACAAAGTTGACAACAATAAATTGACCATAAAGAGATATAAGAAAACACCATGTAGCAAATGTTTTAGGATAGACTCTCAATTCATTGTTCATCTTTATGCAGGAAGTAAGATCATATAGTGGAAATCTTTGTACACTTGATTATTTTCTCTATTTTTCAATCTACATGCATATGATCATCATTAGGAGCAAAGTGTTGAATCATAATGGCTCAATGACAATTCCTTAATATTAACAGTGTTTGAGGAATAACTTAAGCTTAGCTATAGATAGCATTTATAAGTTGGATGACAACCTGCCAACTATTACTAAGACTTAGCCTTCCTCTATTGAGATTATTGTCATTCTTCTTAATTTCCAAAGCCTCACTGATTTTTATTTTAAAATAATGGTCTTAATTTGTAATGAATGTTACAAGATTGAGAAAAATTATAAAAAGAACTCTCCGAAAACTTCCACTATTAACAAGGAAGGTTTTAGTGAATGTTATTGCGCCGAAGAGGTGCATTCTACAGCCTAGTAGGGGGATATGTGTAACTCCTTCAGTGCTTATCCTATAATTGACAAGTGTTCTTTATTAAAAATAATAAAATATTATAAACATGTCGGCTCAAATTAGATTTAAAATATTTTAAAAGACATATATATAAAACTACACAAATTAGATAAATTAAAACCATAAACATTGTATTACACACTTAACATTTTCAGTCTAAAAAGAGGTTTGCACTTCTGAGAGATTTGATCCCGAGAAGGGATTTACAACTATGAAAAATTTGATCCCTCACGGTGATTGGTAGATCCTTTTTAAGAAGGATCTATACTAGTCTATAACTAAAATTCTAGATACCTAGAGGTTCTAATGAAGGTTTGGTTTTTTGGTGTGCTTCAAATAGTAAGTCACACCGTTGCACACTTACTATGCATTGATTCCTATTATATATTTTGAAGGCATTAGCACTTACTATATATTTTAAAAGTATTAATGCATATTAAATGTTTTGAAAGCAATGGCATGTATAAAATATTATTAAATCACTAATGCATAAGAAAAATTAATAACAATTGGTTTACATCTATATCTTTTCACACTATGAAGTCTCGGTAAAGGTAATGATAACAATAATAACAATGATAATGGTATCGTTTAAATGAATGGCGTTGTTGTTGGTTTGAAGTACTTGTGATTGTATTATGATAAGCATCGGTGTGTTACTACATGTAAGTCATATAAGCACATAACATTTAAACATGCTGGTTCATAAAAATAATTAAAAAGCATCGGTGTATAAATACGAATAAATGCATTGATATCATATGTTTCAATGCTAAATTTCCTTGCACTATCAATAAGCAAATGAAACTTCTTCCTTTTTAATAAAATTTCTATTACCCATAAGAAAATCAAATATTTTTTTATAAAAGTATTGATTTATATATTTTAACTAATATGCTTGGATATCATAATTGCGTTAATGTATTTTATTGCTTAAACAAATATACCACTTGATTAAACCTACGTTCATTGTAATGATGTAAATCATTGTAATGTAACAGTTTAGGATCACAATAGAATAAGAAGCTCATTTTAGTATATATGAATAAGGGACTCTTCATCATATAAAATGGGAAAACATAAAGTTGCATGATGATCAAAATTTCAATAAATAATTGTTACATTCTTTTAAAAAACAAAAACAAGAGAAGGTATTTTGTATTAAAAATAAATTGCGGTCGAACTCTCTAGTGTAGTAATACAAAATTAGGGATATATAATTCTTACATTATCCTTTTTTACTAAAAATTGAAATCTATTTTGCCTCCTATTGGGTATATCTTCTTATGCTTGCTTATGCTAAATTAAAAATGAATAGTATATTTCCTTACATACTAATCTATTAGAAACATAATTTTTAATATCATTACTAAAGAGAAAATTTAAAGAGGAGCTTCTCCTATCACGAGCCAATGTTGTACCTCGTATCATTGATGGTTGAGATTCCTCTGACTAGTTTTTTGTTCCTTTATAGATCATTGCTTTTTCCATGGATTTATCCCTCTATATTCCATAGATGCATGATAATTTAGTTGGAGTAGAATAGGAAGGGGCCATCTCCTTTGTTGATTTCTTTCTTTTCTCTAGTTGCTCAATTCTTTCCAGCAACTCCTTGCATTTATCTTCTATATCATCTAATATGTTGCTTATATTGTTTGCAACATCATCTCATTCCTATTTTTCTTTATCTTCATGGCTTCCATTTGTGCTTTATTTCCTCAATTCGTTGGTTCCAATACTGTTTCTTCTCTTCATGGCCTCGATGTCAATTCTTCCTTCATTTGTCTAGCTTTTAGACTAGTAGGCCATGCCATTCTTGGATCTCTTCTGAATGCATATCACATCTCCTAAGGCCACGTCTCATCTCAAATAACTTCTATGTGGAGAAAATTGGGGTGATAATGTTCCATTCTCATTAGGGTGACTCTTTCTCAAAATTTGGGTGCAACCTCTCAGGCCACTAAGTGATTGCATTTTCAATATATTTCTCATTACATAAAATGGAAATATTTCTAGTGGAATGCTGACGTCTAAACAAGATCTTAAAAATTTATTATGTAAATCATTTTCAAATAAAGAAAAAATTTCATACTTATCCACGAGTGACTGTGGGATCCAATAGGACTTAGTAGTGATTGAGAGCATATGTTGATACCAAAGTTGTAAAGCATAGTTTGTTTCTGATTGGATGTTTTTATTCATGTTGTATTGCCATGCATTGAACTTCGGTGCCATAAATGATTTTATAGCTTCTATTGTATATGGTCTCCCCACCGATGCTTTCCATGTAATAATGGCTAACAAAAGTACCACCCATTTGTAATGAAACTCCTTCCCCTATTCCCAGGTATCCAAGCAATCCCAAATAAATGTGTTGAGAAAATGTATTTCCCAATTCATTCAAATTCCTTGTGTACACTTTTATGTGACTAAAATTACCCCTATAGGGAACTCATCTTTTCTACATTTTTGAATTAACTTGCATGCCAATAATTGAGTTGCAAACCTAACTATTGGGTCTTTAATGGTGGATATTACTGCATCATGTGTCCCTCTGTGTGTGCCATACTTTCTATAAATATCCTCTTATGAGGCATCTATGGCCATGATAGCATATGCTGGGCCTTCACCTACTCAAGGAAGGACGAATACCATATGCATGGTATCATCATAAACCGGATAAGGTTGATCCAACCACAGTAATCATCCATGTAATCTATTTATTAAGAATAAAGTCAATGAATAATGCTAATGTTGTGTCTAAATTGGGCACATACAACAACTGCGTAGTCCCTGATTTAAACATATTTTTGGACCATTCCTTCAGTTCCAAACATTATGTGCCATACTCCTCCACCACTTGGCATGATGAGTAAAGTTGTCATTGATGTCAACAGGGTCAAGAGATCTACTAAGGTTATTAATGATGATGGGGCAATGATGATGATGATGTGGCAGTGAAAGCAAGAGACTATTTGAGTAATTTTCATGAAGCCTTGAGAAGCAAACATGATATAGTTAAACCATGGAGACACAAACTGAAGAATCCCTTGAAGCAATGGTGATGTATCCATAATAATGATGAAAGAAGCTTGAAGCAAATATTATGAGTCGGTTAAAGAAAAGATGGACCATTCCCAAGTGTAAGAGCTTGTTTCGGTATCTCCTATAAAGTTTTGGTACTTGACATACATTTCCAGTACCCATTCTCATCCATTGTCATGGTTGCACATTGGATATTGGAAAATTGGCACATGGGTATTGTGCACCATGATCATGACATGGTTTTTCATCCTCTCTATCACTTCCATATTTCACCATTGGTGTGAGCGATGGATTTGGGTCAAATACTAGTCAAAATGCCATTTGTTGAGAACCATTCCAATAAACTTGGCCACTCTTGAATGAGTTTGGGTCCACGATTATTACAAAAGACCCATATAAATATGTGGTCATTTGTTGAAGCGATTTCAACGTAGCCATTATGGCATCGTCATAATGAATTCGATTTGGTACACAAATGATCAAGTCATCTTAATGAAATTCAAATGAACAAATTTCTAGGTCCACTTAAAGCAAACATATTGTATATATATATGAGCAACGACTTATTGAAAAAATGGTGCAAATTGCTTGGCTTTCTCATTCTTTGAAATTACAGGGGTGTGCACAAGATTCAAGGGGTTCAAAGCAAATTCAAAAGGAAAATGTAGAATTGTGAGAGGGTATGAATATGTAACTTTGAAATGGGATCTTTATCTGGGCAATTGAAATTGTAGTATCAAAAATCCAAATGGATGTGACCCATTCTCTTCTGACTGGTGAAATTTTCAAAGTGCGTCGTGTGCATGCTTAGTGGAGAAAACAATTGCATATATGAAATTTTTCGAGTCATTTTTGTTTTGTGATTATACGAAAACAGATTGTGGAACCCCAAGTTTGCTACATCAGAAGTAATGTGATCTATAGGTTTTTGCAAATGATGCTCCTTCAATGCTAAGAGAGAGGATGCTTGTAATCGACTCTTTGAGACAACTTAGACACCCTTTTTTTCAAAGAAAACATTGATCATCTAACTGAGAATGAAGAGGTCATAATGGTTTGGTTTTTACTTAAATGCAAGAATAAAATGCATTGAAGATATGAAATTGTGGTGTGGGATCTAAAAAGCCGTCATCTGTCAACTGTGGTTCATATTGGGCGTATTCATACAAGATGGAACATATATGTATGCTTGATTTTGAGGATGTGAGAATGTGGGAAATCTGGAGTCTTCACTTTTGAATATGCATTAACATTAAACTGCATGCAATGCTATATTTGTTGAAAGGGTAAAATTCCTTGTGGCAACAATGTCTGTGTGATAATATCGGGGCCTGTCTATCTCATGTAATTGTAGGTTGTGAACAAAGAATCAAACCATAGAGATGACAGGGGTATCTTATGGAATAGGTTTGCATTGTTATTCTTCTAAAGATCGAGTCCTCATTAAGTCTATTTAAAAGACCCTTGAAGTGAATTTCGTGTTGATGAGTTCTACATAGTTGCGGAGTGTCAACTACTGGAATGACATAGAATCCATCAATGAAAGACAATGTGAATGAAATATGGAGAACAAATAAATACTGAGTATGAAGGGTTTATTCTTGACTATCATAGACTAAACTTGGAATAAATACAAGACTGTGATAGAGTATGTGAAGAAATAGAAAAATAAATTGAGCAAAGAGACAGAGCTTCAAGTACATGAGATTGATGCAGTATACAAACTGTAAGTGGAGAAGATTGCAGTGGCAAAGGCTTAATTGAAATGAATAGTACAAAATGGTTGGAAGAATGATGGCACAAAGTACTAATGACTAGAACATGACAATGATATAGTTTGAAGGTTTGAGTGCCAGTTGAAGTGATGGCTGAGTGACAGAGATGGATAGAGAGTTTTCTAGTTGATGATGAGCAGTTAGAACATCAGGTACAAGAACATAGGATAAGCTACAAGAATCCTGCTGTAGTAGTAGAGAATGGAATACAACATTTTGACTAGTAAGGAAGGTTGACAAGTAATAAGGAATATTGGTGTCTTCATTCACCAGGTTCGAGCTTTCTTTAGTGTGGCTGGATGGAGCAGGGGATATTGAGTTGGTTCTCAAGAGGATTAGTGTCCTCTTCCTAATGACTGGTTGGAGCTGGTCTGCAAGTTGGATCTTGCATTGAAGGTTGGAGCCTTCACCAAATCAGTTAATTGGAGTTGGCTGCAGCAGGTTGAAGTCTGTTTTGCAAGTTGGAGCATGTAGTGAGGGTTGAATCCTTCATTAAATCAGTGAGTGGTTGCTTACAGTAAATAGGTTGAAATCTGTGTTTGTGCAAGTTGGAGCTTGCATTAGGGATGGGTGTCTCTCTCAAATCAGAGCCTGATTGTAATAAATTAATTATAAAAGAATATCTTTTGTGGTTTTTCCCTCTTAGGGTTTTCCACGTTACATCATGTGTACTGTGTATAATTTATGTGATGTTGATCTACAATGTTATGTATTAATGTTTACATGATGTGCTAAAATTTAAATTGGTAAAAATTGCCCAGTACTAATTCACCCCCCTCCTAGTATTATTTAGGGTTCCAACAATTGGTATCGGAGTGAGTTTCCTTCAGGAAACAATTTAACCACTAGAAGGAAGGTCCCCATAAGCACACATGGGAAAGGAAGAACTCCCTCCAAATGAATCACCCTGGTTTGATAGAACAAATTGGCTATCATGGAGTCTAAATATGAAGGCATCTCTGCAAGCTCTAGATATTGAGGTTTGGAATACAATTGAGAATGGATACACCCCTCCAAAAGCCAGGCCAAAAGGCACAACTGCAAAAAGATTATATAGATGCCATGTACTAGTAAAGAGTGCAATTTTGACTAGCCTATCTAATGATGTGAAGGCCAAAGTAAGCCCAATATCATCAACCAAAAGGATTTGGGACAACCTTAAATGTCTTTACTCAAAATAAGTCCCCTCATCAGATGAAGGTAGTACCGAGCAATCTGAAGATGAAGAGGCTGCTGAAATTGACTGGGAAGGTGAGCTTACTTCTACTCTAGCTAAGTTGAGAAAAGAAAGGAGAAAAAATGAGAAGCTTAGGAATCAATTAATGAAGTATCAAGAAGACAAATCAAAGGTTTCTATCATGAAGGAACACTTAGAAGGAGCATTGGAAACTAAGAAAATACTAATAGGCCAACTACAAGAGAAAGACAAGATATGTAATGATCAAAAGGATGGAATCACATCCTTAAAGAAAGAGCCTGGAGAGGTGAGCAAGGCTATCAAGGAAGATGAAGAAAATATTTCAGAACTGGAAGAAGAAAATCAGTCATTAAAAGGACAATTGTAGAAGGCTCAGGATGTGGTAGCTAGTATTGATGAAGCAATGAAGATGATGGATGAACAAAAGAATCAACTACATAAAAGATAAGTAGAGGTTGAAAGATTAAGATATTATGTTGCTGGTCTACAAGAGTAAATACAAAGGTTGCAAACACAACTAAGAACAAATGACAATTTCAAGAAGAGCATTGAATTCTTGGATGACATCCTCAACATGCAAAGATCACCTTTTGACAAGTCTGGAATTGGTTTCAACATAAGTAAAGAAGTTGAAAGTGAGAATTCCAAGCCCCCCACAAGATGAAGGCGAAGAGAAGTCTAGAACAAGGTTACTTGGGAGTGGGAGTGGGAGCGGGAGTGGGAAGTGGGAGCGAGAGCGGGAAGTGGGAGTGGGAGCGGGAGCAAGAAGCGAAATTTTCAAAAGCTTCCTATTAGGAATCATTCTGGAAGCGTTTTTTATATAATATATATGTTTTTTTATATTTTGATGCATATATGTCAACAAATGCATGTAGAATGTTGAATTAGTTATGGAAAGGATAAAAACATGAAATAAACAATAATACCATATAACATCATTCATCAATCATCAATCATTAATCATTTACTAGTGAATTCATCAACCATAGGTCCAATATCCATGATTCCATAAGTTATAACATCAAGATTCTACCTTAAAGCTTCAAATTTTCAATATATAAAAATTTTGTCATCACTAGTACTTGTAAGTTGTAACCAAAGTTACCAGGTAACTAAACTATAGTGACATAGTCTATAACAAAGAACATCAACCATAAAATGAAAGTTGAAAGTTGAAACAATTCACGAAGCATGATATTCATAATTTCATTACCAAAGAGTTATAATATGCTTTTATGTAGTCAATGACTCAATCATGCAAAGTTGCAAATAGTGAACTTCAAATTCAAAGCTAGGTTCAACTTCAAACTTCAAACTTGAAATGCCATGTAATATTTACAAAATATATGATAATAAATATAAAAGAGTCAATAGTGCATAAACTTGAAAGTACTGTAAACAAGAAAATACAAGAAAAGTAGATTTTATGGATGTTTCCTCTTGCCACGGGAAATTTCCATTTTCTTTTCTCGTGCTCGATGACCAATGGGAGTGGGATTATCATCCCTAGTAGCCACCAATGCTGAGCCAAGTCCAAGACTTGATCCTACACGACCCCCCCTCACTAATGCAGATGGAGGTCGTGAAGTTGAACCTCTAGGAAAATATGATGCATCTGGAAAGAAGGTAGAATATGGTGGTGGCATTGCTACTGCATGGTCATCCTCATCTCCCGAAAGCCCTTCCTCCAAGCGCTCTAAAGCTAAGGCTCCATCCTCCAAGTTATGCTTCTCTGGATTATTGTCCCAAGTGACATATGATCTATCAGTTTTGGCACGCTCACAATAATGAGTCAACAACCTCAAGTTGTAATGTACATATACCAAGCTTTCTGCTCAATTCTCATTTAATCAGTTTCTTTTCACTGAGTGGATGAAGCTGTAGGTGCTCCAACACATTTATGTAGAGGAACTGTTAACCACCTGTGAAAGCACTCTAACAGCCAATTTATTCAAGCATTGGCATGTTGATCCATACATGTTCCACCATTCGATAGGAGGCGCCCTATCTCGATCTCTGATTGCATGCAAAGTACCAAATGGACCAACTTCACTGAGGTATTTGCTTAATTCACTGCATAATATGTCACATTCCTCTACATTAGGGACCAACTTGTCTATAGCAGCCATGTACCCAACCTGTACCTCTAGATATGTGTGGGGATTTCTCCTAACCCCACCCCCAGGTATTGGTTTGGCCAACCAAGATGGAGAATAATATTTTGGTGTTAACACATATGCTAAGGCATGCAGTGGAACGTTGATATGTTCCCACCTTTTGACCACATGTGTGTGAATATGGTCATACAAGATGGGATCTTTATGTTCAACAATATCTTTAATTTGGCCTAGCATGTTATCCATCTTCTCATACACCTCCCCAATCACTGGCTTATCTGTATCTGCAAACCGAATCATGTAATAAACGGTCTTTTTGAACTACAAAACATACTTGACACTTACCCAAAATTGACCATCAAGAACTATGTCCTCCACCTCCTAAAAATCAAGCCTGTTAGATGCGGATGCAGCCCTATCTTTCAAGACTTGCCACGACTCACTTGATACCATGCTAGCCAATGCCTCTCTTACCTTCAAAAGGCGACTGAAAGTGAGGTAGTAGCTAGAAAATCTAGTCTTTGCTATCTTCAATAGCTCCAACTTTGAGTTACTGCGGAAAATTCCATGGGAATTGCTATGGTTGGTTATAAATCTTATCATCTTCTTTCCCTTTTTGTACAATTCACCAATCCATTTGTATTGATTTTCCTTCAACTTAACGATGTCATGCATCAAAAGGTTCATTGTGTGAACCAAACACCCAGACCAAAATATGTTGGGGTATTTATCTTCAATGATTGCTCCCACTGCCTTACAATTAGCAGCATTATCGGTTATAACTTGGATGACATTGTATGGAACAATAACTTCAATGGTTTTTAGTAGGAGTTATGCAATGTTCATGCCGGTCTTGAATTTATCTGAGTAGTCATGGGATGAAAGGAAGACTGCACCAGTAGCAAACACACCAAGAGCATTTATCAATGGCTTGCCTTTTACATTTTTCCATCCATCTGATACAATTGATACCCCATAATCATTCCAAGCATTTGTGAATTTCCCCAAAGCATTTTGGATATTTCCTCTTTCCTTGTCAAGCCCCACAATTCTATATTTTTCATACCCTAGGCTCTTGTATCTTGTTGGAGTAGTGCGAATGTCCTCTACCATTTCATGCCAATAGGGTGAGCGAAGGACATTGAATGGTATGCCACATGCATAGAGAAACCAAAACATTTTTGCATCCACGTCATCCCTACCACCTTGGTCAAGGAAATATGATATTGTCCTGCGTGACCTAGGGGGTGAGAATCCACTACCTTGGGTGGATGGGCCTCTAGTTCTCCGTGAGTTTGAGGGGTCCTGGTCAACCCTTGATGATTTTGATTTGTTTTGTGCTTCAAATTCTTCCTTCTTATACATGGCTCTTTGTGTTGATGGCACGTTTGGGAAAACACAAACTCCTACCTTTTTTTTTCATCACATGGCATGTTCCCACATAGATGTCTTCTCAAACATGTATATGAACCCATATAAGTCCTTTTACAATGGGGGAAACCAAATTTGGCGGTTCCACCCCCCTTGCTTCCTCCCTTCTTGGTGACATATTTCCACAAGGGTGTTCAATCCTCCTTGGTTTTCATTCGGTTTCCCTCCTCCTCATCCTCTTCCCCTCCCTCCTCCTCTCCACGGTATGTGCCACTACCCACTTCTTCATCCTCTCCCTCTGCCTCATTCCTCCTCCAGTTTTCAATGAACATCATCAAAATAACAAATGGAACCAACAAAAGAAACCATAAACCCATCATCATGTTTGTTGGACTTGGAAGTTGGAAGTGGAACTAGATATTTAACCCGTTGCCCTGCAATATAATGATGGAGAAAGCATGGGAAAGAGTAGGAGAGGAACATTTACAATGACATTCTAGATTCTAGTAAAATTTCAAACTTCAAAAGTTCAAGTCTCAAGCATCAAGATTCAAAACTTCAAGTTCAAACACAAATCAAATCAACAAGAAAGGGTTTAGAGCCTACCTATTTGGATGTCTAATGGTAGTGAGTGTTCCAACTTGCCAAGCAACCAACCTTCTTCAATCTCCAAGAAAAAACCAAGCTTGATGGCACCTTCTCCTCTTCTCTTCTCCTCTTCTCCTCTTCTCTTCTCCTCTCCTCTCCTCTCCTCTCTTCTCTTCTCAAGCAAAGCAAAGTGATAATTGGAGTGTGGATGAGGGATTTATCCCTCAAATCCCTATTCCTCCCCTCCAAAACCCCAAGCGTGGACCCCAATAGCTAGAAATCATCTTCAAATCCGCGGGTTGATGCGAAGCATCCAAGGAAGCGTCGGGAAGTGATTAAGGGATCTACACGAAGAGTTTTTTAACATGGTCAGAAGTAATGGGAAGTGACCTAGGAATTGATTAGGAAGAAATCAAGAAGTGAAGCTTTCGATCACTTCCTAAACGCTTTATGACAGTGGTAGGGGGAATTGTAAAATGAGCGGAAGCGAGCTTCCGAAATTTGCTTTTAGCCAGAAGCGAAATGGAAGCACGACTCTGCTTAGATTCCGACTAGTTTCGGTCGGAAGTTAGCTTCCGGAGCAGGGGCGAGGGGGGGGGAGCGCTTCCCCGCAAACTAGGTCTAGAAGTTATGATCTTGATAAAGGAAACATCAAAAGAAAAGACCATACACAGTAAGGACATGGATTCAGATGGAATGCAACAACAAGAATATCATTGGATCCCAGGTGTGAAAAGGATTTTGTTGGTTGTTGTTTCTCATGTAATGTTTTTGGACATAAGGCTATACATTGCAGATCCTATGGAAAAAAGTATACAACAAGAAACAAAGGTATGGGTTCCTCTAAGGTTCAATATTATAACTATAAAATATATTTTAGACAAGGATCTACAAAGGAATGGAGAAGGAAACCAAAAGGTCAAAGCAATAAAGAACATGAGGCTTTTATACTCATAGATTATCAGTTTGTAGAGAGTTCTATGGACAAGGAAATGAAAGACAATTGTCATGTTAGAATCAGAAGGTTTGGAGAAGAAAGAAAAAACAAGAGGATGAAGAATATGCAAATGTTAGTAAGCAAGTGGGCTCAATTACTAGATAGACAAGTTTGAAGAACTCCACTACTGAAACATGAGTGAGTGTATTAGTCCTCTATGCAGATAATGGAGGTTCAAGGCTCAAGGCAGGAAACCAAAGCAAATCCCTTATCATGAAATCAAGCAACTTGTTGAATGAAAGCAAAGGCAATCCTAATATCAAAGACAAAAGGGTATTGGTGTTACATGATGAATATGTGAGGGATATATCTCCCAATTCATCATGTTGATCCTCACACTTGCAAAAATAAAGAAGATAGAGAACATGGTTGATGGAAGTCTTCGAAGAATCCTATTGCAAATTCATTTAAGTGTAAATTGCAGAGAATGAAGAGGAGTGTTTGTTGTTGCATAACAATACAAAAAGTTAGGTAAGGGACAAACTTCACATGAAAATGAATGAGTAAAGGTGGAAAATAAAGACTTTTGTGTAGAGTGTTTTGAGTTGTAGGACATATTTGATGGCATCTCTATCACGTACTTCAAAAAGGAAGTTATGGTAGATTTTTCAAGGACTACTTGAAGATTTGAAGACAGTCATAATCAATTTGAAAGAGCCCCATGTATGAGGCATTTGACAAAGGATGAGAAGTTCACTCCTTGAGGCATATTTGTATCCTTGGTTGAAATCTATTGAATATATTTGAAGCATGTTCAATTTTAGTTGAACTTATGAAGCAATCAACAATACTCCTGATAATGGAGTGTTTCCAACTAAGTTGTACTTGGTTGGACTATCAAGTGAGCGAGCAGTGTTGAACATGTTACATGTTCATTTTCAGTGATTTGATGTCCATCAAGCCCTTTTAAGGGCCCCCTTTTTTTTTTTTTTTCCACATGTCCATGCCCTGCGGGGTTTGTAATAAAATGTACTAGCATGGTATTTTGTAAAGGACTTGGTTCCCTAGGAATTTTTGACCAAGTCAGGTATTCCAAAGAGTTTTTTCACTTATTAATTATGTCTTGCAATTTTTGCATAACATAATTTTTGAGTTTTTCTCCTCCTCCTTCAAAGTTGGAATGCCTGGTCAGGTTAACGAGCCTTAGGGGATTATTAAAGTCCATGGGTCAATGTATATGAACATGCTAGGCATTAGTTTTGAGTCATATGGACATGTTCTAGGTCCCCCTAGATTTTTTTTAATTTCTAGCAAAAACGTTTTCCCGTGTTTTTAAGCCATTTTTTAATGGTTTAATTCATTTTTTTGTAATTGGTGTAAAAGTGTGGTCCAGGGGTCTTTTTTGCCATAGGGGTGCTTGTTTTCTAACTCAGAGCACCCACCATACCCCAAAACCCACTTTCTATAGTCTTAGACCCATTTATTTTTCACTTATGGAAAAAAATCCCAAAAAGTGAAAATGGAGAGAAAAAATAAAAATAAAAAAATTAAAAGTGGAGAAAAATTAAAATCCAATTTTGGAGGAATTAGAGGTCTAAAATATTTCAGCATGGTTTGAGAAGTTTTTTGGGCTGAATTTTATGACATATGGGAAACCCAAAACCATGGGCATAACTACCCACAAAGGGTGGGCGCATTCCCCCAAGTCTTGGGCGCATTTCCTTTAGAGTGGGGCCTCCTTAACTCATGGAAAACATAGCATGAATCAAGGTTGAGTGGGTGCTGTGTTTTGGCATCCTATTTCATGGAGATTGCAGCCCATATCTCTCCCCTATCTACTCCATGAGTTAGTCCAACCATTCCTCCTTCACTTGGGAGCCTACCTCTTGGACTCTTCTCTATTTAAGCATGATCATTTCTCATTGTTGAGCATGAGAAGGGGAACCTCTGCTCTGAAGTTATTGTAATCTCTTGCATTTTATTAATCAATAAAGGCTTTGGATATGTGTTGTGTGGATGACCATGTTCTAGCTTAATATATGAGGTAATATGTGTCTTTACAATTTTTATTCATGCTTGTTTGTTGATAAAGAACTAGCTTTTGAAGGAGATGTTTATCTTAGTAAGGTAAAAATAGTGTGATCTAATCCATTATTTTTTCTGTTGGTTATCATACATAAGTCGGATTTCAATCTTATTTTTGTTTAAATACTTGTATCTAACTTTCTATTTTAGTCTACACTAGTTGCATTTGATCTTGCTTGTGTGAGTTATCTTTTGTGTCTACAGGTTGCTGATTCGAAGAGTTGGTGGAGCTTGCTTGCATCCATTGGTCTTCAGAACAAATCTAAGAAGAACTAGTCCCATTGATCCCCACTTTGGAGGACCCCATAGCCCAAGTTCAAGGCGTTTCTTTTTCCTTCTAGTCAACTAAAAAAAAATTCTAAACTTTTCTTGGTTACCTTGGTTTGCATATCTTATATCTTTCTCTTTTGAAATATCATAAGTAGATCTGATTTATTTATTAGATCTTAAGTGTTTCTCAAAGTAAAGTTTTAATCTAGATCTAATAGAAGCATATTTCTTGTTAAAGTTTGAATTTTTTGCATATTTTAAAAAGCTTGAACAAGTAGTGCTTAGATCTGAACTATAAGGTTTATTTAACTAATTTAAGAGTTTATAATTTGCAGCTCACTAAGTGTGCAAAGATTCTAAGGAGACAAGCCTCACAACTTGTCTCACTTAGTTCAATTTTTGTTTGTTTACTTAGTTTTTTGCCTTAGAATTTTTTGGGTTTTTTGTAGTTGACCCAAACACACTCTTAAAGTGTTTTGGGCCATCTTTTACTAAATTTTTCTTGCTGGCTTGCAACAATTGATGAACGGGTAGGAGGATATGCTGGCCAAATTTTGAAGATTCGGGCCATCTGGAGCATCCTAAACCATCTTTTCTTAAACCAAATATTTTTCCCTTTTGTTATTGTAATCCACCGAGTCATTTTACAAGACTGGGGCACTTCTAAATCGCATTGTTAAAAGAATATTAAATGAGAGCAAGTGGGCTAACCAACACCCACACCCCATTCCCCCAGGGGGAACTGTGTCGACTCATTTTTCATGGCATGAATTTTTAGTTTAGTTTTTCTTTTCGGCAATTAATAAAAATCAACTAGGGCTTAAAATTAACCTCGTTGGTTCGTTCCATTAGCTGGCCACGAGTTCACTCGGGACCTAGCTTTCTTCATTTTTTACAATTTTTCACTTTTTTTTACAATCCAAAACACCCCCTTGCTTTCTCGAAGTAAGGTTTCAGGACAAGGGCTTTCCTGAGTACTGGATCAAAATGAGGCTCTTGGGGCTAAAAAAAAATTAAAATATTGGTTCTAAAAAACTTAAAATTTACAAGGCTTTTTCCCCGTATGCTCTGTGGTCACCGCAACTTAGTCTGAACATGATGATCACATCAGAAAGGGAATAGGTGACTAGTAATAGGATCAACACACCCCAATAAACCACCTATTTGTGAAAATCCGGCACAAACGATTATTCAACTTTGGTGGAAAAAATTTCAAAGGACGCGGGACTCACTGGGTAGCGACCTCGAGAAACCATTAGACTATACCCTCGTTTGGTATAGTGTTGACCACCTCTCTGATCCAGCCCACATGTCTGAGTGAGAAGCCACCTTGTTGAATTCCAGACATATTCCCAGTACCTTTTGTATATCGGGAATCCCCCAACCATAATAAAAAGATCCATTACCACATTAATAATAAAATTAACCAAGAGAAATTACACAACATTGTCATTTCTATTTCAAAGCACTTTATTTCTGACTCCATTTATCAACACTGGTCTTGTTGTTTATTTTTCATGATGATGGATGTTTATACTTAAAATGACAATGATGATGATGTTAAGCAATGAATGATTTTCTTTATATATATATAGTGCATTGCTCTTGTGTTCACACAAATTTCTAACTCCTAGATAGTTTGTTTTGTTTTTCATAGATTAAACACCTACTTTTATTTTTACTTTTTAGGGTCCACCCCCTTTGCTTCGCTACAAGTAAGCCTAGACAAAAGAGTCGAGTTTCAGGTGACAACACTTGACTTTGGATTGCCCCCAAGGCCACACTAGCGGCTTGAAGACTTCTACCACATTTTCCCAGGTGTGAAACCATGCAGAAACATTTTGGTGTCGTTGCCGGGGATAAGTCTTTTTATTCCCGGAATACGACTTTTGAGTTTTCCTTTTTGTTTTTAATTTGTTTGATGTATGTAGTGAATTTCTTAAATTGACTAAGAACATCTGGCGACTCCATTGTCAACAACTTTAACAAGGTGTTTTACAAGAAGGAATCCTCAAGGCTTGCTTCAGTTCATTCCTAAGCCTGAAAAAGGTTTACCATAGGAGTAAAAGCAAGCTATATTTTAGAAAAACCCTTAAGGATCTTGGTTCTCAGTCAATTTCTGATATTCAACTTTTATTTTCGGAAAGTAATTTGAATAATATCCCTGTTAAAATGGCTGATATTTTTTATCCTTTTGATTTTACTGCTATGGTTGGATATCCTCATAATGTTCCAGATAAGGCCATTGAAAAAGTACCTTCCTTTTAAGGAAATAATGTTGTTAATGCTAATTATCATATAACACATTTTTGCCAATGTTATGACAAGTGGTGCTTGAATGCCAAACATGAGGATGTAAAAATGAATTTGTTTTCTTTGTCTTTGGAAGAACATGCTTATGAATGGTTTACCAAGTTGGAAGCTGACAAGTACAAAACTTATAAAGAGATTGAAACTGCTTTCCTTGCTAAATGGTGGGACATCAAAGTAGACCGCTACCTTTTGGATTCCTTGACCAACACTAAGAAGAAAGAAAATGAGACAATGGAAGAATTTAACAAAAAATTCAATGAAATTGTTGCAAGACTTCATGATGATATCAAGCCACCTAACAATTCCATTCTCATTTAATACATGGAGGCCTTTGAGGGGGACTTGAAATATCAATTGATTGATACAGAGCCTACCAACCTGAAAAAAGCCATGGAAATTGCTGAGAAAATTGATAGAAACATGTTAAGTTGTGGCAAATCTCATCTTCCTAGTTTCACTAGGGAAAATGTTCCAATGAAGCAACATGAAAAAAAGAAAAGGCCATTAATACTGAAACTAAGGATCCTGCAAAGGATTCTATGAAAGATATTTATGAAATCTTGAAAAAAAGTTGTTTCAAATCAAGCTTCCGACATGACTTCCATATAGAACAGGGTGATTGCCATTGAAAGATCTCAAGCCAACCAAGTCTCAATCCAGTTTGTGCCTAAGCCACAGTATGATCTTAGACCTCAATATCAAAGAAGGGCACCCATTCAAGATCAAAGGACCCCAAATCCTTTGGAAACTGCAAATGCAGTTTTGGAATAAGTTCTTCCTTTCTGTAGAGCGTGCAATAATTTCCATGAGAAATCTTCATGTGTTGTATTTAAATGGTCAATTGAGCAAGATCCGTCAGAATCTAGTAATGGTGTCAGATTAGTAAGCGAGCCTGCAAACCATCCTGAGTATATCAACATTGTAGGCCAAACTCACCCTGTCTCCAAAGAAACTTGGGAGCAAGCTAGACATTACAGTCAAGAGAAGGACAAAGTAACCCATAGATTTGGTGAGATGCCTCCACTGGAAAAGATTCTTAAAATGTCAAGGTATAAAGGTTTAACATATCAAAGAAAGGACAATGTTGGAACATCAAAGTCAAATCAAAATATTCCTAAGGTAATTCCTCCTCCCACCTCAGATAAGTTACATGTTGATTTGGGTGCATGGTTGTCTTCTGCAAAGATTCATGTTCCTGTAACTGACCTTATCAAAATTCCAAGCTTAAGATTATATTTTATGAAGGTAATAAATCCTCCTGAACAAGAAACTGCCAAGGTTCAAATTGAATCAACGAAAGTAGCCCCTAGCAAAACAAGAGAAGAACCTAACCTTCAAAAGTTAGTCAATCATGAAGATGATCATGATATTTTCCATAGCTTGGATCCTAAGAAAGAAGATCACCCTCCATTCTACATCTCCTTGTTAGTCAATGATATGCTTTTGCATAATTGCATGCTAGATTCTGGAGCCTCTAATGTTATGACCAAAAGGGTTATGGATCAATTGGGGTTAAAGACAACTAGACCCTATCACAATGTGTGTTCCATGGACTCAAGGGAGGTTGATACCATTGGTGTCATCCTAAATCTACTTGTTAGATTGGCCAAATACCCCAATGTCCATTTGACTATGGATGTGGTAGTAATTGATGTGCCAGATAATTGGGGTATGCTTCTATTAAGAAAATGGGTTGCATCTTTAGGAGGGGACATAAGGATGGATTGGTCATATGCTAATATTCTTGCATCAAAACATTCAATGGTCAAATTATACAATGAACAGGCTAGAAAATTCCATGTTGAAAATCCGCAAAATCTTGCTAATGAATTTGTGCATGAGTCAGACAATTTGGGTAACTATGCCATCTTATCAAATTTCATAGCACCCTCTAAAGAAGCATCTAAAGATGAAAAATTGAATGAAGTATGGAGGATGAGTTTTGATGGAGCTTGTTCTAGGGATGGAATTGTTATAACCTCTCTGTTAACACCTAAAAAGTGATCACTAGCTCATTTCCTTATTCACATGACCCATTTGTCCACTTTTCCACTATTTGAGCCTCTAAAGCCACCAAAAGGTCACCAATAGACCTTAATACACCCCTTTTTCCACTCAAAATGAGTATTTTTCCTAAAAAAGCATAAAAAACCCTCAAAAAGGGTCCAAAATTCCCAAAAATATTAAAAAGGGAATAAAAATATTAATTTCATTCAAAAAAGGAAAAAGGAAGGAAAAGGTACCTAAACCATGTTGGTCAATACCATTGGTTTCCACAAAACCATAATGGTATTCCCCACCACCAAAAACTATAAAAAGGTGGTAGGGGCTCCTCACTTTACATCCATCCATATTCCTATCCTCATGCTGCCAAAATCTCCCTTGAGCTTTTGGCCATTGTAGCTACCTTGGAGAAAGGACCCTTTGGAGTTTGGAGCTGCTCACCCTTGGAGCTTCTCAACTATCTTCATCACTTGGAGGTATTATTATTGCAAGCACTTGCTTGCCCCCATTTTCAATACAAATTTATTTTTTCTATTTCCTTGTTCTTGTTCAAAAATGCACATGCTAGTTTAGTTTAGATTTAGATTTAGTTTATTGTTTTTGCTTAATATTGAAACTGCTGTTACTAGTTAGCAGGTGCCCATTGCACTAAGCTTGGTTGCAAAACCAAGCCAACACTCTCCCTCTAAGCAAACCTTTAAATTTGATTTTAGACTTGAGTTTGATGCATCAAACAATGTGGATGAGTATGAGGCACTTTTGTAAGGGTTAGAAATTGCCAAAGACACGGGGATCAAAATATTATCTATTAAAGGTGATTATGACTTAGTGGTAGCCCAAGTTAAAAACATCTTTGCATGCAAAAGTGAAAGGTTAAAAAAGTATAGGAATGTTGTTTGGGATACGATGGAATGGTTTGATGCATTAGATATTATGGCAATTTCATGTGAAGAAAATAGTGAGGCAAATCAGTTAGCAGTGATAGCTTCTACACTTCAACCAACTGAGGAATTATTAAAGGGGAATGGGAAATTTGAAATTAACTTTAGACCTTTAATTCCAGACAATATAGATCATTGACAAGTGTTTGATAATGACAAGCAAATTCTGAACTTCATTCATAATCTTCAAGAATTTTCAGATTGTAAAATCACTTATCAAGAAGAAGGAAAAGAGTATCATGAAGAAGAGGATCAACCAAAGAACAAAATTCCCAAAGGCCTCACTCGACTAGAGCAGCTTTTTGATAGACATGATCGCCATAAAAAGAAAAATTCAATAAAACCAGGGGAATTTATTGAAATAAACATAGGAACTAAAACAAAACCAAAATGATAAAAAATGGAAAAGGCACATCTGAAAAAGAAAGAAAAGACTTGATTGATTTGGTTCATGAATATCGGGATGTATTTTCTTTTGGCTATGATGAACTTAAAGCATATCGAGAAGATGTTTTTCAACATACAATCCCTTTTAAGCTAGAGGTTAAGCCTTTTCACCAAAAAATGACGTGAATAAATCCCAAGTTGCCCCCCGTGGTGTACAAAGAACTTCAAAGGATGTTGGTAGCAGGAATCATTTCTCCAACAAGACATTCTACATGGTGTTCTAACTTGGTTGTTGTCAGAAAAAAGAATGGGGATATTAGATCGTGTATTGATTTTAGAAACTTAAACTTGGCATGCATGAAAGATAATTATCCTTTGCCAAACATGGACACTTTACTTCAAAAGGTGTCTAGATCAGGTATGTTGTCCATGCTTGATGGCTTCTCAGGATATAACTAGGTGCTAGTAAGCAAACAGGATCAACATAAAACTACTTTTACTACACCATGGGGTACCTTCATGTACCTTAGAATGCCTTTTGGTCTTTTAAATGTTGGTGCTACCTTTCAACGAGCTATGGATGTTGCATTTAATGGGTTAATTGGTAAAATTATTGAAATATATCAAGATGATCTAATGGTGTATTCTAAGGAAATATATGATCATGTTGGTCATCTCAGAAAAATATTTCAGAGATGCAGAAAATATGGCATATCATTAAATCCAACTAAGTTTGTGTTATGTGTTAATGAAGGCAAATTATTGGGGCATATTATCACTAAGGATGGTGTGAAGGTTGATCCTGAAAGAGTTGAAGCCATTAAAAGGTTCCCATCCCTACCAATGTCAAAGCTCTCCAATCCTTTAGTGGCCAAATCAATTCATTATAATATTTATTCCAAATTTAGCTGAACTAATGAAGCCTTTGCAACTCTTACTTAAGAAAGATGCTAAATTTGAATGGACCACACAAGGGAGATAATATTTCTCAGGTATCAAAGATGCTATATCTAGATCCCCTGTGTTGATAAGCCCTGATTATTCAAAAGAATTCCAAGTCTTTTCATTTGCTTATGAACATAATATTGCTGGAGTTCTACTTAAGAAAAATGACCAAGGCCAAGAACAACCTATAGCCTTCTTCAATAGAGCTTTACAAAATTCAGAACTTAAGTACACTATAATGGAGAAGCAAGCTTATGCCCTTATTAAATCTTTGAAACATTTCAGAATGTATATTGGGTATTCCAAGGTTGTGGGTTATGTGCCTCATGCTGTTGTTAAAGATATAGTATCTCAACAAGATTTCCTTGGTATAAGGGGTAAATGGGTATCTAAAATACAAGAATATGACTTGGAGATCAAACCTACCAAGTTAATCAAAGGTCAAGGTATTGCATGCATGATGACAGAAAGCAATGAGAAAGCTGTAGGAATGATTTGTCAAAATAATGAGTCGGCACCTGTCATGTCAGAAGAGCTTCAAAGACTAAGTCAAACACAATGGTATTCCAACACCATCTACCTTCTTAATAACTTTGCTTGTCTTGAACATCTAGTTGGTCACAAAAGAAGGTCTCTAAGACTTACAGCCACCAAGTATTGCATAACTCATAATGGATTAGGTTGGATAAATCCTTAAGGATTAGTTCTTAGATGTGTTGATCCAGATTCCAAAAAGCTTCTGGTTGAGTTTCATATAGGATTTTTTGTTGGGCATTATGCAGCAGATACAACAACCCACAAGATTCTTAGATCGGGTTACTATTGGCCCACTTTATTCACTGATGTGCATAAGTTTGTCAGATCTTGTCCCCAATGTCAGTTGTTCACTGGGAAACAGAAGTTGGCAACTTTACCTCTTGAGCATGTAGTAGTTCAAGCCCCTTCCCAGCAATGGGATCTTGATTTTATCGGCCAGTTTAAGGAAAATTCAAGAAATGGTCATACCTGGATCCTTTCCACTGATTACTTCACTAAATGGGTGGAAGCAGTCCCCACTAAGTATGCAACAGATAAAGTAGTTATGGACTTCCTTGAAAATCACATCATAACTAGATTTGGGGTACCATCCAAGATAACAACTGATAATGGTCCAAGCTTTAGTTCAACAACTTTCTCTTCATTTTGCTTCAAGTATGTCATAATCCTATCCCACTCATCCAACTATTATCCCCAAGGAAATGGATTGGCTAAGTCAACCAACAAGACCTTAATGAACATATTAAAAAAGATTGTTGGTGAAAATAAGAAGTCTTGGGATTCTAAGATAAAATTTACTATATGGGCTGATAGAATAACACAAAAACGTGCCACTGGGAAAACTCCTTTTCAGTTGGTTTATGGTTTAGAAGCTTCTGTACCCATTCATATTCAATTTCCAGTGGATCAGATGTTGCATGATTATGATCCAAATGATGATGGTATGTAGAACATAATTGAGCATATTATGAAATTAGATGAGATTAGAAGAAAGGCCTTAGACCAGAGTATAGGAAATCGGAACATGGTTAAAATGACTTTTGACAAATCTGCTAATCCTAGAGACTTCCAGGCAGGGGATTGGGTTCTTTTATGGGATAAGCGAAGAGATAAGCCAGACATGCATGGAAAGTTTGATAGCTTATGGTTGGGACCATATATCATATTTGAACCAGCAGAGGTTAATTCCTTCTTCCTTTGCACTATGGATGGAGAAAGATTGACCCTACCAGTCAATGTAGAACATCTTAATCTATTCTTCAAAGAAGATCTTCTAATGCCCATGGGGGCAAATTGATAGCAGGGCCATTTCTAAAACTTTGCCTTGCATTTCATTTTTGTACATTATGCTTTATGTATATTATTGATGTATATTAGTTTCATTGATTTGTTTTAGCTTTGTTTTCAATAATGTTGCAACTTATGTTTCATTTGGAAAAAATATGTGGGACTGATGCATTCTAGTTTTCATGCAGGAACAAGAGATTCTTGGATTCTCGCATACTCTCTATGATTGAGAGAATCAGATCGAGTACAAGTCCTGTAGTTGGAGCCAAATGTTTCCAACTAAGTTGTACTTGGTTGGACTATCAAGTGAGCGAGCAGTGTTGAACATGTTACATGCTCATTTTCAGTGATTTGATGTCCATCAGGCCTTTTTATTGGCCCCCTTTTTTTAAATTTTTTTTCCACATGTCCATGCCTTGCAGGGTTTGTAATAAAATGTACTAGCATGGTTTTTTGTAAAGGACTTGGTTCCTTAGGACTTTTTGACCAAGTCGGGTATTCCAAGGAGTTTTTTCACTTACCAATTATGTCTTGCAATTTTTGCATAACATAATTTTTGAGTTTTTCTCCTACTCCTCCAAAGCTAGAATGCCTGGTGAGGTTAACGGGTCTTGGGGGGTTATTAAAGTCCATGGGTCAATGTATATGAACATGTTAGGCATTAGTTTTGAGTCGTATGGACATGTGCTATGTCCCCTAGTTTTTTTTTTTAATTTCCAGCAATTTTTTTTCCATGTTTTTAAGCCATTTTTTAATGGTTTAATTAATTTTTTTGTAATGGGTGTAAAAGTGTGGTCTAGGGGTTTTTTTGCCATGGGGGTGCTCGTTTTCTAACTAAGAGCACCCACCATACTCCAAAACCTACTTTCTATAGTCTTAGACCCATTTATTTTTCACTTATGGCAAAAAATCCCCAAAAAGTGAAAATGGAGAGAAAAAAATTTAAAAAAAACTTAAAAAGTGGAGAAAAATTAAAATCCAATTTTGGAGGAATTAGAGGTCTGAAATATTTCAGCATGGTTTGACGAGTGTTTTGGGTTGAATTTTATGACATATGGGAAACCCAAAACGTGGGCATAACTCCCCACAAAGGGTGGGCGCATTCCCTCAAGGCTTAGGTGCATTTCCTTTAGAGTGGGGCCTCCTTAACTCATGGAAAACGCAACATGAATCAAGGCTGAGTGGGTGCTGCATTTTGGCAGCCTATTTCATGGAGATTGCAGCCCATATCTCTTCTCTATATACTCCACGAGTTACTCCACCCATTCCTCCTTCACTTGGGCGCCTACCTCTTGGACTCTTCTCTATTTACGCATGATCATTTATCATTGTTGAGCATGAGAAGGTGGAACCTCCGTTCTTAAGTTATTGTAATATCTTGCATTTGATTAATGAATAAAGTATTTGGAGGCAAATATATGTGTGGATCTGTGTCGTGTGGATGACCATGTTCTAGCTTAATATATGAGGTAATCCGTGTCTTTACAATTTTTATTCATGCTTGTTTGTTGATCAAGAACTAGATTTTGAAGGAGATGTTTATCTTAGTAAGGTAAAAATAGTGTGATCTAATCCATTATTTTTTTTTGTTGGTTATCATAGAGAAGTCAAATTTCAATGTTATTTTTGTTTAAATACTTGTATCCAACTCTCTATTTTAGTCTACACTAGTTGAATTTGATCTTGCTTGTGTGATTTGTATTTTGTGTCTATAGGTTATTGATACGAAGAGTTGGTGGAGCTTGCTTGCATCCATTGGTATTTAGAACAAATCAAAGAAGAACTAGTCCCATTGATCCCCACTTTGGAGGACCCTATAGCCCAAGTTCAAGGCGTTTCTTCTTCCTTCTCGTCAACTAAAAAAAAATCTAAACTTTTCTTGGTTACCTTGGTTTGCATATCTCAGATCTTTCTCTTTTGCAATATCATAAGTAGATATGATTTATTTATTATATCTTAAGTGTTTCTCAAAGTAAAATTTTAATCTAGATCTAATATAAGCATATTTCTTGCTAAAGTTTGAATTTTTTGCATATTTTAAAAATATTGAACAAGTAGTGCTTATATCTGAACTATAAGGTTTACTTGGATGATTTAAGAGCTTATAATTTGCAGCTCACTGAGTGTGCAAATATCCTAAGGAGACAAGCCTCACAGCTTGTCTCACTTAGTTCAATTTTTGCTTGTTTACTTAGTTTTTTGCCTAAGAATTTTTTGGGTTTTTTGTAGGTGACCCAAACACACTCTTAAAGTGTTTTGGGCCATCTTTAACTAACGTTTTCTTTCTGGTTTGCAGCAATTGATGAATAGGTAGGAGGATATGCTGGCCAAATTTTGAAGATTCAGGACATCCGGAGCATCCTAAACCATATTTTCTTAAACCAGATACTTTTTCCTTCTGTTATTGTAAACCACCAAGTCATTTTATAAGATTGGGGCACTTCTAAATCACATTGTAAAAAGAATATTAAACGAGAGAAAGTGGGATAACCAGCTCCCACACCCCATTTTCCCAGGGGGGAACTGTGTCGACTCATTTTTCATGGAGTGAATTTTTAGTTTAGTTTTTATTTTTGGCAATTAATAAAAATCAACTAGGGCTTAAAATTAACCTCGTTGGTACGATCCATTGGCGGGCCATGAGTTCACTCAGGACCTAGCTTTCTTCATTTTTTACAATTGTTCACTTTTTTTTACAATCCAAAACACCCCCTTGCTTTCCCTAAGTAAGGTTTCAGGACAAGGGCTTTCCAGAGTACTAGCCCGAAAAGAGACTCCTGGGGCTTAAAAAAAATTAAAATATTGGTTCTAAAAAACTTAAAATTTACAAGGCTTTTTCCTCATATGCTCTGTGGTCACTGTAGCTTAGTTTGAACATGTTGATCACATCAGAAAGGGAATAAGTGACTAGTAATAGGATCAACACACCCCAATAAACCACCTATATGTGAAAATACGACACAAATTATTATTCAACTTTGGTGTGCAAATTTCTCAAAGGACGCGGGACTCACTAGGTAGCGACCTCGGGAAACCGTTAGACTATACCCTCGTTTGGTATAGTGTTGAACACCTCCCAGAGACTCCGATCTAGCCCACATGTCTGAGTGAGAAGCCACCTTGTTAAATCCCAAACATATTCCCAGTACATTTGGTATATTGAGAATCCCCCAACCATAATAAAAAGATCCATTGCCACATTAATAATTAAATTAACCAAGGGCAATTCCACAACATTGTCATTTATGTTTCAAAGCAATTTATTTCTGACTCCATTTATCAACACTGGTCTTGTTGTTTATTTTTCATGATGATGGATGTTTATACTTAAAATGATAATGATGATGATGTTAAGAAATGAATGATTTTCTTTATATATATAGTGCATTGCTCTTGTGTTCACAAAACTTTCTAACTCCTAGATAGGTTGTTTTGTTTTTCATAGATTAAAAACCTAGTTTTATTTTTACTTTTTAGGGTCACCCCCTTGGCTTCGCTAGGAGTAAGCCTAGATGGAGGAGTCGAGTTTCAGGTGACAACACTTGACTTTGTCTTGCCCCCAAGGCCACACCAGCGACTTGAAGACTTCTGCCGCGTTTTCCCAAGTATGAAGAACATCCAAACATCTTGAGACACAAGATAGGGGAAGCATCCAAGAAAAAATAAATTCATGAAACAACCCTAAATATATAAGTGATTATATGACATAGGTGTTGTATGAGACCCGAGAGTAATGAAGCATAAGCTCAAGGGAATCCAGCTTAGTTAAAGAGGTAGTTGTATAAAAAAGGATTTTTACATAAGGCCCATCTAAAATCAAGTAGAGCATCCCATTATCATTGTTGTCAAAGGGGGAAAAGAACAATACCAAAGGAAATGAATGATAAAGCATTCACAAAGAAGTTACCCTTTCTCATTCATGTCAAAGGGGGCGAGAGTTGAAGTTGTTGACATAAATGAAAAAGGGGGATATTGTTAAGTAAATATGTCATTGATGTCAACATGGTTAATCGATATTATAAGGTCATTGATTATGATGGGGTGTAATGTCCCCATTCAAATAAATCACTAGAAGGGAAAATTCCACCAATCTACTAGTTCCCTAGGTTGGGGTGGAAACATTTAGATTTGGAATAAGGGAGATATAAAACCCCAAATGGACATTAACTTGAAAAAATATATTAAAAGGGGGCTAAATAAATAGTTATAATAGGAAAATAAGGTGGCACTTGGTGGCGTGGGACCCACACAAAGCAGGATTCTCCATGCCACATGGCATCCTTCTCTCATCCATTTGAATCCAAGGTGGATTCCAACATTCTTGGGGGAGTTGGAAGGGCATTACACTTGGAATGACTCATTGAAGGTCGAATTTGAGAGGAAGAGTAACTCCCATGGAAGAGGAAGAGGCATATTAGAGGTATTGTGACACTTGGGCTAGAGGGGTATTGATACATATGAAGGGGTATTGATGGCCAAAATAAATTTGAAGTAGAGATGATACATATGAGTGAGAAAAGGTGGATTCCAATAGACCAAGGATATAGAAAGTACCTAGAAACAAATACTATGGCATTAGATGTAAAAATTATTCCCAAGGCAAGAATACCCATGCTTATTTGAAAACAAGAATGGTTGAAAAATCAATTACACTATGGATCCATGGATTATATCATATTCAAAACCATGGCCATGAAAAATACATCATGGATATGTGTAAAAAACAAGATTGTATCCACAAAGAGATCCATAGTGGATCTAAATCTTATTGTACATGGAGAACCAATGAAACTGTCAATTGTCCAAGTTTGGTCCTCCAAGGTACCCATAAGGTAGTGGTACTATATATAAATCTATAGGTGGTGTCACAAAAAAAACAAAACTCCATATTCCAAGTCTTAAATCCAAATCTACTCCAAGTACAAATATAACCCATGTGAATAAAGGATTTAAATTTGAATATGGATAAACTTTATGATCACCAACCATGGATGTATACCATAAAAAAGTGTGAGGCCACCCACTAAGAATGATAATGAGAACCAAAGTACATAGTAATTTAATGTACTTAACACTAGAATTACATAGAAAAATAACAAAAAGCGATAAAGTGCCAGAGATGAACATAAAACACAATATAGAAATAGATGGAACTTGAGAAAGAACCCCTGTATTAATGATCTCCAAAAGAGAGATAAATGTTCATTTTACTCTTCAAGGTGGAAATCTCCTATGATAAGATCTCCAAATACGATATAAATCCTTGCTTCCATTACATAAACTTATACTAGATATCTAGTGCATCAATAAAAAACCCTAATTACCTGTGGTCCCACGTCTATTAAAGAGGGTTGACCACCTAGTGGATCTTAATTAATAAAGAGATCATTTTACATTAAATAATCATCAACTAAATATATAATAGGCACTAATCAAAGGACATGTCCTCATAAATCAATAAAGTAGAGGGGTTAAGGTGGGACCGTAACATGCCATCTCTCTTCAAAAGTAGCCTTGTCATCAGTGTTGGAGATGGGGAAACTACTACAAAATGGATGATGGTTCCCATGTAGCATATTCTAGCTACATATTATCCACTGAATGATAACTTATTATATAGTGGGTTGGCTGAGGCATCACTATTTTGTGGCCAAGCTTGCTTTTGCTGCCAAATGGAGCTGTCTTCATCAAGTTCCAACAAGGTATATTGAATAGGACATTTTTTCCCCATAAAATTATTCAAACAAGAAACATGGAATGCTAGATAGATCTTGGAGTGTGTTGAAAGAGCTAATTTGTAAGCCACCTATCCAATGCATGATATAATTTTATATAGGACATAACATTTTGGTGCCAACTTCTGATGACCTCTATCTTTGAGAAATGTATGTTTATAAGGTTGGAGAGGAAGGAACACCCAATCCATGAATTCAAAGGAAAATTTAGAGTGATGTTGGTAAACCTATTGCTCATGTGATTCTAATCCATAACTGAATTTTCCCTAGGTGTGCCAAGAATTTCTTCAATATTGTGAATCATACTATCCACTAGATGCACCATTGAGGTCCCTAGAATATATGAAACTATTGAAAGTGGTTGTCATCCACCAACTCTTTGGAAAGGAAAGATTTTTGTAGCATCACATAAGTGGTATTATACCACCATTTAGCCAGAGGTAACCACTACACCCACTGGTGCTTCTTTTTCAAAGAAAAATTCCTCAAATGGATTTCTAGTTGCTTGTTGGTTGCTTATGTATGGCCATCCATATGGGATGATAAGCAGCACTCATTTGCAACTAGGCGGAGTTTGAGAAAATTTGCCAAAATTTGTTGGTAAGAGAGAGATATTAATCCGACACAATGGAAGTGGGCATACCATGGAGCTTAAAATTTTGATTCAAATTAAAAGAAATTAGGGAATAATTGTTGGAGTAAATGCGTTTGTATTGGAAATTTTATCGAATACCACCATGATGACTAATTTATTTCCTACTTTTGGAAGACCGAGTATAAAATCCAAGGAGGTGTTCCTTAAAATAATATATGGGATTGGAAACGGTTGCAATTCCATTGGAGTGTTCACTGTCTCACACTTGTTTTTTTTACACGTGTGATATCCAATCTCAAAAGTATGTATATCATTTTTCATTCCCACCCACAAGAAATATTTCCTAATGTGTTCATAGGTTTTCTGAAATATTGACTGGCCTACTATAGGAGTTGAATGCAACTCTTCATGTATCCATTATTTCAAAGTTGAACTGGTATCAAGAAAAGGTGACCTTTATAGTGCAAGGTCTTTTGTTTCCATGTGTAAACTTTGGGAGGATTTGGGTCCCATTGAAGTCGTTTAATGAGCTAAGATACCTCATAATGTGTTCACCACTCCTACCATACTTATATGTAATAAATAAATAATATATAAACATATCAATAAACAAATAATTAAATAATAAAAGAAAAGTAATTAAACAAATATTAAATAAAATTGACGTGTAATTAATCAAATAGATAGAGACGTACATTTCCATTGAAAATGCACATAAGACCATATTTAAATGGTCCATCAAATTGTAATGTAATCATCTCTCATCCAAGGCTAATTTTAGGGGCGAAATTTAGCCCATGGGCTATTTTTCCATGTTTTTTTCCAAAAAAGGATTCGCCAATTTGTATTTTTTGAAGCCCCATTTCGCCAAATTATTATATAAACTATATAAAATCCTTAGAAATTGAAATAATTTTAGAAAAATATCGCCAAATATTTTATAATTGACATTTTAAGAATTGGTAAGATTCACCAGGGTTTATACACTTTTAAATAGGTACAGGTCCTTAAAATTATCCCTGGAGTGTCATTAATATATATTCAATATTATGTATTCTTTCCAAATGGAGTTATTTTCTATTGGTTGATTATTCACTTGAGTAGTCTTATTGTGATTTGGACACGATCACAACATGAGAATATCTGGATACATATATTACATTGGTATCAGAGCCCCTTCTTGGGCTTGATTCGGGCCTTTGGCCACAAACCATTCTCATAGATTCTCTGATTAAGGATCTTTGATCCACATTGGCTTTTGGCCATCATTTTTTGGGTTTCCAAAAAATCTAGGACCTTGTCCAAAAGTAGGCTTAATAAAAATATATATATTATTCTGCTGCAAAATTCAAAGACAACCGTAAATCAAGAATACAAGAAGAGAGAGAGAGAGAGAGAGAGAGAGAGAGAGAGAGAAGTAATTATTTCCGTTGCAAATAAGAAGAAGAGAACAAGAAGTAAGAAAAAATATTACAAAGAAGAAGTGGAAAAAAAGAATTATCCCCAAGAGAAAAAAAAAAAAGAGTAAAAAAATAAAAAGTTAAAGAATAGCATTCATGAAACCGCACATGGTTTTATAAAACTGCACATGGTCTTACTTAATATATTAAAATTATAAATGAATTTTATAAGGTTTATAGAAAGAAAGATGCGACCTTCATCACTAATGCTTTGAGGTGAAATCATTATGAAGAGGAAGTCCATGTAACAAATAAAATAATATATAAACATATCAATAAACAAATAATAAAATAATAAATAAAAGTATTAAAAAATATATTAAATAAAATTGATATGTAATTAATTGAATAGATAGAGACATACCTTTCCATTGAAAAGGCACATAAGACTATATTTAAATGGTGTGTCAAATTGTAATGTAAAAATCTCTGATCAATATATCTTCAATATTAGTTTATTCTTTCCAAATGGAGTTATTTTCTATTAGTTGACTATTCACTTGAACAGTCTTATTGGGATTCGAACACGATCACAACATGAGAATATCCGGATACGGATATTGCATTAGTACCAGAGCCCCTTCTTGGACTTGATTCCGGCCTTTGGCCACAAACCATTCTCAGAGCTTATATGATTAAGGATCTTTGATCCACATTGGCTTTTGGCCATCATTTTTTGGGTTTCCCAAAAATCTAGGACCTTGTCCAAAAGTATGCTTTTGGCCCAAAGATATATATTATTCGGTTGAAAAATTCAAAGACAACCGTAAACCAAGAATACAAGAAGGGAAATACAACAAGAAGAGATAAGAAGTAATTATTTTCGTTGCAAATAAGAATAAGAGAACAAGAAGTAAGAAAACAAATATTACAAAGAAGAAGTGGAAAAAAAGAATTATTTGCAAGAGGAAAAAAAAAAGAAAGAGTAAAAAAAAAGGTTAAAGAATAACATTCATGAAACCGCACATGGTTTTATGAAACTGCACATGGTTTTACTTAGTTTATTAAACTTATAAACAAATTTTATAAGGTATATACAAAGAAAGATGCAACCTTCATCACTAATTCTTTGAGGACAAATCATTAAGAGGAAGACCATGTAACAAATAAAATAATATATAAACATATCAATAAACAAATAATTAAATAATAAAAGAAAAGTAATTAAACAAATATTAAATAAAATTGATATGTAATTAATTGAAAAGATAGAGACGTACCTTTCCATTGATATGTAATTATTATTTTTGGGAAGTCCATGCAATCTGAAAATATCTCTAAAGAATAGATCAACCACTTGTGCAGCAGTAAAAGATGATGTAATAGCAAAGAAATGAGCAAATTTGGTGATTATATCCACCACAACATAAATACAATCCTTACCCAAAGCCTTGGGAAAACCTGTGATGAAATCCATTGAGATGCTTTCCCATTTTTGTTCTGGAATGGGAAATGGTTGCAATAGACCAGCAGGATGGGTTTGTTCAACTTTGTTTTGCTGACATATCTTGCATTCATTCACATAATTGAGAACATCTTCCTTTATCCCTTTCCAAGAGAACCTTTGTCTTAATTTCCTATATGTTTTAAAGAAACCAGGATGGCCTGCTAAAGGAGAATCATGAGCTTCCTTCAAGATCTTGTGCTTTAGGTTCGAACCATGAACCAAATATATTCGTTCCTTATAGTAGATTAGGCCATTCAATATCTTGTATCTATCATCTCCTTTGACCCCATCTAACACATCACAAGAAAAACTATCTTTGGCATACTCTACTATTAACATATCTTTCCAATATTTCGAAATTTCCATAAGGGAAAATGAAGGTCTCCTAGACAATGTATCTGCTACAATATTATTCTTCCCTTTTACATATTCAATGTCAAAATAAAAATATTGGACCTTACTTACCCATTTTTGTTTCCTGTCATTGAGATCCTTTTGTGTGAGGAAATGCTTTAAACTGTTATGATCAATTTTGACCACAAACTTGTTCCCCACCAGATATTGTCTAAATTTGGCCAAGGCATGCATGATGGCTAACATTTATTTGTCATATATGGAGTAGAGCTTCTCATGTGGCTGCAATTTTCTTCTCTCAAAAGCTATTGGGTGTTGATTTTTCTTTAGGACCACCCCTATTCCTTCTCCCGATGCATCACATTCCAAAACAAATGGTTTAGAAAAATATGGTAATGCAAGTACTGGAAAACTACTCATTACTTCTTTCATTCTTTGGAAAGCCATTTCAGCCTCTTCATCCCATTTGAAAGCTTCCTTCTTGGTCAAATCAATAAGGGGAGCAGTTAGTTTAGAAAACCCCTTCACAAACTTCCTATAGTAAGTGCATATCCCAATGAAGCCTCTCAATTTAGTGATGTTCTTGGGTGATGGCCATTCAATAATAGCCTTTATTTTCTCCAAGTGCACCTTTACTCCATCTTTCCCAATGATGTTCCCAAGATACAAAAATTCTTTCAACCCAAATTCACACTTGGACAACTTAGCAAACAAAGATTGTTCATACAAGATTTTCAATACAAATTCTAAATGGTGCAAATGTTCCTCCCATGTATTACTGTAAATCAAAATATCATCAAAGAAAACCAAAGCAAACTTATGGATCTGCTTTCGAAATATTGTGTTCATGCATGATTGGAATGTGGATGGAGCATTGGTCAAACCAAAAGGCATGACAAGAAATTCGAAATGACCATAGTGACATCTGAAAGTAGTTTTCTGCACATCCTCCTCCTTCATTCGAATCTGATGGTAACCAGATCTAAGATCAATTTTGGAGAAAAAATTTGATCCAAATATCTCGTCTATTCTAGTGATGGGATATCTATTCTTTATTGTCTTCTTGTTTAGAGCTCTAAAATCAATGCACATCCTTAGGGTTCCATCCTTTTTCTTCACCAAAACAACTGAAGAAGCATAGGGACTTGATCTTGGTCTAATGAGTCCCAATCCAAAGAGATCTTGAATATCCTTCTCAATCTCATCTCTGAACCTTTTTGGGTGTCTATATGGTGGTATTTGTATAGGTGAAGTGCCCACCTCCAAAACAATGGAGTGCTCAACTCCTCTTTTAGGTGGCCTTCCAGGAGGAAGGTCTCCAAAAACCCTCTCATATTTTTGTAGTAGTTTCCTTATCTCTCTTGGATTTTCTGAAATATTTATGTTTGGGTTGGGGGAGTTGATGAAACATTCGGCAGCCCATTCAATATCCCCATGCCTCGATATGGACCTCATACTGTGGGAAGACACCACTTGATTAGGATAGGTGTGCATTCCTCTTACTACCCTTTGTTTTCCTTCCGAATATTTGAATTTCATTTCAGGTATTTTGTAGTTAACTGTATGTTCCCCTATAGATTACAACCATTGCAGTCTCAAGACCACATTTGTATCAACAACATATACCACATAAAAGCTATCAAAAAATGTGTAACCCATTGAATGATTAAGTATGTAACTTTCTCCTCTCCACCAAGGATACATCAATGAATTTATGAGTTTATCCTCCATATACCAATACCGAAACTCTTTTCCCTTGTATCACTCCCTTGCATCGAATGGTGTGAAAACGAAGCACTCCTGAAAGCACTATCATTCTCCCTTTTTCAGGTGACGGATGATCTTCTTCTACTGTGTCATATCCCTCTTCTTGGGCTGAAAGATGTTCTTCTTCCTCCATGTCCCCTTCACCTTCATTATTAGAAAATACTTCAATGAATTGTGCTTTCCCCTTAGCACACTTATGCCCCGGTACCCATGGTTGGAAGCATGTGTAACATAGTTTCTTTATTCTGAGTTCTTCCTTGCTTGGTCCCTCTTTCTTGTCTTTTCCAAATGAATCTTTTTGCCATGGCTTCTTGTAAAATCTGAAATTGGAAGGAAAGTTGGGCTTGGGGGGATACTTTGCCTTGGGTCATTTGTTGTACTTATACTTGCTCAAATTCTTTGAATCAAACCAATTACACACTTTTGCCAAAGTTTATCATGTTAGGAGGTGAGAGTCAATACCTATATCTCTAACATATTTTCCTGTAGAGTGCCACATGAATATCCCATCACATGATGTGTATGAGTCAGGTAGGTTGCATGGGGGTGGACATCCCCCCCTTTCCCAAGGGTGTGAGGCAGAGCTCCCAAGGTGAAAATTGCTAGAACCTTCTAGTATTTTTGGTTCCTTCTAGAACCCTCTTATGAAATCTATAAAAGGGAAGTGACCTCTGACATTGTATTAGAAGAAAATAAAGTATTGCAAGTTTTTTTTTCTAAGTAATAATAATATATTGAAGATGCCATTGAGATGTGGTTTTACTTGCTCACACTAAGGTTTCCACATAAATCTCAAGTTCTATTGTTATTGTTGTTAGCTTATATTTTTATATATTTTTTTTCTAACATATTAGGATTCTCTATATTTCAATTAATACATTATATCCCACTCATGGTGTTCTTAGTAACGTTCAAAATCATATGGGTTTTCATAAAAAAAAAGTTGCAACTAGATCAAGACCCTTCAATACTAGAACCCCGAGCACCTAAGAATGACTTGATAAAAAAATATTACGCATAATTCACAAGATTCAAGCAAGGATCATTCATTCTTACAATTGCATCACATGAATTGCATTTATCCTTGATCATATCACCTCCATTATTACAACTAAGAGGTACAGGGTTGAGGAAAGGGACATCGGTAATTAGAAGAAAGCACCATTACTCTAAAGAAATCATTATTTTCTTGAAAAGTATCTTTGTCCCTTGTTTTATCTCCACTAAGGTAGAACTATTGATTAGTTCTCCAAACTGTGATCTAGCCTTGTGTTGAATTTATTTATCCATTCCTTGTCTTCTCTACCAAAGTAAGATTGTGATTGTGTTAGTGGAAGGATAAGTACTTGTGGCTAAAGACAAGAGGACTTAGGATTTGATTAAAGAGGTTTATAAATAA
This sequence comes from Larix kaempferi, assembly GCA_027924585.1. Taxonomy (NCBI): domain Eukaryota; kingdom Viridiplantae; phylum Streptophyta; class Pinopsida; order Pinales; family Pinaceae; genus Larix; species Larix kaempferi. The sequence goes on from BSBM01000445.1 coordinate 23,621,771, forward strand.
GATTTAGGTATATTATTGTTTCCATCTCTTCAATAATAAAATATAGATCTATCTTTTGATCCCAACCACCCGATCCCACCCCATCCTCTTCCCCCATCCCCCAATTTTCTATGTATTTGTTAATTTATTAGGATGGTTAGGGACTTGGTTAATTTGAATATCAATTGAGTTTATTATATGTATCGTAGGTTTCCTTTTTAATTACAATATTAAATTGGAATGAAAAATGTTTATGTTATATGGTTTGTGTGCGGATCTATTGAAGAAATGTTGGAGTTGGAAGTAGATCGACGAGGTTGCTTGCAAAGATACAAACATGAATAAAAAGAACCATGTATTCACCTTTTGTTTTCTAATTTATTATTTCTAAGCACTTGAACCATAGGGAATGTTAGGTAAATATCTATCCATATGTTTGTTGTTCTTCTTAAGCAACTCATTGTTGGATCTACTTAGTTACATGTTTGTTGTTCTTCTTAAGCAACTCATTGTTGGATCTACTTAGTTACACACTAGAATTTCCCTTCGATAACAATGTTATAGTTTTGTTATACATCACACAATTAAAATATTGCCTTCTAAAACTAAAACTTCAAAAATAATTATGTAACCAAAAATCAAAGTCATATGTTTTATGATAGTACAACCTTCACAAACCTTTGACCGATGGTCTACTTATTCATTGTGTGGCAATGTAGGAATCCCTCAGAAGCCACTACTCAAATCCACTTTCAAAAAATAATCTCATAATGATCAATTAATCACTTGATGGTGGGAAGTGGTGTTATCTCTCTTTAGAATTTCATTATTTGGACCATTAAGTGCGCATAGAGGTTATGTAAACAAATTGATCATATATATTATAATGATAAAAGACTATTTCCCCTATCACAACAATGAAGGAATGTGGATTTCGAAGGACTATATAATTTGTATCTTGTAACTCTTAATATATGAGGCGGGAAAGCTTGTGATATAAATAGATATTAGTTGTCATGTGAGGGCCTTCAATTTATTTATTAATTTTGAGTTATTTTTTCTTGAAACAAAATTGTAAATTCTTATTTATAGAAAGAAAAGAGGTTACATTTCATAGATTCTACAAGAACATTTATATAATATATCAAGCATATAACAATATACTATTAAAATATATGGATAACATCAAGAAAATGTGTCAAGTATTAATGTGAATAAGGGTATGGGATCTTGTAATTTTTTCTTTTTTATCTTTTTGGCCTCACCTAGAGAAAGTTGAAAAGTTGATTGAAATTTTGAATTATAAAATTTGAATGGAGGGAAAAATCCTTATCAAAATTAGAATTGTTAGATTCATGATTTTTTTTTTATCCTTGTGATCATGCTTCATTGACACCTACCACCCTCAAGGGGAAATCTTAGTATTTGTTGCTTCTTTTCTAGCCTCTAAGAATATGTTTAATTCCTCAATTTGCACATTTGAGCTATCATTTTTATACTTCTTGTTGGTGCACGATGGGAAGATTCAAGGTTCAACATTAATTTACCAACAAAACCCTTAGACATCGACCCTTTCGGCATCACCTGCAAGAAAATGAAGTCTCAAGTTTTTCCAATGCTGAAGGGACAAGAGACATCCATTCTAACCATTCTAATAAAATCTCATAACACTTGTGAAATAATAGATATCATATTCATGAAACCAAAACCCTTAAGCATACTATCTATCCCAAAACCCTTACATATTTATACATTTACAATAAGTCTTATCCTATAACAAATGGCCCAAAAATGCCTAATGGCTTCGATAGTATTCCTTCTTTTGTGTGCGCTCGTCCCTTGGCCAACTTGTTGTGCGGTCCACTCCCTATTCGCAGTTCCTAAAACTTCTCCTAAAATCTTGGCCCAATAGGCCCCTAACGCTCACCTATGGTTTGTCCTGAACCATTGAGGGATTTTGCTGTGCTTTCTGCAATGTTGAAACGAAATTTTGAAGAGTTTCCTTTGCAGTTGCAACCTTATCCTTTGTATATGATTCATGTTCCAAAATGTCTTCCGTTGTCTGTGTTGTGATCGGGGTCTTTAAATTTTCTACGTTGTCTTCCATTGCTTGTTTCACTACTTGTACAATTGCAAGTTGTTATGTCACTCGAAATTATTCCTCCTACAATGGATCAAGATGTTGTGTGATACTATGCTATTTAGATCTGATTTGACTTATCTTTAGATATTGTTGTTTATTCTCCACTATTGCAGCCTTTCTCTCTTTTGCTAGTAGAGTGCTCATAACTTCTTTGAGTTTTTGTGCCTTCTCCAGCACAGATCGATACCTCTATTCTACTGCTCGCAGTTCTACATCCTCCATCAATTGAGTCCACATTTGTGCACTTTTATCATATAGCGTGGCACATTCCTCATCCAATCGCCTTATGATTTCTGCTAATGTCATGGTTGTATTCTCCCTTTGTTCCCTTTCTTATGGTGGAGTACTCGACAAGGTGCATGATTCTGAATCCACTATATTTGCGTGGAATCCCTAAATGGATTCACTTATATTCGTCACTTTTTATTCTATAGGGGTGTCTTCTTCTACTTGTACTTTCAGGAGGTTGTTGCATACCTCCTCTACTACCTTTTTCAATTTCTCATTTCTCTATGCAACTTCTTCTCTTTCCTGACACAGCTTATTATATTCTTCTTGCAGTGTTTCCTTTTCTACAGTCGCTTTGGCCCAGTCCATGTAAGTTGAATTTGTGCATGACTAAATCTCATGTGTAACACTTGTCTGCAATCTATGCGGCACAACTATGGTTAATTACGATAAAAATAATTCAATGGAACTTACTGCCTGTGTGCGATCCTGCATCTCTCCCATGGGGAAATATAAAGCTCCTGCTGATATATTTAAAATTCAAAACGATTTTGATGTTGATGATGGGTTAGAATCCATCTTTCTTTGCTCTGTCATCTTTGTTGTGTTTTCTTTCCGTTCTTCTTCTGTACAACTTGGTGTTATTCTAGTTTCTTCCAAAATCTGGCGCAGTGAAGCTAAATGCTCATGTATCGTCGCCTGCATTTCTTCTTGCTTCCCTACAACTTGATGCAATGATTCTTTTTTTACTTCATTCACATGATCGCCAATCTTCTCCAAGTCATCTTCATTCAATGCATGGATAAATTTTTCCTTTGTTGCTTTCCTCTTCTTTCGTTGTTGTGACCAGCCCTCCTAATTATCATGTGCCTTTCTCTTTTCTCTTGTTATTGGTTATGTGGTATCACCTACACCATTTATTTTTTCTTCTTTCTCTCCTTGTTGTTTTTCTCCTTGTTTCTATTTTTGTTGTGTTTGTGTTTGTGCCTCTTTCAATGGTGGCACTTTCCATTTTGCATCCCAGTCATTCACAATAACACTGACATCTTGCTGTATCAGTTTGAAGTGTGTCAGAAACCAATGTTCTTTTGGATACCTCTTTGCTTGAATGTACATGTGATGCATACTTTCCTTAAATCGCACAATCGCTTTGTAATCTCCAATGTTCTATGGTCGTATGTGTGGTGTTTTCTCAATACTTTGCTTGATTGTTTCCATATAGATATAAAAAATAATGTTGTTGTCCATCTTCCTATTTTTTTGCATGGTATGCAACAATATAACATACCGTGATGCCAAACATGGTCTCTGGGTACTATCCATGAATAGCATCTCCTCCGACACCCTCCATGTAACTAGTGCAATCAAAATTAAAATTCATGTATAGTGAAACTTCATACCTTTTTCCTGCGCTTCTTTGTAGTCAATTAAGAACTCATTGACCAAAAATGTCACCTAGTTCATTTGCACTCCTAATACAAACTTTTCTACTACTACTATCAGTCCTGCTGGCACTTGGTATTTGCGGCATTTCCTCAATAGTTTTCAAGCAAACACTTGCATTGCAAACCTTACTGAATCATCATTGATACTAGTGATGTCCAATACGCGGTGTCCTATGTGTGTGTCATATTTGTCCTTCATTCTTTCTTCTAGTGTTTTTTCTTACTTCTTATCCCTAAACAACGGTGCTGGGTCTTCCCTTGCTACTAGCAATCCTTAAGTTTAGTGTCTATTGACAACATCCTATCCAACCATAGTAATCCTCCATGGACACAAATAAATAGAATTGGATGCAATTGTTGATTTCTAGACTTTTGCAAAAGTGTGGAATCTCCAATAGGTTCAATATTCTTGTTTGCTATAGTCTCATTGCCCACTAATGTGGCTTGACCAACACTTCGGGTGAGTCTGGGCTAGTTCCGATGCACATATAATTCTCCCCTATTAGCTCCATAAACTTCTTTTTCTATGTAATTTCATGATCTTCATACCTCCGATGTTCTACTTTTCCCAACATATCTCCCTCAACCAGGACCTTGGATGGGATCACTGGTGTCACAAGGTCATACTTTGATACCTTGGTTAGGTTGAATGGCTTCATCGTTGGCTTCCTCAGTGGCACATATGCTCTTGGAAATGTTGTTTGGCTTGAACCTGATGCTTCTTCTCCTGGGGTTTCCTCCTGTATTAGTACTAATGGCTTCTTAGTGCATGATTTATTTGTTTATGGGATGAGTGCTGCATCGTTTGGAGGTTCCATGAATCTACAAATCAGTTGTAACTTATCTATGCGACTCGATTTTGTAACTTAGCTCTGCCTACTCTCTTCTCTTCAATGTCCAAAGAACTATGCCATTTTTTTGTTGCTTCTTGTCTTCTTTTATAGAATGATTCCCTCGATGTCATTCCACTTTGTGCCCTAATCTGCATTAAATTCTTTCCCTAATCCTACGGATCTTGGTTTGGATTTGGTCTAGATTTTCCAATCTTTCAAAATATTGTTGTTGATTCTTTCATTTATTACACCGTGTTTCCACTGTCTTGCTGTTATTTCTGCTCTTTAATGCTTCTATATGTCTATTTCATAGGTATTTATGTTCTCTTTCTTTGTGAACCATTTGATTCTCCTTCCTACACACCTTCTGCTCAATCTAAAGCTTCCTCTTTATTTTTGTGACATTTTGTTTGTCATCATCATATTCTTTTGTTTCTTTCTTTCAAGATTTGTCACTACCTTTTTTATTTTTCATCCAACTCAGGATAGTGTGTGGAAGGATGGTTGTCCCTATACAATTTTAGTCGGCTTTCGTTGACAAGCCCTTCTATGATTTCCTTTTTCAATTTTCCCAATTGATCAACACTTGCTTCTATCAATTCTATCACATATGGACCCAACCAGTGCACTTGGAACTTAACAGGGTGCTTAATAAACTTACTGGCATAGAGTAGAACTTGAACCCCTATATGGAACTTCTTTTGATTAATATGTCTATCATGCCATGCCTTTTCACATGCTTTCTAAAGCTGCCGATGAAATCCTACAACAAAGTGGACTTCTTCCAGTTCCATTAGTTCTGATAGTCTTTTCTCAACTGTGTCAGAGTCCATGATCTCTATCAGTGCAACAATGGGAAAACTTGACACTATTAATTCCATGGGAATAACTACTTCTTGACCATACATTAGTTGGAATGGTATTTGTCCTGTCAACTTATTACATGTTGTCTAGTATGCCCATAATACTGCAAGAATCCGCAAGTCCTAGTCATCATGATTCACATTACACATCTTTGTCAATGCATTCTCTAGGATCTTGTTAAATGCTTCCATTGTTCCATTTTCCTATGGATGATAAGGTGTGCTCTTCTGGTGATAAATCTAAAATTCTTTTGTCAAATTTGTGACCATTTTATTCAAAAAATGGGTCCCCTAGTCACTCATCAAGATCCTCAGGAACCCAAATATTGTAACAACATTATCAAATAGAAACCATGTAGTTATTTGTGAGTAGAAATATCAAATAGGTTATGCTTCAACCCATTGAGTCAAGTAATCTGTCGTAGTGATTATATATCTTTCTCCCGACCTTTTCGTCGGTGGGTTGATTGGTCCATTAAAATCAACTGCCCATTTATCAGCTGTTTGTAACATAAATTGTAGCATCAAAGGCATCTCATCTCTTCTTGATGGATTCCCAACTCGTTGACATACATCACAGGTTTGAAAGAACTCCTTCACATCCTTGTGAAGAGTGGGCCACCAAAGTCCCACACGCAAAATCTTCTGGTTCATCACTTTCCTTGCATAGTGGCCTCCCATAAAACATTCATGTGCCTCTAAAAATATGATATGACTTTCTTACTCTAATACACATCATTGCAGAATACCATCTGCACCTAACTTGTACAAATTCCTCGCTATAAGTTGATAATTTTTTTCCTTAACTACTAATTGTTTCTTCTATGCAACTGTAAATTTGGGTGGGGCTGCTGCTGTGATCAAGACTTGGGAAATATATGTGAAATAATCATCAACCATCTATACTATGAACAAGTGCACATTTGGTAGGTTGTCATCCAAATTTCCTACATATTTCCCTGTTACTATGCGCGACAAATGGTCAGGTCTTGAATTCAATTTTCTTGGTTTCACAATCACTTCAAAGTCATACTTCTGAAATAGAAACAACCATCTGCATATCTCACCTCCCCCAACAATTTCTTATTGACTAAATATCGCAATGCAGAGTGGTCTATGTACATCTTGAAGTGTGATCCCAACAAATAATGCCTAAACTTTTGTAGTGCATACACCATTTTCAGTCCTTTATGCTCTATCATAGTGTAATTTTGTTCAGTAGTTGACAACTTCCTGCTAGCGAAGGCAATGTGATCGTCCAATTCTCTTTCCCCTGGTTGAGCTAGAAATGCACCCAATGCTATCGATGATGCATCTACATGGACATGTAATTCCTTCTTCCAATTTGGAAATACTAAAATTGGCGCAATCACCAGTTTTTGCTTCAAGGTATTCAAGCTTTGTTGGCATTCCTTGTTCCATTGAAACTTGACCTGCTTTTTCAATATTTTTTCTAATGGGGCATTAATCTGCGCATATCCCATGATAAACTTCCTATAGTACCCCTTATGACCCAACACTGCTCATAGTTGTCACACTGAAGTAGGTGGTGGAAAATCAACAATAACAAAAATATTCATAGGATCAACCAAAAGTACTTGTTTACATACTGCATGACCCAACAGGATACCAAATGGTGCGCATAAAATACACTTCTTTAGATTTAAGGAAATCTAGAACTATCTACATATGTCCAACATTAAGCGCAAAGTTCAACACGCTCCTTCAACAAACTGAATACTAACCAATCATCCAAATATACATCTAGGAATTTATGAATAAACTCCTTAAAGGCCACAACAACAAATCAAGAAAATATTGTTGGTGCATTCTTCAGTAAAAAAGGAATAATTATATACTGTAGCATCCCAATTCATTTGCAAAGGTGGTCTTATGCCTATCTTCCTGTGCAATCTTGATCTGATAATACCAAGAGAGTCCATTAGTAAATGAGTAAGCTTCTTGTCCTTCTATATTTTCTGAAACTTCATCTGTAAATGGGGTAGGAAACAGATCATGTAAGCAAGCTCTAGTTCCACCTATTTTATTGTCTTGGACCACCATCAGGTTGATCCATTCTAACTCTTCGATAGGTTCAATTATTCCAGCATACTATCTATTTCTACTTATAAACTGGTTTCAGTCAATACGATCTTTGATTTACTAGCTTGGCATATGAATTCAACGAGATCTTCATTTCCCTAACTCCCAAGCAATCCCTTTCATTTATGAAAATGTAGTTGGAAACAGGTCCTAGTATTCGCGCAGTAAATTAAAAATCTTCTAAAAAATTTACTCATTCCATTAGTCTCCAATATTTGCAAACTGGGGATTATCCTTCATACCAATATTCACCTTGCATGTTTTCAACGACTTTGCATAGTCAACAGATCCAAGCTCGAGCCCCTCTATTGCGCACTCTTCTATAGTTTCTTGTACTTGCAAATTCCTAGGGGTTTTCATCCTCCTGAGCATCTCCAACAATGTTATAGCATTCCAAAACCTCTTGAACAATCACAAAATGTCTATGGGAACTACATAGGGGTACTGGTGCAATCAAGCCTTTTGATGTAAAGAACTGATTTTTGATAATATGAAACCCTGTGTCCACTGATGGGGCATCATATTCAAAACTAAAGGTTACCTTGAAGTTGTGAGTCAATTATTCCTAGTTTGATGTTCTACTGCATACTTCTAGTTCTATATACCAGTTCCTCGAGATCTTGTCCAGAGTATGTACAAACAAATGCATCTATTCCTTCTTGAGTACTGCACTCCATGTCGTGGTGCAATGTGCAATATGATATGAAGGAAAAATCAACCCAGTATACTTCCGCGTAGTATATTTAGTTTCAAACCTGACCTATAGCAGCCTTCTTCATTGTTTCCAATCATCTATTCTATCCTTATGCGTGACCCACCATCTTGCATGAGTCACTTTCAACATCTAATGCTAGAATTCTCTGTTGCTCGGGTATCTGCAATTCAAAATATTTTACAAAGGTGTTTATATCTATTAGTCCATCATACTTCGAGGGATTACATACCTCAGTTCCAATCCAACGCGATTCGTGGCTAATACGGGCACACCTTCTTGTAGATATTTCATGTAACCTCTGATGCCAATATTCTAGGGTTTGTTTTAAATCCGACTCGCAATAAATGATACTTCACCAACTGAGTATACCATAAACAGTAGGATTAACATAGTCATCCTTCTGCGCGGTCACATTGTAAAGGTTATCAAGTTCTCCTTTCCTCACCAGTTCCACATACTATCTTCCTTCTGTGGGATCTAATGGTGCAATAACTTTCAAATCATCTACTTCAAAGATCATTTGTCTCTTTTTCATATCAATAATATCCTGGTTATCAAAGGCCAAATCGAGTCCAAGGAATGCTAGATAAGGCTTACTATCATCCACTATCTCAATAACTTCAAAATCTGTTGTGTTGCACACTCCATCGATATCAACATTTACCCCTTTTAGTCTTCCAATCAAAACAATCTTGTGCTAATTTTCTAGCCTCAACTAAATCAATGACTAGATCAACTATGGTTTGGCTATCATTTCCCATGTCTTCTTTGGAAGGACATTCACATCGGATCTTAGATCCAAGATGATATAATTCATATCATAGTCTCCTATCTATGCACTAAGTAAGAATTCCCCTATTCATCCTTTTCTTGTGTTGTGCATGGTTAATTGTTCATTGTATAACAAATGATTCTCTATCTTGTACACACTATTTGATTATCCCAAGCAATATGTTTATTGCATTTTCATCCTTTATTAGTTCTAAACAAATCTTTAAGAAACTTTTCAACGTACCTGTCTTCTCAACTGGCCTTTCTGGAATCAAGTAGTCATATACTGGAGGCATATCATACATAGGTGGCCTGCCATATATAGCTCATGGCATCGATGCTACACATCTTGTTTCTAGAAACTCCTTCCTAGATTTCTTGTATGTGTTCCTCTCCCTTCGAGGATCAAACCTCGGGGGTGGTTTTGCTGCTTTCTTGACCCATTGTTTTGTTCAATTTCTTTGTTTTGTCACATCGATCCCTGTTCTCATTCCTCCATGCGTAACTATTGCTATCCTTGGTCGATCGTCGAGCTCTTATGTTTCTATCATCCACACATTTTGGTTCTTTTTGTCCTACCATTTCGTGATAATTTATTGATAGTATTCCTTCGCATGATCCAACTATCTACAATATGTGCACGTTGTAATAGGATTCAGACAATGCCAGGCAAAATGCCCAGGCTAGTTACAATTATAACATATAATCAATCCTCTTCTTTCGTCGAATCCTCCTCTTCCCCAACCTGTGAATCCTCTTCTTCCTCCTTGATTGCAGTCCCTCATAGTATTATATTGTAGTACCCCTCCTTCCAGTCCAAATTCCCCTTGAATTATGTATGCATCCGAGGTGCATTCTCTCATTGGGTCGAGTGCACGAAAATCCTTTTCGTCATGTCTAGTGGACTTACCAAATTTACAAAATATGTTTATGGTAGTGCTCTGATACTTCTGCATCAAGGGACATGTGGTTGGGTGATGACCCACTATTCTGCATATTTCACACCATACCCCTCCTCCATTGGCCAAGGGATTCAGAGCCCCTGTAGCCAAATAATCTCTAAAGGTTGGACACTTGTTTTTACAGTGACCTTCTATTCTATATGTCACACACATTACTTCTTTTCACTTTTCCTTCCCTTTAGCGATCTCCTGCAACTGAATTGTCAATGCCGCTAATTGTGACTGAACCTGAGCCATCCTTATGCTAGTCTCTCCTATAGGGGATGCTTCTAAATTCATGGCAATTTCTCATGCATCAAACTGCAAAAGAATGTTCGGTTGCATCAATGGACAATGTATATGTGGTAACAATCCTGCAACGAACCATTCCTTATGTTGTTCATATGGAATTTGGAAGGTCATCCGGTGCATCAATGTCTTGAATCTTTGATCAAAATACCATACTAATTCATTCTGAAACTACTTAATCTATTTCAATTTTGTAATGCACTACGACTCAGAATTCGGTTTATGGAATTATTTTAACAAACTTTGCCTAATGTCTAACAATGTTTTGGGTTGTCCCGCAGGTGCAGTGGATTGATACTTCATATAGCAGAGTAACACACGGTCTTTGAATGTCGTTGCTAGCTGCACAATTTTCGTATTATCATCCTAGACCTGCTTGACGGTCCAAATTGCTTCATAGATAAATACATGCTTTTCTGGATCTTTCGTCACCACTCCATGGAAGACATGCATTCTCAAAGTGGGGTGTACCCCCACCATTTTGTACTATGTAGTATTCTTTGTGGTGTTGTTGACTGAGTCTAGGTTTTCATACTACTTCCACTACTCTTACTACCTTTACTGCTATCCTTACTTCCTACAAGTGTTCACGACAAAGCTTCATTTCTTACCTCAAACCTTGGCGATGTGCACAGGGTCATGGGTTTAAAACAGGGACCGACCTGAGTGTAGCTACTGGGATGAAACAGACCTTCTCCTACCGACTAAGCTGAGGATCCTCTTACTTTCTTTCTATGTGTGGTAGTCCTTCGATATGGAATTCTATGCCAGTGTCTCTTTCTTCAAACTCATTGTGTTTTCCTTCTCTATCAACCACAATCCTCTTCTTACTATATTGAAATATTTTTCCAATGCACAACACTCCAATATCTTCTCCCGTTGCACCTTATTCCTATCTTGGCATCCTCAGCCCATCTATTCTCTATTTATTCTCTCTTGCATCCCTCCCATACTCTCGTATCATCCTTGGTCATCCCACAATCCCCCTATGTGCGCGAAGGTGCCTAGTTATTAGATTCCAACCTCATAACTCTCTTATCACCCAACAACATCTTGATGCAAGTAGATAGTGCTTTCAAATAATTTTCCATGTGGGCCTTTAAAGAATTTCCTTTCAACAATACTATACGAATGGGTACAACTTATAGCAAAACTCAGTAACATAAACCCCCAATACACTATCCAACAAAAAATCAACTATGCACAAGATATTATTGCATACGGTATTAACTTTCTGAATCAAATCAGTAGTACAATTCCTCGAAACTATGGGGAAAACTATTTAGATAACATTTTAACCACTCAAACAAAATTATTGAGAATTGACCAAAGAAAATTGCATGTAAATCTGTAAATATGTACCTTTCCAACCACTCATGTGAGTTGATTGGTGGGTTCTTATTCTGATATCTGGTGAATTTGTACTCCTTTGTTTATAGCAATTGGTCAATACATTTCTTAGCCAACCTCCACATCCCCTTCAGTTGCATATCTTGGTCCTGGCAATGAAACTATTTATTTGTGCATAGGAAGACCCGAGGTTCAACATTAATTTACCAACAAAACCCTTAGACACTGACCCTTTTGGCATCACCTACAAGTAGATGAAGTCTCACCCAAGGAATCTATGGGGACTGTAGAAACCAAGTTTCCTTGGTGCTAAAGGGACACAGGACATTCATTCTAACCATTCTACTAAACACTCATAACACTCATGCAGTAATACATAGCATATTCATGAAACTATATCACTTTCATAACAACCAAATAAACATAAAATCCATCATATCATATGTGTGCAACAAATAAATCATTAACCATATCGAAACATAGAATCATTTCATCCACAACAATCTCAATTCTTTATTGTCATCCAAATAATTTCTTACAAACAGACGCATTGTGTTCTTACATCATATCTCTATCTCAGACATACCCAATCCCTTCCTTATGCCCATGAGCATTCTCTACTTAGGCATACTATCTATCCCAAAACCTTTACATATTTATACAATTACAATAGGGCTTAGCCCGTAAAAAATGGACCAAAAATTCCTAACGGCTTCAACGGTCTTCCTCCTTTTGAACATGCTCGTCACTCCATTCATATTCATCATCCAAGAATGGTTGGTCACACAAATGCCGATTATTTGGTTTGGACTAGTGACCTTTCTTTCTATTGTGTGATCTTGTGCTTGGGGACAATAATTCTAATTATGTCCTATTTTTTGGCATATCAAACACTAAAATGTTGTATTCTCATAATTAAAAACATATGTCCATATAGAAAAATTCCTTTTTGTAGAATCACTGTTGTCCATTAGTCCTTGGCTAAGATCAATCTCAACACAAATTTGGACATATGTAAAAAAAACCAACTTAACATGTTTATGATTTTTTTTAAGTATCCACCTATGATTACCCAATGACCTTAGGAAGTGGATATCATCGATTTGTGGTAGTTTCCTGAGATATTCTAAAACAAATATTCTTGGGGTGAGACTTAAAAACTAATAAATTCTAGAAGCGTAGTGGTAGATTTGGGAGGCATACCCAAATGGACATTTTGATGACAATCATAGTGGTTGGGGTAAATTCTATGAAACAAATGAGTAACAAAAATACCATATCTTCCCCAAAACCATGGATCCTCAACTAAAAATTAAGATAATAATCAAGGGTTGAAAACCAAACAATAAATAACCCTTTGGAGTAGAGATATACCTCACATTGCTTTCTCTAGTTCAAGTAGATTCATTGATACAGTTATAATGTAAGAGGTAAGAAATCAATGAAATGATCAATAATTGCAGATGGTTTATAAAATGAGAGAATATTAGTGACCTTTGGCTCACTGACCTCTAGCGATGGAACCTCTTCAAATTTATCCACTATATATGAACTAGGCATAGGAGGGTTCAGAGAAGACGAAGAAGATGATTTGTGATTTACTACATCCTTAAACCAAATTGGATTTAAATAAGAAGGTACTCTACTACCCAACAATCCTCCATCCAAACAAAAATACAGAGTGAGAGTTGTGTCTTTGCATATGATGTAGTTAGACAGTAGAAAGAGGTCATCAAATTGTTTACCCTAAAAAGTAACTTGTTGTTGATCCACAAGAATATCTTGCATAAAATCCAATTTATATTTTATATCTACCACAAAATTCGGTGTTCTCACCCACAAATTAAAGATTTCCTAGTGAAGGAATTAATGATAATGTGAAAGCTTTCTTTGATATCATAACTCTCGCATAAGAAGGCCCCCACCCTACAAAAAAGTGTTCGATAGAAATTATTTCTTCAAACAATTAAGTTACAAACATTTCTTCAAAAACTTCATGTGCACACATAATTTCAAACACTTTTGTGTGTATCCTCTAGTACCTTGGGATCAAACACTATTGTGTGCATCCTGTAGTACCTTTGGATTAGGTCGAGGAACCAAAACAATGCCAAAATTTGTTGCTAAGCCTTAGTAAAAAACTTCATCTAATGGACAATGTTCACATCAGGTTTAAACTTGAGCAACATACCAAGACTCTTAAGTAGATTTGTCTTCACAAGCTTCCTCTTAGACTCAATCTCCATGGATCTCATAAAATATTGAACCTTGATGTGGTTCTCAATCCTTATCCTATTGAATTTCACCATCTTGTTTTTTAGGACCATATAATCTTTCTTCTATACAATATCAACCTTATCTCCACTTATAAAATATAGGAATTGTGATGCCTACTTATAAAAACATAAGAATGGTGAGTATGAAGTCCATTTTTTTAATAGGGTTGTGATTTTTTTTAGTTCAAAATAAAATTATTTAAATTAAAAAATTCCTTATAATATAATGTTTAATTTTAAAATGAAATGTAATTTTTTTTATCTTTTATTTTATAAAAATTGATTATATTTTAAAATTTTGATTAGATATATATCGAATTAAAAAAAAAGTTTAAAAAGACGTATTATTTGACCATGCTTATAAAATAGTCACCAAGATCTTAATAAAAAGGTTGGATTAGGCACAAGTATTCCCTGAATTAAGATGATTGAATTTATAATATTAAAAAATATTTTTTATAATTTAAAATTAATTATAAAAATAAAATATATTATTATTCATATCTTTAAAGAGAAATCATCATGTGCTAAATAATTATATGATAATAAAAAATTAAAATATTAGAAAGAGACGATTAAATTTTTAAAGAGTTAAAAATATTTTTTTAATTAACATAAAAAAGAAAATAATATTGTTAAAATAGAAACAAATTTTCATAAGCTCCATAGTAATACATTATATTGAACAATTCCCAAAATATTGTGGACTGAAACAATTTGCCATATATGAGGCGTTAAGAGTTAAAACATTGTGGATTGAAAGAATTTGTAATCTTTGGGATGCTAAGAGTTGATGGCGTAGATCTAATTCGTCTAGGGTTCACTTAACTAATCACCAACAAACTCCAAGATACCGACCCTTCCGCCATCACCTGCGAAGTAGGCGAAGTCTCACCCGAGGTACCTATGGGAACTGCAAGAATCATATTTCTACAGTAGCGAGGGGGTGTGACATTCCAAGCCTTGACAGATTATAAGGATTCCGCATAGATCATTTAACTAACTACAACATGCACTCATTAACTATGCAGTACCTATGTCTTTCATTTGTAAATTCCCACATTAATAACATTCATTCGCTATTATGCAGAAAGTAACAAATAACACAACACATTATAGCATCAATCACACATATTTGACAACAGGGTTTTACTGTGGAAACCCAACTGGGAGAAAACCACGAAAAGCGCTTTTCTTTATTCACGAGTCGTAGTAAATAAGCACTTCATGTCTGCAACAACAACTTACAAATTTCTTCTTTCTCTTTTACAATCGATCCGCGCACATGGGCCTGCAGATCATGCGACTCTCTCCTCTACAGTACACGATATATTCGACATAAAACTCAAGAAACTCTTCAGACTTTCCTTTTGTTGTACCAAAAAGACTAGCCAACCCCAAAAATCCCAACCCGTTACATATTTATAGGGCACACAAAGCCTGCCTCCCTCCCACTACTCCGCTACTCAAGTACTCAACTCATTAATGTATGTGGACACAAAATCCTAATTAAATTACCCAACTCTGCCCTCAACTGCTTCGTCAAAGTTGACTCTGCTTCAGCGAACCACTTCGCTATAACCTTGTTCACACCAAAATTGTTTCCAAAACTTTACTCCACCCAACAAGAGGGTTGAAGATGAAAAACACTTTCTTTTAAAATGTTCTCTTTACACTCACATTAAATCACAATTTCCAAATATTTGTCAATCTTCCTATAATTTTAACTCATCAAAACTCTGGTGATTATTTTATTTTTACTAGGGGAGTCAACAACTGGGGTCGGGCTCGTACTCATGTGACACAGGGTTGATCCTATCTGCTACCACTATACCCCTAGGTGCGTCCATACAAACCCCCAGGAATGAGGCATAGGTTAACCTAGGTTTAAACATGTTACGTCGCAAGGAGTGCCTTAACAGTATACTCTATCGCTACTCGATCTACACCCTTGGGGCAAAACTATGGTGATTTACGAATGATTATTTAAAACTTCTGAATACAAATCTAAAATTCTAAATCAAAATTCATCTTAGTAAACATACATACATACATACATACATACACACACACACACACACACACATATATATATATATAGATATATAGATATCTATTAAAAAGCTCGTGTGGGGATAGAGCAATTGGTAATGAGTAATTGAGACGAGAAAAAGTTGTAAATGGAAGATCACAAGTTCAAATCCCCATAAATATTTATATAATTAAAATGAAGAAATATTCATAATATTCATAATGATTAAACTATAAATAACATATTAAAAATTATTTGATCTATTTTAAATTTATTTAATAAATTTATAAATTAAAAAATATTAATAATTTAAAATTTATTTATTATTTTTCTAATAATCACAAAATCAATATCTTTTATTTTACACTTATCCATTCATGTATTTTTTATACATTATTCATATCTATTGAAGCCCCCTTCTCTCTATATATTAAAAAAACATAAGCACATCTCCATTTTTATATTATTTAACAAAATGATTTAATATTAAAAGAACATAAACACATCTATATCCATTTTATATTATTTAACAAAATGATTGATACCATAACTGAAATCAACTTGAAGTATTATTATTAGTTTAATTTTGAGTACCAACAGTTTAATGTAACTCGATGTGTGACATGAACAAAAGAACACGTAGAAAGCTAGGTGACACTAATTCCAATCATTTAGAAGGCCAATTATTGTAGGTGAGAATATTCATTTTATATGTCATTATTTACGGACATGTCCTAAGACAAAAGCAAGCAAATATGCTCTCGATACATGTGTAATATGGGACATTATGTTGGAGTACCTTTTGAACATTTTGTTTGTTAATGTTGATAGGGTACTTAAAGAATAGCATATTAAAGAATAGCATATTGATCGAAAGAAGTATTGATTTTATAATAATTTATTTGGTATGTATATGGTCTTCAAGTATAGTTTGAGTGGGTCTAATGATTAAGAACATGTGTTCTTTTTTAAGAAGTCACAGTTTCAAATCCAAAGGAGTAAGGTATGTACATATATGTAAACTTTAGCAATTAAATTGTTGCACGACAACTTAAAAATAGATTATTATTATTATTATTATTCAAAACTTCTTTAACTATTTGATTACATTAATATTAAACATCTATATAAAAATTGACCTCACTCTTATGATAAACTCCTTTATATTTCGGTTGAAAAAAAATAAATTCCTTTATTTCTTCAAATTCTTTTTTCAATAATATAAAATGGCACATACCCTAACTCATTACAATCAATACTATCAACCTCATCCCCTATTTTGTAAACAATGTACATGGTTTTAATTTTTATATTTATTAAAATTTAAAAATAGTATTTATAATTTAACGGTTTTAATAAAAGATAACTTGATAATTAGTTTAGTTTATTGTATAGATGCATTTATAAAAATGTGTTTGATTGTCTGTGTTCTCACCATGACGACACTTCTCATTAGTTAAAATTGCATTCAGTTCTTGTGCTTGCATATGTATACAACAACGATGGTTTTTTTTTAAATATTGGATAACTTTGACATATTATATATATATATATATAGAAACAATGAGACAAATAAAGTCCATTTATTCTATTAATACTTTATAAAAAATATTAAAACAGTAAAATGGTTATATAATCAATACCTTATGCCAATAAGGTATTAAAAAACTAAAATTGTTATATAATCAATATTAAAAGGAATCATATTTAATGTCAATTATCAATAATACCTTATCCCAATAAGGTATTAAAAAACTAAAATTGTTATGTAATCAATATTAAAAGGAATCATATTTAATGTCAATTATCAATATATATACATGAGTCTTATCATGGGGACATGTAATTGTGGTGGACATAATACAAGGTATGCATGTGAGCCCATACAAACATCAACGATGCACTTTGTCATGTGTATACGATTTCAATAATATAAAAAAATTGATATTGCATTATATTTATTATATTTTAAAATTTATTACTATGAAAAAATTTTAAGCTTTATTTACAATATTAATTTTGCATTTGCATATCATGACACGAGTCAAAAGCTAACAACATGAATTGAATCAATGAAACTTGAAGCTCATTGATGAGAAACAACTTGAAGCTCATAATTTCGGTTTTTGTTTGCTTCTTTATTAGTCCTTGCCAAACAGTAGGGACTGTAGAAATCGGTTTCGATCTTAGTATTAATCTTGCACAGTTTTTAACACATTTTTAACCTAAGTTTAAGTGTCTTCTTTGGTTTTTAACCAATAGGCTATTTAGAGGCCTTATTTGACCTCTTTTCGAGGCCCCTATTCCATAGTGCAGTAGAAGCGAACACAACCTAATCAAGTGTCAAGTGCCTGACGTCGTCTAACAACCTTTTTCCACGTCATTGACATGTGGTAGACATGAAACTATAGTGACTTGAATCATATACACATAGCTCCCTAGTTGTCGAGTTAATTATTTTGCTACTTGTGCCTTGCATCCAACAATGGAAATTAGGAGTCGCAATCTATTAGGGATTTTTGTTCTTTTCTGGTAGTTTTAGTTGTCATTAGTTTGATCCCCAAGAGGAATAGGCATTATCTCGTTCGACTCGTCAAGGCTAGCATGCAGTTTACTCCGACACCTGTGATCGCTACGCTCAATAGCATTCCATCCCTAAATGTGAAGCAAACGCCAAGATTTCACCAAGGTTGGAGAAATGGGCATTGTTATTGGTCTCAAATTCCATAGATTCCAATCTCAGCAGAGGATTCCACAACCATAATGAAGTTTCTCGATGGTCGGCTTGGTCCTGCTAAGTGGCATGGCGCTCTCAACTTGTCTATATACCGAATTGGACGAGTGCCCGTTCTTCTCAATATTTTTTTTTTAACAAAAATGGTTAAGAGCTTTTATATATAAAAAAGAAAAAGAAAAAATCAAAGATTACATTGTTCTGAAGACAAACTGATCCCAAGAGAGGACTACGTCCAAGACTCCTTGATCATCTACAGCCAGTCTTAACTTATCATGATACTGTCCTATTCTATGGAGACTGAATCTTCTAACCTACTGCCCAAGAAGGAGCTGGGATACATTCGCTACTAGCAAGACCAAAATTGCTGATGTCCTACTTCTTCCATACAACTCGATACAATCCAAGAATTAACGATATGAAGTTTGTTGGCTTCTTGTTTTTCTTGGAGAAGTTAAACTTTCTTTTGGCTTCAAAGAGGGTGAAGCTCCTCTTTTCTTTTTGTTGACTTTGATCCAATCTGATGGCTCGACAAAGGCTTCGAGAATGGGTGCTGCATTTTCGGGTGCATCCTGAGGGGCTTGGATAGCACTAACTCATGGAGCTACAGGTGGGTCTTTGTCATTGGTGGGGATCCTTTGTTCTTCAAGAGTGTCCTCTGTTTTAGCTTGAGAAGAATCATTATCTTATGATGGAGCCTCTTCGGATAGATCTTCATTTCTACTTACTGTATAATGCTTGGAGCTTGCTCCTTCCCACCAAGTGGATTTTCGATGAGGATTTTTGGATTTGGGGATCTGAGAGGCTTTTGGGAAATCTTTTATAAGATGTCCGGTTGCGAAGCAAGATCTGCATCTGAACATCACATTTTCATAGTCAAGCTTTTGCACCCAAACATAATCCTTGCTGGTCAAATGTATCTCAACAGGAAAGCCAATGTTAAAGTCCGTTTCCACACAGATGCGAGCATAGGTTGTTTTGATGTAATCCTTCATTTCTAGACTGCGATCGTAGAAGGGGCCCAATGCATTGCCAATAGCTTTAAGCGAGGCCAAGTTCCAGAGATGCAATGGCAAATTTGGAAGCCGAACCCAAACTCCAATAAGTTGCTATTTGTTTTCTATAATTCATCATTGAACAAATTTGTATACAATATTCTGACAAACCAAACAATATTCCCTTTCTATTTCTAATCATCTACCTTATGATTTCTAATAATATTCCTTGTACTTTTTGTAAAAACAATATTAAAATCATGCAGATACAGTAATACAATTACAAAGTGTCTACTAGACCAGATTTAATCCATGTATAGAATGGACTTTTGCCCATCAATCCAAAGATGAAAAACGAAAACATTGGATCCTGCTCGACTTTACTCATTCAATCATTCATGACTGGCTATCTCAGATAATCTGAGACTATCGAGTAATGTTTTCCTTCCACTCAAAACAACTTGGAAGAAGTCATTCACCTGTTTTGTCGGAGGAGCCAACCCTTGGCCAACCAATTCCACACTCTGCTTTAATTCGTGTAAGGAAATTCTAATCTCTTCCACTTTCTTTTTAACATCATCAATGTCCACAACTACTTTCTTAACTGTAGAATGCAAATTTGCAATGGCTGCATCCAACATTTCTATTTCTTTCAAAACCCCAACACGACCCTCGACGAACAATTCATTATACCAGTTTTCTAGACCTTCAACCTCGATTTGAATTGTGCATCTACCTCGTAGATTACACAGAATTTTGTAGACATCCATTTTCGTTCATCTAGGCAATCTATTGTTTTGGTTTGCTTTCTGTTGTTATTCAGGAATGACGAGGTAACAACAGAACTAAAGCAAGGTTTTCTCACTCTTGGAGCCATTAGAACTCGCATTTATATCTAGCTATATTCAAACCTAGTGCATAAGTCATTGTCCAACTAGGTTTCTATTTACAATTTTCAATTATAAAATGGAATGAATCCTCAGACCATTTCTGAATGGTAAAATAATTCACAATTTTGAAGTTAAATATGCAATGTTATGACAAAATTAACACAGATTCTTAAAATCTTCAAGAGATGGGTTTCAAACATGTTATAAATTGAATTTTAGAGTAATTTTCAAGATAATTTCACATTAAATAATTGAGATAATAATAATAATAATAAAAAAAACCTATTTGTCAAGGCCTTATTTGACCTCTTTTTTAGGCCCCTATTCCATAGTGCAGTAGAAGCGAACACAACCTAATCAAGTGTCAAGTGCCTGACGTCGTCTAACAACCTTTTTCCACGTCATTGACATGTGGTAGACATGAAACTGTAGTGGCTTGAATCATATGCACATAGCTCCCTAGTTGTCGAGTTAATTATTTTGCTACTTGTGCCTTGCATCCAACAATGGAAATTAGGAGTCGCAATCTATTAGGGATTTTTGTTCTTTTCTGGTAGTTTTAGTTGTCATTAGTTTGATCCCCAGGAGGAATAGGCATTATCTCGTTCGACTCGTCAAGGCTAGCATGCAGTTTACTCCGACACCTGTGATCGCTACGCTCAATAGCATTCCATCCCTAAATGTGAAGCAAACGCCAAGATTTCGCCAAGGTTGGAGAAATGGGCATTGTTATTGGTCTCAAATTCCATAGATTCCAATCTCAGCAGAGGATTCCACAACCATAATGAAGTTTCTCGATGGTCGGCTTGGTCCTGCTAAGTGGCATGGTGCTCTCAACTTGTCTATATACCGAATTGGACGAGTGCCCGTTCTTCTCAATATTTTTTTTTTAACAAAAATGGTTAAGAGCTTTTATATATAAAAAAGAAAAAGAAAAAATCAAAGATTACATTGTTCTGAAGACAAACTGATCCCAAGAGAGGACTACGTCCAAGACTCCTTGATCATCTACAGCCAGTCTTAACTTATCATGATACAGTCCTATTCTATGGAGATTGAATCTTCTAACCTACTGCCCAAGAAGGAGCTGGGCTACATTCGCTACTAGCAAGACCAAAATTGTTGCTGTCCTACTTCTTTCATACAACTCGATACAATCCAAGAATTAACGATATGAAGTTTGTTAGCTTCTTGTTTTTCTTGGAGAAGTTAAACTTTCTTTTGGCTTCAAAGAGGGTGAAGCTCCTCTTTTCTTTTTGTCGACTTTGATCCAATCTGATGGCTCGACAAAGGCTTCGAGATTGGGTACTGCATTTTCGGGTGCATCCTGAGGGGCTTGGATAGCACTAACTCATGGAGCTACAGGTGGGTCTTTGTCATTGGCGGGGATCCTTTGTTCTTCAAGAGTGTCCTCTGTTTTAGCTTGAGAAGAATCATTATCTTATGATGGAGCCTCTTCGGATAGATCTTCATTTCTACTTACTGTATAATGCTTGGAGCTTGCTCCTTCCCACCAAGTGGATTTTCGATGAGGCTTTTTGGATTTGGGGATCTGAGAGGCTTTTGGGAAATCTTTTATAAGATGTCCGGTTGCGATGCAAGATCTGCATCTGAACATCACATTTTCATAGTCAAGCTTTTGCACCCAAACATAATCCTTGCTGGTCAAATGTATCTCAACAGGAAAGCCAATGTTAAAGTCCATTTCCACACAGATGCGAGCATAGGTTGTTTTGATGTAATCCTTCGTTTCTGGACTACGATCGTAGAAGGATCCCAATGCATTGCCAATAGCTTTAAGCGAGGCCAAGTTCCAGAGATGCAAGGGCAAATTTGGAAGCCGAACCCAAACTCCAATAAGTTGCTATTTGTTTTCTATAATTCATCATTGAACAAATTTGTATACAATATTCTGACAAACCAAACAATATTCCCTTTCTATTTCTAATCATCTACCTTATGATTTCTAATAATATTCCTTGTACTTTTTGTAAAAACAATATTAAAATCATGCAGATACAGTAATACAATTACAAAGTGTCTACTAGACCAGATTTAATCCATGTATAGAATGGACTTTTGCCCAGCAATCCAAAGATGAAAAACGAAAACATTGGATCTTGCTCGACTTTACTCATTCATTCATTCATGACTGGCTATCTCAGATAATCTGAGACTATCGAGTAATGTTTTCCTTCCACTCAAAACAACCTGGAAGAAGTCATTCACCTGTTTTATCGGAGGAGCCAACCCTTGGCCAACCAATTCCACACTCTGCTTTAATTCGTGTAAGGAAATTCTAATCTCTTCCACTTTCTTTTTAACATCATCAATGTCCACAACTACTTTCTTAACTGTAGAATGCAAATTTGCAATGGCTACATCCAACATTTCTATTTCTTTCAAAACCCCAACACGACCCTCGACGAACAATTCATTATACCAGTTTTCTAGACCTTCAACCTCGATTTGAATTGTGCATCTACCTCATAGATTACACAGAATTTTGTAGACATCCATTTTCGTTCATCTAGGCAATCTATTGTTTTGGTTTGCTTTATGTTGTTATTCAGGAATGACGAGGTAACAACAGGACTAAAGCAAGGTTTTCTCACTCTCGGAGCCATTAGAACTCGCATTTATATCTAGCTATATTCAAACCTAGTGCATAAGTCATTGTCCAACTAGGTTTCTATTTACAATTTTCAATTGTAAAATGGAATGAATCCTCACACTATTTCTGAATGGTAAAATAATTCACAATTTTGAAGTTAAATATGCAATGTTATGACAAAATTAACACATATTCTTAAAATATTCAAGAGATGGGTTTCAAACATGTTATAAATTGAATTTTAGAGTAATTTTCAAGATAATTTCACATTAACTAATTGAGATAATAAAAAATAAAATAAATAAATCCTTAATACCTTATGGAAGTATTGTAATGCATATTTAATATTTCATATGCATCGTTAATGGCATCGAAGATGGGCAAAGAACACCTCGACCACACAAACTTTTGTAGTCTACATTGTTCAGATGAACAAATAATAGTTGGTGTCTCAACATTTTTTTTACAGACCAGACTAATTTTAGCAGTGTAAGCTTCTTATATTTCCCTCATAATAATCTCAGTGAAAGTTGTTGTGAATTGTAAAAATATCCACTCTAAAGTTGTTGATCTGATGTGAGGTCTTAAAATTTTCAAATTTTATGATAGTTGCAGTACATAATTTGTGTTTCTCGATTTAGCTTTCTGAACAAGACAATAGTCTTCAGAAAATTTATTATTTTTGTTACCTTGCCTTTTTTCGAAACACTCAGATGTGAATTTGTGGGCATCAACATTCATTCTTCTTGTGTAAAATCTAGATTATTAGCTAGCTGAGATTAAAATCTCTTGGAGATTGTTTTCCACTTTTAGCATATCATATTCGAGAACTACTCAAACCAATAACATACATTAACCGTTCAAATAGAAAGCATCAGTTTGAGGCTTGCCTCATATAACAGTCTTACTAATAGCAATTTAAAAATGGTTTTTGTGATGTTCAGTTGGTTTTGGCTTAGCAGTCTGGCTTGTGATATTGACATCTATGTTGCCATGGATGTAAACAATATGAGGATGGAAAAAAATGAAAATAGCAGTATTCTTCAAGGGAAACAAACATCAGATATAACATATGCATTGAATGTCATTATACGCTGGTCCTAAATGATCAAAACATCCACTCAACTCACCCAACATATTTGACACTTTGCATATTGAAATGCAATATTGGACCAAAATACTTAATGGTGTCCTGACATTATACTTTGTTGGAAGAGGCTTTTCTAGTTATCACAACGAGGCAAGATTTATGTAGTTGGCTTACAACATTCAAAAAAAAAACCACTTATTGATTAACTCTGTCCAATCAATACCGAGGTGGAGAGTTGATGGCACTAGGGTTAGGAATTATGTCCATTGCCCTGTCCAGCCCACTTATACAGCCATGATGGCTCTGATATTTTAGGAGTCTAAACATATCACACTCTTGGGCCAAATTGAACACTGTTTGGAGAATATCACCACCCTCACTTGACCAACCAGTCAAGTCCTCAATGGTGTCTTGACATTATATATTTAAGATCACATGGAGTTTAACTAGCAAAAGACATGATATCACTATCAAACAAGACAGAGGAGCACATGAATCACAATTGTTGCACTTAAAGAGATTCTATAGCCAAATAACATGTTACTTGGCATCCATGTATTTTATCTAGATTTTAAAGAGTGTTCTTGCACCTAATTTTCTAGTAATACAAAACTGCATTTGTACAATATAATTTGTTCCAATAAACAAAAAAAATATATATTATAAGAAACTAATTTAGCAGTCCTAAGTATTACTGCAAAAATACTTATAATTAAATATGAGCCATAATGCAGATGTTAAGATGGATAAAACAAAAAGTAAAACTAAGGTCTTTCACTCCTTTGCAACTAATAAAAAAAATTCTGAAACTATATTGGAAAGAAATATAGACTTTTTAAACTTTTATGTTTTTAATTCTAACTCTAGTAAATATAAATATGTTCATATATATATATATAAACAAACTTTATATGAACTACTTGGCAGATTGATATTTAATCAGATGTTCTTCTAGGTAGTCTTCTAATTCTGACCTCATAAACCAAAGAGTCGTTCTCAAACTTCCCTTATCAATCTTGCATATGCTAAGCTTTTGCAGATTATGAGAACAAGAATCTTACCTCGGGCTAAATAAATAGTATAAGAATCTTAGTTCTTTAACAAGAATATTTTTAGTTAATTGAGCTTCAAGCATATATTAAATAGTATTTTTAGTTAGACTTTTGCATTTTTCTATGAAGTTGTCAGTGTGCGTGTGCGTGTTGATAGTTCATTATTTAGACTAAAAATTTCATCAATCTATATGGTAGGGACTTGAAGCTCTATGGAATTGCATTGTGGTTTTTACGTACCAGTTTCTTCTACCCATACCGCAGTTGGAGCCAGATGCTACCCCTCTTTTAGCAAGGGTGATATTGATCAGTTCTTCCCGAGATAAGAGCGGTGGTTCCCCTTGCATCATTGGTCATAGGTCCTCCCAACATTGCCAGAAGGTCCATGTGCCTTGGATATGCCTAGTCAGAGACAATGTCAAATAGTATTTTCTAGGATTGTGCTAGCATCTTTCCGTGACTTCATCCATAAGTTTATTTAAATATACTTGGATGATTGGACTATTTACAGTCTTCTCAAGGATCACATAGCCATGTTGCTCCCTTATGTTTGAAAGATGTCGTCAGTTGCAAATATCCCTGAATCTAAGGAAATGCATCTTCTGCACACCATTTGGCATGTTGCTAAGACATGTTATATGCAAATATGTTGTTTTTTTCAACAAGAATTTATCCCTTCCCCTATTATCCCCGCCTATCGGTTATACCCCTCGGTACTGTTATATTTAATTACGCTTTATTATCTACGTAATTACACATTTCTCTAGGCTAGGTCCTGCCTATAACTACTAGTTGTTATGAGGCAAGCCCTTAGAGTTGGCCTTTATCCCATTAGTTTATGTCCTTATGCCGGTAACTTCCCCAGAACAAGTTTTATTATATTATTTGATATCATTTCAATTTGCTTCCACTTGTTTATTGAGGGCAGACGCGAAGCTTGTTGCACATTCCAATGCATAACATCCTTTTATAACATAACTCAATCACTTAAATAAATCCATAAGTGACAACTTAACCTTGAAGCGATTTTCAAGGAAATGAAATAAGTACAATTATAATTTACATTAACATTGATTCTGAGAAACGATTTTCAATGCCACAAGATTGTCTGTCACTTTACACTTGTTACATTTTCTCACATGTTTTTGCATGCAGTGTTTATTATTAAAGATATATATATCAATCACAACTAAATTATACCTTTTAATCGATAATTTCATATACTATGAAGCTTTGACTGAAATTTTTTACTAAGAAGTTGTGGACACCAACTCAAGAAAAAGACTCTCCAAGAGCAGTATGGACTCTACACTTGATCGAGGATTATGTCTCTTGCAAATTACCTGCAACGGAATATTTCCAATAACATGCTTATTATAGGGTTGAGAGGTCAATTTCAGTCTTTCATTACATTTTTGCTCATTTATTTTTTGTGTGTTGAAAATTCATTTATACAAAATAAACTTTATTGGTTTAATCTTTATCTTACAGTGGTTTCCATGTGAATCCTCCTGGATTCTATGCTAGCCCTTTTGACTCTAAACTATATTTCCAATTCATTTTCTTTGTTTCGGCATGAATGCTTGCATTTCTTTTGAGCTAGGAGTAGAAGCACAATCTTTGGATAATTTTGACATTGTCCCCCTCCTTGAATTGCTTTGAGCCCAAACCAATCTGAGAGCTGGATGTTGGGGAATTTTTGGGTCTTTCTACATAACATCTTCCAAGAGTTGAATACTATGTCAGTAATCTATTCCTCTATTTCTTCTCTTGAGTGAACAAATTGTGTTTCAGAATCAAAATAACATGGCCTTGATTAGTTTGAGGTCGTTTGAGGTCGTTGGGTATTCAAGAACAATACATGAAAGCTATTATGTGCTTGGGTTATTGGTAGCTTCAAAGTATATGCAAATTGTTCCACTCTTGGTATTTTATAAGTCCCATGGTGTTTGGGCCTAAGTTTATCAACTATTTTCTTTTTAAGAGATATTTTCTTATAAGACTTTAATTTCAAAAAACCCAACGAGTCTATGTCAAATTCCCCTTCACTTTGGGGTTTGTTATGTTGGGAGTCCTATCTTGGGCTAATTTGAGGTTTTTCTTTAGTTGTTTCAATATTTGTGATCCCCAACTCTATCAATTTAAAATCAAATAAACCAAGGAGAAAGAAGAGGAGAAATTCAGAGTAGAATATAATCAACGACCATTAATCTTGATTATTGGCTAGAATAACCAAGGAATGTAATATAATTGAAATAGAACTGGAGCATGCTCAGTCATCCTAGAACACTTGCACTTCTAATAAAAGGAAAAATTCCTCATTTAGTGTCCTCAAGAACTTTAAGGTCTCTGGGGAATTTAAGATGACAGATAAAGCATTGTGTCACTCATTCAACTCATCCTTAACCTGCCCCTAGAATGCTGTCCTGCTTGATATTCACATCTCACAAATAATATCCTATCCATTACACTGGCTAGAGTACCAGTAAAATCCATTATAAAGGAAAACATATGAACCTCAACATGCTGATTGACAGATGTCCCAACACAGTAAAATCCACTTAAAGGTCCACGGGAAAACCTAAAAGCATGTCATCCTAGAACAAGATACTTGGACCTAAGGTATTCCAAAAAAATATCTTTAGATATATGAACAGGGTATCTTGGGCAGTGGAAGAAAAAAAAATTAAACACTCCAGAAAAATAACAAAACAATGGGAAAACAACAAACTTAAAAGCACTTTATCTGTCAAGTCCCCTCCCATGGACCCAATTCGAGGAAGGGAACATGATACCAAATGCTGGGGATTTTTCATGAACTCAACCCGATTCATTAGATTCATAAAAATAAAAAAAGGCAAATGTGTGCAGACGCAAATCAAGAAAACATGCACAACGGAATAAAACATCATCCACACACATTTCATATACATTCATCATATTAAAAACAGTCATCAACTTATAACATTGCAGAAGTAAAACACATAGAGAGAAAAGTACTTATATTCATTGTGCAATTGTCCCAAGCAACTAGCTATGTCGCTACAATGTTCCACCCAACCGTAGGTCTCTGCCCAACTTATATTCATTCAGCACTCATATGCCCCCCCCGAGATGGGCATGATTTCTACAAGGAAAAGGGGACACTCAAGCTCATGCACAACCAAATAAACATTGCATCTAAGCCAAGCCAACCCACAGCTAGGTTTATCAAGCTAAATCTGAACCCTCTTCATTTCTGGATACCCATAACCCATACCCCAACATATTCTATCTACACACAACAAGCACAATCATTGGGCATGGATACACATTTTAACAATGGGATTTTACAAACAAGATGGCCATGGGCTTCCCCCAAATCGTGGGCACACCAAAAACAGACTGTGGAAAGGGCAATTCGACCATAGGGAGCAAAACCGATTTCTCCCACATGTTATGAGCATTCCAATGGCCAAAACAACCTCAATGAAACCCCAAATCGAACTCCCTTCCTCCTAGCAGCTCTGCAACATAAAAACGCCCTCTTCCTAGCTAGAAAACAAGGGAAAAGCAACAAAAACGTGGAGGGAAAACACCTAGGTAGCTCCAAACTCGTGAGAGAGAAAAAACGGTTCATGGGTAATGGCTTGGGGAGCAATTTCGTGGCTCCTTTCTTGCCCAATAAATCGAAAACGGTTTTCCATGAAGGGTGGCTTTCCCATACCCGAATTTAGACAACCATACCTCTCCATTACCCAAGGCATTAACTACTTCACCCAACTCTTGGGATAAATGAATGATTGGGTACAAAAGTCAACATGGGTAGTTGAGGGTTTTATGGGTTCTCTCATTGACACTTGGCTTGAATTGATTGGCTCCAAGGGTTTGAATATTTCCCTCCCAATTCCTTGTAAAATCATGCCCCCATCTCTTGTTGCATTGCCTAGCTAGTTGTGGGTATTTTATTAAAATGCATATTTACATGATATTTGCAATTCCATTGTGCCTGGATAGCACGTAAACAATATGCATCAATAAATCGATGGCGGGGCCTTGGCCTTGAGCTCCTCACCACGATTTTATAACAATATTACATCATTTAAATTTTAATGCAAATGGGGTCAAAATCGGGATATTACATTCTCCATTTGAGGACTAAGACAAGGGAAAAAATCTTGTCATTCATTGAAAAAACTCTACCAATTCCCGGGAAGTGAAATAAGAGAAGTAATGTGCATGCCTTGGAAGCTTCAACCCATTTTTATCTATGAATTCAAGATGGGGGCGCAGTTTGGAATGATTAAATAACATCTCTTCTTTTGGCTACAAGAAGTATATTATATACTCGTGATTGTTTAGGACCTTGGTGACCACACCCACCCACCACCCATCATTCTCATAAGCATCATCTTCCTCATACAGATTAAACTGATCTTTACTCTGCTCTAGAGGGCTTGGCCTTATGTGACACTCATCTACTTTCTCCCTCATTTGTTTTGTTTCATCCTCATCACTCACAAGGTCTCTGTACTCCACCAAGTACCCTTCCCCCTTTTTTTTACAAGTCGTGCACAGAATCAAGCCCCTATGAACCCCTCTTCGTTGTTGGACACCTCCACCAGGTCACCATTGTTCAACTTCATTTTCTCCTCTTCACTCAACACTACAAGATCAAGATCAATATATGCTCCCAATATTCCACAATTTTCTTACTAAAATCTTCACCAGCTTACAAGACCCATGTTTACTCTAATCAAATACTAGTCTCCCATTCCTCCATGCAAACTGAATTAAGCCATCATTCACTAAAACAAAGCTAAAACAACAATAAATCAATTATGGGTATCACGACATGAGTAGAATTCATGGACAAGGAATGAAAGTCTTGTCGACCGTGAGGCTACAATGTATTACATTAATTACCCATGTTAGGGTGTGTGGTACATCTCTAAGTGTAATGAATTAGTTAAAATGCGGATATTGGGACATGAACAAATGTGTACAGGGGATTGGAGGGAATGGATGTAGGAAAGACATCAACCTTCTCCTTCCCGATTAAATTGTGTTGTATCCGAGCAGCAATACAGGTAGTGCAATTCCGTACGTGTGTGAGATTTCGACGTGATAATTATACATATCAACGTTGCCTTAATTTATTATGAATTTAATGAAAGAATATTTTTTGAAAATATTATCTTGCTCATGGTATAATAAATTTAACTGGTTCCATTATGCCACAAACAATCAATGTACCATGCAACATAATTCAAATAAATGCTAAACACCCACTAACTAGAAATTTGTGAGGAGAGAAGATTATAAAATTCCATGCGCTACAACAATTCAAAGTTACAATATTACAAGACCTAGCCAAACCTACCTGGTTATTATTATTATTATTATTATTATATTACAAAAACGGTTAAGATATTTTGTATTAATAAAAAAAGGGGGCCGGAGCCGAGTTACAAAGATGAGGGTCTTGCAGCTTCTTGCCGATGAAAAGCCTACAAACCTTCATTATCATCTTAGACTGGCCTCTGATCTATTGACAAAATGGACTTTAAAAGACCTAGAAAAACTCGAGATACGACAGACTTTACAAAAATTCATGACAGGTCCATGACATTACCTTCCTTACAGACTCCATATGACATTATCTTCGTTCTCTTCAATACAGACTCAAAAGACTTCAAAGGCCCAAAAAAGTATGGTCTTCGTGTTTCATCTATCAGTAGTAAAAAGACGTTTTTGCCCTTACAAAAATACAATTAACTGAGACAAAAACATAGGGATTTACTATTTCCATAATTCCATACTAGATACGGAATCCAGGGTTCAATTAGTGCGATGCTTTGCTTCCATGTTCCGAAGAATTTTCTTCAAATCCACCAGCTCCTGGCTCAGGTTTTCCACTTTTGCTTCAATGCGCTGAGCTATGTCCCGAACCACCCGTATCTGGCATGCACATCCTACTTCAATTTTATCGGAGAGGGAGTCTGCCTTTGTGATAAGGCTGCCAATGCGGTTGCGCATCTCTAGACGCCCAATTTGCTCACTTGAATTCATTTGTTGCAGAAATTGCTTGATGTCATAATTCTCGTTCTTCAGGGCCAAAATCTGTGCGTCCAGGATTGACAGACGATCATCTACCACTGTAAATGAAGACTTACTCTCCAAGTGCTCTTCCATGCCACCACGTACACAAACCTTGGCTCTTTGCTGCTCGCAGGACACACATTCATATGCTCCAGGCCAGGATGGTTGCCGCTTTCGAAAGTCAGGAAAAGGTTCATTACCCTGACCGGGTATTGTCTGCTTTCCACGGAAAGAAAAACCAGCATCCAACATATCTTGAGCACTGTAATGCTCTGTCACTATATGTATCAAACTTGTTAGGGAATTCTTAGAATGAGAAAGACGATGTGACTTCTTCCTCTGCGTGTCAAAATAAATAGGGACGTTCTGCCTTTGCCTGATGTGCTGCTTTGTAGTCCTTTGGCCAATTGAGAAGAGGTTTCGCATGCGTTCCAGCTGGGGTCCATGTGAAGGACGCGTGTGATCATCACTCCATTCGAGAATCCATGGAGGGTTTTCTACTTTGGATAAAATGTCCAGGGGTTACAAGGGATTAATACTATCTAATCCCCCCATTTGGAAATGATGATTTTCATGAAATAATTGAGCATGAGATTCAAATCTGGACCCAAACATTGCTTTCCATAACCTGGTTGCTTACCAAGACTCATCGGTCTAACTTGATGCCGATATTGGCCATTTCATCTGCCTCCTGATTGTTACTTCTAAATCTAAAAATATGAAGAAATCTGATGTTGGTGAATTCTCTTGCCAAGCACTTTAGAAGATTGTGTTGTTTTGAGACAGGACTCTTTCTTTTTTTACTCAGGTTCCGGGCATCTTTGATGACCATCATGGAATCTCCACAAACCAAGAGTTCATTGATGCCTTCCCCAAGCCACTTAGCGTATTTGTTGAGCTACCTATTCCCCAGGTGTAATCTTTTTTTTTTTTTTTTTCCATCGGAGTCAAAGAGAACTCCCGCACCTGCCAACCCTGATTATTATTATTATTATTTATCCAAGCCCTCCCACATAAAAAAATCTTCGTTAAAGTTTCAACTAGACTAACCCAACAACTGTTTGTGTTTTGGATGCCACTTAG
Source organism: Larix kaempferi (assembly GCA_027924585.1). Lineage (NCBI taxonomy): Eukaryota > Viridiplantae > Streptophyta > Pinopsida > Pinales > Pinaceae > Larix > Larix kaempferi. The sequence continues at coordinate 23,654,298 of BSBM01000445.1, forward strand.
ATGTCTTCAATGGTCTTAATTAGTGGGGATCAAAGGGCCTTACCCAAGTCAATGAACGTACAATATGTTTTATTGTACTTCTCCCCTTTATAATTATAATATCACTTACCCATAAGCTCTTTTGTATAATATTAGGAGCATCATATATTGTATTATTTGATATCATTTTAATATCCTTGTATAACATAAGTGTTATATATGTGAATATAATATTCCTTGAGCAAGGAATATACAACTGGCAATTAAGATTAAGTTTTTTATTGCAAAGATTAAGCTGTTACGGAGTTGTTTATCGCAACAATTAAGATTAAGTTGTTTATTGCAAAGATTAAGCTATTATAGAGTTGTTTATTGCAAATATTAAGTTTTTATGGATTTTCTGTTAACATGGGACAAATTTCACAACCATTGTCCATATTGTTGTGAATTGGCTCGTTATGCATGGAATAGAGGTGTGTAAAAATAAAATTATAATATTTCAAGAAGCATCATGACTTGGCAAAGAATGTTCCCATTACCCATGCATGCTCTCAAATCCTTTTCTAAAATCTCATCTAGGATATTTAATGTGAGAAACATGTTGTTGATCCAAGCCACTACATCAGACCTTCATAAGTCTTTGCAATAAGTCTTATCTATATACTTTTCTGTCAATAAAATTTTATCTGGCTTAATTTTATCAGGCAAAATTAGCAAAGTAACGCCTGGTGGAGAGGGAAAAAATAAATCGCTCCAAAGATTCCAAAGTTTCCATACTTAGCATGCAGTGCACACTTCAATGGTTGACCATTCCAGCAAAGGAAAAAAGACCCTGACTCTAATGATTTATGGCACATTTTTCGACGCAATATATCCTAAGTTTTTGTAGGAATTTTGTTCGTTGGCCAATAAAGAGATTGGAGGCCTTATTTGGCCTCTTTTTTATGCCATTATGCTACTTCAGGCATCTATACATGGAAAACACTATGTATTAGACACGAGAACACTACGCAGTTTGCCACGACGCTGCCATGCAGGAAGCCGTGGAGGTACTACTGGATGCACCGACAATAGGAGGACGAGGCTGTAATGTTGAGTCTGTGTGTAGATGCATTTGCAATCCTTTGATTACACATAAAATTACCAATGTCAATCCATGTACCAAAGTTGTGTGCGATAAGAAAAGTAGGTTGGCTCCCACTTAAGGCAGGGACTTGAAACTTTGTCTCTATCTATCTTATTTTTTCTACAAACAAAAGTTGGAGTTTTCTAACCAACCAAACATAGGATTTTCAACATCCATAATTCTCAAGTGAAAAATCCTTAATTTTAAGTTAGAGTTTCCTAACAAACCAAACATAGGATTTTCTAGACCATAATTCTCAAGTGCAAAAACCTTAATTTTCAAAAAGTTTGGTATTCTTAATTTTTAATTTATTTATTTGAATATTTGTTTTTTCTCTAGTTAAACCCTATTCTATGCTGCGTAAGCTTTATTGATTTGATATGTTTTTATAACAAAAATAAATAAAATTTGTATTAAGGAAATGTTGTAGTTTTATTGTTCAACTTAGTAATACAAAAAGAAATTATTTATGACTAAAAATCATCATAGAACCTAATCCAAAACCTGACAAGACTAACATATTAACAATATGTTTCTTAGAGTACAAAGTCATAATTTTACTAGTATAGACTTTGCAAAAAACTCCTAAAAACATAGGTCTTTTGCAAAACATAAACAACTATTCAAATTAAAGAAAGACATAAAAACTAAAAGATTCATTATTACAGACGTTATTGGTCGAGAGGTTTTGGGATCCATGTCCTTGTGTTCTTGTTCATTCTCCTATTCATGTTGAACTATGTTCTCTTCCTTTAGTTCCCCGTGAGAAATATCATTGATCATTTGAAATTTGAGGTTGAGGAGGAAGTCCATTTTTTTCCAAATTGAGAAGATGGGTTTTGAGGAGAGACATTCTGCTTCCAATGCCTATATTTTCTCCCTTGTCTATAGAATTATATTAATCATGAATTCGTGTTGTCTTTTGTTATCCTTTTCATTTTTGTGGACCTTACTAAAAAAATAAACAAGGGAGGTTATGGTATCTATGATGAGGTCCTCATGCCTATAAAGAACCTTATGAATTTATTATTATTAGAAGTAGATAAATTCCCCCCATGCTAAACACTATCCATTACTTCACAATTTCCATTCTAGAACTAATGAAAAATTGAAATTGAGACCAATTCTCCCATTTATCCTTCTAATTCATAGCTAGTAAGAACAAGAGATATATATTCAATTTAACAAAGAGGAAAGAGAAATATGGGACCTAAATTACCCTTAATAGACCAACTCCAATGCTTAAAGTTCCTATACCTCCATGTCACGTCCCCTTCCATCACTCCCTAGTGCAAGGAAGGAAACATGACCAATCTTCCGGGCTTACTTGGAAAGCTCAGCCCATACATTACTCAACAATTCATAACAATTTAAAACTTATGTGTGCAAGCTCATACACAATATAAACACAACGGAATTAAAACACAATTGCACACACACAAACAATAATGCATCCACACATCTATCACCAGCAGAGGATGATTCAACACCCAAGGATTCAATTCCATTCCAATGCTATGCACAGGTTTCATATCAATTCCATTAACATGAATAATTACCATTCCGAATTAACACATTACAGAACACAACATGCATATAATTTAACACACAGAGAACACTTATCTTTGAGATGAAGCTGTCCAAACAACTGGCTATGTGAGAGCAACGTTCCACCCAACCATAGATCTTTGTCCAGCCTATATTCTTTCAGCTGAGAGATCACCCTCTAGCTGGGTTGTGTATCCACTAAGGTGGAACTAAACAAGCTCACTCATAGCCATGGTTTCAATCAACAACTACGCTAAGCTAACTCATAGTTGGGTTTATCAATCATACAAAAGACAAAGGAGGGCAATGCTAAGCCAGTGAGCTCATCCACAGAGCTACAAGAATCTCAAATGAATTCAACAGTCAAGGCACCCACATTACCTACCACACCCAACACAAGGAAGGTCCCCTTCTTTGTTGCACAGTCCCTCAGGCGTCCCTTCCCTCCAGTGATCTTCAGGATGGGTATAGAAAGGTCAAGCTACTAATTCTTGAGATTCTAGCCTTCACTGGTTTATCAAGCAAACCCAACCTCTGCTCAGTCATTCACAATTGGATTTCTCACAATTCTGTTCATCAAATAACTCAATCCCGTCACTGGTTTTCTGGGCTATAAAAACTGGGTTTTCCAACTGATTTTGGGGGATCTAATACTCTCAAATTCGCCCCAAGGTTCATATCTATGGATCCCCCATTGGATTTTACTGTCAAATACCAAATCTGGGCGTTTTTGGCTCTTCAAAATGTGGGTTCTTGCAAAGTTGCGATTTCTGGTTTTTCTCACTGCTGGCAATTCGTAATTGATGAAAATTGATGCTGGGTTCTTCCACAATGGAATGGGAATGAGGAATAACCAATTCCCATGAGGTAGGGTGACTTGTGGTACAAGAAAACAGATCCCATACTTTGCCATACGAATTTCTGGGCTGCCCATGCTCCATTGAAGCCATGGACTGAAATCTTCAACAACTTCCTTACAACATAAATAAATGTCATCAAGGAAAGTCAAATGGGTTCTCACAATGAAATTTGGCAGCATATGGTTTATCCCCATAGCCCCCTCACCACTCCCTAGTGGATACACATGGACCCCTCTCATTTGTTGCTTCCATAGCCAGTTTTGGTATTTTATTGCAATATCAAATATTTACATCATTTACAATATTCCATGGCTTAATAGCACATGGGTAACAAAATATCAAATGTTTGTCCATTTTAAATAAAATCCGAACATACACTAGCGGGGCCTTGGCCTTGAGCACCATGCTAGGAAAACATACATTGCATGTATACAATATTTACATTAAAAGTCAATATTTCAGAAGGGTCAAAATTGGGGTATTACATTCCCCTCCCCCTTAGAACAACACCGTCCTCGGTGTTCTCAAAACTGAACAAAATGGTAATGCCTCTTTCATGGAATCTTCCAGCGCCCATGTAGCCTCATCGGGACTAAGGTGCTCCCATTGGACCTTTACCTGCCCGATGGCTCTGTTTCGGAGCAAAGTGACCTTCTTATCAAGGATGCGCATAGGCTCTACTTGGAACTCTCCCTCGGGTTCCACTTGTATCACATTCCAATCAATCATATGATTAGGATCATGTACATACTTCTTAAGAAAAGATACATGGAAAACATTATGAGCTCTTACGTTAGCAGGCAATAAAATTCTATATGCAACTAGCCCTATTCTATTAAGGACTTCAAATGGCCCACAATATCTGGGTGACAACTTGGCACAACTCCCTATGTTGGAGAAAACTTCCTATGGCTTGGGGTGAACCACAACAGATAGCTGACTACCAAAAATTAACTCAATTCTTAGTGTTATGCTATATAAATGACAATGCTAAGATAATGAAGAATATAACCAACCTCGATCCAAATGTTTGATGTAGATCCCCGTTGGAGCTTTCAATCCGTGCACTTGAACCTGCAAATTAGTCTTGACAGTCAATGTACAACAAGCACATATAATATATAAACGACATTAACATCATCAACAACAATGGTCCATGATATTATAAGTAAATGCAACCCAATGTAATATAAACGACATTCACAACATTAATGGATGAGAATATGAGTATTTCTATTAATAAATAACAAGAAGTACAATGTGATATGACCTCTTTCCGACAACCAATCTGAACCAAGATCTAGGTCAATCCACTTGTGCCTCCACCACTTCAATCCTCCATGGAATGACAAACTCAAACTATGATAGGAGTTTGGAAGGTGAACATAAAGGGTTCACAACTACAAGGATCACTGTGTGTAGACTCAAGATAGGGAAAAAATCCACTAGAGTTCTCTTGCTCTCCTTTCTCCTCCAGTCCATAAGCCATATGTGCTCAATATATAGTCCTCCCAAAGGTAAGTGAAAGGACACATCGAGGCATTTCGGGGCAAATGGAGGGACAAAGGTCACCCTATGACCACGTTTTGGGAGTAAAAAGTAATTAACTAGTGATTTTTACCATTTTACATGCTACCTGCGGGCTATAGTGATGCAACTCGTGGGTACGCCTACTGTAGTAATGTAGCTAGCGTACAGGGAAAAAAATAGGGGAAAAGTGTGTCTGAAGGATATAAAGTGGATCTGAGTCAGTAAAATGGATCCTGTAGGCCAAAGAGTGCTGATGCTCACAAGGTGGAAAATTACCTTGTAACAGATGCCCCCTAATGTGTGAGGTCAGAGACTGATGCTACGATGGCCGAAATACATTATAAATCTCAGAAGTGGAGTGATGGATACACAAGTGGAAGGAGCAGCTCACTCATTATAATACAATAGTATCCCTGAATACATGTCGATATAGTACAACAATCTGATACAATGGCCATGAATAGGCAATACATAGTGAATACATGTCATAAGTGATCATAGCCATGATCCCTCTACAGTAAGATATGGTCTCCTGCTAAAAAGGAAACAACTGGTGCAAGCTGGAGGTACAAATTGCTGATATCTGAGAGGTGATATCTTAGATGTAAAGTCATAATCATAAGTAGCATACTGAATGCCACTATCGCCTGGGGTCTTCTACACAAGTCTTCGACGGTGCAAGTCCCATCAAGTGAATAAAGGAGTTGAGGTCGAACCTGATGTGACATCGTATGATTACTGGTCAATGATGTATACAGTTAACATATGCGAGATAACCCACCAATAATGAAAATGGGCATCAAGGAACATAGCACAATCATTAGAGTGTGAATAGATGTGTTGAAGTCGAACACTAAGATGAATCCATCGATCAGGGGATATTGATGTATTCCCAAAACTGTCGATGGCAAGAGAACCTGCCACTAATGACTGCAAGCCTCAAGGTACTCAACCTAACTCTAAGCCTCAAGTCCCATAATATATGGGTTGAAGTTGACGGAATGAGACTCGCTAGAAGGAGGGCATTAAGGCATCCCCCATCATCCAGCACGAGGTACTAGCTACGCTAAAATATTTGGAAGATCTCAGGTGAAACAGACCGACTCAATAAGGATGGCTAACATGCAATAGTCAAGAGATTTGAGGAGTGACCGACTCTGGTTTTAGGACATCCTTTGAACAAGAGCATGAGCATATGGATATACTTAGGCAACATAGACTCAATATAGACTGTGCGATGTAGGAGGCACCACAAAGGGCTCCATAATGACTGGAAGCTTAACCAATCAGTGGAGTAAACTGAGAAACAAGTACAGCTCCTAAGGTCCAACTATAGTCCCGACTCATAATGTATGGAGTGGAATGAATGCTCTGTTCAAAGGTGACACAACAACTACCAACTAGAAGTAGTAACCATAATTTCATCCGGCTTTTTGGAATATTTGATTTTTTTGGTCTTTTTCATATTTGGAAAGCTTGAAAAAGAATAAAATTGCTTATAGTACAACAGGTGAGGGAACGAGTGTCAGAAAGCGAGCAAACTAGTCCCAAGCAGTGGAACATACCTATGATTAATGCAAGGAACCATGTGAAGGATGTGGACACTCGAGGGAATGTTCCCTCGAGGTAAAGGGTCGTCAAGTTGCGAAAGATAAATTAAGGCTCTGCTTGGCTCGGAAGGTAAAGTGCTCAGGCACATGGCTAATAAATGAGTAAGTGGGAGCCGACACAAGGCTCAAGCGGCAAGCAGGATAATGCAATTCAATCACAACTCGACATAAAAGGGAAGTCCTTTTTCGTAAAGTTAGTCTCCTCACCCGAAAAAGTGTAAAACAATGAGAGAAGAACTCTTTTAGTCACATATGACTAGAGTATACATTTTTCTTAATTAATCCACAAAGGTCCGGAAAATGGGTAAACTTATACCTAAGTGAATGTCGCTTCAAATCTTTTAACGAGTCTAAAATGACAAGTATACTCGGCAATCTTGTTTGATTTGAAAAACTTTAACAAGGGCTTAAAAAAGACTTTATAAATTTTTTTTTCGTAAAGGTTTAACGAGCCTGAAAAAATAAACTCGTGACCTCCTTATTAATTTTAACGAGCTCAAAGGAGAGATGGAAGAATGCTCGTAATGAAAGCAGACGAGTGTCAAAGACATGCGAAACTAGTTCCAAGCGCATGGGACAAAGCTGTGCATAATGCAAGGAACATGAGCAAGATAAGGACACTCAGGGGTGTCTGCGAATTCGGATAGTAATAGGTTCAAGTGCATCATAACAATGGGGAGGCCTAAACCTATATGAAAGGTTCTGAAATATTCCTGCCATGACTGAAGCAAATGTCAAAAAGGACCAGTAAACAAGTATAAGTCCAGCTAAGAATCCTATCTCCAAGAAACATAAGTACCAAGATCATCTCTAAAACGTATGTAAAGAAAAATCTGATACAGGTCATTGTGGTAGAAAAATTTTCAGCTTCACTATTATCACCCTCAGACATAATGCAGGGAGAGCTAACCATTGAAGGTGCCATAGTACCAACACCCGAGGGACCAAAATGATCAACTTCGGAATGAAGAGCAAAGCTGAAGGACGTGGAGGAATCTGCAGTGGAAAATTCATCTTCATGGGAGTTGGAAATTCTAGAAGTAGAATCGAACTCATTAGGATCACCGATTTGTAGATCTATAGGAGAGTCTACAGACTCATCACTAGGGAGATCATACTTTAATGTCAAAGTAGGGCTAGACAAAACTATGCCTGGATCAACATCCAAATGCATGGCAGGTTGTACTCGAGGCTCATCTCGTTCAATAAGATCAAGGGTAGGAAGGAAATAAAATTGATGATGAGAATCCTCCCAAGGCTTGTCATTGCCATTCATGGCCTCTATAAAAATTTCATCTGAAGGTAGAATACCATCGAGGCAATCATGTGAACAAGATGGGTCAACTGCACACGTGGGCAGCATAACGGGATCTTCTTCCCCTGTCCGTGAAGAAGAGATATCTGGCTCTGAAGTGGCTTGTGGAATATCTTGCTAAGCAAGCTCAGCAACAGACAGTGGCATAGAAATCCCGACGTGTGCAATGTCTCTAGACGTAGAACTCATGGACGGTAAAGTCCACGGATCATCAAAATATGAAGTCCAGAACGGTACATTATGTAATGGAGGAGACGCATTGTCGGAAATGGTTCCAATAAAATTCATGGTTGTAGGGAAATCATAAGATCCCATCAATGAAGGGTACATACCAACACCCATGTTCCCAGTTGCCGATTGAGAATCTGTAACCTATGGGACTACGGATCCCATGGATGCTGTGGGAGGAGGATTAACGAAATCCAGCTGATCGATTGTCACAATCTTGCCTTCGTGTGGAAAGCAAATAACTCTGAATACAGTAGAGGCGAAAGCTTTCATAGCGTACATCCAATTTCGACCCAGTAAAAGGTTGTAGTCGATGGGCGCATCAACCACTTCGACTTCAATAGGCACAGGTTTACCTCCCAAGTGGACAACAAGGGAAGGGATAATCCCATGCGACTTAAAAATGACCGATTGTCAAATGCATTGAGCATGGTTCTAGACGTGAGTAGAGGAGGAGAGCCAAGAGCTTTCCAACAAGTTAAAGACATCACTAATGCGGAAGCACCTTCGTCAACCACCGTTCTCCTGACAAAATTCTGAAGGCACTCCACATGGATTTGAAAATCCACGTGGTAAGGTAAGTGAGGTTGAACATCAGTAGTGTCAAACTTGATAACAATGGGACTCGCCCCATCATGAACTCCTAACGCACTCAAAAGGGCATGACTTTGAGAAGGACATGCTTCTAAAACTTCAAGAGTTGACATGGCACATGGAGTTTGGCCCAAATCTTCTACAATGGAGTAGTTATGGGCGGCTCGAGCATTGGGATTATGCATAGAGCGCTTAAGAACACCTTTCGGTATCTGTAGCATGATAGAGGGCTTCTCGATATGCAAGGAATTATCAGGAGGAGGGGGAGGCTCACTCCCCATATTAGGTTGTGGTGCATCATAATCGCATTGACGAGTAGCAACACTAACCTCCGATTAAACCATATTCACGCATCCATAACCACTTGTATTGGAAGAAGACGTTGCAGTCTCATTAGGTCCATAACCAGTGGCGGGAGCATGCAAAGCCATGTTTTGATGATGATGAAGGGGATCCTTCAACACAACTGGGATCTGTGCAAGATGCTTCGATTCTTCTTCGATTCGAGGACACAAGTGAGTAAGATGATCTTCCCCACAAAGCTTACATGGAAATTTCACCTTATGCCTAGGTTTACGGTCCTCACCAGCATTTCCGCCTTCCCAAGGAGGGTTGGCATTCTCCTTACGAGGGGTATTGAAATTGCTATTATTGTTCCCATTTTTTCCACCCTTATGGTTGTTTCTCCCCTTCTTCTTACCACCAGGTTGGTGGTTACCCGATGGGTTTGTCGTTTTCACACTATATACATCGGATGACAGGGTGGAAGTGGACAAGGTGTGGACCTGTCCGGGAGTAGACTAGTTAAGCGAAATTTTTTGCATTTGATTAGCCACAAAATCTACAGGGCGAGTACTTGCGTATCCCACAATGCCATCAGCATGTGGTCCAGGAACTGACTTGGGCTCATGTCGTGTTCGCGGTGCGTCAAGAATAATGTCGTACAGAATGCTAGACTGAGAGTATAGTAAATCTAACTGCTGGACTTTTAAGATAGCTTGTTCCTCAGTCACAATGTCGGACATCGAAACATCCTTAGCAATATATGGAAGTAAAGAATTGAGGAACCATTTGAACAGAAACTCTGGAGGAATGTTGGCTTTCACTAACCTCTTCCGCCGACGCCACTCTTGAACGTGGTCAGAAATATGTGTGGCCTTGTTTTGATGGAAGGTAGACAAAAGTTTAGTACTGGTATCGTAACAAACCAACAACTGGAAATGATCCAAGAAAACCAAAGCGATCTCATTGAAACCCCTATAAGTGTTCCCAGGCAGCTCAACATACCACTTCGCAGCTGCCCTCGTGAAGGTGCATTGAAATAGTCGTAATCAAATGGAATCGTGATTCAACGAGTTGGAAGAGCACCAAAGGTGAAACATTGTGACATGATCACCCGGATCCTCACCACCTTTCCCCTCAAACTTAGGAATGTATGAAGGGAGCTTGGTAGGGACCGAAGGCCAATTAGGGTCGTGACACACCAAATCATTCGTGAGCTTCGAAAGATCCAGAAGATTCAAACGTGCAAGGAACGGGAGCTGCGGCTGGAAAGCTTGATTATAAGCCCCCATAAAAGGTTGGTTGTATGGAATCGAATTATAAGATGGACCAAATGCTTGACCATGAGCATTAAACTGTTGATTATACGGACCTGACTGACCATAAGATTGACCATGGCAATAAGGTTGATAACCTCCTCTGACCTGACCCATGTGAGAGTAAGCAGGTATATATGCGTTTTGAGCACCATATTGAGGTGGGTTGTATTGGTGGCCAGCACCGACTGTATTGTAGTAAGGGTTGCCACCATAATTATGGGGCATATACATACTATTCGTAGCGAGAACCGTGTTGTAATGACCATGATGGTAAGGTATGTTCCCATTCCCAACATAAGCATTAGGATTAGCGCGAGCAGTCATGTGGTGACCATAAGCATGAGATGTATTCCCAACCCCAACATTGGTGTTACTAGTAGAAGGAATGGTGGCATTATGACCGTGAGAATGAGGTATATTCCCACCTCCTACATTAGCATTACTAGCAGTGGCGGCGGATGCAAAAGTATGCGGTATATGTCCACCCCCGTGGTTTGGAGGAGCATTAACATTCGTGAAAGTGGTCCTAGGTTGACGGGTAGTGGCATGTGTATTAGGTGGTGGATGGCGAGTCGTGTTGCAAATAGTGTTCCTATTAGGTTGGGTAGCCCTAGGAGGAGGCCGTCTTCCAACATTAGCATTGTTAGGAGGAATATGACCAGTCCCCATACTATGTGTGTGAGTGGACAACGTGGTGCCCCCGTCAAGGGTATTGCCCCCCGTGAATGCAGTGTTGCTAACACCATGACTAGTGCCAACATGACTACCAAAAGCAGTGGAAGGATCAACTATGGTGTAATTCGGCATACCATATGAGAACGTGGTAGGGTTGATCGTATGACCTGTGTCATCACGTAACTATGGCATCCTGTATAAATAATTATGTGGATATGAAGGATCAAATGGGTCGTCCTTGGGTGGATCCGGACCAGACAAAATAGGTTGAGTCTCGGGTGGATCCGGACCAAAAAAACAAGGTTGGGTCTCAGGTGGATCACCCCCCCACGCCTCACGAGGAGTAGGGGTGTTTGAAGTGTGTTCGACTCTACCCATGTTGAAATATTGTAACTTCTAATAATATTATATCTGTACTTTATTATTCCGGAGATGTTTCATTCCTCCGTGAAGACCTTATTGTATATCCGGAGATGTTTATTCCTCCATCGGAATGTGGTAACTTGGGTTATTAGACTTCCCTAGTGGGGGTCGGCCCTGTATGTGTTATGTGGGTCAAAGGGTTATTAGACCACCCTAGAGGGGTCGGCCCAGTCAGTTGTAATGGGTTGTTTAACCCAGTGGTTAAGTTGGGGCTGACCTAGTTAATATAAAATAAAAGTCGGAGTTGTGTATAAATAGAGGAGGTGTGTTCCTCATTTAACACACATTGCACTCACTTGTGAATACTGCATAAGTGAGAGAGAGATCTGCTGTGGAGGAGAAGGAGCTCATGGTTGTGGATTACATCTTTGTATTTTCTAGTCATCTATATTGAGGAAGCTTTGCTAGGTTTTCTTCCCCATGAGGGTTTCCGAGGATAAATCTGTGTCTCTTGTGTTTATGCTGTGCTTATTGTTCTTTCAGTGATCCTGTATATGTTATTATTGTGAAATGGATTGTAATGCTGATATTTTCTATCTTAGCATATTGAATCTTAACATGGTATTAGAGCTAACCTGAAGGAAGGCAACGTATGGCACTTACGACACTTGCTTCACTTGCGACAATTTGAAGGTTAGGGTTTTGTATAGAAAAAACCATTCATCGTGGCACTTTCGCTATAAAACCATTTTGGAGAAGGTTCAGGATCTGAAACATTTACAGGTCATATATAACATTCCCATGTACCTTGTATCCAAAGGAAACCCTCAGATTCGTTGTACTTTGTGAGTTATGATCAGTACAAGTTAGGGTTTTTGCCTCTTCCAGATCTCAGTCATAATCAAGTGACCTAGGAAAAAAGGTCATAACTTGGGCTAGGAAGCTCCAAATGAAATTTCATAAAAATTTACAGGTAGTACACAGACTGTACTATATCAGGTAACTTTTTCAGAGGCCGAAGTAGAGCTAGTGACATGTGGAACTCCATACAAGTTCGCTCTCCTGTTTTATCCCATAAACAGGTCACGTTGCGACACTTGGCATAAATCTCTCTCAGAGAATCCAATTGATGTCAGACCTATGGGGTTGGAAAGAGGATAGGTCGGGATACCACAGGAAGAAGTTTCGGACCCTGTGGATTCGTAATTTAGGAGTTACACCAGAAGCAATCAGGTGCATATTTCTATCAAAATAGATTTGGATTTTGAGCACCTTCATTCTTGAATCGTCACTGCTGTGGGAAATTAGGGTTTTGGAGAAAGTTTGAATTTTTAGAGTCGGAGTCCATGGCTGAATGCTCCTCATAAAAATTGAAATTTAGAGACCAAGATCAAATTTTTTGGTTGGGAAGAAGGCCGGGCTTGATCAAACCCTAGTTCAGGATTTTTGATTGGAAAGGTGGAAAATTAGGGCTTGTGCAAAAGTTGGAATTTTTGAAGTCCGTGAACACAGCTGGAAGCTCCTTAGAAAAATAGAAGTTTAGAGCTTTGGATCAAACCTTTTTATTGGGTAGAAGGGTGGGCTTCATCAAACCCTAGTTCGAGATCCTGTCCAAAAGATCTAGAAGTTTCAAAGGCAATTTTGAGGGGTCAAATTTTGGAGATTTCAAAATTGAAGTATGCGAGCTTGATTAGCTTAGCAAGGCGCATCTTTCCATCCATTCAGAAGTGTGAAAGTCAAAGTTTGAATTTTTTGGGTTTCTCTAACAAACCCTAATCGAGCTCCAGATCCAATTTCAAGGGGAGATGAGGCTAAGGCCTTACATAAGAAGACTACAAGAAATCTCGACAGGTATGACTTAAGGAGATACAGGTATGTTTTGAAATCTGATTCTTGATTAAGTTCATAATATGTTTGTCTTCATATTTTTTAGGTTAGTACAATCTTGATTAATGTTAGAATTGTCTTATCACCCTAGTAAAAGTATGAATGCATGTGAATGATAGAAGACATTCATTGATTAGGGTTATATGATTGTACTAATGCACTATGGTGTTGTATGAGGTTGATGTTGTCTGCTAACAAGATACAGGTACATCAAGAAAGACAAATCAAGTTCCATGACCATGATGACATGAAGACAAAGACTCATCCATAATCCTTGATCACATAGAATTTCTACTTACAAGGTATGTATGAATTTGTTTTGCTATGCTTAACCTATGAGATATGCAGGTTCTAGCACAAGATCTCTAAATCATTGAAGAGAACAAAAGAAGATATTGTTTGGGTATGTTAAGACATAACCAAGCTTGATAATCCAGGTATGTTTTCCTATATCAAGTTAGAATCCTACTTTGTTAGGATCTTAGGTAAGTATACCTATGTATGAAATGATCATGACCATACATACTTAAGATTATTTAGAATTATAATGATTTGATAGTATTGAGATTATACTAATGAATGTATGATTATGTATGAGATCATGATGATGACACTAGTGCACACTTAAGCATGCATAGTGGTAAAGGATGGATAGAAGCTCATGACATGGAAGGGAAGTCGAGACCAAGAAGGATGCAACCTCACAAGACATAAAAAGATAAGTATTTGAATTGTTATTTGAATTACTGAATAGTCTATGATATTGCTCGTAATAGTTGTATGCATATTTGTATTCCTAGAATATATCATGCTAAGTGTAAGCATCCATATAGCATTGAACAGTATACTACTAATATGCATATGATTGGTAAGTTGGACAAACATACCATTCTTGATTGTCTAGAATGAAACCTATTTGCTGACATGCTGAGAGTTGTGCACGCTCTCGATAGTATGTTCTGGTAGAGATGGAAGGAATCTAGATAGCCATTGTATGCATACAGGATATGGAAAAGTGTTGTGCCAAAGTATTGGTCAAGATAGTAGCATAACTATGTAAATCATATCTGTATGCATAATAGGTTATCATGTCAACATGATTTGATGATTATGAAGTATTACTAATCATGTACTTAATTTTGATTTGTAGGAAAGATCATGAAGAATGATGAACATTGAACAAGTGATGGATGTTCAACAAGAAGATTTACAAATCAAACATACTATAGAAGGCTCGTGGCTAGAAGATTCTCTTAGAAAGAGGAAGAGGATCATGATGAGATGTTTGCTCCAAGTATCTAGATAAATACTGTTCTCTCAATGATGTGATTGAAGAAGAAGTGCGAATCAAGAAAACTCCAGGATTCAATTGAAGAAAGCTCTGTACGGGTACCCAGGATCGATAGTCATTTGATGAGCTTAATGATCACCATGGGTGATGCAGATTTCAACCTTTGCTACAAGGTTGAAGATGGTATCTATATACAGAAGGAACTCACCACAGAGTTCGAATGATCTTGAGCCGCATATCAGTAGACCCATCTAACGAGATATGGCACGGATAGATATGCAGAAGATCACTCAATGCAGAGTGTGAATGATGTTCAGTCACATAGGACAAATTGATAGCTTCTTGACAAGATTGGGCTTTACCAAAGTAAATTTGATCCTAACCTTTACCTTAAGGTTATGGATGATGAACCTGTGATACTACGATTGTATGTGGATGATCTCTTTCTGACAGGGAATGAGAAACAGATCATGGAAAGCAAGAAGAAGCTAGATACAGAGTTCGAGATGAATGATCTCGAATTGATGCATTACTTCCTAGGACTGAAAGCATGAAAACGCTCACAAGGAATCTTTCTCAACCAGGGAAAGTATGCTGAGAAATCTTGAAAATATTTGATGTGTTGGAATGGCCACTCTCATGGATTCCAACTTCAAGCTATTAGCTGATGAATCATCAGAGTTAGTGGATGTGACTCTGTACAGACAGATTATTGGGTCACTGATGTATCTAACGAATACCAGGCCAGATATATGCTTTGTTGTGAACACCTTGAGTCAATATCTAGTGGAAACTAGATGTGTTCACCTGATAGTTGCAAAGCATGTGATGAGGTACCTAAAGGGTACGATAGACTTTGGTCTATGTTGTCCTGGAGGTCATGACTTCAGATTGTATGGCTACACAAGATGCTGATTGGGCAAGAAGTGTATCAGACAGGAAGAGCACATCAGGTGGATTTTATTGTCTGGGATCTGCCATGATCTTGTGCTCTAGGAGGAAGCAATATAGTGTGTCTCCCAATACAGCTGAAGCGGAATATATAGCTGCTTGCTCTGCTAGTTGTGAAGCACTATGGATTTGGAAATTGTTATAAGGATTGTTTGACTTAGAGATGGACCTCACTGTGATCTTTGTGACAACCAGAGTTGTATCAAGATGACAAAGAATCCAGTGTTCCATGATAAGTCAAAGCACATAGAGATCCGATATTTCTATATACGGGATATGGTGCAGAAAGGAGCTATCAAGCTCGAGTATATGAGCACTGATGAACAAATTGATGATGTGTTGACCAAACCTCTGTCTCGAGTAAAGTTTGAGTATTTCCGAGACAAGCTTGGTGTAGTTCAGAAAGACCCTCCTCGAAAGGGGGAGTTGTCACGTCCCCTTCCATCATACCAGCATGATGGAGAGGATGTGGTGCTAAAACCAGGCAATTAACCCCATGAACTTCTATCTAAGCATTCACATAAAAGACATATGGAAGTGTACAATTATAAGAATGCACAACGGAATTAATTTCAATTACACATCCATCATTCATTCAAATATTCATCAAATAACAATTGCAAGATTAACACAGGAGAATACTTATCTTGACAAGGTAGTCCCAAACAACCAACTATGCATCTGCAACGTTCCACCCAACCATAGGCCAGTTGTGCTTATCAACCTCTTAATACAACTGCCACCCCCGAGCTGGGCATGATTTCTACAAGGAACCAGGGAACAGCAGACTCACACATAGCCAAGCATTCACCAAGATGAGCCAAGCCAATCTGAAATTGGGTTTATCAGGCTGCTAGGACATGGAAAGGAAGAATTGCTAAGCTAGTGAGCTCAACCATAGAGCTAAGGATACCCCTCCCAGATCTATTCAGCTTGGTACTCACAATGCCTACACACCCAACACAAGGGAGTATTCTCTTCACTGCCACACAGTCCCTCAAGCCATACCTTCCTTTCTAGTGCTCTCAGGGTGTGCATAGAAAAGTAGCCAAAGCCCTCCTGATCTTCTTGAGAGGTTACTCCCTTCACTAGGTTTATCAAGCCAATTCTGTCCACTACCACTCCAAGTTTCTTGCTTACAGGTTCAAAACAAACAAGGATGCACATAACAGCAAAATTACACTTGCTAAGCATGAGAAAAACGTTTCAACAGTGGGATGCATGAGGTGGGGTTTCCTGAGCTTCAGAAAAATGTGGGAAGACCCAAAACGTATTGGCAACTAGGAAAATTTGACTGGGAGAGCAAACCCATTCCAGAAAAATGCCCCCAGGGCAAAAACGACCTCTCCCTCAGTCCCAAATCGCGTCCCCCTTCCCCAGCTACTGCACACTACCAAAAACGAGTTCCTGGGCATGGAAAACACAGGGTTATGGTGAAAAACGTGAGGATAAATTCCAGTGAGCTCAGTCTGCGTGAGAGATGAAAGACTAACTGTTCAGAATGGCTTTGGGAACCATTTCATGGGTGTTTTCTTGCCCAAGGAGACAAAACACGATTTCCCAAGTTGATGGCTTGCCCATACACGAAATTGGCTGCCATACCTCTTCATTCCCAAGGCATTAATTGCCTCAACCAATTCTTTGGAAGAATTAAATGATTGGGTCCACAACCCAAAATGGGTAGTTGAGGGTTTATGGGTTTTCTCATTGATACATGGATTAACACCATTGGTTCAAGGGTTTGAATAATTTCCCTCCCTATTCCTTGTAGAATCATGCCCCATCTCTTTGTTGCATTGCATAGCTAGTTGTGGGTATTTTTCATTAAAATTCGTAATTACATGATGTCTTATTTACATCGTGCCCATCTAGCACAAGAACCATAGGCATCTATTTCCTTAATTGCCGATACATAAAACACTAAATCAATGGTGGGACCTTGGCCTTGAGCTCCTCACCATGATTAAGTAACAATATTTACATCATTTACGATTTAATGCGAAGGGGGTCAAAATGGGGACGTGACAGGAGTGATATGGTCGTTGATGATGAGATTTGCTGTATCGACGGTAAGGTCGATGATGTGGATACTTGTATTAGTATGGATACTTGTATTGATGATGTGTATACTTGTATTGGTGTGGATACTTGTATTGATGATGTGTATACTTGTATTGGTATGGATACTTGTATTGATGATGTGGATACTTGTATTGATGTGGATACCTGTATTGATGATGTGGATACTTGTATTGATGTGGATACTTGTATTGATGTGGATACTTGTATTGATGATGAGGTTACCTATTCCGACGATGAGGTCGATGATGAGGTTTTCGGTTACGACGATGAGGTCGATGCATGGTCCTTAGACTTTGTCTAAGTGGACGAGGAGGGATTGTATCATCCATGGACTTCGATCCCTGAATTGATCCGTAGACTCTTGTCTTCGAGAAAGATGCTGGTGAATGATGTAATGTGCGCTCCTGGACTGATCAGCAGTGGGTGATCATTCACGAAACCTGTAATGATGTAATGTTCGCTCCTGGATTAGCAGGTGATCATTCACAGGTTGTAAATCCTAGATTTGATCTAGGTCACACCCCAGTTGAAATAGTACTGGCTCTGTGGTTGACTGGAATGATGTAATGTTCACTCCTGGACTGCTCAATGTAGCAGCAGGTGATCATTTGTAGGTCCTGTAATGATGTAATGTTCACTCCTGGACTGCAGTAGGTGATCATTCACAGATGATAAAATCCTAGATTTAATCTAGGTCACATCCAGTATGAAAAAGGATTGGCACTGTGGTCGGGATTGCATCATCCCTGAACGCTTGGTTCAAAATGTACGTGATGGGGATTGCATCATCCTGGAACCACTAGTTCAAAATGTACGTGATGGGGATTGCATCATCCCAGAACCACTAGTTCAAAATGTACGTGATGGGGATTGCATCATCCTGAAACCACTAGTTCAAAATGTACGTGATGGGGATTGCATCATCTCGGAACCACTAGTTCAAAATGTACGTGATGGGGATTGCATCATCCCGGAACCACTAGTTCAAAATGTACATGATGAGGATTGCATCATCCTGGAACCACTAGTTCAAAATGTATGTGATGGGGATTGCATCATCTCGGAACCACTAGTTCAAAATGTACGTGATGGGGATTGTATCATCCCCAGACTTCGGTCCCTAAATTGATCCATAGACAGATGTCTCCAAGAAGTGGTCCCTAGTGGATGAGAGGGGATTGTATCATCCCCGGACTTCGGTCCCTGAATTGATCCGTAGACATATGTCTCCAAGAAAGTGGTCCTTAAACTTTGTCTAAGTTGACGAGTGGACTGTATCGTCCCTAGACATGTTATGGTGTCTTAAATGGATCATGTGTATTGCAGGGTATGCTGCTATGATGCTGATGATCGTGTGATGACGATGCTGATGATCGTGTGATGACGATGCTGATGATCGTGTGACGACGGTGCTGATGATCGTGTGATGACGATGCTGATGATCCTGTGATGACAATGCTGATGATCGTGTGATGATGATGTTGATGATCGTGTGATGACGATGCTGATGATCGTGTGATGATGATGCTGATGATCGTATGACAACGATGATGTTGATCATAAGGATCCAGATGATGATATTGCTGTAGCTGTTCAAGTGCTGCAGAAGATGATGTTCCATTATTAAAGATGTTCTAGTAACTACTTGAGTTACTAATGATGAATAAAGAAAGCTTCCAATGATTTATAGATGTATCATGTATGATGTAGTTGATGACTCCTTGCTCCAGCAGATGTTGTTATAATATCCTTCTCGTTAAGGGGGAGTGTTAAAATATTGTAACTTCTAAGAATATTATATTTGTACTTTATTATTCTGGAGATGTTTCATTCCTCCGTGAAGACCTTATTGTATATCCGGAGATGTTTATTCCTCCGTCGGAATGTGGTAACTTGGGTTATTAGACTTCCCTAGTGGGGGTCGGCCCTGTATGTGTTATGTGGGTCAAAGGGTTATTAGACCACCCTAGAGGGGTCGGCCCAGTTAGTTGTAATGGGGTGTTTAACGCAGTGGTTAAGTTGGGTCCGACCTAGTTACTATAAAATACAAGTCAGAGTTGTGTATAAATAGAGGAGGTGTGTTCCTCATTTAACACACATTGCACTCACTTGTGAATAGCACATAAGTGAGAGAGAGATCTTCTATGGAGGAGAAGGACTTCATGGTTGTGGATTACATCTTTGTATTTGTTGGTCATCTATATTGAGGAAGCTTTGCTGGGTTTTCTTCCCCATGAGGGTTTCCCAGGATAAATCTGTGTCTCTTGTGTTTATGTTGTGTTTATGTTGTGCTTGTTGTTCTTTTAGTGATCCTGTATATGCTATTATTGTGAAATGGAATGTAATGCTGATATTTTTTTTCTTAGCATATTGAATCTTAACAACCCAATGGATTCGTAGGGATTTCTCCCGTATCAGAGTGTGCAGCCGTCATGACGTCTAGGACGTATGTCTTGTAAGAATCCGAAGACTCGAAGGGAGCTCACCGGCGTCCCCTAACAACACGGCGTGAAAGTTTGGCAGGCTGTAAACCAGCCAACCAACAGGATCGGCGGAGAGTAGCACTCCGCGCCACGATATCTCCGGAGAGAAAATAAAATCACAGTGTCCCCTAATGGCCAACTATCGATCAAAAACAGTAAATCAAGAGCACACACCTAGAGAAACTACAACTAAGAGCAGAAAAACAGAATGGCTAAATGAGCTCCCGACACTAGAGCCAGTATGTCTCACCTAGGAGAGGCTTGAGACTCCCAAACTGTAGCCAGAGGTAACACAATCAGTTATAATAGCCCCCAGACTTCACTGCGTGCAAAGGGTTAAGTCCCTATACAACAACAACTGTGTTTTCCGACCCCTATCTGACTCAGGACACAAATATTATAACCACTACAAGTACCCTATGCGATAACTAGGTAAGGAAACTATGGTCACCGCAATATAACAAATGCTCAAGGGGACAGTCGCAGGTGGTATCCGTCGTATGGGCAGGGTAGCTAAGCCTGAAGCACAAGAGGACGAACCTCTGGTACCCCCAGATGCGAACAAACCCTGGAAATATCTCCCACGTTCAACCGGTAATGGAGGGATATCTCCACAACCAATCCCCATGAATTTGTGCTTAACTCTGGTCTGAGTAGAGCTTCCTAAGAACACTGATGTATACCATGGATTTCACCACTCCCTGGTCAGACACATAATGTTTCGTCTAGTAGTCTTGGATTTTTTACTCACAATGATCTATTCCGAGACTCTAAACCTATGCTAGTTGGTGTACCCTATAAATAAAATCGTTCTAATCAATTTTAAGATTAAGCGTTAATTTTAATGGCTGTGGTTACTCAAAGGATATGGTCGTGAAACTAGTGATGTATATGACTCAATAGTATCCAAACTCGTCAAACTCTAGACTCATATGTCCAATAAAAACAATGCCACTAACATGCAAAATCAATCCAATGGTTTCGAAATAAAAATACAACTCTTTTATGTTTTCAATGCACAAGCAAAACCTAAATGAAAGCAACAAGCACTCAATGCAAAATGTAGTACATGAAAGTAATTTTTTTTTTTTTGTATTTTCATTTATAAGCAAAAGGAAAATGCAATTTTTATTTTTTTTTTGTATTTTTCAATATAATGAAGTGAAAAATGAAAGCAAAATCCTACTATTTAGTTACTGAAATGCAGAGGAGATCACTAAGACAACCCAGCAGATCCCAAACAGTAAGACTCAGCCAACGGAATGAGGTCAATAGGAAAAAACCAACAAGGCTAAATCCAAGGATGGGTGAAAAACTAACAAGGCTCAACCAGGAGAAGAGAAGAGTTCTGGTCACAAACAAGGCATGGAATAGTCAAGAATCAGGCCAATAAAGACTCAGGATCATTCAAATCCAACCCAGCAAAAACCAAGGGTCATGAAACAACCAAAGCCGGAGTTGTGCGCTACTGTCGAAGGAATACCTATGGGTACCCGTGGGCAGTAGCGTAAACAGAGGCGGGTAGACGTGGGCAGAGCTAAGCTCACCCACAGGTAGGGAAAAGAAAATGGAAAAACAAAGAGGCCAATGGCTCAGAAAAAAAACCAATTTTCTATAGTGTATCTCAACAGCCAATCAGTGACACAGAGCTTCGACAAACAACAACTCTAAGTAAGGACTAATGCCTAAAAATCCCCAAAAATGGATGTTTTCCCCAACGGAGTCACCATTTATGTGTTGGAGAAAACTTCCTATGGCTTGGGGTGAACCACAACAAACAACTGAATACCAGAAATTAACTCAATTCTCAGTGTTATGTTATATAAATGACAATGCTAAGATAATGAAGAATATAACCAACCTTGATCCAAATGTTTGATGTAGATCCCCGTTGGAGCTTTCAATCTGTGCACTTGAACCTGCAAATTAGTCTTGACAGCCAATGTACAAAAAGCACATATAATATATAAACGACATTAACATCATCAACAACAATGGTCCATGATATTATAAGTAAATGCAACCCAATGTAATATAAACAACATTCACAACATTAATGGACGAGAATATGAGTATTTCTATTAATAAATAACAAGAAGTACAATGTGATACGACCTCTTGCCGGCAACCAATCTGAACCAAGATCTGGGTCAATCCACTTGTGCCTCCACCACTTCAATCCTCCATGGAATGACAAACTCAAACTATGATAGGAGTTTGGAAGGTGAACATAAAGGGTTCACAACTACAAGGATCAATGAGTGTAGACTCAAGATAGGGAAAAAATCCACTAGAGTTCTCTTGCTCTCCTTTCTCCTCCCGTCCATAAGCCATATGTGCTCAATTTATAGTCCTCCCAAAGGTAAGTGAAAGGACACATCGAGGCGTTTCAGGGAAAATGGAGGGCCAAAGGTCACCATATGACCGATTTTTGGGAGTAAAAAGTAATTAACTAGTGATTTTTACCATTTTACATGCTACCCACGGGCTATAGTGATGCAACTCACGGGTACGCCTACTGTAGTGATGCAGCTAGCGTACAGGGGAAAAAATAGGGGAAAAGTGTGTCTGAAGGATATAAAGTGGATCTGAGTCAGTAAAATGGATCCTGCAGGCCAAAGAGTGCTGATGCTCACAAGGTGGAAAATTACGTTGTAACACTCCCCAACTTGAGAGAACTTTTTCTTGGTTTCACTCTCAAATAAACATGGTCCCCAATATGAAATTCCTTATGCACTCTTTTCAATTATGCATAAGTCTTTTGCATGCCTTGAGCTTCCTTTAAATTCTATCTGATCTTAGCAACTTCCTGTTCCATTTTCTTGATCATCTCTTGCCCAAGTACTACCATGTTCACTGGGCTGTCCCAATTCACTGGAGTCCTGCATCCTTTACCATACAATGCTTCGAATGGCCTCATCCCCAATGATGCATGATGTCCATTATTGTATTCAAATTCTACCAAGTGTAGGTAATCCTCCCACTTGGATGGTTTATCCATCACATACATTCTAAGCATGTTTTCAAGAACCTGATTCACCCTCTCTGTTTGGTCATCTATTTGAGGATGATATGTTGTACTGAAATTCAATCTAGTTCCCAATTCCTGAAACAATCCTTTCCAGAAATTGGAAGTGAACTTTGTATCACGATAAAAAATTATTGCCTTAGGCAATCCATGTAACTTGAATATTTCTCTCATGAAAATATTTGCAATGTCACTAGCCTTGTGAGTGGACTTGATTGGAATAAAGTGAGCTACCTTTAATAGCTTGTGAGTGGACTTGATTGAATCATGCTTCTTCACTGTCATGGGAAGACCTGTTATAAAATCCATAGAGATCACTTCCCACTTCCATTCCAGAATGGGTAAGGGCTGCAACAATCCTGTTGGATATTGGTGCTCTGCCTTGACTTGTTGTCACTTCTGAAATCTAGAAATGTACTCAGCTATGTCCTTCTTCATACCATGCCAAAAGTGTTGCTTTCTTACTGCTGTTATAGTCTTCTGATATCCTGGATGTCCCGAGTATGGCATTTGATGTATTTCATCCATCACTAGCTTCTTCAAATCTGTACTGTCTAGAATGTACAGTCTATCTTTATAGATGAGGATATCATCTTCACCAAGCCGATATCCCGCATACTTTTCATCGACATTACCTTGCTGCAACTTCTCTTTAATTTGAAGGCAAGTTTCATTACTATTTTGGGCTTCAAGAACTCTTGTCTTCAAATCTGATTTACACACACTTAACGCTGCAACATGAAATTTTCTGCTAAGAGCATCTGCAACCTTCTTCTCTTTCCCTTTTACATGCTTAATTTCAAAATCAAATTCACAAACGAATTCCATCCATCTAGCTTGCCTAACATTCAAGTTTGGTTGGTCAAACAATTACTTCAAGCTCATGTGGTATGTTCTAAACTCGAATCTTCTTCCCATCAAATAATGTCTCCACATCTTGAGAGCATGTACTATGGCTGCTAATTCCAAATCATGTGTGGCATAATTCTTCTCATGTTCTTTTAACTTTTTTGACTCATAGAAAATCACAACTCCTTCTTGCATGAGCACTCCACCTAGCCCTTCAATGCAAACATATGTGCACACTACAAAATCCTTCTTTGGATTTGCTATCTTCAAAACATGAGCGCTGGTAAGTAGCTCCTTTAACTGCTGAAATTTTTTCTCACACTTTTCAGACCATGTAAACTTGATATTCTTCTTCTGCAATGAAGTGATTAGGTGAGCTATCTTGGAGAATCCTTCAATGAACCTTCTGCAGTAACTAGCAAGACCCATAAAAGATCTAACATCTGAAACATTCTTTGGAGTAGACCAATCCATGATGGCATTAATCTTTTCTGGATCAACTGCAATTTCTTCTTCAGAAATGATATGCCCCAAGTATTGCACCTTCTTTTGGTAAAACTCACACTTGCTTAACTTGGCATACAATTGGTGTTCTCTAAGGACTTGCAACACCATTCTTAGATGCTCCTCATGTTCTTCTTCATTCCTTGAATAGACAAGAATGTCATCCAAGAACACAATCACAAACTTATCCAAATATTTGCTGAACACACTATTCATGAGACACATGAATGTAGTAGGTGCATTGGTAAGACCAAATGGCACCACAGTGAACTCATAATGGCCATATCTAGTTATGAAAGTCATCTTGTGAATGTCTTCTTCCTTAATCCTCACTTGATGGTACCCAGACCTTAAGTCAATCTTGGAAAACACTTTAGCTTCCTTCATTTGATCAAACAAGTCATCAATTTTTGGCAATGGATACTTGTTCTTGACTGTCACTTTATTGAGCTTCCTGTAATCAATACACAACCTTAAGGTCCCATCCTTCTTCTTAACAAATAATACCCGTGCTCCCAAGGGGACACACTAGGCCTGATATACTTCTTGTCCATTAACTCTTGTAGCTGCATCTTCAACTCTACCAATTCTGGTGTGCTCATTGTATAAGGAGCTTTGGAATTTGGTGCTGCCCTTGGAACACGATCGATGGTAAAATCAATATCTCTCTTTGGTGGTAGTCCTAGAACTTCATCCGAAAATACATCTTGGAATTCTTGCAACAATGGAAAGTCTTCTATCATTGGACCTTTCTCTTCTGATGAATCTGATATATGGACTGCATATAATTGACAACCTTTCTTATAGAACTTCTTCAATTGTAAGGCTGAAATTTGTCTTACTAAAACTTGCTTGGGAATTCCTCTTACCAATCTTGGTCTTCCCTCTTCATCAATACATTCAAGTGCTTTCTCATAACAGTCCAACTTGGCTATATGCTTTTCCAACCAATCCATTGTGAAAATCCTCATAGCAGATCTAAGAGATGATGTATACCTCACAAGAAAGTAATTGATTAAGCAAGAAAATAGAGGAAGAGTGGTCAATGTAGTATAATGAGCAACAGAATAATAATACAGTAGAACTCGGATAGAAGCAAAAATACTTCACACACACTAATTAATTAATCACAATATGGAGAAATAAATACTACAATGCATGAGGATTCGACTGCCTAAGGTGGAAATTTGAATTGGCCTTCATGGAGTGATCAAAATATCACTGGAGTGTCATCGGAGCACAACTAGTAGTCTATCTCATCATCGGTGGAGTCATCAATGCAAAAGTAACTGTCAACCGTCAGTCAAACTGAGTCTAAATGAGTGTGGTAGGTGTAACTGAATGTAACTGGCACATGGAGACACTAACTGAATGAAGGAGGCTCAGTGGAGGGCGCATGGGGAGATAACTGGAGTCAGAATAGGTAGTCATGTCTCATCGGAGGTCAATCAGAGTGATAACATCAGTGAGGAGTTAGTCTGGCCTTAAATCAAGGAAAGACTGGTGGATAACTGAAGTAAACTGGACTGGTAGGTGAGAAAGGCTCCCTTCTCATGCAATAGGTGAAAGGAGGGCGCATGACAGGCTAGGAGGGCTGAAACTGAATGGAAGGAAGCTTCGGGGGATAGCTAACTGAGGGATAGGTGCTGGGACTGATGACTGGAATGCATGCAAACCCTAAATGATGCATGCAAACCCTAAAAGTGCATGCATGAATGAAAATGTAAATGATCAAAATACTGGTGGGACTAGGATGGAGTATAGCAATATCCTAACACCCCCCTTTAATCCATCCTGGGCCCTGGTAACTAAGACCAAAGGTCACCCAATACAATGAATAATAACAGTCAATAACCCAAGGAAGTGGGGAAAATTCATGGGAAAAATACCCCCCCTCAAAATAGACTGTAAGGCACACACAAAAATAAATGCTCCAAACTCAAGCAGGTGTGATGCTTGGTCATATGTCTAGAGGTATCTTCTTTTTGGGAAGAAGTGGATCATGCTCAAAAAGCATGTGCTTGTACTTGCTCTTCAGATCGAATGTGATGAGAACAAATCGAAAAGTATGAGGATGATCCTTGAACCTGTGATTCGAATCAGTTGAGGTAGGATAAAAAACATGAATATGCAGATAGTGTTTGTCTTCTCCTTCGAACCATCATGGGTGAGATTATGCCAAAAAGAACCATCAAATAATAATGATTGCTTGAAATCCAAATCAGATTTAAGACTTGAAGAATAGTTTCTTGAGATCTCCTTTGAACCAGCAGGGGTGAGATCAAAACTATCATATGCATGAGAAATTATCCCAAGTAGTAATTGCTTAGAATCCAAATTAGATCCAAGACTTGAATCATGGTTTCTTGAGATCTCCTTTGAACCATGAGAGGTGAGATCAAAACCAGTAAATGCATGAGAGATTATCTCAAGAGAATGGCAATGGTTTCTTGAGATCTCCTTTGAACCATAAGAGGTGAGATCAAAACCAGTAGATGCATGAGAAATTATCCCAAGCGGGTGGAAATGGCCATATTCTTCAATAACCTTTTGAAAGCATGGAATAATGATCATATAGTAGTAAATAAGAGGTGATTGCTTGAGGAGAGCGAATGCATTACCTCCAATAGCTGATTTTACCTCCGAAATAATCATGTGATCATGATGCAAACCAACAGACTCTGGTGCAAGAGAGGATTTAGGACCTTCTGTAATATCTAGAGTGTGAGCTGGCACAAAAATATAAGAAATTTGGAGCATGAGTGTAGAATCTACAAGTTCTTCTTCTTTGTGGAAAACTTCAATATGAGATGTGTTTGATACTGGTTCATGATCAATGAGATCATCAAGGAGGGCAAATGCATCACTTTGCTTGCTCTTGAAGGACCAAATCCTTCATTCTGTTTGCCGAATCTTTCATCCAGATGGGCCCACAGCTCTTTTGGAGTTTCAACATCATCAATCATTTGGTACAATATGTATTCAGGCAAAGCAAGCATCATTCTTCCAAAGGCCATGTCACCTTTATTCAACCAGTCAATCTTCTCTTCAGAGCATTCGAACTCTCTTTCAAAATAACAATCAAAGAGATCATGTCTCTTAAAATATGCTATCATTTTTGGTTTCCATTCATCATATTTGAGTGGAGAAAGGGGAGGGATTTATTCTGAATACATTGAAGCTGTAGAAGACCTGCAAAAAAAATAGAGAATATCTGCAACTACTACTGTTGCAAAAATGCAGAAACTGCTGCACTCGAAATCTTGATAATAACCTGCAAAAAACTCTCAAGAATGGAGATAAACAATACTCTCAACAGGCTCTGATACCATGTGAAAATCCTCACAGCAGATCTAAGAGATGATGTATACCTCACAAGAAAGTAATTGATTAAGCAAGAAAATAGAAAAAGAGTGGTCAATGCAGTATAATGAGAAACAGAATAATAATATAGTAGAACTCGGATAGAAGCAAAAATACTTCACACACACTAATTAATTAATCACAATATGAACAAATAAATAGTACAATGCATGAGGATTCGAATGCCTAAGGTGGCAATTCGAATTGGCCTTCATGGAGTGATCAAAATATCACTGGAGTGTCATCGGAGCACAACTAGTAGTCTATCTCATCATCGGTGGAGTCATCAATGCACAAGTAACTGCCAACTGTCAGTCAAACTGAGTCTAACTGAGTGTGGTAGGTGTAACTGAATGTAACTGGCACATGGAGACACTAACTAAATGAAGGAGGCTCAGTGGAGGGCGCATGAGGAGCTAATTGGAGTCAGAACAGGTAGTCATGTCTCATCGGAGGTCAATCAGAGTGATAACAGCAGTGAGGAGTTAGTCTGGCCGTAAATCAAGGAAAGACTGGTGGATAACTGAAGTAAACTGGACTGGTAGGTGAGAAAGGCGCCCTTCTCATGAAGTAGGTGAAAGGAGGGCACATGACAGGCTAGGAGGGCTGAAACTGAGTGGAAGGAAGCTCTGGGGGCTAGCTAACTGAGGGCTAGGTGCTGGGACTGATGACTGGAATGCATGCAAACCCTAAATGATGCATGCAAACCCTAAAAGTACATG
Organism: Larix kaempferi; assembly: GCA_027924585.1. Taxonomy (NCBI): domain Eukaryota; kingdom Viridiplantae; phylum Streptophyta; class Pinopsida; order Pinales; family Pinaceae; genus Larix; species Larix kaempferi. The sequence goes on from BSBM01000445.1 coordinate 23,682,887, forward strand.
CATGACTGAAAATGTAAATGATCAAATACTGGTAGGACTAGGATGGAGTATAGGAATATCCTAACATCCATGGCAATTAAGATATCATACGATCCCAATGGTAGTACATTTAAATCTGCATGTGTGTGGAGTCCATTCAATTCTATGGCGCACTCCACCACTACTTCATTAATTTTTCTCTTGGTCCTTGTGGCTAATTGAACTAGCCAAGATTTATTATGCTTCAATTTTCTAAGAGAACAACCTTCTACCACTTTTGGAGAAACATAACTATGAGTAGATCCTGGATCAATCAAAACATAAATAGATTGCTTAGCAATCTTACCTTCAAGTTCCACCATTGATGATTGATGGTCTTTCTGATGATTATCCAATGCTGCATAAATTCACGGCGTTTCCCTTGCCATGTCCTCCACTGTAGATGCTCCCTTTAATTTGTGCAACCTTCAGGGATTCTCCTTTCGATGTGGACAATCCTTAAGCATGTGGTTTTCTCCACATCCCCAACACTGAAGTGGTCCTTTCGATGTCTTTTCTGCTGCTACTGCTGGCTTGAATCCACTCCTTGATTGTTTCCCCTGTGGAAAGGTTCTTGGTTGGCTTTTGAATGGTGGCTTGAAGCCACTCTTCTTTTGGTCAAATTTCCCTCTTGGCTTTCTTTTCCATGCTGGGTTTACCTCTGATTTTCCTTTACTCTGCTCATAGCAATGCATTGCCATCCTAATGGCTTCATCAAGACTTGGTGGATTAACAAACTCAATTCTATCTCTGAAGCTTTGAGGTAGACTCCCAAGGAAGATTGAATTTTTATTCTCTCATCCTTAATATAGTCCACATACCTCAACAATTCCAAATATTTATGGACATGTTCTTCCATAGATTTTTGTCCCAACCTGAGTTCATTGAACTCTTTTTTCTTACTGTCATAATACCTAGCAGAAAGGTATTTTTCCTTGAAGTACTTCTTAAATCTTTCCCAACTGATCTTCCTTTCACTGATCCCTTTCACTTGCAAGAGGTTATCCCACCAAATGGAATCTCTTCCATTTAGATTGTAAATGGAAATTCTGGATTTTTCATTTCCTGAGTAGTCCTGAATTCTAAAATATTTCTTCATTCCAAGAAGCCATGCCTCTGCCTCTTGGCCAGTCTTGTCCTCTCCATCAAATGTGGGATGCCTTGCCTTCCTGAATTCTCCTTGTGGGATGCCCTTGAACTTCTTTCTTCCATCAAATCTCCTAGGTACATGGCTTGGAATTCTTTGAGAATCTCTGGATTCGCATGATCTGCTGGAAGAAGATCTAGAGAAAGGTGTTTTGTGCTTCTTGCTCACCAAACTCTTCCTTGGGCTTGGAGTCCTCTTCTTTGAACGACCTCTAGAGCGACTCTCTGCATCTCTTCCTTCTTCACCTACATGACTTGGGTTGGACCCAAGGTTTATCTTCTGCTGCATATCAGTGAGGCTTTGTAAAATAGTAACATTGAGTTGGTTTTGTTCTTCTTAAGCCTTCATCAACCTTTCATTGAAGCTCACCATGGTTTCAACCAAATTCTGAGGAGTTATCTGGTCCCTTCTCCCATTAGATTCAATCTCAGCATTCTCTTCATGCACATTTTCTCCTAGAACGTCTTATTCATGATCATAAGGATCCTGAGCATCATTTATGGTCACGATTTTACTATAGGCTTCCTCTGCTACAATTATTAAATCTTATTAGTTGCAAGCACTATGCATTATGAAAATATTCGTTAGACATCATAAGAATTCATATAGAAATATACAACAATCAATATTTAACATAATAAACTCATGGAATAATTCACATAGCTATTATGCATTCATTTCTTTTGCCCATTCATGCAATTATGGAAATTGCCCATATTGTCAACAATTTGACAAAACAGTCACTGGCACTTTTATGCTCTAATTATCTATGGTGCATGATAACCCCATTCACATTCTGATCATACAATTTTATTCCCTCCTAGACAAGCTTTCCAATGCCCCTCCTCATGCTCCATTCTGACTTCGGGTGTGGAAACTACGTTCAAAAATGACAACTTTCACCACAATTCTACACATTTTTACACAGTTGTATTTTGGTCTCGGATGCCAAATTTGGCTAGCTGTGGAAGAAAATCTATGAAGATTCAGAGAAAATTTTTTACCAATCAAAGTTATTCCATATAACAAGGAATACTCAACAAATCGCGGATATCTGTTCTGATCCACCATTCATTGTTTATAAAATTCTGGGTTTCACTACTTTCCACTTTTCACATTTTTCCAAAATTCCAAATTTTGGGCCAAAAATGGCTATTTCCCAAACGATGCATTTCTGGAAAATCTTTGTCTAACATGAATTGTCTATTTTCATAAGAATATGAAATGTCGAGTTTAGTAAATTTCTTGATTCTGAATTATAGGGTCACATTCAACCAGTGCAAGCTTTTCAAAATTCCCAAAACGTGGCCCGGAATAATGCTTTCTGGCCTTCTTACACACCCCGACTCCACAACCTTTGGATTTTGGCTCCGAAACTCCAAACTTAACATCGTGCCTGCTCCATGACCGCTCCATATCAGTTTCGACTCCATCTGATCTTCTATCAAGCGTCGAGACATCAATTTGTAAAATCCATTAATCCCAAATTTATGCCAAATTGGAGCATAAGGGGCTCGGAATCCTCACTGGTTCATTCATGGCCTTCGTCAATGTCCTCAGAATGCCATCGAACTCATCCAATTCTGAATCCGCATGCTCCTGCAATCCAAAAATCAATTTTCAAGCTCTATACTTTTTTTTTTTTTCGTTGCCACCTTGCAACCCACAACCCGCACCCCTCAACCCGAAATTGTGGGTGTGGAAAGTCAAGTCGCGGTCACGGGAATGTGACCATCTCGCAACCCGCAACCCGCACCTCGCAACCCAAAATTGCGGGTGTGGAAGGTCAAGTCGCGGTCACGGGAATGTGACCATCCCATAACCCGCAACCCGCACCCCGCATCCCGAAATTGCGGGTGCGGAAGGTCAAGTCGCGGTCACGGGAATGTGACCATCCCGCAACCCGCAACCTGCACCCCGCAACCTGAAATTGCAGGTGCGGAAAGTCAAGTCGTGGTCATGGGAATGTGACCATCCTGAAACCCGCAAATCGCACCTCACAACCCAAAATTGCGGGTGCAAGATTTTGGAAATCCAATACGCAATTTTTGGAAAATTGCATTCCCGAAACCCGACATCCGCAACCCTGGAACACCTCCGGGCTTGCAACTTCCTGGGTTCATAACTCCTTCGTCCCTTAGCCAAATGGGACGAGTTAGGTACCATTGGAAAGCTCTTTCCGAGCTCTATGCACCTGTGTGATCCTCTTCCACACTTGGTAAATTTAATTATGGCATTTTTGCAATAAAAAATTCCGCCCAAACTTCATCAACACTGCGTTAAAACCTTCTGTTATATGCCTGTAACTCACAGTTTGGCCCAAGCAGCCCTAGTGCTGCAACATGGGCTCTGATACCACTCTGTCACATCCCCTTCCATCACTCCCTAGTGTAAGGAAGGAAACATGACCAATCTTTCGGGCTTACTTTGAAAGCTTAGCCTATACATTACTCAACAATTTAAAACTTATGTGTGCAAGTTCATACACAATATAAACACAACGGAATTAAAACACAATTGCACACACACAAACAATAATGCATCCACACATCTATCACCAGTAGAGGATGATTCAACACCCAGGGATTCAATTCCATTCCAATGCTATGCCCAGGCTTCATATCAATTCCATTAACATGAATAATTACCATTCCGAATTAACACATTACTGAACACAAAATGCATATAATTTAAAACACAGAGAACACTTATCTTTGAGATGAAGCTGTCCAAACAACTGGCTATGTGAGAGCAACGTTCCACCCAACCATAGATCTCTGTCCAGCCTATATTCTTTCATCTGAGAGATCACCCTCAAGCTGGGTTGTGTATCCACTGAGGAGGAACTAAACAGGTTCACTCACAACCATGGTTTCACTCAACAGCTATGCTAAGCCAACTCACAGTTGGGTTTATCAAGCATACAAAAGACAAATGGGGGTAATGTTAAGCCAGTGAGCTCATCTACAGAGCTACAGGCATCTCAAATGAATTCAATAGTCAAGGCACCCACATTACCTACCACACCCAACACAAGGAAGGTCCCCTTCTCTGCTGCACAGTCCTTCAGGTGTCCCTTCCCTTTAGTGCTCTTCAGGATGGGTATAGAAATGTCCGGCTGCTAATTCTTGATATTCTAGCCTTCACTGGGTTTATCAAGCAAACCCAACCTCTGCTTAGTCATTCACAATTGGATTTCTCACAATTATGTTCATCAAATAACTCAATCTCGTCACTGGTTTTCTGGGCTATAAAAACTGGGTTTTCCAACTGATTTCGGGGGATCTAATACTCTCAAATTCGCCCCAAGGTTCATATATATGGATCCCCCATTGGATTTTATTGTCAAATACCAAATCTGGGCGTTTTTTGCTCTTCAAAACGTGGGTTCTTGCAAAGTTGTGATTTCTGGTTTTTCTCACTGTTGGCAATTTGTAATGGATGAAAATTGATGCTGGGTTCTTCTACAATGGAATGGGAATGAGGAATAACCAATTCCCATGAGGTAGGGTGACTTGTGGTACAAGAAAACAGAGCCCATACTCTGCCATACGAATTTCTGGGATGCCCAAGCTCCATTGAAGCCATGGACTGAAATCTTCAACAACTTCCTTACAACAGAAATAAATGTCATCAAGGAAAGTCAAATGGGTTCTCATAATGATATTTGGCAGCATATGGTTCATCCCCACAGCCCCCTCACCACTCCCTAGTGGATACACATGGCCCATTCTCATTCATTGCTTCCATAGCTAGTTTTGGTATTTTATTGCAATATCAAATATTTACATCATTTACAATATTCCATGGCTTAATAGCACATGGGTAACAAAATATCAAATGTTTGTCCATTTTAAATAAAATCCGAACATACACTAGCGGGGCCTTGGCCTTGAGCTCCACGCTAGGAAAACATACATTGCATGTATACAATATTTATATTAAAAGCCAATATTTCATAAGGGTCAAAATTGGGGTATTACACTCCATTGCACCATGTATTTATTCATTGGTAGTCCCGAACCAATGGTTTCTTCCCAATGCCATCCACATTTTCTAGCACAAGGAATCCAAATTATTATCATTTTCTCCACAAGGGGCACTAGGATTTCACATGACTCAATTAAAATTCCACATCCTTACCTCAAGTTTCATGTGCACATGAGAAATAGCTAACTGAAAGTACAGGGTTGTATGCCTTCATTATTCTTTGGGATGATATAACTTGATTGCCACACTTGTTGATATGTGAAGGGCATGCAATATGTGGAGGAGTAATCATCATTAATGTCAATTAATTAGAAGATGAGGGTAGATGATAACCCCCCATTTTGTTTTATTATTCCACAACCCAAGAATGAGGATGAGTTATATAGCTCATCATCTTGACAATTATTTTCCCTTAACACATGGTATTATTCAATTCTTTTGAGGTGTTCTACTTCTCTCTTAGCTCTTTCAATGATCCTTGCCAAATTTTCATCAAAGGGTTTCCTTGTGCTTACCTTGCATATTATAACAATAGAGGAGTCTCCAATGGCTATGTTGTTCTTGATCATGTTGGTGTCTATAAGTTTGAGCCCTGGATACAAAGAAAGAGCTTCCACCAAATTATTTGAAGCTATACCTAGGCCCCATTAAAATCTAATTTCCTAAATTCTGTCAGGATTGTAAATGATCCCCCCTACACTTTCCACCTGTGGATTTACTTTGGAGGCTCCATTAAACAAAATATAATGTTTTCTTGTTGAGATTTGCTAGTTCTTTAACTCATATTATTGCATTTAAAGATGTCAATTTGATCTTTGAATAGGTTGGTAGGAAATTTATTTTGTCAATATTTTAGTTTTCATTAAGAGATCTCTAATAAAATATGCTTCTTCTTCATATAGAAAGAGAGTATTATGTCCCTTGACTCCTCCCACCTTGATTCATTTTTTTATAAGACTCGTTTCTTTAGTAGTAGTTAGTCGTGGATTCATAATTTATTCCTCTGATATATCTTTGTTGTGAGCTAACCATACCTTCAAACATATGAAATTTGGGATTGCTTGCATGCCTATTTGACAAGAGGTTTGTTTGCGAGAGTTCCTTTGTATTTTTTCCCCATACTAAAAACATATCTCTCTCTGATTGTGGAATCTCAACTTTGTGAATGATTTCTTGAGAAGATAAATTCTTAATTTCAATAATGAAGGGGCATTCAAAGAAAAATTACCTTTGGAATTTTTCCTCCATTTTATATAACACACATATTGTTGGTATTTGAATTCCATGGCATTGAATATTTTCTACTATAAAAATTCATTTTTGCACCTTGATCCAACAAAAGGTGTTTATTTTTGGGAGGCCATATGCATGCCAAATTTGTTTCCAAATACTTTTACATTGTGGGAGAGGGATCTTTGAAATTTTCTCTGGATATCATTTTTTGACGAAAAATCATGGGTATAGAGGTCCATAGGTGCACAACCTCACATAGTAGAGATGAGAGACAAAGAAAGAGGCCCACAGTGAGTATGTGGTGACAAATATATCCCTCCTTTCCATTGTTGATTGCTTTCCTCCTAGTATGATATATTATAGAGAGTTTTAATTCCTTGGCTATCCATACAATCTCCTAAGAACTCATCATTTTTATGTTTACTTATGGGGGAATCCCCATGATTTTATCATCCCAATTGTTGATCATTTTAACACTTCCCCTTATCCAAGGGAATTTGGTGTTGATGAGGGAGATAACAAATTTACATTTTTTTCTTAGGTTGATCTAAACATGTTTTCCTTGTGCCTTGGAAGTATTTTGTGAAGAACTTGTTTCCACAATTTATTCTTACCAGTGATGAGCTTCCAAAATATTTTTTCCCCTGAAGAAATATTCGTTAGCATGGGGTTTTTAATGCCTAATCACCCATTTTATTTGGAGATTTGAATGTGTTACAATTAATGAGATGAAATTTTGTTTGTTTGTTTTCCCTCCTTGCCAAAGGAATTTATACATTTATCTTTATTTCCATTGCATAATTCTAATAGGTGTCAACATTCTCTTTAATTGACAGATTGGAAAGGTAGAGAGAATCGATTTAATGAGGATAATATTTCCACATGGATTAATCCATTGCATGCCCAATTACTACAATTTAGATTTGATATTTCCTAGGATACCTTGCCAATTATCAACTGAAAGGTTTCATAATGAGGTTGGTTGAAGGTTTTCCAATTGATTGTACTAGGAAACCCTATAATTCTATAAATTTCTTGAAGTTGAAAGGAATATATATTTCACCCATGAATCGCACGTTTACAATTATTTACATCTCTCCCTATGGCATTGAGAAAGTGATCCAAGACTATTTTAAACCTTTTGGCAATAATATTCAATTCCATATTTGGGCCCAAAATCAATGCTAGTTCGATGAAATTCTGTGTTGCTTAAATGTCAACATACAAACTGCTAAAAATTGTTTGGACGTCGTTGGGATGATGTCACTTTTTCAACATTTCTAATGTCGAACTTGTGTCACTTAACAGATGAATTTTCAACATCAGTAACGTGTCTTAAACATCACAGAAGAGACGTGTTTCAAGTGGGGGGGGAGCATCTCTTAAGAGATGTGTGCCATGTAGAAGGAGCATCTATTAAGCTTCATGTGTCATGTAGAGTAAAATTTGCTTAAGGTTGTGTGTCACATGGAAGGAGTATCTCTAAGATATTTATGATGTAATACCCTAGATCAGACCCCTGAACTAATCATATGTATGACGTAAATATTGATATGAAAATCCTTGTATGGCAGAACAAATGTATATTTTGTAATTATTAATAATAATAATTATAACTGGTTGTGGCTGAGGTGGAACCCTGAAAATATCAGGGACTTGTGTATTCACCAGAGTTAGCAAGGGGGTTAAAATTCCTTAGGTGGGGGGAAACCTTTTCTATGACCCTTTTATAATACTAAGTTCCTTAAAATACCAATTTTTTTGGCTAAGTCATAAATTCCATGACTTAAGAATTAGGTTTAAATTTTAATTATCAATATGTGGGATTAAGGGAAGTGTTTATGTGGTTTAATTAAAAGAGATAAATGTGGGTCTCTTGGAGATCCCAAAAGGTTTAAACTTGTCATGCATTTAACTTATGCATGCAAAAAGAAAAAAAGTGGAGAATTTTTTGAAGAGAGTGGGAAGAGTTGGAAGTGCACAAGCACATGAAGAAACATAATCATTAGCAGAGGAGACTCTCATCATTGAGCCTACCTTAATGATCCATGAACCTTTGATTGTTTAAGATTATTTTTTACTGTTGTTTTGTGTTCAAGGAAATGGTGAATTGTACATAAACTATTCTGGTGGATTTCCCATGCACTGGTTAAGTAGTGATGGTTTTCACTATGGTGTGATTGGAATGAGACCAGGATGGAAAGTGTATGGTTTGGCATGGAATTGGCTTAAGCCTGTATTTCCTGGATGGCTGAAAGTTTTTGTGAACCTTTGAAAACTGTGAGGAAGTACCCATGATAATCATGTGATGGAATGATAGTGGGTGGAAGGAATGATTTTCTAGTGAATTCACAAGTCCCAACTCGAGGGTGGTGTTATGCTGAGAGATTAATGAGTAGAACTATATACGGTTGGGTGGAGCGTGGCTACCACAAATCCAGTTGCCTGTGTTAATCCTTTTTGCAGATAATTTTGTTTCCTCGAAATTCTGTTTAAACTTCTGAACGAATAATTAATTATTTACTGGTTAAAGATTTACATGATTTACTTGTTAAATTTCCTGAGTTTGGATACAAGATAGGAATTTACATTTTATTTGGTTTGATTCATGGGCATGAAATAAGTGCAAGTTTAATGATGCATTATTACTTGGAAATATATGGAAGTTTTTTCTAAAGAAAAAAATTCATTTCCTATAGAAATTGTTTATTTCTAGGTTTGAAAATGTAATGTTTAATTAAACTCCGTCGAAGAGAACAAAACTTGGAAAAATTAGAAGAATGGATAAATAAATTTGAATTTTATTCATTTCTATTATTTTTCATTAATTTAAAGCTTTATGGAAAAAGGATAATTTTATAGCCTTCAAGGAAATAATTATGCAATTCGATAAGGATTATTGTTGGGACGGAAATAGTTCATTAAATAATAAATGAAGTTGTCTGTAAAATTGCCCAACTAAATTTGAGGTAGAATTGCCCGACTAAAGTTGAAATTATAAGTCAAATATAATTGGGAAAAGAGAATTCTACAGTTTGATATAATTATTTAATTCAAAACCATAGGATGATTTGATTCATTAAAACCAAACTTGTTTTGGGTTAATAAAAACCATGGGCTGATTTGTTTAGTTGGAGAGATTAGATGTTTAAGTCCTAATGGTATTTATTAATTAAATGATAAACAATATCTTGAGTTAAGTCATGTTTTTAGGAGCTTTGTAATGAGTGGTATTGTTGATTTGAAAACCACGGGTTGGAGTGGTATAAATACAAATTGATGGTTTAGTTCAAGCTAGACATATATGAATATGTTTAAGTTGAAGTTGTATAATTCGTTAAATTTGTATAATTCCACGGTGGAAGACTTAGTTGGTTATGGACTAAGTTATTACGATCGGTAATTTTATTTATTATACTTTTATAAGAGATTTGTTGAATTAATATTTCCTTGACTTAATGAAATGGAAATATGCATATAAATGGAAAATAATGATTTCTCCTTGTCTTAAGGAAATATTTGGAATAACCAAAAATAATTGTTTAAGTGGAATTAGACTATATATTTATATTTAAAAGCTCACTATTTTCATAATTGTCATTAGCAAGTGGTAGTACCCCCTTATTAGCAGGTTAGCATGATTGGATTTTAGTATCCGCAGAGTTTCGAAACTCACTATTTTCATAATTGTCGGGTTAGTGGGCAACTAAAAAATGTTTGTTTAAGTCAAACTAGACTATATATCTATATTTAAAAGATCATTATGTTCATAATTGTCGGGTTAGTCGAAAACGGACAAGTATTTGTTTAGGTCAAAGTTAGACAAGTATTTGTTTAGTCGGTTAACCAACCAACTGCACTAATGTGACCATAGTCGAATCTCGACCGTAGTCGCATATTGATCCTAGTCGGATCTCGACTGTAGTTTATGAAAAATGGTCGGAATTCCTAAGAATAAATTGTATAAGAAAAGAATTGGAAAATATTGTTTCTGGATCAAAAATTATTTTGGTAATAGTATGGATGCATAAAAATATGTCTTAATATTTTTATTTAACGTGAAACTTACTGTAATTTTGAAAGGAAAAGAATAAGTTGAAGTTCTAATTACCTTTAACATAATTAATGGGTAGACAAATAAATAAAGGCATGTTAATTCAAATTTTTAAAAATGTCTATGCTCTAAATTTGTCTAGATTTACGTGTAGTCCTTAAGCAAGAGTTTTACTGTACAATTATTACTGTGCAGGGGTTACTATTAACTTTGCATTTGTGCATTAAACTATTTTGTATGAATTTTATTAAACAAATGTCTCATAGATTAGTCTTTGCTTCCGATGTTAAAAGTTTTATGCATTTTGTAAAAGATTTAATTGGTATTTTGAACTATTTTATGCTTCCGCTATTTTAATATGCACTATAAAATGCATTTTTAAAAGGGGTGTGTTACATATGAGGTGGAGTAAATGGAACTTAAAAGGAATTGCAAATTTATTTTAGGAGACATGTCTTTCACGTGATACACGCCACTTAAAAGACATGTAATGGACATTTTGACGTCCACCAAACATAATTTATGGGGCATTCAATATACGTTAAAAATTAATAATACATCTCATAAGAGTCATACCTTCAATGTTACTTTTATACTTAGAATGTTGAAAAACATCCCTTAATGGATGTTCATTAGACTTAAAAAAATTATTGTACATCTAGTAAGTGACATTGATTAGACATGTGGATGCCCCTTAATGGACTTTCAATAGACATTAAAAATTAATTGTATAACTATTGAGCATCATTGACTGGACATGTGAATGTCTATTAATGGACGTTCATTGTTCATTAACTATTAATTATATGACTCATAAGAGACGTACATTTGACACTTCTCATAAGCGACATGAAGGTGTCCATCTAACCATCATAGGATGAAATATCCACCTTGGTTTCCACTTTTATAGAGGAACCTAGATTTGTCAATCAAACTAATTTAACACTATTAAATTATAGTTGGAAATCCTTTCAAATTTTTCTTGCCTTGGTTTGTGGCCAGTGGATTAATGAAACTTGCTTGAATACGCCATTATGTGAAATTTTCTCCTTCTAAATTATGAAGTTTAAATTGGTGTTGGATAACAAATTATCTTATATGGTAACAATGATGAGTAGGAGAGTGATAGTGGGAATGGATATTGAATGGTGGGAGTTTGAGAACAAAAATAGATCATGATATATGTTGTGAGAGGACTTGTTTCCTCCATTAGGGTACCCATTACACACAGTTTTGTTAGAATGTGTAATGTTAATATTGCAAGTGTAATGATGTCTAGTGTGATGTCGTAAGATGTTATGTTATCTTATGTAGCAAAGGAAGGAATAATTCTCTCTATCTTATGTAAAAGGATTTATCCCACATGCATCTGTTACACCCAAAATCTACTCATCATAAGATTCAGTGTATACACCCCTGAAGATACTTGGACTAAGAAATCATCCTGGGAGGATTTGTACCCAATTTTGCTAAGTTTTGAAGGGTCGTCGCAGGCTGCACACTAGCAACATGCGACGTCGCACCTTGCTCCATTACAAGGTGCGACGAAGTCAGTTAGATGGAAAAAATAGCTTCTTCGAGGTCCATCTCGAAGCTTGCTGACTTGGGAACCTATCCCTGACCTCTTGGAAGAGCTGGCACTCGGTTCCCAAACCTTTGGAGAGATCCCTTAAGCCTCTCCTACCATCTCTCAACTTATCCTATCCATACCCTATCCACTTAGTCCTATATAAATGAAGCTCACTCCCATCCCAAAGGGAGGAAGGATATGGTATCTACATGCTAGTGAAATCACCTTTAGAACATCTCCACTCACCCATTGGAGAACTCATACTTCCTTGGAAGGATATGGCAATCGGCTTTGTTGCAGAAGGGCTACAGCGTTAAGCCTTGGTTGTAGTTCTATATATCTATTATGTGCTCCTCTATTTGCAGTAATACAAATGCTTTCCACCAATATTGTTCATGTGTGTAATGATATTGAGTAGTTTACCTGCTTAACTGTTTACTTAGATCTCTTGTTGTATAGATGTCTTTTACTGGTTTCTCTTGTTTCTTGTCTTGACAGGTCTTGCAGCTTGGATCTGACGACCGTGAGATGTGGAGCATCATTCAGGAGAAAGGACTACGAAGTGAAAGGTAAGGCATCTAGTACTCGATCCTTAAGTAGATCTAGGAAATGCATTAGTAGTCTGTTCTATTTGTTCTAGACACACTTCGATCTAGGGAGATCTGGCTCGCGTCCACTCGAGTGGATTGTCCGATAACAAATCTGGCGACCATACTGGGGAGTATACAATCTAGTCAGTAGTTGTCAATCTGAGAGTGAGAGTCATTTTCAGTTGATTGCTTGACACCAGCCTTTTTATTTTTGCCATTTTACTTCTTGGAGTTGATTTCACTATCAGATCTTCGTATTGAAGACTCTGATCTACTTCCTCTGAGTTTATACAACTCATTCCCAAACCATTCCATGGTTCATTGCTAAGATATCTAATTCATTTTTGAATTTAGACTTCGCCTGTCGCACCTGGGCAGTGGGAACAGAGCGACACTGTGTCATTTTGGGTCTTTGTTCTTTACCTGTTAGATACTCGTCGCATCCCTTGCATTGGTAGAATGCGACATCGTCGCACTTCCCGTGTAGGAAAATTGCGATGTCACGCTGTGTACAAGCACAGAGTGCATCGATTTGTCAATTTTTTGGCATGCAGGCATCTCCTCTCCATTTTATAGTCTAGATTTTGGTTTTCTATATGAACTCTCTCTGTGCTACAAGATCCAACCAAGGATCCCACCTATGATTTGTGTTTTGAGTGTTTGGTTCTGTTTGGATTGATTTTGGGTTCCATCTTGGACAAGTTTGAAGATCGGTAGTGGTGGATACTCTTGTCTCCTCCACCTTCATCCGCTCACCCTTGCATTCCCTTCCTTCCATCACTGATCTGATCATTACATTAGATCAGCTTCCAGACCTCATTTACATTTGTTTTGAGCTTTGCTTGCTTGGTTTTCTTGCTGCTGCTTGATTTTGAGTTAAGTGTGTCTTTCAGCTTGGTTGAGTGCTTATCTTTTCTTGAGTTTTCTGAGTGTACTGAGTGCTGCAAGTAGTGTTTTCTTTTCAGTCATTTAGATCTGAAAGCTCAATTGCTATCAAGTTTATTCTTTGGTGCATGCATTGAAAAGTTAAAACGTGCTTCTTTCCATCATTTCTTAAGCATTATTGAAGAAAATTGTTGTGCATTGGAACGTTCTCGTTTGTGTTTTGGAAAAGTTGAATGAATGTATGATCTATTTTGTTTTTCTCGAACTATGAATCGCTCATTTTCTTTAAAGACTCAAAGAACGCTTCGATTTTTGCAAAATTGATTCCATGCTAAGGAAATATAAATGCATTTTTAATTTTTGTTGCTTTTAGACCATTGAAAGTGAAATTGAAAAACTTGCACATTCCATTTCATAATCCTCTCTTTTTATTACCTAGTGTCGTTTTAATTTGAAAAGAAAAAGAAAAGGAAAAATGTTTTGATTTGGATAGTAGTGTTGTGATTTTTTGTGTTTCGTCGAAAAAGGAAAAGAATACTTTCATTGTCAAGTTTTGTTTGAATTGGGAATTAGGTTGCATTGAGTTTTTTTTGGCAATACTATTGGAAAAAGTTTTCTCCTTCCCATAGCTAGAATTCATTGAAAGAAAAGAATATTTCGCTTATGTAGCCAGGGCTTGCATTATGCTTCCGATTATGCACTCACCTCATGCATTCACCTAACCGTCCAAGATAAAATTAACGGTAGAACTAGGTAAAAATTTTAGCAACTTGTGTGTAAGTTAGAGATGTGTTCCAGCGTCGTTAAGCGTGGTAGCTGTCATTATTTTCTAGCACTGTATCCCAGGGGTATTGTAGTCTTCCATGTACTTATCGGTATATTGAGCTCCTTCACATACCCACCAAGTACCATAATCCGTTCTTGGCGTATATCGAAGGGTGTATCACGTACTCGGTAGTATATCGGAAGGTCTCTTGTCGAACGGTTGTGCATTAGACAACACCACTACGGATTCGAGCTCCCACGTACCTTGCGTATATCGGGAGACACCACTAGGATTCCTGAAACCAACTGAGTTAACCATTTGGCTATCTTGGCAAAGCAATACACCGAGAACAACACTCGGGGAGATTAGCACGCATGTACTGTCTAGGTAATCGGGTATGCAGGAAAGGGTATGGTCCTAATCCTCCTTGTCGCGTCATATTGTTGGACCCTGCAGTATATCACGGTTTGCGATGCCTTGATAAGCCTGTGAGGTTCCAGACTTTTGAATCCACTCTGTCACATAAGTTTGCTTGTTGCCGTAGTTTGAGTAGGTATTTCTGGACTGCTTTTCTTTTAGCATACCCTTAGGAGAAACGCTATTTCTGCCATCCTGGCTGATTATCCTGATGCTCTAGTGGATTTTCCCTGGAGAAGGTCCCGTAGGATCTTAAACTTATCACCCAAATATCCCCTTAATCCGGAGGTTATTTCAAGGGTAAGAATGGATCGGCGTAACGCGGTCGTAGTTACTGAAGTGGAAAACCCCACTTTGAATGTTGGAGGACTTTTATTTCCACAAACTCCTCCGGATTCACCTGCCTCTCATCCCCTGCAGGATGAAGGAGCACAAATCCCCGCTTCACAAGACCTTTCTCCCGTCATATCGGGAGAACCTGGATCGTTGGAATGGATAAACCGACCCCAGGACGACCCTATAGTAGCTGTTGGTCCTTCATCAACTTATTGGACATCTTCTATAGACCACCTAGTGGCTCATTTTGCCATCTCATCCCCAACTAACTGGACTACTCTAGAGCTCTCTAGACCTTATTACAGGTCTGACCCCGCTGAGATTTTCGGCCCTATCCGCGAATGTGTGGAACAATTGCGTCTTAGGGGTGATGACCTTTGAAGACGCTCTAAAGAGTTTCGAAATCAGAACTTTCAAATAAGATTCGACGACAGAGACATCTCGGTTCATCTGATATATTTTAGATCACCAAAACAACCTTCCCACCATGAGACCACTAATAAGACTGGTCAACCCTCACAAGAATCTAGTCCTGCACCTCAAGTGAACCAACCGGTGGAAGGACAACAGTCCAACACACCCGTCACTACCGCAGTTACTTTACCACCGCAAAATTCGAGGGGAGGGTATTCCATTCCCCTGGATTATCTTATCGGTAATGTGATTACTATGGTAGCTAGTCAACAACCTACGTTGGTTCAACCTTTGAATAGTGGTCAACCTATTGTGGCTTGGGGGAAACCCCCGTTTCCTAACTAGAACGTAGGCGGTGGAATCCCCAACAGACCTTTTGTTGGACCTTCCCAACCCACTAGACCACCCACCATGGGATTATCTCATGTTGGGGGGCTGTCCAACGTAACTCAAACCTCATGGAGTCAAGCGTATCCAGGTTCTGCTAACCCTATTCCAGGCCAACCTAATCCTAGAAACGCACCATACGGGATACCTCATCCTGGGAATCCCTACACTCTATGGGGGAAAAAACCTATGTCGCAACACAGACCCCAACCTACTATCCCTCAAGTACCACCACCCCTGATTGGTGCTCCCCTACCTCCTGCTGGAGGCGGTGGGCCCCCACCTAACCTTGGTAGAGGTCCACCTCATTTTACCAACAATATCCCTCACCCTTCCGGTAGTGGCGGGAATGGTCCACCACCCCCTCCTGGCGGAGGCGGTAGGGGACCACCCTATCATGGTGGAGGAGGACATTTCCCTTCGGGTGGCGAAGGTGGTCCACCACCCCCTCCAAGAGGAGGCGGTGGATGACCTAATTACTATGGTGGTGGCGATGGAGGTGGATACCCTCATCCTTCTGGTGGCGGAGGTGGTGGGGGGCCCCATCCTTCTGGCGGTGGAAGTGGTCCACCACCCCCTCCAGGCGGAGGCGGTGGTGGGCCTCCTTATTATTGTTATGGACCCCCACCTCCTCCCGGTGGTGGCAGTGGACCTCCACCCCCTCCCGGTGGTAAAGGTCGACCCCCACCTTATTGGAATGGACCACCTTATGGTGGCGGACCCCCTTACGGTCTGGGCGGCACACCCCCCTACGATCAGTTTCCTCCTGGTACACCTTACGGTCAGTTTGGTCCTTACACACCCTATCCGTATTATCAATACGCGCAACCTAACTCACAGCTGCCCTTCCTGGCTACTTTGGACTTGCCTGACCTATCCCATTTAACCAACGATCCTATTTACCACGGATCTAACTGGCCACCAATTCCGGTGAAACTTCCGTCTGATATCCCCAAATTTGATGGCAAGCCGGGTGAAGAACCTAAAAACCACGTGATGACATACCACTTATGGTGTTCATCTAATTCCTTAATGGATCATTCAATTCATCTTAGATTGTTTCAAAGGACTCTCACCGGTTCGGTTGCCAAGTGGTACATTGAGTTTCCACCCCACTCTTTTCCTGATTTTGGTTCTCTTGCCATGAACTTTTTGACACATTTCCAGGTGCCCATACTATATGAAATTGGTACTGATCTTTTAACCTCGCTCCGTCAGAATACCGCCACTCATATTTCGGATCATATCCATGAGTGGCGAAGGAGACGATGTCTCATTAAAGCTCTTATTCCAGATCAACTCCTAGCAGACTGGTTTACAAAATCCCTCATCCCTACCATCGCAAGAGATGTGGCCATGCGAGGCACTGTCACCGAAGAATAAGCCATCGCGAGTGCCCATGTACTAGACCTAGTCTACACTCAATTCGGCACTTTGTTTGATACTCTACCTGATGCACCCCATGACGTTAATGACCCTGTGAAACCACATAAGGGACTCCAAACTGATGGAATCATTGGCTTTCTTAACACCCAGCCTGCTGCTAGCACTATCGGATCATCCAACCCGACTCCGGCTGGCCACAACACCACCAAGTCAACCGCTCCTGCTGTAACTGAAGAGGTGAATTCTGTCCAATCAGCTTCATCTTAGAAGTCCAACGGTAAAAAGAAGAGCAAGGGGAAACCTAAAAAGTCTTCCGCCCAGCAAAAACAAAAGAGCACTCATGACAATACCAAGCAGAAACGGAAACTAAAGTATCCTTGTTTACTGTGTGGAGATGACCACTTCTCCAAAGAATGTCCCCATAGAGATGAAGTACAAAAGTTTCTTAGGGACAAACCAACTCCCGTAGTCCTCAATGATCTGTTTCCTACTCAGAACCAGCAGATGATTGTTCAAACCCCCCCAGCCCATGGGGAACCATCCAATACTGCGCATGTTCTCATGGTGCGTAACGAGACGATCAATTTGAACACTCGCTCGCAATCTTACGAACCAGTCCCTTCGAAGGAATCCACTGGAAGTAATACTGAAAACGCTTTCGACTCCTTAAATGATGTCACTGTACCATCAACTTCTCTCACCATTGAGAACCCCTCCTTAGACTTGATATTGCGACTGCCCAAGAGTACGATTCGAAAATCTGTTTTCAATCTGAACGCTCGAGCAGCACAAAATTACAATATCGTAGAAGACTTGGCACAAGCTCCTTGCGCCATGTATACCTTGGAAGTTTTGCAGAATTGTCCTAATCAATGCAAAACTCTCCTTGCAGCCATCGGTGCAGTCGACCCCAATTCCTCGAATACCATCATGTTCCGACTTGACAACTTTAAGTCAAGGCTCTCACACCAGCTCACATTCCAAGTTTTTGCGAACATTTCTGGGAAGATTGTCCATCGTACCCTTTTAGACGAAGGTGCCTCTACTTTTGTCATGTCGATTTCCTATTGGAGATCCATTGGCTCCCCCGAATTGAATCGTTCTCCTACCACGTTGAAAGCATTCGACGGGCGTGGCTTTCAACCTCATGGGCTCTTACAAGCTCTTGCAGTTGAGTTGGGCGGAAAGACCGTAACCGTTAAAGTGGAAGTGGTCTCGGCCCCAATAGATTATAATCTCTTGCTTGGTCACAATTGGTTTTATACCATGCACGTGGTAGCCTCTTTAGTCTTCCGCATAGTACAATTTCCCATCAAGGGCGAATTTTCACTATCGACCAATTAGATTTTGTACACCAGACGCTACTACTCATCCTGGTGACCACGTTCCTTCCATTGGATGATCCGGATTTTATGAGCAGAACGAAATGAATACAGATTATTATCAGATGCTTAACACAAAATAACAGAGATACAGTAAAACTGGTTTTCTATTCAATAAGGAAATAAGCTAGAACTGTAAAATGCAGCGGAAAACAAGCTTGCTGGAATGGTGGCGGCTTATCTCTGAGAAGAGATGTGACGGCTGCGCTCATTTTGCAAGAAGATGGTTACAATGAGGCTCTCAAGGCCTTTTACAATAAACAGGAATGTCAAAAACCCTAGACATCCAAAAACCTAACCCTAGGAGATGAAGCGCCAAAAGTCATGTGGGCCCCGTTTGGGTAAGTTAGCACATCAACTTCCCGGGGTCGTAACTTTTGCATACGATCTCCGTCTGGGGCGCTCGGTAGCCCGTTGGAAAGGTCTATCCGAGATTTACAAATTTCAAATGGGGCCAAATGCATGCCGAAGGCAGCCATTTGGCCTACCAAATGCATGCCGAAGGCAGCCATTTGGCCTACCAAATTGCCAAAAAAGGTCGTTTAGGGCCTCAAAATGGCCCCGGAAGTTCAGGACCCGAAAAACTGGTAAAAATAGTACAATACCAAAATTGCCATAAAACTGTTTTGAGCGAGTTGGAAAGGTGAGTGGCCACCAATATCCACCTGGATCAATCCTCCCTCCTTAGGAAGCAATGGTCTCCATTGCGTTGAGTTCCCCCATCAGATGAGGAAATTTCTGCTGAATTTGGCCTCGGGTGAGCCACTTGCCTTGGTGCAGGAGCTGCCCTGCTTTGACAACTCGATAAAGCTGGATCCTTTGATGTCGAGTGCCCTTGATCTGTGTGTCTGCAATATGATCACTGGATGCTTGTTGTAGGCAGTGAGGGTTGAGCTATGTTGGTGTCAACTTCTCTGCTATCTCTGAGGTGTCTAACAGTGGTGGGAAATATGGTCGAAGGAGAGCCACGTTGAAGACTGGATGCAGACCCAGGAAGGGGGGAATGTTGAGCTCAAAAGCATTGTCAACCACCACCTTGGTGATGGTGTACGGCCCATAACGGAGTGGGCGAAGCTTTCGATGGGGCCCTGTAAGGCGTTCTTTCTGCAAATGCAACCAAACTTTGTCGCCCACCTGAAACTTATGTGGCACCCGATGTTGATCATGGCGTTGCTTGTACTTGGCATTAGACTTCTGTAGAATATCCTGAAACGGTTGGCAGATATGCTGGATACGTTCAATGAAGTGGGCGGCTTTGTCAGCTTCTGGGGACGCGTCAACCGAGGTGGTCGCAAGGGGAAGTGCAACATCCATGGAGCCCAATGGTTGGAATCCCAACCCCACGTGAAAGGGGCTGTGGCCAGTTGAGCTATGCAGGGCTCGGTTGTAGCTATGTTGGACATAGGGGAGACTCTCATCCCATGTGTGGGGGTGTGTTGAATTGTACATGCGCAGGATATGTACGACCATCTGGTTGACGACCTCCGTTTGTCCATCGGTCTGGGGGTGGAAGGCAGTGGATTTGGTGAGCTTGGTATCCAGCAGTGACCAGAGGCTTGACCAGAATGAGCTGAGGAACCGACTGTCACGGTCTGAGATAATGGTCTGTGGGATCCCAAAATGTACCCATACTTGTTCAAAGAAGAGCTTGGCAGTGGCTTCTGCTGTGATGTTCTTCTTGCAAGCGGCTAGAATCGCCATCTTGGAAAAGTGATCAACAACCACGAAAACACAGTCGTTTCCCCTCTTGGTGGACAGGAGGCCCGACATGTAGTCCATTGATATGGATTCCCACGGCCTGTCAGGAGTAGGCAGGGGGGTGTATAGGACCTGTTTTTTAGTGGCCGGTTTGGCAATAGCGCAAGGGGTGCAGGACCTGATATACTTGCCGACATCCTGTCGAAGTTTCGGCAAGTAGAAATGTTTCTGCAACACTGCCACTATCTTTTCGACGCCAAAGTGTCTCGCCACCCGACTATAGTGAGCTTCCCAAATCAGCTTCGCACGCTCGCTTGATGGAACGCAAAGATGGCCTAGATGACACAACAATCCGTACTGAAGATGGAAATTAGAAACCATTGAGTTGGTTCCCAACATTTGATAGGTGGCGGAGAAGTCAGGGTCTGTCATGTAGAGGTGGGGCCATCCGGAGGTCTCGTGGCCACATGAGTCTAGCACCGTGGTAAGTGCCGCGACTGGAGGTCGACTGAGGCAGTCAGCAACTCGGTTGGTACTTCTTGTTTTATATTTGATGTTGAGGTGGAACTGCTGTAAATATGTTGACCACTTCTGATGGCGGTCATTCAGCAACTTTCCATGGGTCTGCATGAACTGTAGTGGCTTGTGATCAGTGTGGATGATTGTCTCCTTCCCAAGAATGTAACGTCTCCACTGGCGGCAGGCTTGTACAATGGAGTACATTTCTTTGTCATAGGTAGAGTACTTGCGGATAGCATCTGATAGTGTCTCACTATGATATGCCACGGGGTGGCTGTGTTGAGTGAGAACAACACCCACAACATAATCTGAAGCATCTGTCTCGATCTCAAAGGGATGTTGCAGGTTCGGTAATGAGAGTACCGGCGATGAGCACAAACTCTTCTTCAAGTCATCGAAGGCTTGTTGTTGGGACAGGCCCCACACAAATTTTTCCTTACCACCACCCTTGGTCACTTGGATGAGGGCCCATGCGATATGAGAGAATCCCAGCATGAACCGGTGATAGAAATTGGCGAGGCCCAAGAAGCTCTGAAGTTCAGTGAGTGTGGTTGGGGCTGGCCAGTCACGGATGACCTGGATCTTCGCTGGATCCACATGCACACCATGTCGATCAACGATGTAACGTAAGTAATGGACCCTGTCCATGTCGAAGGAGCATTTTTCCAAGTTTGCATATAGTTTGTGCTTCCGCAGGGTGTGCAGATCCTGCTGAATATGCTGCAAGTGTTCCTCCCAAGTCTTGTTGTAGATGAGGATGTCATCCAGATACACCACTACAAAATTGTTGGTGAAAGGTCGTAGGATATCGTCCATCATCCTCATAAAAGTTGCTGGAGCATTTGTCAAACCAAAAGGCATGACTAGCCATTCAAAAAGACCTTCTTTTGACTTGAAGGCAGTCTTCCATACATCTGTCTGTTCTATTAGGACCTGGTGGTAGCCAGACTTCAGATCAATCTTACTAAAGTATTTGGCCCCCGTGAGCTAATCAAGGAGGTCGTCGATTCGGGGAATTGGGTACCGATTATGGACTGTGATTTTATTCAGGGCCCGGTAATCAATGCAGAGTCACCAGGTCCCATCTTTCTTCTACACCAGCACAATTGGGCTCCCACAAGGTGATGAACTGGGATGGATGTGCCCCTTGTGGAGCAATTCTTTGATCTGCCTCTTGATCTCCTCGTTTTCCAACAGAGAGCAGCGATAGACTGGCCCATTGGGTAGCGGTCCGCCTGGGGTTAGATCGATGGGATGCTTGACCTTGCAGTGCAGAGGTACCCCGGTCGGAGAGGAGAAGATATCTGAGTATCCTTCCACCACCTTATCCACTTGCTTCTGTTGTGTGGATAGATCGGCCATGGAGGCCCGAGATGTGGCTGCAATCTTTCTTTCACTCTGAGAGCGAATCACGAAGAAGACAAATTTCCCAGTCTGAGAGATGACCTTCCTGCATTGCTTGGCAGAGATCAAGGAAATAGCACTGGGAGGGACTGCCTCGGGTATCCTGTACAATTTCCTGTTCAAAGAAATAATAACACTACGAGGCCTAGACTCATATACAACATGAGGTTTCCATAAATAAGGTTGGCCCAAAAGAACATCTGAAACTTCGAGAGGAGCAACATCGCACAATACCTCGTCCTTGAAAGGCTTGATGCCGTATGGCAGTCGACACTGTTGGCTGACGCAGAGATCGCTTCCTTTGTGGAGCTATCCAATGGTGTAGGGTTGTGGGTGCGGCGTTGTCAGCAGGGCCAGGTGCTTGACGACCTCTGCTGAGATGAGATTCTTCTGGCTACCGCTATCAACGATGAAATGCAGCGGGGTGCCTTTTACCCACATCTATGAATGGAAGAGGCGTTCTCCTTCTTCTGGCTCATCTGGTTCATCAGGCTGGAGCTTGGTGGTAGCAATGGTGGCACTGGGTTCCGCGTCAATGATCCGTCTTCCCCTTTCTGGTTCGGACTTAGAGTCAGAACCCGCGTCTGATTCAGATGCTTTCACTTCGGCCACCAACGACTGCTTTGAGCGGCAATCAGCAGTGTTATGCCAAGGGCTCTTATGGAAGTCGCACCACTTCCCGGTATCTTTCTTTGTTTTTTCGGTGTCCTTCTTTGCTTGCGGCTTGGACTGGTTGTCCTGATAATGTCCATCTTTGCTCTGTCCTTTATTCTGTGGGTTGGGGCTGCCCTTTCCTGTCTTTTGCTGTGAAGGGTTCCCAGGCCCAAATTGCCGCGTCGTTTGTTTGAGCTTCTGCTCGATTTTGACGGCATATCGGTAGGCTATGCCCAAGGAAGAGATGTCCAGAAATTCCATTTCGGTCTGGATGTATCTATGCAAACCACCGCAATACTTGAGCACGAGATGTCGCACTGAATCTTTGATACCCAGCTTGGTCCGCAAGGTATGGAAGATATTTGTGAACTCTGGCACTGCTTGGTCTCTTTCTTGTCCCAGTGTGGTCCATTTGGTGTACAAGTTGTCATAACTTCCAACAGGGTAGTATTGTTCCTTAATAGCATCCCTGAAGGATTCCCAAGTGGCCATGACTGAAAATAATGAGGCTTCTTCTCTGTTCTTTTGCTCGCAGAATGTTTCCCGCCAATCTTTGACATGGGGAACGACTTTGAGGAGCGCAAAAGTAATCTTTTCTTTATTCGAAAAGTTATGGACAGAAAAATACCCTTCTAGTAGATTCAACCACTTATCTACAACATCTGCGTCTATCTGTCCTTCAAATATAGGGATATCGAAGTTGATTTGTACCTTGAAGGGGGCGGCGCCTCCGCTCGAGGAAGATGCGTCGCTTGTTGGTAGTCGCCGAAGGATTTGCGCGAAGTTATCCATCATCTCGTTCCTCTGCTGCGTGAGGGATTCGTCAAGCAACATTTTGATAGGATCTCCTGTCCTGTCATCTTTCTTTTCTCCTGCCATGAGAGGTCGCTTGGGCATGTGAGAGCTTTTGTCCTCAAGAGAAACAAGCTCGAGACCCAATTCTTTGTACCCTGACCTTGTTGGGGACATGCATTAAGACGACAAGGAGCAGACCGCTCTGATACCACTGATCCGGATTTTATGAGAAGAACGAAATTAATACAGATTATTATCAGATGCTTAACACAAAATAACAGAGATACAGTAAAACTGTTTTCTATTCAATAAGGAAATAAGCTAGAACTGTAAAATGCAGCGGAAAACAAGCTTGCTGGAATGGTGGCGGATTATCTCTGAGAAGAGATGTGATGGCTGCGCTCATTTCGCAAGAAGATGGTTACAATGAGGCTCTCAAGGCCTTTTACAATAAACAGGAATGTCAAAAACCCTAGACATCGAAAAACCTAACCCTAGGAGATGAAGCGCCAAAAGTCATGTGGGCCCCATTTGGGTAAGTTAGTACATCAACTTCCCGGGGTCGTAACTTTTGCATACGATCTCCGTTTGGGGTGCTCGGTAGCCCGTTGGAAAGGTCTATCCGAGATTTACAACTTTCAACTATGACAAAATGGATGTAGGAGGCAACCATTTGGCCCCCCAAATTGCCAAAAAAGGTCGTTTAGGACCTCAAAATGGCCCCGGAAGTTCAGGACCCGAAAAACTGCTAAAAATAGTACAATACCAAAATTGCCATAAAACTGTTTTGAGCCAGTTGGAAAGGTGGGTGGCCACCAATATCCACCTGGATCAATCCTCCCTCCTTAGGAAGCAATGGTCTCCATTGCTTTGAGTTCCCCCATAAGATGAGAAAATTTTTGCTGAATTTGGCCTCGGGTGAGCCACTTGCCTTGGTGCAGGAGCTGCCCTGCTTTGACAACTCGATAAAGTTGGATCCTTTGATGTCGAGTGCCCTTGATCTGTGTGTCTGCAATATGATCACTGGATGCTTGTTGTAGGCAGTGAGGGTTGAGCTCTGTTGGTGTCAACTTCTCTGCTATCTTTGAGGTGTCTAACAGTGGTGGGAAATATGGCCGAAGGAGAGCCACGTTGAAGACTGGATGCAGACCCAGGAAGGGGGGAATGTTGAGCTCAAAAGCATTGTCACCCACCGCCTTGGTGATGGTGTAAGACCCATAACGGAGTGGGCGAAGCTTTCGATGGGGTCCTGTAAGGCGTTCTTTCTGCAAATGCAACCAAACTTTGTCGCCCACCTGAAACTTATGTGGCACCCGATGTTGATCATTGCGCTGCTTGTACTTGGCATTAGACTTCTGTAGAATATCCTGAACCTGTTGGCGGATATGCTGGATCCGTTCAATGAACCGGGTGGCTTTGTCAGCTTCTGGGGACGAGTTGGCCGAGGTGGTCGCAAGGGGAAGTGCAACATCCATGGGGCCCAATGGTTGGAATCCCAACCCCACCTGAAAGGGGCTGAGGCCAATTGAGCTATGCAGGGCTCGGTTGTAGCTATGTTTGACATAGGGGAGACTCTCATCCCATGTGCGGGGGTGTGTTGAATTGTACATGCGCAGGATATGTACGACCATCCGGTTGACGACCTCCGTTTGTCCATCGGTTTGGGGGTGGAAGGCAGTGGATTTGGCGAGCTTGGTATCCAGCAGTGACCAGAGGCTTGACCAGAATGAGCTGAGGAACCGACTGTCACGGTCTGAGATAATGGTCTGTGGGATCCCAAAATGTACCCATACTCGTTCAAAGAAGAGCTTGGCCGTGGCTTCTACTGTGATGTTCTTCTTGCAAGCGGCTAGAATCGCCATCTTGGAAAAGCGATCAACAACCACGAAAACACAGTCGTTTCCCCTCTTGGTGGACGGGAGGCCCGACATGTAGTCCATTGATATGGATTCCCACGGCCTGTCAGGAGTAGGCAGAGGGGTGTATAGGCCCTGTTTCTTAGTGGTCGGTTTGGCAATAGCGCAAGCGGTGCAGGACTTGATATACTTGTCGACATCTTGTCGAAGTTTCGGCCAGTAGAAATGTTTCTGCAACATTGCCACTGTCTTTTCGACGCCAAAGTGTCCCGCCACCCGACTATAGTGAGCTTCCCAAATCAGCTTCTCACGCTCGCTTGATGGAACGCAGAGATGGCCCAGATGACACAACAATCCGTCCTGAAGATGGAAATTAGAAACCACTGAGTTGGTGCCCAACATTTGATAGGTGGCAGAGAAGTCAGGGTCTGTCTCGTAAAGGTGGGGCCATCCGGAGGTCTCGTGGCCACAAGAGTCTAGCACCATGGTAAGTGCCACGACTGTAGGTCGACTGAGGCAGTCAGCAACTCGGTTGGTACTCCCTGTTTTATATTTGATGTTGAGGTGGAATTGCTGTAAATATGTTGACCACTTCTGATGGCGGTCATTCTGCAACTTTCCTTGGGTCTGCATGAACTGTAGTAGCTTGTGATCAGTGTGGATGATTGTCTCCTTCCCAAGAATGTAATGTCTCCACTGGCGGCAGGCTTGTACAATGGAGTACATTTCTTTGTCATAGGTAGGGTACTTGCGGACAGCATTTGATAGTGTCTCACTATGATATGCCATGGGGTGGCTGTGTTGAGTGAGAACAACACCCACAGCATAATCTGAAGCATCTGTCTCGATCTCAAAGGGATGTTGCAGGTTCGGTAATGAGAGTACCGGCGATGAGCACAAACGCGTCTTCAAGTCATCGAAGGCTTGTTGTTGGGACAGGCCCCACACAAATTTTGCCTTACCACCACCCCTGGTCACTTGGTTGAGGGCCCATGCGATATGAGAGAATCCCAGCATGAACCGGCGATAGAAATTGGTGAGGCCCAAGAAGCTCCGAAGTTCAGTGAGTGTGGTTGGGGCTGGCCAGTCACGGATGACCTGGATCTTGGCTGGATCCACATGCACACCATGTCGATCAATGATGTAGCCTAAGTAATGGACCCTGTCCATGCCGAAGGAGCATTTTTCCAAGTTTGCATATAGTTTGTGCTTCCGCAGGGTGTGCAGAACCTGCTGAATATGCTGCAAGTGTTCCTCCCAAGTCTTGCTGTAGATGAGGATGTCATCCAGATACACCACTACAAAATTGTTGGTGAAAGGTCGTAGGATATCGTCCATCATCCTCATAAAAGTTGCTGGAGCATTTGTCAAACCAAAAGGCATGACTAGACATTCAAAAAGACCTTCTTTTGACTTGAAGGCAGTCTTCCATACATCTATCTGTTCTATTGGGACTTGGTGGTAGCCAGACTTCAGATCAATCTTACTAAAGTATTTGGCCCCCGTGAGCTGATCAAGGAGGTCGTCGATTCGGGGAATTGGGTACCGATTACATACTGTGATTTTATTCAAGGCCTGGTAATCAATGCAGAGTCGCCAGGTCCCATCTTTCTTTTGCACTAGCACGATTGGGCTCCCACAAGGTGATGAACTGGGACGGATGTGCCCCTTGTGGAGCAATTCTTGGATCTGCCTCTTGATCTCCTCATTTTCCAACAGAGAGTGGCGATAGACTGGCCTATTGGGTAGCGGTGCGCCTGGGGTCAGATCGATGGGATGCTTGACCTAGCAGTGCAGAGGTACCCCGGTCGGAGAGGAGAAGATATCTGAGTATCCTTCCACCACCTTATCCACTTGCTTCTGTTGTGTGGATAGATCGGCCGTGGAGGCCCGGGATGTGGCTGCGATCTTTCTTTCACTCTGAGAGCGAATCACGAAGAAGAAAAATTTCCCGGTCTGAGAGATGACCTTCCTGCATTGCTTGGCAGAGATCAAGGAAATAACACTAGGAGGGACTGCCTCGGGTATCCTGTACAATTTCCTATTCAAAGAAATAATAACACTACGAGGCCTAGAATCATATACAGCATGACGTTTCCATAAATAAGGTTGGCCCAAAAGAACATCTGAAACTTCGAGAGGAGCAACATCACACAATACCTCATCCTTGAAAGGCTTGATGCCGTATGGCAGTCGACACTGTTGGCTGACGTGGAGATCGCTTCCTTTGCGGAGCCATCCAATGGTGTAGGGTTGTGGGTGCGGCGTTGTCGGTAAGGCCAGGCGCTTGACGACCTCTGCTGAGATGAGATTCTTCTGGCTACCGCTATCAACAATGAAATGCAGCGGGGTTCCTTTTACCCACATCTGTGAATGGAAGAGGTGTTCTCCTTCTTTTGGCTCGTCTGGTTCATCAGGCTGGAGCTTGGTGGTAGCAATGGTGGTACTGGGTTCCACGTCAATGATCTGTCTTCCCCTTTCTGGTTCGGACTCAGAGTCAGAACCCGCGTCTGATTCAGATGCTTTCACTTCGGCCACCAGCGACTGGTTTGAGTGGCAATCAGCAGTGTTATGCCAAGGGCTCTTATGGAAGTCGCACCACTTCCCGGTATCTTTCTTTGTTTTTCCGGTGTCCTTCTTTGCTTGCGGCTTGGATTGGTTGTCCTGATACTGTCCATCTTTGCTCTATCCTTTATTCTATGGGTTGGGGCCGCCCTTTCCTGTCTTTTGCTGTGAAGGTTTCCCAGGCCCAAATTGCCGCGTCTTTTGTTTGAGCTTCTGCTCGATTTTGACGGCATATCGGTAGGCCGCGCCCAAGGAAGAGATGTCCATAAATTCCATTTCGGTCTGGATGTATCTATGCAAACCATCGCGATACTTAAGCACCAGATGTCGCTATGAATCTTTGATACCCAGCTTGGTCCGCAAGGTATGGAAGATATTTGTGAACTCTGGCACTGCTTGGTCTCTTTCTTGTCACAGTGTGGTCCATTTGGTGTACAAGTCGTCATAACTTCCAACAGGGTAGTATTGTTCCTTAATAGCATCCCTGAAGGATTCCCAAGTGGCTGTGACTGAAAATAATGAGGCTTCTTTTGTGTCCTTTTGCTCGCAGAATGTTTCCCGCCAATCTTTGACATGGGGAACGGCTTTGAGGAGCGCAAAAGTAATCTTTTCTTTATTCGAAAAGTTATGGACAGAAAAATACCCTTCTAGTAGATTCAACCACTTATCTACAACATCTGCGTCTATCTGTCCTTCAAATATAGGGATATCGAAGTTGATTTGTACCTTGAAGGGGGCGGCGCCTCCGCTCGAGGAAGATGCGTCGCTTGTTGGTAGTCGCCGAAGGATTTGCGCGAAGTTATCCATGATCTCGTTCTTCTACTGTGTGAGGGCTTCATCAAGCAACATTTTGATAGGATCTCCTGTCCCGTCATCTTTCTTTTCTCCTGCCATGAGAGGTCGCTTGGTCATGCGAGAGCTTTTGTCCTCAAGAGAAACAAGCTCGAGACCCAATTCTTTGTACCCTGACCTCGTTGGGGACATGCATTAAGACGACAAGGAGCAGACCGCTCTGATACCACTGATCCGGATTTTATGAGCAGAACGAAATGAATACATATTATTATCAGATGCTTAACACAAAATAACAGAGATACAGTAAAACTGTTTTCTATTCAATAAGGAAATAAGCTAGAACTGTAAAATGCAGCGGAAAACAAGCTTGCTGGAATGGTGGCGGCTTATCTCTGAGAAGAGATGTGACGGCTGCGCTCATTTCGCAAGAAGATGGTTACAATGAGGCTCTCAAGGCCTTTTACAATAAACAGGAATGTCAAAAACCCTAGACATCCAAAAACCTAACCCTAGGAGATGAAGCGCCAAAAGTCATGTGGGCCCCGTTTGGGTAAGTTAGTACATCAACTTACCGGGGTCGTAACTTTTGCATACGATCTCCGTTTGGGGCGCTCGGTAGCCCGTTGGAGAGGTCTATCCAAGATTTACAACTTTTGAATGGGGCCAAATGCATGCTTGAGGCAGCCTTTTGGCCCCCCAAATTGCCAAAAAAGGTCGTTTAGGGCCTCAAAATGGCCCCGGAAGTTCAGGACCCGAAAAACTGCTAAAAATAGTACAATACCAAAATTGCCATAAAACTGTTTTGAGCGAGTTGGAAAGGTGGGTGGCCACCAATATCCACCTGGATCATTGGACAAATGTCAAAATAGTATGAGAGTATAGGGGTTGAAATTTTGAAAGATTCATCTCTCATGGGCGTTTTTCCAGCCGCGAACCCCCCTAATCATGTTGCTACGGTGAACATGATCTCCACAGAGATTTCATCTCACTCTAACGATGCTTGGCTTGTACTAGATGAAGCCACAACACACCTGCTTGGAGATATAATGCCTCTTTCACCGGCTGAACGTATTTACGAGGCTATCCAATCAACACCGGAGGACCATTTAATAGTGGCCTCTCCACCTTGTTCTCTACGACGGACGTCCTCTCTACCTGATCTCTTACTTCAGACTTTTCATTCAGACAAGTCCATCATGGAAGTTATGAATATTGACGACAGTTCATGGGATGATCTCCACCATAGGTCATCTTTTCTTCCTCCTTTGGAGTACATAGAGGACAACATCCACACCCTCTTTTCATCAGATATCTACCCGTTCCCTCCAGATACAGAGACAGAGGGAAACTTGGCCAATATTGAGCCAACCACCCTGGTAGACATCTCGGTGAAACCTGGTATAGTGGAACACATTCGCATAGGCCAGAAGTGTTCCCTTGAAGAAATAGCTGTTGGCACAGCCTTATTCAAGCAATTTCGAGACGTATTTGCTTGTTCCTATGAGGAGATGCCTGGGATAGACTCCGCAATTGTTTCTCACGAAATAAAAACCTATCCCGACATCAAACCTGTACGCCAAAAGTTGCGACTGGTACACCCCCAGAAGACTGGGCAATTAAGGCGGAAATTGAAAAGCTCTTAAAGGCTGGTTTTATTTATCCTATCCCATTGATGGATTGGGTCTCAAACATCGTCCCTGTGAAAAAAAAGTAGGGTACCATTCGCGTCTGTGTCGATTATCGGGACCTTAATCGGGCTTGTCCAAAAGACAATTACCCGACCCCCTTCATCGACTAGATTATCGACAATTGTGTCGAAGGCGTCATCTTTTTATTTATGGATGGCTTTTCTGGTTACAACCAAATTGAGATCAACCCCGCCGACCAACATAAGATGGCTTTCATCTGCCCGTGGGGAATGTTTTCATACCACAAACTCCTATTTGGCCTTAAAAATTCCGGTGCCACGTTTCAGCGGGCTATTGCGTATGCCTTCCATGATATCAAGGACTTTGTGGAACCTTATCTGGACGATCTCCCTGCTCATTCAAAGCAGCGCGAGTTCCACATTGATCATCTGACGGCCATTTTCCTCAGATGCAGACGGTACAATATCCATCTGAATCCTCATAAGTGTATCTTTTGCATTGAGTCCGGACGCCTCTTAGGATTTATCGTTTCGAAGGATGGGATCCGCATTGATCCCTTAAAGGTGGAGGCCATCATCAACCTACCACCCCCGACTGATGTGACGGAACTTCAAAGTCTCCAAGGGAAGGCGACTTATTTATGAAGTTTTGTTTGCAATTTTACGGAGAAGACTCAGGGTACATGAGACTGCTCAAGAAGGATGTCCCCTTCATTTGGGATGACCAAGCTCAAAAATCCTTCGACAGTATCAAACAGGCCATTACGCATGCCCCTGTGCTCCAACCGCCTAATTATTATCGAGATTATATCTTATATCTCGCCGCTTCTGTCACCACTATCGCCATGGTTTTGGTACAGGAAGATAAAAATGCCCAGAAACATGTAATATACTATGCAAGTAAGGGTCTTGCTGACACTTAAACTAGATATTCACATGTCGAAAAACTCACATTCGCGGCGGTCATCGCCGTCCAGAAGTTCCAGCACTATATCTTGCTCCGCACCACCACCATCATCACCGACTCGCACCCCATGTACCACGTACTAACACGTCAGGTGATTGGGGGAAAGTATTCACGTTGGATCATGATACTGCAAGAATTTGACCTTCTTTTCGAGAAAGCTAAGTCTAAGAAGTCTTTTGTATTTGCCGAGCTCATTTGCGACCTTCCCCATCCTGATGCAGAAGTTGAACACAATGACTCCTTTCCAGACGAATCATTGTTTCTCCTCAGTACGACTGATCCATGGTATGGAGATATCTCATTGTATCTTCAAACCCAATGCTTCAACCCTCAACTCTCTCGCGACGACCGTCGTAAGATACGTCACCATGCGAAGTATTATTTAATCATCAATGATACTTTGTATCGCCGTGGCATTGATTCAATTCTTCGACGTTGTCTCACTCATTTTGAGGCTGAACGCGTTCTCAATGACTGTCATGCTGGGGCATGTGGAGGTCACCTCTCTGGGATGGCTACAGCCCAGAAGATTTTACGCGCAGGATATTTTTGGCCTACTATATTCAAAGATTGTATTGAGGCCGTAAAAAAATGTCCTCCTTGCCAACACTTCCATACGAAGAAGCGCACCCATCCCGCCCTGTTACACCCGGTTATTGCCGTGGGCCCCTTCACAAAATGGGGCATCGAATTTATGCATTGTAAGCCTACCTCGGTCGGGGGGCATAGTTACATCATTGTAGTTGTGGATTACTTTACAAAGTGGGCCGAAGTTATGCCTAAATACCAGAATGATGGCAAAACCGCCGCACTCTTCATGTTCAATCATGTAATAGCGTGATTCGGAGTTCCTCAGGAAATTGTTACCGATCATGGTTCCCATTTTCAGAATCATATGGTTGATGAATTGAGCGATAGGTTTGGTTTTCGCCATGAAAATTCAACACCCTACTACCCGCAGTCCAATGGACAGGTCGAGGCCATTAACAAGGTCTTGAAAACTATGGTCCAAAGGATGGTAGGGACACATAAGTCCAATTGGCACAACATGCTCTTCTCAACGTTATGGGCCTATCAAACTTTCGTCAAAACCGCCACAGGCTTCACTCCCTTCCAATTGGTATATGGATTGGAGGTTGTCCTACCTATAGAGTGCGAAATTCCGTCTCTACAACTCATTGTCGAACTTCTTCCTAACACTATTGCCGAGGAAGAACGTCTCCTGCACTTAGAAAAACTTGACGAGTCCCACCGAGATGCCACTCTTGCTAATGAAGTGCACAAGAAATGCATCAAATCCCATTACGACAAGTCAGTTGAACCTCGTATCTTTAATGAGGGTGACCTGGTCCTCACATATGACCAGAAGCACGACAAACTAGGAGTAGGAAAGTTCGAATCCATGTGGCATGGACCTTACATAGTCAAATGTGTTTTAGAGAAGGGAGCTTACGAGCTTGAAGACTATGATGGAATCTCTTTGGGTGAACCCTGCAATGGGCTTTACCTGAAGAGATACTATTCCTAAATTCATCACGCTTAGACTTTCTTGTATATACTGTACATGGCGGGTTTTTTGTGTTTTTGTGTGTGTTGTGACGCTTTTATTTTTGAGTGTCTTTAGATCTTGTTTCCGCTCCTTATACCATGTTCTATCTACGTGTGCAGATGGAAACGTGCCATGGATTCGTGGATGGCACCAACCGGGATACCCATAACCTTGCTTCGACAGCCTGGGTACTATATTCCCTAATAGGTGAGCTCATTAGCTCAGGAGGAAGTTGCTTAGGGTTTGCGACCAACAATGCCGTAGAGTATCAGGCAGTAATCAAAACCCTAGCTAACGCCATTTCCTTGGGTATGAACCACATTGTCATCCACATGGATTCTCAATTAGTGGTTTCCCATCTCAACCGGGTTTACGCCATCCGTGATCCCACCTTACTCCGTCTCTTCAGATGAGTACGTCTCTTGGAAAGGTCATTTGAATCCGTTCAATACCTACACATTCCACGAGAGTTAAACACAGTTGCTGACTCAATGGCCAACTTCATTTTGGATTGGTACATCACACACACATAATATTCATAATATGTAAAAGCATTCACAACATGTAAATAATGTAATATTTAAGAGCAAACATGTAAACAAGATCACATCACTCATCATTTTAAAACAAATAATGTATAAATCGTTGAGAATGTTTGTATATATATATCGCTCAAAAGTAGTGCCGGTACAAAATCTAAAGCGCGATGACTTTCAGTGAGTCTCTACAAAATCTGAAGCATCATAGCTTTCAGTAGTACAAAATCTGAGGCCTCTAATATCTCAGTACAAGTATAATAGTGTCATCAGGCCTGACGCCTGACCCGTACACCACCCCTAGCACGGACAACCCACTGTCGCTGAGTGAGGAAGCAATCCACGGTCCTTGCTACCTTGCGAAGTAGGGCATTGAAGCGTATGGATGCTCCAACCCCAAACCTTTGCATAGGTCTCGGTAGGTCATCTATCACTGGCTCAGGAACCTCCACTGTCAGCTGGGACAAGTTCCTGTATACCTCCTCCATCTCCTCGATAGCACCATGAGCACCTAGGGGCACAATTGCTTCCCCACTTTTGTCTCTCCTCTCCAGGAGGGAAAGTCCTACTGGCCATACGGGCCCCACATCTGCACACACATGTTATATACTTGTCAGCACTGCATCAAAAAAATGATAAATATACAAAATTAAAAGTACAAGGTTTTTTTTCTCACCTATGTCACCCCATGCTGCATCCTCGGGAAACACCAAGTCAGGATCCTCTTTGAAATCCGTACTGCTGTATGGGAAGTCCTCAACCATGAGTAACTAGCCTTCCAGCCAGTTGAAGAACTCTGGACAAAAACTGATGATAGGTCCTCCACCATGATGAGTCATCACCTCAGCCCATCTGAGCATGTGGGGATCTCGAGGCTCCCTGTCATCTAGTACTACCCGTGGACGCAAGAGAGGAATCTGCTCCAAGAGGAACGATACCACGATCGACCCATAACCAAACTGCTTGAGCTCTCCCCATTGACACTTGGTCAACTGAGCTCGAAGGTTTGCGAGGAGACCCTCGAACCAGTTGAAAACCATGGGGGACATATAGTCCTTCGCATAAAGCATCTGGGTTCGAGTAGCCATGTGTGTGGCTTGGATACCTGTCGTTCTAGTAATAGTAAGCAATATGGTATGCAATGGGCGGCTCACCACGTCCCTGATAAGAATATTCCCACTAGAAGATCGAGAAAGAGAAGTAGAATGCTGTGACACCATGACATCAACTGTGCGATCATTGGCCCGTGTTCCAGTAAGATGTACAGGTTCCCCTCTCTGGGATAGACCTATGAGAAAATAAATGTCCTCAACATATATTGTGAGGATGTACTCACCAATCACGAAATACTGTTGGGCCGCATCCCAACTCTAGAGCATGTGTGATAGCAATGGGATTTGGGATCTCATCCCCTGAATCTCAAAGAACTTAAGCAAACCACAGTTCCTCAAGGCATCCATGCATTGTGGATCATTGGTAGCTTGTTCATCTTCTACTTCGTGTTCTCATTCTTGCCACTCTAAAACCATGTTGGCTTGATAGAAACCTGCCAAGAAGGGCATTCAAACACTGTTAGGTCCTACTTCAACCTCTGCAAGTTCATTTTTTGGATTAAATTTGATGGTTGGGAAGTGCAACTTCGCCGTCACACATTACGTTTGCATACAGTTCGATGTCATCGCACTTCATCCATTCAGGACTTGCGCCAAGTAGGTCTCATCACAGTTCCCAAAAGGGCCAACTGCGACAAGCCGAGAGCGCAGTAGCCCTCCATGAATCCATAAAAAAACCCAAAAATTGAACCTAAAAACAAAATCTAATCCACTGAAAAGTTGCTGGATGAAGTATAAGATTACCTGCTCCTGACGGTGGGTGAAATGGAAGATTGTAGCTCTCGAAATCGACAAAGGAAGTTTTGGCTCCAAATTGATACTTATCCTCCCAAATTGGCAAATGAAACAATGAAATCTATTTTGGCCCATTTTTCTATTTATAAATAGAATGGAATATTCCTTTTCAAATATTTTGATCCTCTTGGGCCATTTATCATAGTTTTTGACCATTTTTGTCATATTTGAGGCTATTTGACACATTTTCTAGTGTGCAAGGGTTGTAAGTGGTCTTTTGTGCCATTTCTCGTATCACAACGGTCATCACAGGTATGAACACTCCCTTGAATGTTTTGATGTCATTTTTTGCAGCAGTTAGTCTGTAATTATTACGTGATGATGAGTTTACTCTTCGTTTGTTCTCGTACTCATGGAACTATGAGAACAAGTACCAAGTTATGATTTATCACTTTTCCGGGCTCGTTAAACTTCCACGAAAAATGACACCCTCTGGAGTCTACCGTTAAGTTCTTTTCAAGCTCTCAAAAAATGAAAATATTGCCAAGCAAACTTGTCGCGTTCACGCTTGTTAAAGTATTTGAATGGTCGTCTTCCTGGTGATAGTTTACCCCTTTTTCGGATCAGGAGGCACTAATTACGAAAAATCCTCTCCCGCGTTGTTTTACCCTTTTTTGAGCGACGAGGCTAACTTTACGAAAAAGGACCGTTGGAGTCTCCTTTAGTTCTTTTCAGACTCTCTAAACATGAAATGACGACCGAGTTTACCTTCTGTGGGCTCATTAAAATTTTCACATTGAAGGGCCCATCATGGGACGAACCCCTCCTATCTCAGGTTTGGGAAACATTTGGGATTAGACTCATCTATGAGATGAGCTATACCGAGCATCTGGTTACCCTCATCAAGCTTGTAAAAAACACATGAGGCACTCATCATTCATGATGGGGAAAAATGAAAGTGTTTGTGTTACATACCTTATTAGTGGCAGTATGTAGTCGTACTTGAACATGGCACTCATCTGCATTTGCATACAACACTTGGACCATCCGTTTGTCTTTGAGTTCCACTTATTTCCTGAGTATTATCACTCCTTTGAGTCATTCAAAGAATTTGTGAATTTGTGTCACGCTCGTCGTGTCAATACTGCCAAGTCATGCCATGCCCATGTTCAAGAAGATGTCTATTATTTATCATTTGTAGTCAGCACACCCGCCATCACGTCGGTCTACTCTGAGTCAGTCTTGCATGTTACTGTACCGTCCGATCTACCTTATACTTTTTTGTCGTGTTTCGTGTCAATTGATGGGGGATTCATCATGGCCCTCCTTCGACGGATTCATCCTTGTCGACTTCAACACATTATTCGACGATTGAATCTAGAAACTAGTCAAGTACCTTGGCCCTGCATGCCTCAATGACAGGTTACCTTGCTTTCATCATGAGTTTACATCATTGACTCTTGATTGAAAGATTTCATCCTGCGTTCGAATTCAACTCATTTATTCACGCTTGATGATATGTACTGTGATACCTTGGGAATCATTGACATCAATGGTGATCTCCCTCGCACTTGTTAACGGTTTACATCAATGGCCGGTAATCAAGTGGTTTCTACCATGTTCGACGTCAAGACATTTGTAATCACATGGATAGATTCGTATCATTGCGGGTTCAGCTTGAATACCCTGGGGAGTCATGTTTTACCCAAGTTGCAATGGATTTTGTATTGAGTTATATCACATGGATCCACTTTTGTATTGGTCGTGGCTGTGTTATCATCTCATCATGGATCTACGCTTGTGTTTAGTAGCCATGATTGTGTCCAGTCGGTCATTACTACCATGGATCTGCAATGTATTGGTCGGCAGCCATGTTGTACTTCATATGAGATTGTCAGTTCAGAGTCAGTTGTACTATAGCAGTGTCCTTCGTCCGACGAGTCTATTGCCATTACTTCTATCAAAGCACTTCACCTCTACATCTTCAACAGCTTCATGCTTTGGGGGGCATTCTGTTACACCCAAAATCTACTCATCATAAGATTCAGTGTATACACCCCTAAAGATACTTGGACTAAGAAATCATCCTGGGATGATTTGTACCCAATTGTGCTAAGTTTTGAAGGGTCGTCGCAGGCTTCACACTAGCAACATGCGATGTCGCACCTTTCTCCATTACAAGGTGCAACGAAGTCAGTTAGATGGAAAAAATAGCTTCTTCGAGGTCCATCTCGAAGTTTGCTGACTTGGGACCTTATCCCTGATCTCTTGGAAGAGCTGGCACTCAGTTCCCAAACCTTTGGAGAGATCCCTTAAGCCTCTCCTACCATCTCTCAACTTATCCTATCCATACCCTATCCACTTAGTCCTATATAAATGAAGCTCACTCCCATCCCAAAGGGAGGAAGGATATGGTATCTACATGCTAGTGAAATCACCTTTAGAACATCTCCACTCACCCATTGGAGAACTCATACTTCCTTGGAAGGATATGGCAATCGGCTTTGTCGGAGAAGGGCTACAGCGTTAAGCCTTGGTTGTAGTTCTATATCTCTATTATGTACTCCTCTATTTGCAGTAATACAAATGCTTTCCACCAATATTGTTCATGTGTGTAATGATATTGAGTAGTTTACCTGCTTAAATGTTTACTTAGATCTCTTGTTGTATAGATGTCTTTTACTGGTTTCTCTTGTTTCTTGTCTTGACAGGTCTTGCAGCTTGGATCTGACGACCATGAGACGTGGAGCATCATTCAGGAGAAGGACTGCGAAGTGAAAGGTAAGGCATCTAGTACTCGATCCTTAAGTAGATCTAGGAAATGCATTAGTAGTCTGTTCTATTTGTTCTAGACTCACTTTTAGCTAGGGAGATTCGGCTCACGTCCGCTCGAGTGGATTGTCCGATAACAGCATCATGGAGTAATATTGTCCTATTACCATTCATTATATATGGAGGTGGGAAATCATTTATCCCACATGTACTATGGGATGTTATTCTTCCATACGTCTAGCTATATAATAAAGGTGAAGGAGACCCTTTGGGTATTATGTTGAGATATTGTGAAACATTGTAAAGCTATGATAAACATATGTGGGTGGAGCTCAATTGTAGGAGTGGAGATTTATAAAGAATAAAGAAGACCATACCTTCCTATGGATGTTTTCCCATTTCAGTTTTTACCACGTATATTTGTTGTACTGTCTCTTTTTTATCTTGTCTCTTACTTACTATTTGATTATTTAGTGCTTGTATGGATATAAGACAATCCTATTAGAGTCTTTCTATTGATTATGTTAGTAAATTTATTATTGTATGTATATCCATATTTGTTAATAACCCAACATGTCATCATAGTTGGTTACTATGCTCTACCTTCTTTTGTAATTTTGTTAAAAAAAAAGTTTCAAGCACCAGGTTCTTCAATATTTTGGGGGCCTCCATATCTAGTATATTTTCCATCATATTTAGCCAACCCTTTTGTTTTTTATTTAAATCTAGGATTTTTTCTAAATGTTTGAAATTTGTTTTTAAACCCTAACACTCATCATTTATTTTTTAATTTTTTTTCAAGCTTTACCTAGTTTTTTTATAGCTCTGAGTTAA
This sequence comes from Larix kaempferi, assembly GCA_027924585.1. Lineage (NCBI taxonomy): Eukaryota > Viridiplantae > Streptophyta > Pinopsida > Pinales > Pinaceae > Larix > Larix kaempferi. The sequence goes on from BSBM01000445.1 coordinate 23,721,901, forward strand.
AATCAATTGTATACTAAGATACTATCAAGGATATATCACTCTTGTAGTATATTTGGTTGTTAAATTTGCCTATTTTTGGTTTATGTTCTGTAGTTTCCATGTAGACGGCTTCAACTTTCGTGGATCTCCAGTTATAGGTCCTTAACAAACATGTACATGGGTAGAAAATATGGAAGGTGTGCAGCTACGTGACCTTTCTTCACAGAAGTAACGTCACCTTCGTAGAAGGTGCATACACCTATATTTGAAGCAAATTTGTTATTGTAAGGCGATTCTTTTCATTGTTTCATACATAGGGTTTGTATATTTTTCGGTTTGGTACCACAGGGATTCATCACTGGTAAGAAATTTCTAGTTTTATTAACTATTACTTCTAGTTCTTAGCTTCTTTTCTTTTTGCATTAGGGTTAAGTTTCTTGTTCATCATTATTATTTTTTAAGTAGCTTATGTTCCTGAATTAGTTGGTACTAACTATCTCTCTTGGAAGAGAAAGATGATTGACATTCTCAAGAGTAAGAATCTATGGTGATCAGTTAACGGTAAACAAAAGAAACATATCGATGCTAAAGACTTACCTATATGGGGAGATTGATGTGATCAAGCAAGAGGAATCATTGGTGAAACTATTTCAGATAGTTTAGAGGTGCATATTGAGGATAAAGATAGCTCGATTGAGGTATGAAAAACTTTAACTTCTTTGTTTAATAAATCTAATGATGTTTCTACTTGCTATCGTGAAAAGAAGATTCATGAGTCAAATCCTAAATAGTTTTATAGGATTGTGTCATTTCTTGCTTAAATAAAAACCTATAATGAAAAACTAAATAATTGTGAACATGTTATACAACTTGATGTGAACCCGACATTGTTCTCGTTTTTTGGGGGGTCAATTTTAGTAGCCATTTTGACCTCCATTTCAAAAAGGCTGTATACTAGTAGAGCCATTTTTCATTTTGAGACATTTTTTTGTGATTTTGAAACTTCTTGGTCATAAGAAAATTATAACTTTTATTTACAAGGGCCATTTTCCAAACTTTACAAAAACATCTACATTTAATAGCTAGCTATAGTAAACAAATACACACATTTTTGAAATTTGGTAAGATTTAGAAGCTAGTTAGAACGAAAAATACATGCATTTTCAAAGTTTTTTCATTAAAATTTTATCTTAAAGAATTCATTTTTGGGGCAAATTTCTAAACAAAATGAGAAAAAAGACATTTCAAACCATTTTTTAACATATTTTCTGCTATTTGATGTATAAAAATGATACTCTTTAACATTATTTTCCATAAAGTGATGATTCACATAAAATCAACAAAATGTATACCATATATTTCTAAATAACATATTGAAAACATAACAATTATTCTCAAAATAAAATCTTCAATTCAAAACATTACAAAATATCTTATCAAAAAATTGTCAACTTTGACATTTTCCTCAACAATATGAAACTAATCAACAATATCATGCATCATGAACTCTTCATCGAAATTGACATTTTATACTGGTTGGCTCTCTTCCTGGACCTCAATGTGTTCTTCCATTGGGTCCTCTACTTCTGCAAAATGCCCAAAGTGATCTTTTCTGAACATCCCTTTTAAAGGAGGTTGAGGCTCTTTTGACATATTTGCCACAAGTGACTCACTAAATTCTCCTTTCTTCAAACCAACTTCCTGCATTTCATCTAGAAGAAATTTCATAGCATTAATTATTTGCTTGATATAATTGCACTATAGTAGATCCTTCTCAGTGGATATGTAATTTCTTTCTTTTTGTAATGAACATGCTATTGTCGCACTAATCAACACATACAAAACAAAAAAAGTTAAATAACATAATGAAACATAAATTTAAAAAATATATATTACTGAATTTAGATTACAACACTAGTTTCATATGTAACATCAGAAATATTACCTGATCTCGAGAACAAATCTAAAACCCAATCTCCTTCTCTTGAAAAAGTATCTATGAGATAATTAACCAATGCTTGTGGCTTCTGGTGAATGTTTACAGTCTCTCCTTTCAAAAATCTTTCTTCATATGTCAACTTGTTAACCACGGCATTATAAGACAATATTTGACTATATTTGCCTTCACTCTTTTCATTGATTAAAAGAGTTTCATAGGTCTCATCTTTTGTCCAACATGAAAGATGTATGTTTCAGTATCACTCATAAATGGATCAGCGCTGGAGCTACGAATGTTAGGCTTATGCCTGTAACAAAAATAGATAAGAATCTAATTAACGTATAGAAAAATAATTTTGGTTTCTAAATTCAAATGTTTAATAATATACTACAAATATCTTACCAATACAGTTGTTTCCTTGAGTTTTCTTTATCCTTGAATGTTGTTAGCACTCATCCTCCTTGTACATCTGAATGGAAAAAAATAAATCTCCATAGGGGTGGGGTGAATCTGCGAAGCTGGTTCACAATGTTTGGCAAGAGGAACCCAAAAAATTTATTTTTCATACCCTCCATCGAGGTATTTTCAAGCCGTCGATCGAGGTTTAAAAACCTCGATCAAGAGTTTTAAAATACCTCGATTGAGGGATTGACAATACCTCAATCGAGGGTTTTTAAATACCTCAATCAAGAGTTAAAACAAGACCTCGATCTAGCTTTCAAAAGCTCGATATATCTTTTGAAAGCTTGATATAGCTTTTAAAATCTTGATCTAGCTTTTGAAAGCTTGATCTAGCTTTTGAAAGCTAGATCTAGCTTTTGAAAAAAATAAAAAAAGGCCCACAACCTGTTTTTTAGGCCCTCGATCGAGCAATTTGCTTGATCGAGGGTTTTAAAATACCTCGATCGAGGTCTATTTAGAACCCTTGATCGATGTTTCATTTATCCATCGAGCAAGGTATTTCAAATACCTCGATCGAGGGCCTAAAAACAGGTCGAGAGCCCTTTTCACTACAGAAAGAAAGTTTTGTCTACCTTTCAGAGGCTTAAACTATGTCATTAAATGCACATTAATGGGATGACTTCATACCATTGGATTCGTCAATGAATCCTCTATCCAGATACATAAAATTTACAAATTGTTATCTTCATATGTCTTTTGTTTTTAAATTTCTACTAAAACTTGCCCTAAAAAACCCTGCAGACAACTTCGATTGAGCTCAAAGATAAATCAACAACATTAAAAATACACATCCAAAAAATTTGAAAAAATACACAAGCACTAGATAAGTGCATGTTGATGTATATGTAACTTCGGAATGTATTTCACATATATGTATATTGTATTCCTATAGAGATGGTATTATTCCTCTATAAGGAAGTGTCGTCATTTATATTGTAAGTGTCGTAACTTATACTTGATGGGTTATTAGACCACCTTGTTTGGGGTCGGCCCTGTATAAGTCATGTGGGTCAAAGGGTTATTAGACCACCCTATTGGGGGTCGGCCATGTGGGTCAAAGGGTTATTAGACCACCCTATTGGGGGTCGGCCCACTCAGCATTATGTTATGTGGTTAAGTTCGAGCCGACATGAGTTAGGTAAAAAGGCAAGTCAAGTCAAGTATAAATAGAGTGCGGGAGGCACTCTATTTACTCACTCACTTCTCACACATGCTCTCAAGGAGGAGAGGCGCACTTATGGAGGAGGAGGATTGCTGCTAGGTTATGGCTATCTCTATTGGTTGGTTGTATCATTGCTCTATCTATCTCTGAGGAAGTTATTGGGGTTTTTCACCTTTATGGTTTTCCCCAAGTAAATCTTTGTGTCTCTTGTGTGCTTGCATTATTGTCTCCATGATTGATATGCTGTAGATATGCTGTACATGTTGTTCTCTCAGTTAAGATCCTAGATCATATTGAAGTAAATTCTGAAAATTTAACATGGTATCAGAGCTAGCCTGAAAGAAGGCATGATATGGCATGTATGACACTTGTTGCACTTACGATGCTAGGGCTTGATATAGAAAAAACCAGTCATCGTAGCACTTTCGCTATAAATCCGTTTTGGAAATGTTTTCGGATCTGAAATTGTTACAGGCCAAAGCTAAGATCTCCAGGTATCTTGTGTCCAAAGGACAACCTCTAATTCATTGTACTTTGTGATTTATGATCTGTACAATATAGGGTTTCTGCCTCTTCCAGATCTGAGTCAAAATCAGGTGACCTTGGGAAAAAGGTCATATCTTGGGCTAGGAAGCTCCAAATGAAATTTCGTAAAACGTGACAGGTAGTACACAGTCTGTACTATCTCAGAAAACGTTTTCAGAGGCCGAAGTTGAACCCGTGACACGTGGCACGCCGTACAAGTGCGCTCTCCTGTATTATCCCATAAACAGGTCACGTTGCGACATTTGGCATAACTCTCGTTCAGAGAGTCCAATTGAGGTCAGACCTATCAGGATGGAAAGGTAACAGGCTGAGATATCTCAGAAAATGTTTTCAGAGGCCGAAGTTAAAACAGTGACACGTGGCACGCCGTACAAGTTCGCTCTCCTGTTTTATCCCAAAACAGGTCACGTTGCGACATTTGGCATAACTCTCTCTCAGAGAATCCAATTGAGGTCAGACCTGTCAGGATGGAAAGATAACAGGTCAGGCTATCGCAGAAAAATTTTTCAGACCCTGTGGATCAAAAATTTTGGAGTTACACCAGAAACAATCAGGTACATATTTCTGTCAAAACAGAATTATTTTTTGGTACCTTCATTCATGGCTTCCGGAATTTAGGGCTTTGAAGAAAGTTGGAATTTTTGTAATTGGAGACCACGGCTGGATGCTACTCATCAAAATAGAAATTTAGAGACCAAGATCAGAATTTTTGGTTGGGCAGAAGGCCGGGCTTGATTAGACCCTAGTTCGGGACTTTGATCAGAAAAGTGGAAAATTAGGGCTTCTGTAAAAATGGGAATTTTTGAAATCTGTGACCACGGCTGGAAGCTCCTTGGAAAAATAGAAGCTTAGAGCTTTGGATCAAACATTTTGATTGGGAAGAAGAGTGGGCTTCATCAAACCCCAGTTCAGGGTCACGTCCAGTGAATCCGGAATTTTCAAAGGCAAAATTGAGGAGTGAAACTTTGCAGTCTTCAAATTTTGAATATACCAGCTTGATCAGCTCATCAAGACACATATTTCTATCCTGTTAGAAGGTTGAAATTCAAAGTTTGAATTTTTGGGGTTTCTCTGACAAACCCATATCCAGCTCAAGGTCCAGTTCTTGCAAATCAAGTGGATTGGGTTAATCCTAGAAGAAGATGGATTGATCACCTGCATAAGTGAAAGAAGTTTCTGTCTCAAAGGGAGATGAGGATAAGACCTTACATAAGAAGATTACAAGCGATCTCGACAGGTATGACTCATCGAGGTATGTTTCGATATTTGTTCATAATTAAGTTTATGGTATGCTTGTCTTCATATTATCACAGTTAGTACAATCTTGATTTTAGACTTGTCATATCACCTTAATAAAATTATGAATGCATGATAGAAGTCATTCATTTATTAGGAGTATGAAACTTATGTTTGTACTAACACATTGTGATGTTGTATGAGTTTTATGTTGTCTACTAACATGAAAGGTACACCAAGAAGACAAATCATGTTCTAGTTCAAGAACATATGATCATGAGGACAAAGATTCATCCATTGCCATGGATCTCATAGAAGATCCATTCTCGAGGTATGTATAACTTAGTTTTATAATGGTTAACTTTTGAGACATGCAGGTTACTAGCACAAGTCACTAAAGAGAACCAGAAGACATTATGCGGGTATGTTAGACATAAATAGCTAGCATGCTAATCCAGGTATGTTTTTCCTATATCAAGCTAAAATCCTACCTTGTGTTAGGATCTTATACTGTTGTTGATAATAATTATTCATGAAATCATAGGTTTGAATAATCATGGTTGGATGTATATTATTATAATTGATGATATGACTAACCAGAAGAATCATGAAAGTATAGGCTTGAATAATCACAGGTTTTATGCATTTTATATCTCTTATCTTGATTGATGATTCAACTAACCTGAAGAGTCATAGGCTTGAGTAATTACAGGTTTAGACATGTTATGTTTCTTATGATTTGACTAACCATAAGAATCCTTGAATGCTCATGCTTATTATTTCTGTTTGAAATGATCATGACTATACATGCTTGAGATTATTGTGTTTTAATAGTATACTAATGAATGTATGATTTTATATGAGATCACAAGGATAACACATTCATGATACTAATAAGCATGCATAGGGACCAAGGATGAATATGAGTTCAAGAACAGGTAATTCAGGAAGCAAAGATCAAGAGGGAGCACACTCCAGTTGCTCCTGCCAGAAAGCAAAGGAGCACACTCTAGTTGTTCCTGCAAGAAAGCAAAGGAGCACACTTCAGTAGTTTCTGCAAGGATGCAGATATTCAGAGGGAGTTGATCATCTCTCTACATTTCACAACAGAAAGGTGTAGAAGAAGCTACCTCAGATTAGGACTCCAGCAGCTCCTGCAAGGAAGCAAAGACTCAGAGGGAGTCCACCCAACGAACAAACAAAGATAAGTATTTGAATTGTCATTTCTTAAATAATACTGTTCAATAATGTATATACTGATGTTCCTAGAATTAGGTTGTGTATTATGAATATTAGAATAATTGCATTGATGAACAGTATACTACTAATATGCATGGGTAAGTAGCCTATGGCACTGTACAACATTCCATTGCTACTTATCTAGAATGAAACCTCTTTGCTGACATGTTGGGAGTTGTGCACACTCTTAACAATGTTCTGGTAGAGATTGGAAGGCATCTAGAAAGTTACGGGATATGGATAAATGTTGTATTGAAGCATTGGCTAAGATAATTGCATGACTGTATGGCATATTTCTTTATGTGTAAGAATTTGTTCTGAAAACTATAAGATGTTTTCTAATCATGCAATTTAACTTGTTGTGTAGGAAAGATCATATGCCATCTCCTACAAAAGGACTACAACATTTGTTCCAGCAAGAAAGATATCTATTGAAGATATTGAAGTTCCCAGGATCTGGGATGAAGAAATGGAATGCCATGATCCGTAGATCATGAAGAAGATGTTTGGGATGCAGTCCCAAGACCTGACAGGGAGTCATATGTATGCAGATTGAAGAAAGCCTTGTATGGCTTGAAGCAAGCTCCCAGAACTTGGTATGGTGAATATAGATTGATTGCCGACACGCAGCGGAAGCTTACTACCGAGTTCGAGATGAAGAACTTGGGGATGATGCACTATTTGTTTTTGGCATGGAGGTGTGGCAAAGTGCAGATAGAATCTTCCTTGGACAAGGGAAGTATGCAGTAGAGATCCCAAAGAGGTTCGGGATGATGGATTGCAAGGCCATGGCCACACCTATGGCATCGAATCTGAAGCTTCTATGTGATGCTTCATCTGAGTCAGTTGATGTCTCTATGTATCGTCAGATGATTGGGTCCTTGATGTACCTGACGAACACGAGACCAGACATTTGCTTTGCTGTGAACACATTGAGCCAGTTCCTGACGGATCCGAGAAGTGTTCACCTGGTTACTGTAAAGCATGTTCTGAGGTACTTGAAGGGTACAGTGGATTATGGGCTCAGGTATGAGGCGAATCAAAAGTTTAACCTGGAAGGTTATGTTGATTCAGATTGGGCTGGCAGTGCTGCAGACAGGAAGAGCACATTTGGGTGCTGCTTCAGTATGGGATCAGGTGTGATCTCTTGGTTTAGCAGGAAGCAGTCCTGCGTAGCGTTGAGTACAGCTGAGGTAGAGTATGATGCAGCCTGTTCAGCTAGTTGTGAGGCAATATGGCTACGGAAGCTATTGTCTGAGTTATTTGATCTCCCGTTGGAGGCTACTGGTATCTTCTGTGATAACCAGAGTTGTGTGAAGCTGTCCGAGAACCCAGTGTTTCATGACAGGTCGAAACACATAGAGATCAAATATCACTATATCAGGGATATGGTGCAGAGAGGAGCTGTGAAGCTCCTGTATGTTGCGACGGACGAGCAGATTGCAGATGTGCTGACGAAGCCACTAGCCAGGGTGAAGTTCGAGTACTTCAGAGAGAGGCTTGGCGTTCTTCAGATCGAGGACACTTTGAGGAAGAAGTGATGGACACATTTGCTGAAGCCATTCCAAGCATGTTGGGAGGAGGATCCTTCACATGGCTGTGGATGTAAGCGCTGGATGATGAGCATCAGGATGATGTTCTAGTTTCTGCTTGATATGATCAGTTGGATCATTTTATGTATGTATGTACGCATCATGTTGGATGCAGGATATGATCAGTTGGATCATGTGTATGTATTGTTTATGCATCATGTTGGATGCTTGGACCATGTATCTGTATATGTATCAGGTGGATACATTGTATGATCAGGTGGATCATGTATGGTGATATGTATCATGTATTTGTATTTGTATCAGGTGGATACATTGATGATCAGGAGGATCATGTATGATGATATGTATCAGGTAGATACTTGGTATGCATCAGGTAGATGCATTGATGATCAGGAGGATCATGTATGATGATATGCATCAGGTAGATGCATTGATGATCAGGAGGATCATGTATGGTGATATGTATCATGTATTTGTATTTGTATCAGGTGGATACATTGATGATCAGGAGGATCATGTATGATGATATGTATCAGGTAGATACTTGGTATGCATCAGGTAGATGCATTGATGATCAGGAGGATCATGTATGATGATATGTATCAGGTAGATACTTGGTATGCATCAGGTAGATGCATTGATGATCAGGAGGATCATGTATGATGATATGTATCAGGTGGATACATTGATGATCAGGAGGATCATGTATGATACTTGGTATGCATCAGGAAGATGCATTGATGATCAGGTGGATCATGCAGCAGGATGTTGCAGTGATGATCAGGATGATCATAGATGACGAGCTTCAGGATGTTCCTCCAGATGACATGCAGCAGGACGTTGCAGTGATGATGATCAGGATGATCATGGATACATCAGGATGATGTATGGTGAGTATCAGGTTGATACTCTGTGGCCGTGGATCAGGTTGTGCAGATGAGCATGTAATTCGGTGCCCTGGGAGATTTGCAGATGGTCTTTCAAGGTTTTGCCTATGGCATGTAATTCGGTGCCCTGGGACATCTGGCAAATGCTCTTTCGAGGTTTTGCTCTGGGAGGACATGTAATTCGGTGCCCTGGGAGATCTGCAGATAGTCTTTCGAGGTTTTGCCTATGGCATGTAATTCGGTTCCCTGGGATATCTGGCAGATGCTCTTTCGAGGTTTTGTCCTATGGCATGTAATTCGTTTCCATGGGAGATCCGATAGGTTGGGCTGTGTGCCCGTAATCAGTCCTGGGATGCTCTTGCGAGGTTTTGCCATGACCACATGTAATTCGTTGCCCTGGGAGATTTCAGGTCGGAGTTGTGTACCCGTAACATCCTGAGATGCTCTTGCGAGGTTTTGTGGTGGACCACATGTAATTTGTGACCTGGGAGATTTTAGGTCGGAGTTGTGTACCCGTAACATCCTGAGATGCTCTTGCGAGGTTTTGTGGTGGGGTCACATGTAATAGCGCCCTGGGAGATCCTACAGGTCGGAGTTGTGTACCCGTAACATCCTGGGATGCTCTTTCGAGGTTTTGTGACGCACGTAATAAGTCCTGAGGATTCCACAGTATGGCCAGTGATGACGAAGACCTGCAGGTGGTGGGCCTACATCCAGTATGAAAAAGGACTGGCTCTGTAGAACTTCCTATGACGAGTAGATTCAGAGATTGATTGAGATAGCAGCAGCAGTGACGATGATGATGACTCGATGACGATTATCCAGTGACGATGATCCAGAGAAGATGACTTGTGCTAGAAGAACTGTGCTGAGAAATACCTTCCTAGTTAAGAGGGAGTGTTGATGTATATGTAACTTCGGAATGTATTTCACATATATGTATATTGTATTCCTATAGAGATGGTATTATTCCTCTATAAGGAAGTGTCGTCATTTATATTGTAAGTGTCGTAACTTATACTTGATGGGTTATTAGACCACCTTGTTTGGGGTCGGCCCTGTATAAGTCATGTGGGTCAAAGGGTTATTAGACCACCCTATTGGGGGTCGGCCATGTGGGTCAAAGGGTTATTAGACCACCCTATTGGGGGTCGGCCCACTCAGCATTATGTTATGTGGTTAAGTTCGAGCCGACATGAGTTAGGTAAAAAGGCAAGTCAAGTCAAGTATAAATAGAGTGCGGGAGGCACTCTATTTACTCACTCACTTCTCACACATGCTCTCAAGGAGGAGAGGCGCACTTATGGAGGAGGAGGATTGCTGCTAGGTTATGGCTATCTCTATTGGTTGGTTGTATCATTGCTCTATCTATCTCTGAGGAAGTTATTGGGGTTTTTCACCTTTATGGTTTTCCCCAAGTAAATCTTTGTGTCTCTTGTGTGCTTGCATTATTGTCTCCATGATTGATATGCTGTAGATATGCTGTACATGTTGTTCTCTCAGTTAAGATCCTAGATCAGATTGAAGTAAATTCTGAAAATTTAACAGTGCACCTCTTCAAAAGGGTATTTTTAGTTTTGCAAATTATGTAAACAATCAAAAGATTTGGTGCACACACACACACACACACGTGTGTGTGCAAAATGCGACTGAAATATTCATTGGTTAGTTTAAAAAAAAATAATAAATATAATTTTTTGAGAAAAATTAAAAGAAAAATATGTAAGCACTAGTGCATTCTGTCTATATCATGTTCACATATTTCATTTTTTAAAATTATTACTTTAACATTAAATTATTATGCACACAAACCACTTGTTAATTGCTCTTCAAATTTTTAAGTACACATGTTTCATTAAATGAAAATTTGACACGATAAATAGCACTAGTATATTTCAAAACAAATATCATTGGAAATCCAACATAATTCTCTACATTTTGTTTTTTAGCCGCATGTCGAAATTCATGTGGCAAATATGAGTTTCGAAGGATTCAATTTAATACATGGGTAAAATTTCCGTTTTTCATCGCCATATTTGGCCAAAAATAGTTACCCATCTTCATGGAATCACCCGGTGATGTTGTGACATCCATAAATCTTGAAACCACTTTATTGAATGACTGGTATGTATAAGGCTCACAATCATAAGTAATGTTTTTGATATTGTATCCATGAGGGATATCTGCAATAACTAGAGAGTACTCATTTTTGGGAACAAGATTTTCAATGTTTACACAATCACCCCAAGTCACTTTATATTGCACAATTTCGAGCCCATTCCAAATGTGATGATCAAGGGTGTCATCAAGTTCAACGTTTGCAAGACATTGTGTTCTTTGTCATTCTATTTTGGCTCTTTGAATATGAATTTTGAAAGACTCTAGTATTGTATTCTTCTTTGACATCTTTGAAAACAAAATTATATCTATAAGTAGTAAAATAGAAATGAATTCACTTAGAAATAAATAAAAATAGAAAATATCATAAATCATCATATCTTTTTGTATGTAACAAAAAAATCTTTTAAGCTTTCCATGGAGCTTGAATCTAAATAGTTGCATCTGACATCATCCCAACTCTTCTCACCCAACATTATAACCATATCCTCTTGTATTTTCATGTAAACCTTATGACTACATGATGTAAAAATAAATGACGTTAACAATGACATCTAATAATAACACAATGTTTATTTAATAAAAAATCTTAAACTCAAAAAATAAACTTAAAAAAAAAAACAACCTATAAACTTATTTTTCAAAATCATTCCACATTTCTTCCATGGATAATTCACCTGACATTACACGTGACATTATTGTAGATATAAGTGTTTCATCCTTCACACCTTGCAATGATATCCAAGGTGTTATTGTCATATCTTCTGGAAAGTTCTTGACATCAAGGCCTCCTTGACTACTGCTCCATGCAACTGCTTTACCTTTTTTTCCGTCTGATTTTTTACGCCGATATTCTCCCACATGCTAAATATGTCATCAATCAAATCCCATACGGGGCCCGTTCTAAATTTCAACTGAAAATAGTGATCTAGAACTCTCAATGCATCAATTCATTTCAAACCTTTATGTTTCACATTGTCCTCTTTAATAGGGATACCTATTTCCATACAACATTGTTTCCGTAAATCTACATCAACTTTTGATCTATCCCCACCACATATTTGTTCAAAATCATTGTGTATAAATCTAACGCTTTGAACGAATTTCATGGACATCCTATAGTCACTGTCTGTGTTGTGATCTCATGCCAATAGTTTTGCTTCCAAATCTATTAAACCAACGTAAATGATGCATTTCATTGTTTGAAAAATAGTTTTTTTTTAAACTCTTGCATCAATTCTCTTCTAGCCTCCGCATGATGATTTCCCCCCCCCAAAAAGTAGTTGTAATAAAAAAATTTTGATCCTTCAAACGCATATCTAACAGTAAAATCTTTTGGGTCAACAAGAACTAGGTAGTCAACCACATGTGCATAGGGATTGTGCCTCATCAATGCTTTCAAGTTATGAACATGCAAGCGACGTGGTTTCCTAATTTGATACTTCTCTTGGCCTTCTGTGTGTCTATAAAGTTGATTTACATTTAAATCAAATGTATGTCCATTGTGAACCAACTTATACCTCTACAATCGATATCGAATAGCATTTTGTGTTGTCTTAACAACACCATCATCTAGATCACCACCGGGAGTAATGATTTCCAAACTGTCCCCCGAGTTCTCACTAGGATTTTCAACATTGGATTGAACATTTTCTCTCCTCCTTTTATGTCTTGAAGCAGTTGTATCTAAAAGAACAACTTGTTGATCAGGAATGGAAACATCCTCATCCATAGGTCTTTTAGAAGAGTGTATATTTCTCTTACCAACAAAAGTAACATTGTCATCACGAACAATTCGTCGATCATGTTTAGTCGGGCAAGATATGCTTTTGAATGTAACCTTCCTAGGTACTTCATTTGATTGTTGGATGCCTTTTCCTTTCCATGCTTGTAATTCTTCAGGAACATTTTGCACTCGTTTTTTCTTGGGTGTTTCTCCCTTCTTTGGTGCTTCTCCCTTATGAAGAGGGGCATTAATGAAATCCATCATATTTTCTTCTGTACAATAAATTCCATTCATAATATTGGAAAGTGGCATAGCAAAATCCTACGAAATAAAAAACATTATTGTATTAAATCTATTACACGTTCATATAATTCAAAGTATAAGAAATTCAGAAACATATAAATATAGAAACTTACACTATTGTGCTCAATATCGTGCATGACTCCTGCACAAAACTCTGTGAAATTTTCTTCCATCTTATAGTTTGTAACCTTCAAAGAATATTGGATTTTGACAAAGGTTTTAGCTTGTTTCACTAGTGCATAAAAAATGTCTTTAACCGACACCAAACAAATATCTCGCAACAATCCAAATGAGTGATAATCATTTTTACGATATGCAAATCCAACACAATATAAGTGAATACTTTCTGAGTTGCCTTCATATTTCTCTTTCATATACCAAGAATAGTCAAGTTTCTCTTCAGCTGGTGCGTGTTTCCATTCTCTAACATTCTTGGATTTTAAATTATCACTGGGTACAACTTTATCACATGCAACATTCTCAGATGGCTCAACTATGTTTTTCGATGACTTCATCGATGATCTCGCTCCAGAGATGTTTACAGATAGCTTTCTTGATGTCATTTTCCCTATAGTCAGAAGCAAAACAAAAAAAGTTTAGTATATGTTTAAAAAAAAATAGTTGCACTTAAAAAAATTTGTTAACATATAGTATCCCAAGGGCTCAACGTTTGTTGGCTTAACATAGCCCAAGGGCTGTGCATTGGTGCTCCCGTGGCCAATGCATATCCCTTTGGATATGCATTTCCCGTGGCCAATGCATAGCCCTTGGGATATGCTATGGGGTGCCCATAGCATATCCCAAGGGCTATGCAAAGGGATCCCAATGCACAGCCTGTGGCGCACATTGCATAAGCCCTGATCTATGCAATGGGCACCCCCCCGTCGAGCGTTGTGGGCGCTCGGGGGGAGGAGCGGAGTTCCTCCCCGCTGCCAAAGGGGCGAGTCAAACCCGCCCCTTTGGTAGAGGGGAGGAGCTCCACTTCTCCCCCTGGGCACCCAAACATATCCCACGGGCTATGCAATGGGTGCCTATTCCCTCAGGCCAAAAAAAATTAAAAATACCCAGTTTTACAGAGGGCATGCCGAATCCCAAAGGAAAAAAAATTGCATTAAAACATAAAAAATTTAATTTAACTAAACTTGACAATGTTTGAAGTTGTTTGATGGTCTCCAAAGCCTTGTGGATCATTGTTTGCAAATGGTGACTATAGAAAACCAAACTGTGTTAATATAACATAAAATAGGTTTTTATTTACCATTTTATGAATGTGGGATTAAAAACTATGTAATTATATAATGCATTATTTCTAAATTTAGAGAAGAAAGAATTAAATGAATTTTGATTAGTGTTATGACTTTTGGTATTAAAAATTAATGTAAATAACTAATATTGTATTAAAAAATTTGGATAGCATTGTTTAAATGTTATTTTATTAGTATTATTACAATTGTTATATGATAAATTAAATTACTTTTAATAGTTTTATAATTTTGTTTGAAATGTGTGATTTATTTTGCAGGAAAATTTTGGAGGGAATGCTTGGGAGGGAAAATTTGGGACGGAATTTTTTATTCTTGTAGATATAATATTGTTGGGGGTTGATAGTTGCACCATTATATTTTTTGGTGAGGAGTGTGATAAAATTTCATTCTCTTAAAATTTTTAGTGAAAAGTCATGGACTCGTCTGAATCAATCTCAATGTCTGAAGATTGTCGAAATTTTGATTTAAGTGGGGATTTCAAAGGCACCGATGATTATTTACCTTCAAGTGAGGATTTTAAAAGCATTAATGATGATTATGAAGAGATTCATCCATGTGGATATTTTAAATACACTGAGGAAGATGATGAAATTTTTTCTCCAAGTGACAATTTTCAAGGCACCAATGATGATTTTGCTCAAGAAAATGATTCTCAAGGCATCAACAATGATTTTACTCCAAGTAATGAATTTATAGGCACTAACATTGATTTTTCTTCAAGCCAAGATTTTCCTCCAAGCGAGGATTTTCAAGGCACAAATGGTAATTTCCCTCTAAGCCAATATTTTTCTCCAAGTGAGGATTTTGATGGGATAGATAATAATTTTGGTGAGGATGAAGCCACTAATGATGGTGTAGATGATTTCCCTTCAAGCGATGATTTCAATGGCACCGATGATGATTTTCCTCCAAGCGAGGATTTTAATGGAATTGATAATGTTCCTCCCCCAAGCAAGGATTTTGATGGCGCTGGCAGTGATTTTCTTCCAAGCGAGGATTTTAATGGGACTGATAATGTTTCTCCTACAAGAAAGTATTTTGATGGCACTGATGATGATTTTCCTTCAAGTGAGGATTTTAATGGGACTAATAATTTTTCTCCTCCAAGCAAGGATTTTGATGGCACAAATGATGATTTTCCTCCAAGCGAGGATTTTAATGGGACGGACGATGATTCTGGTGAGGATGAAGGAAACAACAGTGTTGAATACGGTTTTACTCCCAGCTAGGATTTTCATGGCTCTAATGATGATTTTCCTCCAAGTGAGGATTTTAATGGGGCAATGATGATTTTGGTGAGGATGAAGGCACCAACAATGGTGAAGATGATTTTCCTCCAAGCGAGGATTATGATGGTAATGAAGATGATTTTCCTCCAAGGGAGGCTTTTAATGGCATAAATGATGATATTCCTCCAAGCGAGGATTTTAATGGGACGAATGATGAATTTGGTGAGGATGAGGGCACCAATAATGGTGAAGATGAATTTCCTCCGAGCAAGGATTCTTATGGCACCGATGATGATTTCTCTCCAAGCAAGGATTTTTATGGCACTGATGATGATTTTCCTCCAAGTGATGATTTTAAAGGGACATATGATGATTCTGATGAAGATGAAGGCACCAATAGTGATGAAGGTTATTTTCCTCCAAGCAAGGATTTTGATGGCATTGATGATGATTTCCATCCAAACGAGGATTTTAATGGGACAGATGATGATTTTGGGGAGGATGAACCCGCCAATGATGTTGATTTGACCTCTTGTGATAAAATTGATAGTGATGTGGATAATCATTCTCCTACTAATTTTGGTGATGATAATCTCAATGAGAGGGATGATATTCCTCAGATTGATGAGGATATTCATTCTAATGAGGATGATTTAATGGTTCATGAAACGCAAAGGAAAATTGTACCAATGAGCAATATTAAGTGTAGGACTAGGCCATTTCATATCAATCCAAAGCATTCTAGTTATACATGGTCTAGGAAAGATTTGCTCACAAGTCCTAGTTCTATTACTGATTTGATTTCAAGTGAAATTTGCCAAAAAAATTGCATGAAAAACTACACTATAATTATTCCTTAGAGAAAAGATGAGCATATCTATCAATGCACAAAAATATGCAAAATTCATATTTGGTAGGGTGCATGATTTCTACAAAGGCAGGTTATGATTATTGCATTGGAAGTATGTTTCTTTGCAAAAGGGCATTCAAAACAATCCACTCAATTGGTAATCTTAGACTATCAAGAATCCAGACAAGGCTAGAAAAGGATCGTACATTTTATTCTAAAGAATATCATGCACGAGCTAGTGGGACGTTAACAAACATTACAATGTCATGGATGCATGACTTTTTTTCTAAGCATGGAGAGAGTATACCAGATAGAGAAACCATACACATTCCAGATAATTTCTCAAGGCAAGAAATCTACAACTTGTACAAGGAATTTGTTCAAAACGTAAAAGGAAATAACAATTTCATTAGATATGCATATTTTACAAGACTATGGAAAACAAAGTTCAACAATGTCCGTATTCCTAAGAGGTCAAGGATGGGGTTTTGCAGTATATGTGCTTCTCTTAAACAAAGAAGGGATAAATCATAAGGGATAGAGAGAGGTATGTCTTTAACAACTTTATTTTTTTGGAATAAATATCTATTACGAAAGATCATCAATGTTTTGTTTTATTTTATTTGTAGATTTGTTGTTAAAGAACTGAACAAGCACATCGCAATCAACAATCAGTTGAACGGAAAAAGTTATACACACATCGCAAGAAGTGTTATGATGAACCACATAAATATACAGGTTTGATAATTGATGGCATGGATTAGAAAAAAACACTTTTGCCACATTTTGTTTGTGTACCAAAGAATTTAAAGCCGGAGGAAAATTTTATTCAATTTCACTTGGTTGGTCGTATGGTTTTTAATGGTCAAATGTCTCCAAAGGTTTACTTCACAACTCCCAATATTCATAATGATGCAAATCTGACCATTACCATAATTCACCATGTGCTGGTTCATTGATATGGTAATCTTCCTCAAGTTCTATATCTGCAATTGGACAACACCGGTCGGGAAAACAAAAATCAGATCCTGTTTGGTTATCTGAACATGCTTATTGAATTGGGAATTTTTCAAAAGGTTAAAGTTTTGGGCATACAAATGACCATATTGATCAAATTTTTAGCCATTTTTCAGTGACATTGGGGAGGAAGAATGTTGGGATCCTACCATCATTAATTGAAATTATTAGAAAAACATATAGTCCAGAGCCTGCTGTGCTAACATTGGAGGAAACTATTGACATGCAAAGATTTATTTTGGGATCGCATGGTGAAGAAAGGTGCATTGATAAACTTAATGACATTAGCTTTCAACATCAATTTCGTATAAAAAAATTGATGGGAAAACAATACTATGTGGTAAGAAGTACTCAACAAGTGTAGAATGGGGGCCTACTTTAGGTTTAGCATTTCTGAAATTCATCCCAGGTTGTCAAATGTATGCTTCAAAGTTATTGTTGTTGCAATCATCTGTTGAGATTCAAAATTAACACCGACACAATAGAGATGTTGATTCTTCTCAATGCTAGGAAGAAATCAAAAATTCTATCAAATATACATATGACTATTTTGATGTTGTTGATTTTGTTTGGTGGGAGTCATTTTTCATGGAGAAAAATGACATAATTACAAACTCTACAAATGAAGATATTTTTTTAAAGACTCCATTTGGTTGGCCACAAAGGATGTAAAATGAAAATGAGGAGAGAAATCTTGAGCCTAAAGGTGTTGATCCTTCTCAACCAGAAGAAAGGGAAATGTACATTGGGTCTAGAAGATCATATGCACGACGTGAGGCGATGGAAGACCTTTACAAAGGATTAGTACAAGATATTAAGGAGGGTTGCATGATTGCAGTTTTGGCCACAGAATATCCACGTGGTTATCCATTTTGGATTGCAAAAGTTATGAAGCTCAATAAAGAAAATGAAGAATTTATATCTATTGAAGTACATTGGTATGCAACAGAAACACACCCATTTGATGGTGTGTACAAGTTGGAGATGGTGATCGAGAAAAAGGTTTGCAAAAAGAGAAAAAGAAAGGGTCAAAATTTAAATCATCGTCACATAGACATTTTGAAATTAGAGGATGTTGACATACTAGTTTATGACTTCCAGTTGACAAGGAAAGGCACTCTTTGATCCAAGATTATAGAGATTATCAAAAGATTGTTGGCACCATAAATAGTTGCAACATGGGAGTTTGCTAAACCAAGGCATAGATCTAGAAGGAATATGGCATGTGAAATGTTGGGCGTACATGAAGATTTAGATGGTGCACTCATTGATAGTAGAGAAGAATATGGTTCATCTACATCTTAATCCTGTCATTCATCTAAATAAAATGTAGCTTATGATGGCGTGTCAGAATCCATGTGTTGATTTGAATATTTGCACATGAAATTTTTTGTCTTTTTTATTAATATGCCATTGTTTGTATGGAAACTCTAAAGGAGTGCTTGAATTTTGATATGAATTACTTCTACGTCTTATGGTTTAATATATGATTTTATGATGAATATCATAAATTTGTGTATTTTATATGAAAAGAGTGGTCAAATTATTTCTTGAATAATTGTTTTTAATTCAATGGAAGTTTTATATAGTGTTACTAAGAGATTAAATAAGCACAATTTTCAATTTTGATAAAATCATATAAAAATGCCATTTTTTTAAAAAGTGTGCTACTGGTAGCATTAGTTTTCAATTTAGAGCTTGATTTTAAGTTTTTTGCAAACAACAATAATAAATGTTTTGGTTCATTTCTATATTTTTGACCCCAAATCAAAAAGTGGTGCTACTGGTAGCACCACTTTTTGATTCGAGGTTGTTTTTTGGTGTTTTTAATGCAAAAATATGGGTTTTTATGGCTAGAGTTCTCATTTTGAGTATAAATTTATTGTCAATATGTATAGCATGTTCTCAATCAAAGCAGGGAAAATCAACATATTTTCTTATTTATTAATCTCTGTGGGATAGTCAAATTGTATTATTATCAAGCTTGTAAGCTAGTTTTAAGAGGTCTCAGAACTGAGAATTGTCATTCCTTATTGAAGTAGGCGATATTTTCCCACCTGAAACTGAATTTGTGAATTGTGTATACTTTTCTTATCCTTTCAAAGAAAAAGAATAATAATTTCATAAATTTATTTGCAGCTTCCTTACTGAAAGTAGCTATTTTTTTAAAACATAAATGAGTAGTATTTGCATTGAGATATAAAGTTTAGGGCCGAACCATCCAGTAAGAAGAAGGGATAATTTTAAGTACCCATACTTATTTAAAAGTGTATAAACCTTGGCGAATCTTACCAATTCTTAAAATGTCAACTATAAAATATTTGGCGATATTTTTCTAAATTTATTTCAATTTCTAAGGATTTTATATTGTTTATATAATAATTTGGCGATTAGAGTGAAACAAGTTTACCCGGTCAAAATTAGGTGAAACGGGGCTTCAAAAAATGCAAATTGGCGAATCTTTTTTCTGGAAAAAAACATGGAAAAATAGTCCATGGGCTAAATGTTGCCCCTAAAATTATCCTTGGTAAGAAGATACAGGATTCTAATACATTGCAGTTCATGGTCCAAAATTTTCATGCCTAGCAAATTTATATTGAATGACACAAGTATTTGCTGGTAAATTTATATTGAATGACACAAGTAAATTTATATTGAATGAGCTCAAGGATAAATTTATATTGAATGACACAAGTAAATTTATATTGAATGAGCTCAAGAATAAATTTATATTGAATGACACAAGTATTTGTTGGTAAATTTATATTGAATGACACAAGTAAATTTATATTGAATGAGCTCAAGGATAAATTTATATTGAATGACATACGTATTTGCTAGTAAATTTATATTGAATGAGCTCAAGGATAAATTTATATTGAATGACACAAGTATTTGCTGGTAAATTTATATTGAATGACACAAGTAAATTTATATTGAATGAGCTCAAGAATAAATTTATATTGAATGACACAAGTATTTGCTAGTAAATTTATATTGAATGACACAAGTATTTACTGGTAAATTTATATTGAATGACACAAGTAAATTTATATTGAATGAGCTTAAGGATAAATTTATATTGAATGACACAAGTAAATTGGTTCATGATTAGGTAAATGAGGTCATTCCAACGTCCTTATTGTTCAATTTGGGCTTCCATATTCCATTTAAATGGTGGTGAAATTGGAATTACAATTTTCCTATTTTTCTGAAGCTTCTAAGAAGTAAAAACCATCTAATGTATATTGTTGGTTAGCTAAAAAGCTCATTTTGGATGCATACAAAAATAAACTATGGAGGCTTTGATCCAAACAATTAACCTAGCTATATACACTTATAATAATGTGGAAGAAATTGGTTGAGCCTAAAAAAGCCTTCTTTGTATGGTTTCTCATCCCAAGAGAGTCCACTACTAGAATTGTATATTTCACCTTGGCATCCTCCACCCAAAGTGTTATTTTGGCAGTTAGCCCAAATATTAAAGATTTGTTTCAGTTCTATCCTTTTGAAATATTACCTAACAATGGGTATCTACTTTTTGTGGCCATTTCTTACCTTCCCTCGTTCCTTGGAAAACAACTTTGTTGGGAGATACACTTCTTAGACTTTGAACTTTCATGTTGCATGACACTTGTTAAGAATTGGAATTTTGTATGTAATTTGGAAGAAAATAAATGTTGTTTTAATCAAAGGGTTATAGATAATTTTCCTAGGTTGAAAAAATTGCAATTTTTGTTAATTCATTGTTGCAAATTACAATGCAGGTCCAAAAAATGGATATGGACGTAACCCATTTGTGCAAGCTCCTAGACTACTAGGGATGCATCACACAATTTCTGTAAAGTGCTTTCAAATGCCTCTCCTTCTCTTGTTATTAGATCACAATAGTGTGAAAAAAGTGGTAGTTAACCTTGACATTGTGTTGTCTAGGTTTAAGGGAGAACGGAGCACAACCATAGATGGCTATGCAATCCTCCAATCCATCCATTAAATTACAAGTTTAAATATTTTAGATGGAACGTGATAAGCCTTGCTCTACTTTTTATCAATGGGGAGTTAAGATGGATAAGAAATATGTTTATCTAAAGTTCGATGCTATGATGTACAAACAAGTTGTTGGCAACCTTATTTATTTGAATTGTAGTAGATATGGTGTTTCCTTTTCTATTAGTTTCATATATAGCTTCATTCAAGATCTAAAGAAGGGCCATTTGAAGGATGCATAGACGACTATACAACATATCAAATGTATGTATTAGTTTAGAATTAAGTATTATAATAAAGATTTTAATTTGTTGGTTGGATATACAAATTCTAATTATGTTGGTCATGTGCATGACCATAAATTGAATTCTAGTTACATGTTTCATATTGGATCTGATATGATTGTATGGCCATGTAAGAAGTAGCACACTAGTTCATTATTGACTAATGTCACTGAATATAGGGGAGTAGTGAATGCATACACTGAATTAATATGGATTCACAACCTTATGGGTGAGATTGGATCTCCTTATATGGAATCGACTACAAAGTATTGTGACAACTCTGGAGTACAATACAAGTGGCTCATAATCCCATTTCTCACAATAAAATGAAGTATAATGAGTTTCATGTGACCTATATTAGGAAGTTGGTACAAGAGAGAGTGGTATATCTGATCTATTGTAGGATAGATGACCATATTTCTAACATTTCTTAAATCCATTGATAAAAGTGAATTTTGTTAATGTTTGGTTTTTTCTTGGGCTTCATGAAGCTTTCATTATAGGGGAGTGTTGAGATAATGCCACCCCTTAGATCCTAACTCTTTGAATGTTAGTCAATAGATAAATTGAACATAGATTGGATAATTGGACTGATTCTAAAAGTTGATGGAGGGACGATCGACCAAGAACCCACTTGCCATGTGGTTGTGGTTGACCAACCAACTGGGAACAAAATAGGAAAACACATCATTGATTGTTTCACTACTCTGGGGTTGAATTGGGTGATCAAACTGACCAAATCATCCTTGTTTTAAGGATATTTATTATGCACTCATGTATATTTTCCAGTGATTATCCATTGAAAACTCCACTTTGAAAGGAAGAGACACCATCTTAGAAATGGAATATGGATTCTTGGAATATAGGAGTGGTGGTGGTACCTCATATAATGGGTTCAAACATTGAATAGCAATTGTGTGTGAAGCAATAAAAAGGTGATGATTTTAAATATCTCCAAGCTAATTTGATATTCTACAATGTGATTCTTTGCCTTTGCTTCATGTGTAATATATTTATTCATTAACATATTATTCATTGAAAAAGACGGTTATTTAGATTTTCTTGTCATTTAGAATATTTTTTGTTCATTAATGGACACGATAAGATAAATTAATTTATGTCATATGGTTTTACTTTTCATGTTATTTAATGTAACTTTAAGAAGACAAAAATATCAAACATGCTTATGAGAATATAGTTCATAACATATAATGATACATGGAGAACGTGATATGAATTACACAAATGAATTCAATAGTTCTATCAAAATATTAGGAGTTTCCATTTACATCATTATACATGTCCAAGCATTGAAAATTATTTGCACACAAATCAATCATATAGGCTATGAAGGAGCTATTTTCACTAGAAAATTAACCAATGTTTATTTCATTACTAAAACTGAATCAAGTTTACAAGATAAGGGATGCCAATGGAGGATCTCATAGGCATAAGAACCATACCATGAGAGGCACCAAAATAAATATAACAAGAAAACATATACATATCAAAGAACTATAATAATGTCCACTTGATACCAAATCATCTTTCACCACCCCCCTAGTTGTTACACATAAATCTTCCACCCTGTGAGCATCAACATTCTTTGGCCTGTAGGATCCATTTCAGTGACTCAGATCCATTTTTATCCTTCAGTGATACCATTTTGCCCTATTTTTATTCCTACCCGCTTGTTGCATCACTATAGCAAGCGTACCTGCGAGTTGCATCCTTATAGCCCGCAGGTAGCATGTAAAATGGTAAAAACCACTATTAATTACTTTTTACTCCCAAAAAGCGGTCATTGTGTGACCTTTGGCTCTCCATCTTCCCAAGTAACGTCTCGATGAGTCCTTTCACCTACCTTTGAGAGGACTATATATTGAGCACATATGGCTTATGGACGGGAGGAAGAAGAGAATAGTAAAGGAACTCTAGTGGATTTTTTCCCTATCTTGAGTCTACACTCATTGATCCTTGTAGTTGTGAACCTCTTATGTTCACCTTCCAAACTCCTTCTAGTTTGAGTTTGCAATTCATGGAGGCACAAGTGGATTGATCTAGATCTTGGTTCAGATTGGTTGCCGGCAAGAGGTCGTATCACTTTGTACTTCTTCTTGTTCATTAATAGAAATACTCATATTCTCGTCCATTCATGGTGTGAATGTCATTTATTATACATGGGTTACATTTGCTTATGATATTATGGACCATTGTTATTGATAATGTTAATGTCAATTATATATTATATGTACTTGTTGGATATTGGCTGTCAAGACTAATTTGCAGATTACAAGTGCGTGGATTGAAAGCTCCAAAGGGGATCTACATCAAACGTTGGATCGAGGTTGGTTACATTTCTCCATTATCTTAACATTGTCATTTATAATAGCATTGCTTTGAGAATTGGGTAGATTTCTGGTAGTCATCTGTCTGTTGTGGTATTCCCAAGCCATAGTGAGTTTTCTCCAATACAGAAATATTTCTGTATTGGAGAAAACTCATTATGGCTTGGGAATACCACAACAGACAGATGACTACCAGAAATCTACCCAATTCTCAAAGCAATGCTATTATAAATGACAATGTTAAGATAATGGAGAAATGTAACCAACCTCGATCCAACGTTTGATGTAGATCCCCTTTGGAGCTTTCAATCCACGCACTTGTAATCTGCAAATTAGTCTTGACAGCCAATATCCAACAAGTACATATATTATATAATTGACATTAAAATTATCAATAACAATGGTCCATAATATCATAAGCAAATGTAACCCAATGTATAATAAATGACATTCACACCATGAATGGACGAGAATATGAGTATTTCTATTAATGAACAAGAAGAAGTACAAAGTGATACGACCTCTTGCCGGCAACCAATCTGAACCAAGATCTAGATCAATCCACTTGTGCCTCCACCACTTCAATCCTCCATGAAAGGCAAACTCAAACTAGAAGGAGTTTGGAAGGTGAACATAAGAGGTTCACAACTACAAGGATCAATGAGTGCAGACTCAAGATAGGGAAAAAATCCACTAAAGTTCCTTTACTATTCTCTTCTTCCTCCCGTCCATAAGCCATATGTGCTCAATATATAGTCCTCTCAAAGGTAGGTGAAAGGACTCATCGAGACGTTACTTGGGCAAATGGAGAGCCAAAGGTCACCCAATGACTGCTTTTTGGGAGTAAAAAGTAATTAATAGTGGTTTTTACCATTTTACATGCTACCCGCGGGCTATAAGGATGCAACTCGTGGGTACGCCTGCTATAGTGATGCAACAGGCGGGTAGGAATAAAAATAGGGAAAACTGGTATCACTGAAGGATAAAAATGGACCTGAGTCACTGAAATGGATCCTACAGGCCAAAGAATGTTGATGCTCACAGGGTGGAATATTTATGTGTAACACTAGTGTTGACATTTCCCTAGATAGTAGATGACTGCACATCCTATCAATATTTCTATGGTGATTTATCGTGAAGGAATCAAATTGGGAAGTAATGATTCTAGCTTCACTATGAAGCGGTTTTAAATGTTCCTTTCTGACTTGGTATGTGCCTTTCATTTGGTTGCATACAAGTTCAGAGTTCGTGAAGACACCTATGTCATTGGCGCCATGCCTTATCGATGTTTGTAGCCCTTCAAAGAGCGCAATGTATAATGCTTCACTGTTTGTAGTATTTCTGCATAAGTCCCTTTTTCATTGGAACACTTTATTTGTAGCATTATTATACAAAATTTAAGCAATGGTTGCTTGTCTTGGGTTGGGATAACATGACACTTCAATACATAGTGTCCATTTTTCCACCATATTGAATATTTCCAATTTGATGCAAAAAATAACAAAAAAAACTATTATACAATTATATAAACAAAAAAGGGATTAAATACACCAATGCAATATTGAGCACTAATGAACAAATGTAAGAAAAGGAAAACTATCAATTGAATCACTCCCACTTTTCATCAAGGGTTAGATTCTAGATCATTTTTTTCATTAATGTGAATATTCATCTCCTACATGAAAGTAATTGTTACAGCGAGTGACCACTTTGCGTGGTCCTCACCAATACCCTTGGGCTATTGCATGAAGCCTCAACTCTAGGCCAAGTCTAGTGGTGTTTCACCACCTCAAATATTTTATGTATTTGTGCCATGGGGTACTAATCAATCCACTACATAGTGTTAAATTTTCAGAATTTACTTTAATATGATCTAGGATCTTAACTGAGAGAACAACATGTACATCATATCTACAGCATATCAATCATGGAGACAATAATGCAAGCACACAAGAGACACAAAGATTTACTTGGGGAAAACCATAAAGGTGAAAAACCCCAATAACTTCCTCAGAGATAGATAGAGCAATGATACAACCATGAGAGATAGACATAACCTAGCAGTAGATCCTCCTCCTCCATAAGTGCGCCACTCCTCCTTGAGTGCATGAGTGAGAAGTGAGTGAAAAAATAGAGTGCCTCCCGCACTCTATTTATACTTGACTTGACTTGCCTTTTACATAAATCATGTAGGCTCGAACTTAACCACATAACATAATGCTGATTGGGCCGACCCCCAATAGGGTGGTCTAATAACCCTTCGACCCACATGGCCGATCCCCAATAGGGTGGTCTAATAACCCTTTGACCCACATGACTTATACAGGGCCGACCCCAACAAGGTGGTCTAATAACCCATCAAGTATAAGTTACGACATTTACAATATAAATGACGATACTTCCGTATAGAGGAATAATACCATCTCTATAGGAGTACATACAACATATATGAAATAAATTCCGAAGTTACATATACATCAACACTCCCTCTTAACTAGGAAGGTATTTCTCAGCACAGGTATTCTAGCATAAGTCATCTTCTTTGGATCATCGTCACTCCTGCTGCTATCTCAATCAATCTCTGAATCTACTCGTCATAGGAAGTTCTACAGAGCCAGTCCTTTTTCATACTGGATGTAGGCCCACCACCTGCAGGTTTTCGTCATCACTGTTATAGCTTGAAATGACACCTCTCCGTCCGTGACGACACTTGTTTCCCTTGGTCGCATGACGACACTTCTTGAGATCAAGTTCAGTCACACAACAGGACAATTGTGGATGGAGGAGTCATTTGGGACACTAAAAATGGTTGAAATTACCTCATTCTTGACCCATTTGATGTATATGACCCTTAGGAACATTTTTCCAGACCAAACTATCTCCTGAAAATGAGCAGAAAAGCCTGTTTTTGGCCATTTTTCACTATGAGCGCGACTCTACTGTTATAATAGTAGCGTGTGTACACGACTTTGTCTCATTTAAAGTAGCGCCCATTGCCATATGTACGCGACTTTGTATACTGTAGAGTAGGGTACACTCTTGTTTTGGTCAAAATCTCGAAATTCGAGTAAGTTAAGTTGGTTGGGAAACCTCTTGAGTGGTTATAACTTCTTTTCCTCTTCCTCATTGATTATATAAGGAGGGTAGAAGGGCCATGTGAAAGGACCAAGCCTAATTGCAAAGTTATGCTGGAGGAATGGAGACCCTCATCCCTCTCTCTTGTGCTTCAGTTTTGGTAAACCCTAGTACAATTGCTTAGAGGCTGGGATCTTTGGAGAACAGAAGCAGGAGACCTTGAATCTAGGTTTCGTGAAGTGCCAAGCTTGAAAGAAGGTATAAATTTATGTACTTGCTTTCATTCATCAATAAAGATCAGATGTTCTTCTCTTTCCAAATATGACCTATTAATGTGTCTCAGATTTGATTACAGTTTGTTTATAATCTGATGTCTTCTTCTATTATTAATATCAGTCTTATATATGTAGTCAAATGTATTTGAGAAAGGTATCAAGTTGTTTTGCAGGTCTGGGCATTGCGACACTGGATAAGCATTGAAGAGCAAGGGAGACAAAGCTAGGATCAACCTTCTGAATAAGGTGCCTACATCTCTAAACCCTAATCTCTTCATTTATTTGTTGTACTTGCAGAATGCTTGTAAGTCTATCTTTATCACCGTAAGTTGGTAGTTTCTCCCCTGAACTATAGGTGCATTTTCCCCACAACAGAATGGCGACTTCGCTGGGGAATAAGCCTAACTGCTTAGGGGTATCCAAGGTCATTTCTTCAGTCTTGTTTGATGGTCTTTGTTCATTTTCTTGATTAGGATCAGTTAGTAGGCTCTGTTTGACCCTCCTGGGCTTTTTACAGACCCTTCCCAACCCTTGCAAACCTTTGTGGACCCAGTTTGGGGGTTTTAACCCCGTTTTTTAGACTTTTTTTCTTGTACGCTACTGTTTGTACCACACAGTAGCGCCCATACTGCTATGAGCGCTAGTTTCCTTCATACACAGTAGCGCCCATACTGCTATGAGCGTTAGTTTCCTTCATACACAGTAGCGCTCAAAATCTGGGTTTGATTTTTTGAGTTTTTGGGTTGTGGACCCAAATCAGGGGGTTGTAGCTACATTTTTTGGAGTCCCTGATGACCTTAGGTCTGAGTTAAACCATTGTAAGTGGTCTCCCATCCTTGTACTGATCCTACATTCATGATTTGAACCTCTTTTGATCGATTTGGGCTTGTTTGGAAAGTTTTGGGGTTTGTTGACTTAAGTTGGGGGGTTGTGGACCTGTTTGGTGTTTTGTACCCTAATGGAGTCTGATTGAACTTGCTTGCCCCATTTCCACTGGATTTGAAACCTCTTGAGTCTTTTTGACCCTGTTTGTATCTATTTGAGTGAAATTTCTCTTTTAGGTTGGTTTCTTGTCCTCCCTTATGCTTTTAGTTTTTCTTTTGTAGTGAAAGCTCAAGTGTTTTGGCTGTTGTTCAAGACCTTGTTTGCATTGTTTACGTGCAGACCTGACTTTACCAAACCATACTTCTTCGTAGGTCATTTGCTTCGTTTGGGTCTAAAAGTAGTTTTTGTACTCTTTTCCCAATGTTTGGCATGCTTACATCAATAAGAATTTGAAAGTCATATAAGGTAGCTTTTACTGCTCCATAAAGAGAACCTGAAAGTTTCTTTGCTTTGCTTTGATAATAGGTTAGTTTCAGTTTTTGTTTCTTACCTTTGAAAAGCATAAAGAATTTTGATTCATTTTCTAAATAGAGTACCTTGCAAGTGGCTTAAAAGATTTTAGAGTGCTTTGCATCAAAAAGAACAAGTTTTCTTTTGCATACCTAGTTGCTTGAGTAGCTGCATTCTTAGGTTTTGAGTTTAATTTTTTACATTTAGACTTTATTTTTACCTTTTTTGCATTCAAAAGATTAAAAAATTGCATTTGCACATGCATTCTAGATCAGAATTTTAAGACTTGCATTGAAAAGAAAAAGATTTGTTTGGTGGTAAATATTTCATTTTCAGTACTCTATTTCTATTATAACCACTCTCACACACCCACTACCTTTTTTAGTAATCAAGTAACCTTTAAAATGAACTCTAATAAAATGAACTAGCAACATTTTCTTTTCTAGGTTACACTACACCAACTAGTTTTGGTTAGGATCTTGGGTTTAAAACACCTTAAACCACCCAAGATCACACATTGCGCAAAAATCGTAGTGAGACTATCATTAGGCAAACCCACCTCACTCAAAATTTGCCTGGGAGCATATGCAGTAGGTCAATGTGAGATCAGTTTGTGGGAATACCCCTCCTACTTTCTGTTCGAGCATACGCCAGGATCGGATTGCGTATTGGGGACTCTTTCGAGTTTCGGGCTTAGCTACCCTGCCCACACTTTCTGATTCGACCGGTGACTGTTCCCCCAGGAATTTTCGGTGTTGTGGTATCCTTAGTATCAGACTCTAGGTTCATACACAGGTGACAGCGGAGGGTATATCTGCTGTACCTAGGACAAACGTGGGAGGAAATCCCTTGCAGGTCTTTGGGAGGGCGGTTGGGTGATTCCAGCGCTTGCACCCTTAGTCATTGTATTGTGGACCCCGGGTAACTGTCCTTCATCCTTCGTTGATCTGTTCTGGGCCCTCATCATCCCAGACTCTTCTCCGGAAGGCATCTGTTTGCCTGGTTTGATTTACTTAGGACCTTTTTTTAGTGGTGTGCTCTTTGTGCTACTTGTTTTTAGTTTGCCTTAGGGAACTTCTTGTTCATTTGAGCGAGAAACTATGTCTAGCATTCCGGCGAGTGCCAATCAAGGTACCCCTGTTCCGGGGGATCCTTGTGCTGTTCCATTCATTGGAAACATTGGTGCTCCCTTAATGGCTACTCTGAATCTTCCTGGATTCACTATTGGGCTGCCGGTTTGGTTGTTTTCCACTCCGAATGCCTTGCATGCTCCTGACGCTTCTTTTGTGAGCACCTCAAATCAAGAGCATCAGAACCCTGTGCCTCCTTTGCCAGTAACATCTTCTCCTCCTCCTTCTACCTCATGTGGCGAAAGTAGCAATACTAGTAACCAGCAGTCTAAAAGGAATAGACGGGGGAAGAATAGGAAGAAGATGCCAAAACAAGGGGGCAAGCACCCTGCCTCTGCAAATCATGCAGGGGGCACCCACCCAGCCTCTGGAGGTCATGCTGGGAGAAAACTTTTAGTCACTGAAAATCATACTGAAAGTTTGTCTTCAACCACTGTCAGTCATGTTGAGGACACGTCATTGATCACTGCTAGCCATATTAATGACAAGTCACCAGTTCCTGTGAGTCATACTGGAGACACCAGATCAGCCACTGCAAGTCATGCTGAGGGAGTTGACATTGTCGACAAACCCAACAAACAGAAGCTTAAGTTCCCTTGTAAGTTTTGCGAGGGAGACCACCTTACTTACTTGTGCCCTGTACTTCCAGAAGTGCAAAAAGTGTGGTCCTTAGTTCAAAAGTCTTCTGCTTCTGAGCAACCAGCCTCTGTGAGTCATGCTGGGGGCAAGCTGTCAGCCAATGTTAGTCATGCTGAGAGTACTGACGTTGTAAAGGAGTCTAAACCTATAGGACAGAAACCAAAGTTCCCTTGTAAACTTTGTAAGGGAGATCACCTTACTCACCGATGCCCTGCCATTCCAGAGGTACGAAGAGTGTGGTCCATGTCTGAAGGAACCTCTGTTCTTCAGTTGTCTATAGATTCCCTGCAGCCAGATCAACTTTTGGTTGATAAAGTGGTTGAACCAATGCAATCTTTGGTCGACCCCACTCTTCCTTCGGAGAGTGAAGTGATTGAATCGATGCAATCTTCGACCGATCCCATCAGTCCTTCAGAGATTGATGCACCTACTACTGAAGTCTTCTGCATTTCCAGTTTGGATGTTCCTGAAAAAGGGGGCACTTCATCTGTGCCATGTGAACCCCTACCAATCCCTAGGATTGTTTCCTTTGATTGGAATAGTCTAGCCGAGCCTCGTCTTCCTTCTTCGACACCTTTTCAGATAAAGGTTGATATCTGGAACCATACGGTTGATCGATGTATTGTTGATGAAGGTGCTTCTGTTAGTATCTTGTCCGCTTATGCTTGGAGAGATTTGGGTTTCCCTAATGTTATTCCAGCTGTTAATTGGCCGTTGACCTTCGATAGAAGACCTAGTGAACCGATCGGATTCCTCCGTCAGGCACCTGTTACCTTGGGTGGAAAAACAGTCTTAGTTGATTTTATGGTTTTAAAGGACCCTATGGACTTTCATATGATCCTTGGGCGTGATTACGTTTATGCTATGCATGCTGTGGTGTCTACGTTTTTTCGTGTGATGCATTTCCCTCATAACGAAAACATTGTCACCATAGACCAGCTTGCATTCGTTGATCCTCCTTATTACCCAACCGTAGACCAGTCTGATCCCTCGTCATTAGGCACTACTATGTCACATGTGCCTCATGTGGCATATTGTTCCTTGAGTTCAACTGCTACTGAGAAGAAGTCTCTGAGTTCATGCTTACCTTCTCGGGACTTGGTCCCAGCTTTTGACCAAGTGACACCTCCATCTGAATGTTTAGATATGTATTCTATCTGGGATGATATACTTCCTTCCGATGAAGTTTTCCTAGAGTCTATGGTACAGTTTTCCATTCACTTGGATGTTGATCCAGTCACAGTTATGTCCAGCCCCGGTTTGACCTTAAAGTCTGATCTTCCTACTGTTAAGTCTTTGGACTCTCCTATAGATCAGCAAATCGGTGTTCCTACTGAGTTTGATTATGCTTCTAGAATTTTCAACTCCCGTGATGATGAATTTGTTCCTGCAGATTCCATCATGTCCTTCAACTTTGATCTTCATCCTGAATTTGATCTTGTTGATTGTAAGTCCTCAGGCTTGGGTACCATCGAGTCTTCATTTGAAAACTCTGCCTTGTTTATGCCTGTTGTTGATGATAGTGAAGTTGAAAGTATTTGTACCATAGTGACTTGTATCGGGTCTTTCTTTACATATGTTTTAGATATGATCCTGGTACTAATGTTTCTTGGAGACAGGATTCTTAGCTGGATGTATACTTGCTTACTGGTCCTTTTCGACACCTTGTGCGATCATGTCAGGTATATTCGGAACCTTGCATATAGGTTTAGGCTTCCCCGATGTTATGTTGCATTTGAACCTTTTGCCATCCGAATTTGCCATAGGGTCGAACCTGTTGGATATTGGTGTGTTAGCCATCTCTTTATGCATTGTGCACCAGTACGACAGCAGAGCCTACCTAACATGGGTCACCCTAGTCAGCACCCTTATGCCATTCTGGTGCCCATGCTGAGTTTTTCTCATAGGCTCGGGAGCCTTTTTAGATTTACCATGACTTTGAGAAGAAGCCTCATATCTTTCTTCCTCATATATTTCTGGCCATCCCTGATAAGGCTCCCATCTTTGTGTTCAAATTGCATATGCATCTATTATGATCCCGCTTGCGCTAATGAGCCTGAAGCCGGCTTCCACGCTTTTAGCCCGTTGTATAAGCCTCCATCTCTGATCTCATTTCCGCTAAGCCCTGTATCATTTTTCCTTTTCAATTTGACACCTTTTACCTGGAGGAGACACACCCTGAGTGTCCTTATCTTGCCCATGTTCCTTGCATTAGGCATAGCTTTGTTCCAAGCGCTTGGAGCTAGTTTTGCATGTCCCTGACACTCGTCTCCTCCCATTTCGAGCATTCTTCTGCCTTCACTTCGAGCTCGTTAAAAACAGTAAGTAGGTTACGAGCAGTCTTCCACCTTTCCTTCGAGCTCGTTAAAAACAGTAAGGAGGCTACGAGCATTCTTCTACCTTCACTTCGAGCTCGTTAAAAACAGTAAGTAGGTTATGAGCATTTCTTTCATCTTCACTTCGAGCTCGTTAAAAACAGTAAGGAAGTTGTGAGCATTTTCCTATCTCCTTTGAGCTCGTTAAAAACAGTAAGGAGGTCATGAGTTTACTTTTCCGGACTCGTTAAACCTTTACGGAAAAGATCCCTATGGAGTTCTTTTAAGCCCTTTTCAGACTCCTTAAATAGGAAAAGTTTGCCGAGCATAGTTGTCTTTTCGGGCTCGTTAAAATAACTGAACCGACATCCACTTAGGTATAGAATTATCCCTTTTCCGGGCCTTGGTGGATAATTTACGGAAAAGGTATACTCTAGGTATACTCTTGTATGCGCTAGAAGAGTTCTTCTTCCATCATTTTACACTTTTTCGGGGAAGGAGACTAACTTTACGAAAAAGGACCTTTGGAGTCGTCTTTAGGGTTTTCAGACTCTCGAAATGTGAAAACACCAAGCGAGCACATACCAATCCGGGCTCGATATAAAATCCACGGATAAGTGTATAGAGGACTGTTTAAGTTTTTCAACTCTATAAGCAAGAAAACACCGCCGAGCACAGACCAATCCGGGCTCGATATAAAATCCACGGATAGGTGTATGGAGTTTTCTTCTAGGTTTTTCAGACTCCTTAAATATGAAAATACCGTCGAGCATGCTTTAGTTCTTTGTCAAGCTCGTTAAAAAATGAAAAAGGAAAGGGAAGGGAAGAATGTCAAAATATCTTTCAATATGATGGCAACAAGTCAACTATCTCCTTGAACAAAGCACCTGTTTTGAGTCTATCAAACAAGTTGGGTTCTAGTATTGACCTTAGGGTAAACTTGATCTCAGAGTTCCTACTCCTCCGTTTGGTTAGTCTTCCAATCATTTGGAGAATCTGTTAATGTCTCCTACATTGCAGACTTGCATCGTGGTCTCTTTGTGTTCAAAGCTGCCTAAGTCACTCTTGTGTCGTGCTCACTGTTCAAGGATACAACCTGTGTCGGCCATTCTGCAGTTGCTTTGACCTCATGTGTCGGCCATTCCTGGGTGTCAGTATGTTTCATCATGTGTTTAGTCCTACTCCAAATCAGCTCATACCTGTTGAGTATCCCTCGTGTTGGATGATGGAGGATGCATTAAGGCCTCCCTTCCAACGGACTTCTTCCCATCGACTTCAACTCATTGTGCTCTGGGAATGAAGTTTAGAGTTTCGGTTAGTACCTTGGGGATTGCAGTCATTAGTGGCAGTTTCCCTCGCTATTGGATAGATGGGAATACATCAATGTCTCCTATCCGATGGATTCTTCAAGTGTTCGACGGCAAGACCATCTATTCGCACTTGCTTGAATGTACTAGGTACCTTGGGTTCCATTTTCATTATTGGTGGACACCCTCGCGTTTGTTAACGGTATACATCAATGACCGGTAATCAAACGATACCTCCCATGTTCGACAACAGCTCATTTATTCGCATGGATAGGTTTGTACCTTGGGTTGTTTTTGGATGAAGACCTTGGGATCCTCGATAGCATCACCTCATTTATGTTATCGCCCAAGTTGCGCAAGACTGAGCCCCACTCCTTTTGGCTCTTGATGAGACATAGATCCAGCTTGTTCTCTATGGCTATGTTCTCCAGTTTTGACATAGATCCACCTTGTATTTATGTGGCTATGTTTTGACTTATGTTCCTCATGGATCCACGCTTGTATTTTAGTGGCCATGATATATGCATCAGTATTTTGGATCATTATTGTATCCTCTTGGAGATCATGTTCCACCATTTGAACATGGACAGTTACCCCATGGATAAGTTTGTCTGACTTTGCCTTTGCTTTCAGGTACTTCATTTGAGCCTATGATTCTTGGTTTCTCCGTTCCTCCACGATTCAACTCTTTTTTATTTTTTTATAATGTATTTCGGCCATCGTTTCCCGTACTCCCTCTGACCTCATACATTAGGGGGCATCTGTTATAGCTTGAAATGACACCTCTCCGTCCGTGACGACACTTGTTTCCCTTGGTCGCATGACGACACTTCTTGAGATCAAGTTCAGTCACACAACAGGACAATTGTGGATGGAGGAGTCATTTGGGACACTAAAAATGGTTGAAATTACCTCATTCTTGACCCATTTGATGTATATGACCCTTAGGAACATTTTTCCAGACCAAACTATCTCCTGAAAATGAGCAGAAAAGCCTGTTTTTGGCCATTTTTCACTATGAGCGCGACTCTACTGTTATAATAGTAGCGTGTGTACGCGACTTTGTCTCATTTAACGTAGCGCCCATTGCCATATGTACGCGACTTTGTATACTGTAGAGTAGGGTACACTCTTGTTTTGGTCAAAATCTCGAAATTCGAGTAAGTTAAGTTGGTTGGGAAACCTCTTGAGTGGTTATAACTTCTTTTCCTCTTCCTCATTGATTATATAAGGAGGGTAGAAGGGCCATGTGAAAGGACCAAGCCTAATTGCAAAGTTATGCTGGAGGAATGGAGACCCTCATCCCTCTCTCTTGTGCTTCAGTTTTGGTAAACCCTAGTACAATTGCTTAGAGGCTGGGATCTTTGGAGAACAGAAGCAGGAGACCTTGAATCTAGGTTTCGTGAAGTGCCAAGCTTGAAAGAAGGTATAACTTTATGTACTTGCTTTCATTCATCAATAAAGATCAGATGTTCTTCTCTTTCCAAATATGACCTATTAATGTGTCTCAGATTTGATTACAGTTTGTTTATAATCTGATGTCTTCTTCTCTTATTAATATCAGTCTTATATATGTAGTCAAATGTATTTGAGAAAGGTATCAAGTTGTTTTGTAGGTCTGGGCATTGCGACACTGGATAAGCATTGAAGAGCAAGGGAGACAAAGCTAGGATCAACCTTCTGAATAAGGTGCCTACATCTCTAAACCCTGATCTCTTCATTTATTTGTTGTACTTGCAGAATGCTTGTAAGTCTATCTTTATCACCGTAAGTTGGTAGTTTCTCCCCTGAACTATAGGTGCATTTTCCCCACAACAATCACTGGCCATATTGTGGAATCCTCGGGACTTATTATGTGCGTCACAAAACCTGGCTACAACATCCCAGGCTATTACGAGCACACAGCTCTACCTGTAGGATCTCCCAGGAGCACATTACATGTGACCCATCACAAAACCTGGCTGAAGCATCCCAGGTTGTTACGAGCACACGGCTCTACCTGTCGGATCTCCCAGGAGCACATTACATGTGATCTCACCACAAAACCTGGCTGAAGCATCCCAAGCTGTTACGAGCACACGACTCGACCTGTCGGATCTCCCAGGAGCACATTACATGTGGTCCACCACAAAACCTGGCTGAAGCATCTGAGGCCTTTTTCATCCTATCCAGATCTCCCAGGATCAAATTACATGTGGTCATGGAAAAACCTGGCTGAAGCATCTGAGGCCTTTTTCATCCTGTCCAGATCTCCCAGGATCAAATTACATGCCATAGGACAAAACCTCGAAAGATCATTTGCCAGATATCCCAGGGCAACGAATTACATGCCATAGGAAAAACCTCGAAAGACTATCTGCAGATCTCCCAGGGCACAAATTATATGTCCTCCCAAGCAAAACCTCGAAAGAGCATTTTCCAGATGTCCCAGGGCACCGAATTACATGCCATAGGAAAAACCTTGAAAGACTATCTGCAAATCTCCCAGGGCACCGAATTACATGCTCATCTGCACAACCTGATCCATGGCCATAGAGTATCAACCTGATACTCATGATACATCATCCTGATGTACACATGATTATCCTGATCATCATCACTGCAACATCCTGCTGCATGTCATCTGGAGCAACATCCTGAAGCTCATCATCCATGATCATCCTGATCATACAATGCATCTACCTGATGCATACCAAGTATCTACCCAATACATATCATCATACATGATCCACCTGATCATACAATGTATCCACCTGATACAAATACAAATACATGATACATATCACTATACATGATCCACCTGATACATATACAGATACATGGTCCAAGCATCTAACATGATGCATATACAAAAATACATACACATGATCCATCCGATCATATCCGACATCCAACATGATGTGTACATACATATAAATGATCCAACTGATCATATCCATCATCTAACATGATGCATACATACATATAAATGATCCAACTGATCATATCCAGCATCCAACATGATGCATACATACATACATAAAAATGATCCAACTGATCATATCCAGCAAAAACCAAAAAATCATCCTCATGCTCATCATCTAGCGCTTACATCCACAGCCATGTGAAGGATGCTCCTTCCAACATGCTTGGAATGGATTCAGCAAATGTGTCCATCACTTCTTCCTCGAAGTGTCCTCGATCTGAAGAACGCCAAGCCTTTCTCTGAAGTACTCGAACTTCACTCTGACTAGTGGATTTGTCAGCACATCTGCAATCTGCTCGTTCATCACAACATACAGGAGCTTCACAGCTCCTCTCTGCACCATATCCCTGATATAGTGATATTTGATCTCTATGTGTTTCGACCTGTCATGAAACACTGGGTTCTCAGATAGCTTCACACAACTCTGGTTATCACAGAAGATACCAGTAGCATCCAACGGGAGATCAAATAACTCAAAAAGTAGCTTCCGTAGCCATACTGCCTCACAACTAGCTGAACAGGCTGCAACATACTTTGCCTCAGCTGTACTCAGTGCCACGCAGGACTGCTTCCTGCTAAACCATGAAATCACACCTGATCCCATACTGAAGCAACACCCAGATGTGCTCTTCCTACCTGTAGAACTGCCAACCCAATCTGAATCAACATAACCCTGCAGGTTAAACTTTTGATTCGCTTCATACTTGAGCCCAAAATCCACTGTACCCTTCAGGTACCTCAGAACATGCTTTACAGCAACCAGGTGAACACTCCTCTGATCCGTCAGGAACTGGCTCAATGTGTTCACAGCAAAGCAAATATCTGGTCTCGTGTTTGTCAGGTACATCAAGGACCCAATCATCTGACGATACATAGAGACATCAACCGGCTCAGATGAAGCATCGCATAGAAGCTTCAGATTCGATACCATAGGTGTGGCCATGGCCTTGCAATCCATCTGTTGAATATTGTAACTTCTAAGAATATTATATTTGTACATTATTTATTCCGGAGATGTTCCATCCCTCCGATGTGATTTTATTATGTATCCAGAGATGTTTATTCCTCCGAAGAATTGTCGTAACTAGGGTTGTTAGACCCACCATGTGGGGGTCGGCCCTAAAGTTGGGTTTTAGGGGTTATTAGACTTCTCCAGGAGAGGTCGGTCCCATTAGGTATTTTTGGTGGTCAGGAGTGTGTATAAATAGAGGAGGTGAACTCCTCATTAGATCACTCACTCACTTGTGGAAAGTGGCGCACTTGTCTGGGAGATCTGCTAAGGAGGATTAGAAGGAGGGAGCACATCTTGTATTTTGGTTAATCATCTTATTGAGGAAAGCTTTGCTGGGTTTTCTACCCCATGAGGGTTTCCCAGGGTAAATATTGTGTCTATCTTGTGATTATGCTTCTTTTAGTGATCCTGCTAGTCTATTTGGTTTAAACTTAACATGGTATCAGAGGCATACTGAATAGGACATCTTTCACAAGGTAAGAATACCTCTCTCTCTCTTTTCAAGTGAAGTTAGGGTTTCAGCCCAAAGTTGGTATTTTTGAATTTTGGTTGCATGGCTGGATAGCCCTCTTCAATACCTTTCTTTTAATCCCTAGATCTAACTTTTTGGTTGGGTAGAACTCCAGGAAATCCAAACCCTAATTCTACCAAAAGTGCGATACGTTAGATTTTGGTTTCAGAAAAAAGTTGGAATTTTTGAATTCTGATTACATGGCTGGATAGCCCTTCTCAAGAGCATTCTTTTGAGCTATAGATCGAACTTTTTGGTTGAGTAGAACTCCGGGAAAGTCAAACCCTAATTGTACCAAAAGTGCGATAAATTTCTGTTCCAGATTCCAGAAAAGTGAAAAGTAACTTTTCAGGTAAGTCTACTCTGTCTCTTGGACTCCCCCAAGAGAAGATGGCTCCAAACGCTAAGCTTGAAGACAAGCTAGAAGGTATAGAAAATTTCCGGGCATGGAAATACAGAATTGGTCTTATTCTTGAGGAGAATGATCTTGCTCAGTATATCAAGGAAGAAGTTGCAGAACCAGAAGGAGATGAAGCCAAAGAAAAGCATAGGAAGGATTTGATTAGGGCAAAGAGAATCATAGTTGATTCCATTAAAGACCACTTGATTCCCCAAGTGGCCTCCAAGAAGACTCCAAAGGAAATGTATGATGCCCTAGGAAGAATGTATGAAGGAAAGAACATTAAAAGAAAGATGAACCTGAGGACTCAATTGAAGAGTACCAAGATGCACAAAGGAGAATCCATTCAAGACTACTTCTCAAGGGTTTCACAAATCAAGGAACAACTAGATGCAATTGGTGATACCCTTGATGAGGATGAACTTGTGATGACTGCTCTCAATGGTCTCACTAGATCTTGGGAGTCATTTATACAAACCATGTGTGCCAGGAAAGAAAGCATGAAGTTTGACATAATATGGGAGGATTGTTTTCAAGAAGAAGCTAGGGTTGCAAACAGAGAAGCTCTTCTCAAAGAGGATGACCAAGATTTGGCCACTCATACCAAAAGAAGAAGAATGAGTCATCTCAAGAGAGTTGACCACAAAGGATCTCAACACTTCTCTAGATCTAACAAGAGAAGAGGACCCAATTCAACAAGAGATCTTTCCACAATAGAATGCTACAATTGTCATAAATTAGGACACATCTCCAGATTCTGTCCTTCTCAAAAGAAGAAGTCTTTCCACAAAAGACATCATGCACATATGGCAGAAAATGATAGTGAAGAAGAAGAAGAGGAAGAAGATGAAGAAGAAGAAGAGGTAAAGGTAAAGCCTAAAAGGAAAAGAAGTAAGGTGAAGAAAGAAGATCCAGAAGAATATGTTCTATTCTCTGCACTCTCTGGATCTGTATCTCCTGGAGAAGATACATGACTCATTGACAGTGGTGCTTCCAAGCACATGACAGGTCAAAGGAAGACATTCTCAAATCTTGAAGAAAAGACTTCTTCACAGAAAGTATCTCTAGGAGATGACTACCAATATGTCATCAAAGGAATTGGTGAAGCTAGCTATAAGCTAGATTCTGGAACACCCTTGAAGATGAAAGACATCTTATATGTACCAGGATTAAAGAAAAACCTTCTCTCTATTTCAGCACTAGATAAGAAAGGCTTTAGAGTAGCCTTCATAGATGGACAAGTACTCATGTGGTCCAAAGGAAAGACAATTAAAGATGCAGTTGTTATTGGTGAAGAAGAAGGAGGTCTCTATAAACTCAAGGGTCATCCAGAAGCTTCCCTTGCACATGAGATCTCTAGTCCCAGTGAGCTATGGCATAGAAGATTAGCTCACATCAACTTTAAAGCCTTACCCTATGTAAGCAAGGTAGTCATAGGATTACCAGATTTGAAAGCTGATCATGATGGCTCATGTAAAGGGTGTAAGAAAGGGAAAAATATCAAGAACCCCTTTCCAAAGAGTGAAACAAAGACTAAGAACATTTTATAACTAATACACTCAGATGTATGTGGACCAATGCCCACCACTTCTCTAAGTGGGTTTGAATACTATCTTTCATTCATTGTTGATTATTCAAGGAAAACTTGGATATACTTCCTGAAAGGTAAGAATGAAGTCTTTGGAAAATTTAAAGAGTTCAAGGCTCTAATAGAAAATCTATCAGAAAAGAGAATCAAGATTCTCAGAACAGATAATGGTGGAGAATTTACCTCAAAGGAATTTGAGGACTTTTGCAAAGAAGCTGGAATCAAAAGGGAACTAACTACTCCTTATAATCCCCAACAAAATGGGGTGGCTGAAAGGAAAAATAGAACAATCATGGAAGCTGTGAAGACCATGATACATGATCAAGATCTTCCCATGTATCTATGGGTTGAGGCAGCCAAGACAACAGTATATGTGCAAAATAGATTATCTCATAGTGCTCTTGAGTTCAAAACTCCAGAAGAAGTGTTTACAGGTAAGAAGCCGGAGGTAAGTCATCTTAAAATTTTTGGGTGTCCTGTGTACATCCACATTCCAAAAGAAAAGAGAACCAAGTTGGACCCTTCTGGTAAGAAGGGAATATTTGTTAGCTATTGTGAATCATCCAAAGCCTTCAGAATTTACATTCCAGGCTTTCATCACATAGAAATAAGTAGAGATGTAACATTTGATGAAGAAGCAGCTCTCAAGAAATCCAAGAAGTGCCAACTTGATGAAATCTATGAAGAAGATACTTCTCCCAGAATCACAGAGGCTATTCCCATGCCTGAAGATGATTCTCCAGAGGATCATGACATGTTGGAACCACAAGAGCCTCCTATTACAGACTTATCCAAGAAAAGAAGGCCAGCATGGGCTAGAGATATTATTCAAGGGGCTGAAAGATATGGAGCTCCTGAAGGCTCCACTAGAGAAAGAAAGAAACCAAAGCTAGTGTCCAACTATATGGCCTTGATGTGTGATCTTGTGGATCAACTACCCACTATCTATGAAGAGGCGGCTCAGAAGAAAGAATGGGTAGAAGCAATGACAGAAGAATATCAGTCAATAATGAAAAATGATGTTTGGGATATAGTTCCCAAACCGAAAGATAAGAGTGTGGTTTCTTCCAAATGGATTTTCAAAATAAAACATGCCGTGGATGGAAGCATCGAAAAATATAAAGCAAGATTTGTAGCCAGAGGATTCTCTCAGAAAGAGGGAATTGACTATGAAGAAACATTTGCACCAGTTGCTAGGTATACTTCAATCAGAACTATCATGGCACTTGCATCCATGATGAAGTGGAAATTACACCAAATGGATGTTAAGACAGCTTTTCTGAATGGTGTAATTGAAGAAGAAGTATACATAGAGCAACCTCAAGGGTTTGAGGTTAATGATGGAAGAACTCATGTATGCAAATTGAAGAAGGAATTATATGGGTTGAAACAAGCTCCCAGAGCTTGGTACAGAAGGATTGACAATTTCCTAACTAGCATGGGATTTACCAAAAGTAAAGCTGACCCAAATCTTTATCTCAAAGTGATGGATGATGAACCAGTTATATTGCGGTTATACGTAGATGATCTATTTCTAACTGGAAATGAGAAACAAATTATTGAAAGCAAGAAGAAGCTTTCTTCAGAATTCGAGATGAAAGATCTCGGATTAATGCATTACTTCTTAGGCTTAGAAGTATGGCAAGAACCAAAAGGAATCTTTCTAAATCAAGGTAAGTATACTGTGGAGATTCTCAAAAGATTTGATATGTTGGAGTGTAAAGCCAAGGCCACTCCCATGGAATCCAACTTAAAGTTATTAGTTAATGATTCATCAAAATTAGTGGACATAACTCTATATAGACAGATCATTGGATCATTAATGTACTTAACCAATACTAGGCCTGATATATGCTTTGCTGTAAATACCCTAAGTCAATTTCTAGTAGAACCTAGAAAGGTTCACCTAATAGCTACAAAGCATATAATGAGGTACCTAAAAGGTACATTAGATTTTGGCCTATTTTATCTTGGAGGTCATGAACTCAAACTACATGGTTACTCAGATTCTGATTGGGCAGGTAATGTCTCAGATAGAAAAAGTACTTTAGGCGGATGTTATGGTCTTGGATCTGCCATGATCTCATGGTTCAGCAAGAAACAATCTAGTGTGGCCCTCAGTACTGTTGAAGCAGAATATATAGCTGCTTGCTCTGCCAGCTGTGAAGCAGTATGGCTTCGGAAACTTTTATCTGGAGTGTTTGACTTAGAAATGGATCCCACTGTGATCATGTGTGATAATCAAAGCTGCATCAAGATGACTGAAAATCCTGTATTTCATGATAAGTCAAAACACATCGAGATCCGTTACTTTTACATACGAGATATGGTGCAGAGAGGAGCTATCAAGCTCGAGTATATAAGCACGGAGGATCAAATTGCTGATATCCTGACGAAACCTCTATCTCGAGTAAAGTTTGAACACTTCCGAGACAAGCTTGGTGTAGTTCAGAAGGACCTTCCTCGAAAGGGGGAGTAGCACAGTATCTGACATCAAGTCTATCTCATCAATGATGAGGTTACCTATTTACTGCACTTAGTTACCTAGAATTATTTAGATTTAGGACTCTTATATTCTTTCTTTTGATGTTAGTTTTGATGATAGATGTATACATGCTTTTGATGTTAGTTTTGATGATGATGATACATGTTATGGTTATACATGTTTTGATGATGATGATACATGTTGTGGTTATACATGTTTTGATGGTGATGATACATGTTGTGGTTATACATGTTTTGATGGTGATGATACATGTTATGGTTATACATGTTTTGATGATGATGATACATGTTGTGGTTATACATGTTTTGATGATGATGATACATGTTATGGTTATACATGTTTTGTTGATGATGTTACATGTTGTGGTTATACATGTTTTGATGATGATGATACATGTTGTGGTTATACATGTTTTGATGATGATGATACATGTCATGGTTATACATGTTTTGATGATGAGGATACATGTTTTTGATATACAACATGTGAAGGGATTGGATCATTCCTGGACTTCAGTCCGAAAGAAGAGCTGTAGACGTATGTCTTCGAAAATGAAGTTCTTGGTGAACATGTGAAGGGATTGGATCATTCCTGGACTTCAGTCCGAAAGAAGAGCCGTAGATGTATATCTTCGAAAATGAAGTTCTTGTTGAACATGTGAAGGGATTGGATCATTCCTGGACTTCAGTCCG
The DNA here is from genome assembly GCA_027924585.1 of Larix kaempferi. Taxonomy (NCBI): domain Eukaryota; kingdom Viridiplantae; phylum Streptophyta; class Pinopsida; order Pinales; family Pinaceae; genus Larix; species Larix kaempferi. Next base: position 23,765,781 of record BSBM01000445.1, read on the forward strand.
AAAGAAGAGCCGTAGATGTATGTCTTCGAAAATGAAGTTCTTGGTGAACATGTGAAGGGATTGGATCATTCCTGGACTTCAGTCCGAAAGAAGAGCCGTAGACGTAAGTCTTCGAGAATGAAGTCCTAGATGGACGATGGAGGATTAAGTCATCCTTGGACGTAGGTCCTAAATGCACGGTTGAAGGATTAAGTCATCCTTGGACGTAAGTCCTAAATGCACGGTTGAAGGATTAAGTCATCCTTGGACGTAGGTCCTAAATGCACGGTTGAAGGATTAAGTCATCCTTGGACTTAGGTCCTAAATGCACGGTTGAAGGATTAAGTCATCCTTGGACGTGGTCCTAAATGAACGGTTGAGGATTAAGTCATCCTTGGACGTGGTCCTAAATGTACGGTAGAGGATTAAGTCATCCTTGGACGTGGTCCTAAATGTACGGTAGAGGATTAAGTCATCCTTGGACGTGGTCCTAAATGTACGGTGGAGGATTAAGTCATCCTTGGACGTGGTCCTAAATGTACGGTGGAGGATTAAGTCATCCTTGGACGTGGTCCTAAATGTACGGTGGAGGATTAAGTCATCCTTGGACGTGGTCCTAAATGTACGGTGGAGGATTAAGTCATCCTTGGACGTGGTCCTAAATGCACGGTGGAGGATTAAGTCATCCTTGGACGTGGTCCTAAATGTACGGTGGAGGATTAAGTCATCCTTGGACATGGTCCTAAATGAACGGTGGAGGATTAAGTCATCCTTGGACGTGGTCCTAAATGAACGGTTGAGGATTAAGTCATCCTTGGACGCTGTCCTAAATGTACGGTAAGGATTGGATCATCCTTGGACTTTGGTCCTGTAAACTGAGCCGTAGACATGTGGTCTCCGAGAACATGATAGGACTGGATCGTCCCTGGACTTCAGTTCAAAAGGTACATGACTGGACATAGAGAACTGTTGATGATCGTGCGATGACGATGCTGATGATCGTACGATGACAATGACGATGCTGATGATCGTGCGATGACGATGCTGATGATCGTACGATGACGATGACGATGCTGATGTTCGTGCGATGACGATACTGATGATCGTACAATGACGATGACGATGTTGATGATCGTACGATGACGATGATGATACTGATGATCGTGTGATGATGATACTGATGATCGTGTGATGATGATGCTGATGATCATACGATGACGATGACGATGCTAATGATCGTGTTATGGCGATGTTGTTGATCACGTATTATGACGATGCTGATGATTGAGTACTATCAACTCTGATGATGCCGATGTTCCAGTAACTAGTCAAGTTACTGATGATGATGAATTGAAGAAAGCTTCCGATGATATATAGATGATGTAGTAAATGACTCCTTGCTCCTGCAGATGTTGTTATAATATCCTTCTCGTTAAGGGGGAGTGTTGAATATTGTAACTTCTAAGAATATTATATTTGTACATTATTTATTCCGGAGATGTTCCATCCCTCCGATGTGATTTTATTATGTATCTGTAGATGTTTATTCCTCCGAAGAATGGTGGTAACTAGGGTTGTTAGACCCACCATGTGGGGGTCGGCCCTAAAGTTGGGTTTTAGGGGTTATTAGACTTCTCCAGGAGAGGTCGGCCCCATTAGGTATTTTTGGTGGTCAGGAGTGTGTATAAATAGAGGAGGTGAACTCCTCATTAGATCACTCACTCACTTGTGGAAAGTGGCGCACTTGTCTGGGAGATCTGCTAAGGAGGATTAGAAGGAGGGAGCACATCTTGTATTTTGGTTAATCATCTTATTGAGGAAAGCTTTGCTGGGTTTTCTACCCCATGAGGGTTTCCCAGGGTAAATATTGTGTCTATCTTGTGATTATGCTTCTTTTAGTGATCCTGCTAGTCTATTTGGTTTAAACTTAACACCATCATCCCGAATATCTTCAGGATATCTACTGTGTACTTCCCTTGACCAAGGAAGATCCCACCTGTACTCTGCCACACCTCCATACCTAGGAAATAATGCATCATTCCCAAGTTCTTCATCTCGAACTCGGCAGCAAGCTTCCGCTGTGTGTTGGCAATCAATCTATCCTCTCCTGATACAAACAGGTCATCCACATAGTAGTATCACTGGATTGCCTTCCTCAACCTTGTAGTAAAGGTTGGAATCCGCTTTACTCTTGGTAAAGACCAAACTGGATAGAAAGCTGCCTATCCTACCATACCAAGTTCTACACATATATGATTTCCTGTCATGTGTCTCAGAACCAAGTGGTTGCTCCACATACAATTCTTCTTCAACTACACCATTATAGAAAGCTGTCTTGAAATCCATCTGGTGTATCTTCTATTTCATCACTTTTATATTTCTCTATGCTACCGTCTACAGCATGCTTGATCTTGATAGATCCATATGGAAGTCACAACAAACTTCCCTTCAAGTCTTGGGACTACATCCCAAACATCATTCTTCATGATCGACGGATCATGGCATTCTTCCCATATCCTGGGAACTTCAATATCTTCAATAGATAATTTTGTTGCTGAACAAATGTTGTAGTTCTTCTTTTGTAGGAGATGGCATACAATCTTTCCTACACAACAAGTTAAATTGCATGATTAGAAAACATCTCATAGTTTTCAGAACAAATTCTTACACATAAAGAAATATGTCATACAGTCATGCAATTAACTTAGCCAATGCTTCAATACAACATTTATCCATATTCCATAACTTTCTAGATGCCTTCCAATCTCTACCAGAACATTGTTAAGAGTGTGCACAACTCCCAACATGTCAGCAAAGAGGTTTCATTCTAGATAAGTAGCAATGGAATGTTGTACAGTGCCATAGGCTACTTACCCATGCATATTAGTAGTATATTGTTCATCAATGCAACTATTCTAATATGCATAATACACAACCTAATTCTAGGAACATCAGTATATACATTATTGAACAGTATTATTTAAGAAATAAAAATTCAAATACTTATCTTTGTTTGTTCGTTGGGTGGACTCCCTCTGAGTCTTCGCTTCCTTGCAGGAGCTACTGGAGTCCTAATCTGAATTAGCTTCTTCTACACCTTTCTGTTGTGGAATGTAGAGAGATGGTCAACTCCCTATGAATATCTGCATCCTTGCAGAAACCACTGGAGTGTACTCCCTCTTGATCTTTGCTTCCTAGATTACTTTTCCTTGAACTTATATTCATTCTCGATCCCTATGCATGCTTGTTAGTATCATCATTGTGTTATCCTCTAGGTCTCATACGTAATCAAACATTCATTAGTATAATCTTAATATTATCAAAACACAATAAACTCAAGCATGTATAGTCAGGATCATTTCAAACATTAGTATTCAAGGTTTCAGGGAAGTCTTCTTTTACTCATGCATATTCTTATTTGATCATAGGAATCTTTTGGTTAGTTAAATAATCAATCAAGATAAGAGATATAATATGCATAAAACCCATGATTGCTCAAACCTATACCTTCATGATTCTTTTGGTTAGTCATATCATCAATTATGGTAAGAAACATAATATGCATACAACCATGATTATTCAAACCTATGACTTCATGAATAATCATTATCAACAACACAGCGGTATAAGATCCTAACATAAGGTAGGATTCTATCTTGATATAGGAAAAACATACCTGGATTAGCATGCTAGCTAGTTATGTCTAACATACTCACATGATGTCTTCTTGTTCTTCTTCAATGACTTGTGCTAGTAACCTATATATCTCAACCATTATAAAACCAAGTTATACATACCTCGTAAATGGATCTTCTATGAGATCCATGATAATGGATGAATATTTCTCCTCATGTCATCATGATCATATGTTCTTGAACCAGAACATGATTTGTCTTTCTTGGTGTACATTTCATGTTAGTAGACAACATAAACCTCATACAACACCATAATGCATTAGTACAATCATAAGTGTCAACACCCTAATCAATGAATATTTTCTATCGTGCATTCATAATTTTATTAAGGTGATACGATAAGTCTAAAATCAAGATTGTACTAACCGTAATAACATGAAGACAAACATACCATAAACTTAATCATGAACAAATCTCAAAACATACCTCGATGAGTCATACCTGTCGAGATCGCTTGTAATATTCTTATGTAAGGCCTTAGCCTCATCTCCCTCTGAAACAGGAACTTCCTTACTTATGCAATTGACCAATCCATCTTCTTCTAGGATTAACCCAATCCACTTGATTTGCAAGAACTGGACCTGGAGCTAGATATGGGTTTGTCAGAGAAACCCCAAAAATTCAAACTTTGAATTTCAAACTTCCGAAAGGATAGAAATATGCGCCTTGATGAGCTGATCAAGCTGGTATATTCAGAATTTGAAAACTGCAAAGTTTCACTCCTCAATTTTGCCTTTGAAACTTCCGGATTCACTGGACGTGACCCTGAACTGGGGTTTGATGAAGCCCACTCTTCTTCCCAATCAAAAGGTTTGATCCAAATCTCTAAGCTTCTATTTTTCTGAGGAGCTTCCAGCCGTGGTCACAGATTTCAAAAATTCCCATTTTTACAGAAGCCCTAATTTTCCACTTTTCTGATCAAAGTCCCGAACTAGGGTCTGATCAAGCCCGACCTTCTGCCCAAATAAAAATTCTGATATTGGTCTCTAAATTTCTATTTTGATGAGTAGCATCTAGCCATGGTCTCCGATTACAAAAAATTCCAACTTTCTTCAAAGCCCTAAATTTCGGAAGCCATGAATGAAGGTACTCAAAAATAATTCTGTTTTGACAGAAATATGTACCTGAATGTTTATGGTGTAACTCTGAACTTTTCGATCCACAGGGTCTAAAACATTTTCTTGAGATAGCCCGACCTGTTATATTTCCATCCTGATAGGTCTGACCTCAATTGGATTCTCTGAGAGAGAGTTATGCCAAGTGTCGCAACATGACCTGTTTATGGGATAATATAGGAGAGCGAACTTGTATGGCATGCCATGTGTCACTGTTTCAACTTCGGCCTCTGAAACGTTTTCTTGAGATAGCTCTCCCTGTTATATTTCCATCCTGATAAGTCTGACCTCAATTGGACTCTTTTAGAGAGAGTTATGCCAAGTGTCGCAACATGATATGTTTATGGGATAATACAGGAGAGCGAACTTGTACGGTGTGCGACGTGTCCCTAGTTCAACTTCGGATTCTGAAAAATGTTTCGAAGATAGTAAAGTCTGTGTACTACCTGTCACTATTTACGAAATTTCATTTGGAGCTTCCTAGCCCAAGTTATGACCTTTTTCCCAAGGTCACCTGATTTTGACTCAGATCTGGAAGAGGCAGAAACCCTATATTGTACAGATCTGAAATCACAAAGTACAACGAATTAGAGGTTTTCCTTTGGACACAAGGTACATAGGGATTTAAGCTTCGATCTGTAAAGATTTTAGATCCAAAAACTTCACCAAAACGGATTTATAGCGAACGTTCTACGATGACTGGTTTTTGCTATATCAAGCCCTAGCATCGTAATTGCAACAAGTGTCATACATGCCATATCATGCCTTCTTTCAGGCTTGCTCTGATACCATGTTAAATTTTCAAAATTTACTTTAATATGATCTAGGATCTTAACTGAGAGAACAACATGTACAACATATCTACAGCATATCAATCATGGAGACAATAATGCAAGCACACAAGAGACACAAAGATTTACTTGGGGAAAACCATAAAGGTGAAAAACCCCAATAACTTCCTCAGAGATAGATAGAGCAATGATACAACCATGAGAGATAGACATAACCTAGCAGCAGATCCTCCTCCTCCATAAGTACGCCACTCCTCCTTGAGTGCATGAGTGAGAAGTGAGTGAACAAATAGAGTGCCTCCCGCACTCTATTTATACTTGACTTGACTTGCCTTTTACATAAATCATGTAGGCTCGAACTTAACCACATAACATAATGCTGACTGGGCCGACCCCCAATAGGGTGTTCTAATAACCCTTCGACCCACATGGCTGATCCCCAATAGGGTGGTCTAATAACCCTTTGACCCACATGACTTATACAGGGCCGACCCCAACAAGGTGGTCTAATAACCCATCAAGTATAAGTTACGACATTTACAATATAAATGACGACACTTCCGTATAGAGGAATAATACCATCTCTATAGGAGTACATACAACATATATGAAATACATTCTGAAGTTACATATACATCAACACATAATTAACATGGGGTAGAGGAAACCTTAAGCACTTGATTTCAACTTAAAATGAACCATAGGTTTTCATTTAGGTGAAGTCAGGAAAAAGAAATTAAATCAGTGTCAGTGGATAACTTGGAAGACCATTTGCATGCAGTTGGTAATGAATTAGAAGATTCATAGATACGGAGTTAGAGATTAAAAGACATTGCAGGTTCTTTTAGAAATTTCTAGATTGAACATGTGTATAGGGAATTGAATAATAATTGGTGTGTGGATAATATTTTCCCTAATTTACTCCAAGACAACAAGAGACCTAGTCTTGGTCAATCTTTTCCTTGTGAAAAAGGGATTAAATCAACATGTCTTCATCCAAGGGAAAGGTCCATGTTAATTTTGTAGGAAATCAGACTCACTTCGACATCTAACAATTATTCAATCTCTTTGTTTAGGAACTACCTGCTAGGCCTTCCAAATCCTTCTAAGAGCACTCGTTGTGGATATTGAAATCTTCATCCATGCTAACTATAATACAAATCTATAACGTGCATGTTACTGCCTGACAATGCATTGTTTGGAGGCATTCTTTTCAACAGCCATGTACCAGGAGATGGGAACTTTCAAAGTTTGGTATGGGTCATGAGTGTTGTATTGGAAATATGGTTCAAGCATCATGCATAAGAAAGATGGTAAAGTAAATCCATTTGATAGTTTTCTTTTACATGTTGGAGGATGTTTTTATATTTGAAGGTGTGTTTTGTTGTTGAGATCACATATTTGGAGGCACTTTTGCACATATGGAAGCATTTCATCATTTTCAAATGCATTAATGGACATATTAGTGATTTTATCTGAGAGAATATGCCCTATGTGACATAGGAGAGATGGCTTAAAGTGAGGAGGACAATCTTTTAGGTGAAAATGGATGATGTCATCAAGTTTCCCTAAGGGTTGTACTTTGTGTTGCTAAGTTTTTGCAAATTTGAGTTGGAGTTTTTTTTATCCCAAGGATGAGGTAGAGGGATTAATCTTATTTTTACATAAGAACAATTACATGTCTAAATTCATCACCATTTTCTCATTTTCTATTGACAGGTGTAACACTGATGTGCATGTATTCAACACCATTTTCTAACTATTTATCCAGTAATGAATGCACCTATTATGGGAATGACTTGAATGGTATTTAGTAAGGGAAGAAAAATGTATTACTAAAAGATAGACAAGTTATCTCTTCCCTAACAACTCCATAAAACTCTATTGTATTGAAAAAAACAATTCAATAAACTTACTTTGTTAACAAAGTCTTGTCACCAAACTAAAACATTTGGTCTTTCAAAAATTTGTAATTTCTAAAGCTCATGCAATGCAGAGACTTGTAGGAAAAATCCCTACTGACGGTAAGCATGTACAACATGGCAGGAGAATGAATTCCTTTTTTTCAATAGCTCGAGTACAAAGAAAAGGGCATCAAAATATTGTCATAAAAAAAAAGGAAAAAATATTGTCACTAACAAAAAAAAAAAATTGGGATGTTAAAGTCACATCACAACAATTTAGGAAAGAATATTGTCACTAACAAAAAGATTGGACTCTCTAATTTACCATCATGACAATTTAAGTCAGAAGATTATCATTGAGAAATATTCAAACTAAAATTTTCAATGGATGCATTTCTTGATGGAGAAGAAATGATTAACATGATAATTCTTTATTGATGGAGAAGAAAAGGTGAACATGATAACATATGCTGCACCTTGATTTCTTTTTACAATGTTAGCATCAGGAAAAAATATTAAAAACATATGAAAGAGGTATTGCGCCTATGGGATGCTCATTTTTCTAGTTTTTATTTGTCTAAGTTCAATGCTCAAAATTTTAAAATCACATGAAAGAGGTATTGAACCTATGGGAAGCTCATTTTTTTTGGCTAAGTTCAATACTCAAAGTGTTAACTCCATAATTATTAGGTATTCACATTCTCATCATACTGAAAAGTACAAATTGACCACTAACAATTTTTTATATTGGTTAATTACAAAGTTTTGATTGAAAAGTACCCCACCAATGGCTTAAGGATTAAGAACTAATACCATGATAATAACAGTGGAAGCAACGCAATCTTGTCTTTTTCAGTGAATGCATCAATAATCCTATGAAGAAAAAGGTAATCCTCTAATCTTCATTTTAAGAATCCCCAAAATATTTGAAAATTTGAACACTTTCACTATATTTTGTTCAATTTATTGAGCTCTAAATCTCCAAATTTATATGAAATATTAAACAACCATATGGAAAACAAAACCACTATTTAAGCTTGCCTTCCTCATTTGTATGAAATGTAAGGCTGTTTATTTTTTACAAGGAAGTAAAAGGATCTCATAATTCAATAGCTCTGAAGCACACTACAAAGATGAACCCAAAAAATGGAGTCGAAGCATAAAGAATTCTTTTCTTGACCTAAGAATTTAAGCATAAGAGAGTAGATGACCCTACTCATTCATGGTTTAGGATTTTGAACATGTTGTCCTGTCACCCATGCCTTTTCCAAAACAAGATACAAAACAACAACACTTTTTGAGGTCAACTTCCTCAATTGTATGAAATGTAAGACTGTTTGTTTTGGACTGGTAAGTAAAAGGATCTCATAATTCAGACTCTCTCAAACACACTACAAATATTAACCCCCAAAAATGGAATCAAAGCATCAAGCATGCTTTTATAAGACTCAAGCATTAAAGTATCAGAGAACAGTTGATAGTAGTGGCCGGGGACTTAGGATTTTGAGCATGATGTTGTCCCTATGTATTTTTTAAAGACTTTGCAGTACTAACTGATTATATCTTTGAAAAATGGGCTCAGATAGTAGAATGGAAAATAACTAAGGTTGTTGGCTGCTAGTATATTCTATGATGCCAATACCACCAGCAAAATTAGTGCCAAGGTGAAGGAGGATTCTATCACATCAAGATGGAGACATGCACCCCAAATCTATCTTCTAGGTTACCAGGGTATCATAACACTTAATTCCCATTTCATCATGACATTATCTCTTTCAACATGTACTTCATTAAAGATCACAAGAGTCAAGAAATATGCAGGGAAAATTATATGTTCATCACGATTTGCTTCAAAATGCCTCAAAATTCAATTCTAGGTTATTCAAAGCTGATATTATTGAAAATCAAATTGTACATCGACATCTATAAACTTTCTCATCAAAGACACAATGGAAGAGGTAAATATTACGAACATTTTGTAATCATCCCAAAGTTTTTCCTCTAAAATTGATCCATGGATAATGAGTTGCTTGAGCCTTGGACATCTTTCAAGAATTGCTGCTATCCATTGAGTAATGAGGTCGTTAATCACTGTTGATCCAAAATATAGAACTACCACATTTTCTAGCAGAGATTATCCTCTTATGCCACATTGGATCAAGCCATCCCTCAGATCATAACACAAGAATGGATGGTTCAATTTAGGAAAGCAGTTTGCTATAGTCTCCAATTTTTTGAGTCCGACCCTGGGTTGCACCACATAAACTGGGATAATAGAGAACACTAGTGACAAGGATAGTAAGCCCATAAGTTATCCACATACGACTACTAATATGATGGGAACATAATTTCTTTGTCAAGATCATCGAAATGGTAATAAAATGAGAACTAGAATCGCAGGCGCTTTTTCTTAAGATGGAGTTGCTAAGGATTTTGGGAGATCACCTCAGGCGAGCCCCAAAAGTAAGTCAAGGGATGCTTACCTTTCCCATCCGGGACATTGAGCTCTGGGTACAAGACAAATAAGGACTCAATCTTAGGGCACATAGTCAACAAAAGGACCAATTCTATGCGAGAGATAGTTACATGTTGTAGTGAAAAAGATTTCACGCAAGGAAACCTCATGGGGTCTTCACTCAGTGAAAATATGCCATAGTACCTTCGTTCATGGGATATTAAAGAATACCCTTAATTTCACTAGATATTGATAAATACCGACCAAAATCCTTTTGTTAATCCCCCCTCCCAATACATGTTTACAATTACAAAAAACTTATTTTTATGAGATATTCCCTATTTTTACTAGATACTCGTTTTTACACCCCACGGTACCTATAAATCCCACATACCCTACTCCCCCCCCAAATACCTACAATATATTGACCTTATTTTTCACAGTTTCAAAACCCCCCTTTATGAATGAACGTGATAATATATTGGTCAACAAGGTGAATCCCCTGTGGGAAACCTTTGATAACTCGGCTTCACAATTGATATGGTAGTATAGCTTAGAACTAGATTTTCTGTGAGATTAATCACATAAATAACTATCGACGACTATCTTTACTCTTGCAGGGAGTTTTTTCAGATCCCACAAACCCATTTGGTGGACAAAAACCCAAATATGTAATTATGTTTCCAAGCACCGATTGGCATGTTTTACTCTCAAAGCTAATGAGTTCTCCATTGGGTATTTGATTCCAATGCAGTGATTGACTTTACAGAGAATTTTTTTATGATAAATCAGGTCCTCTGTATCTTAGGGATATCTAAAATTTTGGGTAAAAAATAGAGCAACTTGCTGATGGATTACAGAGATCGATTGCAGAGATAGCCGAAGATCATACTTACAGATTAAGTTGAGCAGCTTGTTGATGGATTGCAGATATCGATTGCAGAGAAGTAGCTTGTGGATGGATTGTAGAGGAACGACCAGGGGGAGAGTGTCCAGTTTGATTCACCAAGGGGAAAAAAAAAGGTTGATTCTCTGCAATGGGTTCGATGGGTTCGAATGGGCTCGATCATGCGTTGAATGTGGGTGCCATGCATTCAATGTAGGAAGGTGGCATAGAAGCTGGAGTAGTCCGGGTCCACTCGCATGCAAACGAGCTCGTTTCTAGTGAATGAGAATCATGAAAAATCCATTGAGCGGTACGTCGGTCGGAAGGATGATTTGGCTAGAAATCGGCGACGGCGACCGTCGTCTGGGCCAAATCGCCGATGTCTTATACTACTCCTATGAGGATATGTGTGATAACGAGGAAAAATTATAGTATACATACAACTATTCTGGTTCGAATAATAATTGTTGGTGTTGACATCAATATAGGCTTCCCATTATACTCACCAAACATCAAATAAATTAGGGTGATGAAACGAGCATCATTGTTTCCATGGCTAGAAACGAGCACATGGATCTTATGAAGGAAAGGTCTACAATTATCTTGCGTGGAGGCACTAGAACGCAATTCACAACCTCACGCAGATTGTGGGGAGAGGTAAGGCAGGCCTAGAGACATCAAAACAATGGTCTAAGTACGCGGAGGAGAGATAACGTAGGCATAGGATATAATAGAATAATGCAAATTAGGGTTTGCCGGGGAGAGGTAACGCCAAGGATCAGGATGGAGGATATACTTAGAGAAGGTGATCATGAGTTATGGCGAAACTAGAGCTCTAAAATCAATTTACATGTATGAGTAGGTGATCATGAGTTATTTCAAAGCTAAAGTTCTAATAAGGGAGAGAGTTCTATAATTGAATGGGGACCGATAGTGGTCATAGAACCCATGACGGTTACAACCCAATAAGTGACCAAGAAAATGCCAACTGTCAAACACATATAATTATATAAATATATAAAAAGTGTCATGTTTAAGTACTTTAAGTGTCATTATGTACACTAGCCTATAACTGTCAACTATAAGATAAAAGGTTGACAACTATACAGTCTTGACTTAACAAAATTCAAACCCATCTTGTCCCTTCCAATCCAAAGGCTCACTGACATAAGCATCTTATCGAACCTCAACACTCCCTGTTAATTTTTTCGATAATTCATTCAAACATTATCTAGGATCCTACTAAGAAAATAACATGCACAACATTACAATCATAAACACAAGAGACACAAAGTTTCCTCGGGCTAAACCAAGAAGGTGAAAAACCCCACAACCTCCTTAGAGATAGAATAAGCCCCAATACAAAGATCACAAAGATTAATCCCCAAAATATAGATGACTCCAGCAGCTACTCCTCCTCCACTTGTGCGCACTCCTCTCTCAACTAATGCGAGTTGGATGAGTGAGTGAATGAATAGAATGAGACACACTCACTTTTTATTTATACACAACTTAACCTACCTTTAACTCTAACAGGGATGACTTCCTAAGGAATCCTAATAACCCAACCACATGACTCATACAGTGCCGACCCCACACTAGTGGTCTAATAACCCATCAAATATAAGTTGCGACACTTGCGACACTTATAAATACAAATGACGACACTTCTGATTGGAGGAATAATACATCTCCATTATGAATATAATAAAGTACAAGTGTAATACATAGAAGAATATATTCCGAAGTTACAAATACATCAACACTCCCTCTTAACTAGGAAGGTGTTCTCTAGACACAGGTCATCAATACATATCGCCACAAGTCTTCAATTATGGAGCTAGATCATTGTCATTGGATCACGGAGCATCATCGTCACTGCTGTTGTACTCGTCATCTCGATCACTGGGCTATATATCAATTCTTCTCGTCATAGGAAGTTCTACAGAGCCAGCCCTTTTTCATGTTGGTTGTAGGCCTAGCCTCCTGTAGGTATTCATCATCTCGGCGAGCTGGCCATCCTGTGGAATCCTCAGGACTGATTACGTGCGTCAACAAAACCTCGAAAGAGCATCCCAGGACTGATTACGAGCTTACTTCTCAACCTATCGGATCTCCCAGGGATATATTACTTGTGACCACCACAAAACCTTAAAAGAGTATCCTAGGAACGTTTATGTGCATAGCACAACCGACAAGAACTCTAAAGAGCATCCCAGGACTTTTACGTGCCTAGCACAACCTATCAGATCTCCAGAATTGATTACATCTAGTCTAGAAAAACCTTGAAAGAGCATCCCAGGACTGATTACAAGCTTACTGCTCAACCTATCTAATCTCCCAGGGAAATATTATATGCCACAGGACAAAACTGTTTGGGGTGTGTGAGCTATCTCAAAGAAAACACCTAATATTTAATTATCGATCGGGGTTGGTAATCTTAGATTTGAGACAAAGTATGTGCTAAGGTAGAAAGGCACCTAAGTTTTCAGCTTGTCAGACCTTAAAAATATTTAATAAAGAAAAGATCGAAAGATCTTTCAAAATGAAAACCGAGTCAAACTTCAGAAAAACAATAAAAAGAACTAAATCAAACCTAGTTAAACAAACAGACTATAATAGTATCAAATCATACTACTCTACTTTATAATTGAATAATGGAAACTGATTAAAAAGCAAACTACTGACTATGAAAAATGGAAACTACTTAATTTCAGATTCTAATCTAAGAATTAGAAAAACAGCTGTAAATAAATTAGAGACCTATCTATGAAATGGATTAATTTGATGATAAATTACATAAAAAGAAAGCTATTCTAATCAAAGCAAATTACAAACTATTTAATAATTTCAACAACTAATTCAAGAAAAACATCTATTCCCATGTAACAAGAACTGGAGTGAATGTATCATAATGGCTTTCAAATGTAATAGCAAAACAAAATGGAAGTAAATCTAATCTAACTTCAACAAAAAGATGTAAACTACAAAGAGACCAATTACAGTTAACTTTAAACATGTTGAACTATCTACTATCCATGAGCAAAATAATATGATACTAATGAAAACTAGAAGCAAGTAGAAAAATTAATAAAGATATTTACTTCTGAACTTGATTTGGAAGCAAGTAGAAAACTTAATAAATATATTTATATAGAAGCAAGTAGAAAACTTGATAAAAATATTAATTTCCAAATACAAACTCTATTCCATGAACATCTTCAGTATCTATCCAAATAAGAAACTGATCCTAATCTTAATGAAGGAAACTATCAAAACTAAAATACTTGGAGAATGAAATTATTAACTCTAATCTAACTAAGTCTTAAGAGCATGTAATAAACTAGACTAGGAATAAGACTGATAAGTTCTGAAAGAGCAACATATTAGCAAATTAAATATGAAATACATAATTTAAAAGACAGTTAAAGCAAACTAAGAATGATAAAAAGACTTTAATTAAAACTTTGTGGAATGTAAAACAAGGGCCTAATTATGGTTAAGAATACTAATTAAGAGCAGAAAAGATTGAAGTTAAGAAAACTAAGAAACTGAATTCAAATGAGCATAAAAACAATGTAGAAAGAATGAAAATCCGAATGACGATCCGGATGACTGTCTGGATGAGGAAATTGAACGAGTTAAACTAAGGAAATGAGTAGTTTTGATGATCTTAACGTCAGCTGGCGAATGTAGATGGACCTACAATGCAAAGAAATCAGTGAGAAGACTTGTTGAGAAGCTACGATAATAGAGAGCAACCTATTCTAATCATGATTTAGAGAGATAAAATATTCCTATTCTATGCTAAAGCAAGATTGAATTGAGAGATGGAAGAGAATTAACCTATAGCTACATAGAAGATGCTAATGAAACTAATTTTAATCAGAACTAGGCTGGAAACAATAACTTAACTAACTCTATCTAATTTGCAGAAGATTAGAAAACAAACTATCTAATTACCAAAGACTGAAATTAAACTATCAAAGCTATACTTTTGGTCAACCATTTACTAATTGTGTAAACACAAACTATGTTAGCAGCACAATATAAATTACAGAGAAGAAAGAAATATCATGTACAGAAAAACAAAGTTAATTGCATATACAGGAAAATAAACTAACTATTTGCAGAAAAGAAATTGCAGAAAACAAAAACAAAACCTCCGGTTGATGAGGGGCCCTTCCCAGGAAAATCAGAGATGGAAAACTAAATTGGTTTAGCTACTTAGAACATCAACAAACTGGAACTTCCATTAACTTGAGAAAATTACAAAATGTTTGCTATCTACTCTTGACAATTTCTAACTCTAACTTTGTCTCTGTCTACATACTAACTATGTTCTTCTATGTAAAGCATCTATTTATAAATTACAATGGATGAGAAGGTCGACAGAGTCAACCTCTCTAATAATATAGGCGTTTATGGCTGTAACCGGATGCTTTAAGTGATGCATGATAGTGCAGGGAGCATCACTCAGTCTTCACGGGGTCAGTTTCTTCATGCAGCTTCTTGGAGCGTCGATCTTCCTTTGACGTGAAACGGACAGTGTGTTGGCGGACTGAGCGTGGACGGATGAACTCTTCCAATACACCGGCGTGAATGGGTGTACCTGATTCAAGGCCAAATGAGCAAGGAAATCGGCATGTGGAGTGTTGATGTGGAGGTAGGATGTGCTGTCAAGCTTGGAAGGCAAGAAGGCAAATCTTCTAGAACGAGAGCTCACCAACCATAACCATCACGTGGTTAACAGAACCCGCGTACTTGTTTTTTACTTTAATAGCCAGAAATATGCCAACTGTGGATTTCACGAGCTAAATGCAAGGCTGAATGACGAGCTGGACACGGCTAAACATTGGAAATATAAACACATAGTCTGAATGGAAGGTCGTTTGAGAAACCACAGCCTGTAGATCAAAACTAAATGCCATGCATGACTGGAAATGTCACTTTAATCATTGATAAATCACAATATAGAGAGATTTGACCAAAATTCATATGATAAACGAATACATGCATACCTGGTCTATTTGATGGACTAAATGGCGGAAAGAATAACTTATTATATCAAAAATAGTGAAATTAACGCCACTCATAGTAGATTTAATGATAAAAAATAGTGACAAAATGGACACCAACATTCCCCCAAACCAGAGATATGCCAAGTCCCACTAAGCAAAACGGAGAGAAATTAGGAAGAAGGCTGAGCTGCGGTAGCAACTACCTTTGACTGGGATAATGAAGATATAGATTTGGCCTGGAGCTTCTTGAATTGGTTCTTTAAGGAATTATAACTCATCCACATGGCAGTATGGGATGCTGTTTTGGCATTAACCAAGCATTCAATGTCTTTTACTTGTATACGCAGTGCCTTGTTTTCTCCATGAAGCTCATAAATTGTCTCCACATAGCTTTGATTCTGGTCTGTAAATCGTGCTATCACTCGAGTTAACTTATCCATCTCCTGCTGAGTCAGAGTGAGCTAATCTTTATGATGTTCAGGGTTCTTTGGGGGACTCAACTCTTTTGAAAATGTTTCACACTCAACAGTATGACCTTCCAGAATTTTATCTTTGTTGTGTGCAGGAGGACTTTCAGCAGCAGAGGCTTCACTCATTTGTTACATCGTAATTTTCCACCCTGTGAACATCAACATTCTTTGGCCTGTAGGATCCATTTCATTGACTTAGATCCACTCATATCCTTCAGAGATACTATTTTTCCCTATTTTTATTCCTACCCGCATGTTGCATCATTATAGCATGCGTATCCGTGAATTGCATCACTATAGCCCGCGGGTATCAAGTAAAATGGTAAAAATCACTAATTTATTACTTTTTACTCCCAAAAAGCGGTCATTGGGTGACCTTTGGCTCTCCATCTACCCAAGTAACGCCTCGATGTGTCCTTTCACCTACCTGTTATAGGTCAAACTTGCACCTCTCCGTCCGTGATCACCTTGAGCTGCTGATCACACAAAAGAACAACTTAGATGGAGGAGCATGTTGACCTTGGATGATACTTTAACTCACTCCATTTCCTGACATTACTGGAAAACCCCAAAAAATATCATTTTGAGATATGAGCGCTACTCTACTCAAAGAGACTAGTGCCCATACGCTACTCCAGTGTATCATAGTAGCGCCCATATCCAAGTATACGCTACTCCTTCTCAGCATAGTAGCGCTCACCATTTAAAATCGAATGAGCGCTAGTTGTTAAGCACTAAGGTAGCGCCCTATACGCTACTCCAATGAACAAGAGTCACGTACATCGTAAAAGATGATTAAAAATAAATTAATTTCTCGAGGAGGATTAGTTGCTGGTAGTTTCCTAACTCCTCCAACTTCCTCCATAACTGTACATCGACCTAAATCACTTCTCCAATCTTATAAATACAAAGAAGATTAAAGGAGAAGGGTTAGAAGCTAGATGAAGAGATGAATTAATGGAGAAACTTTGAGACATAGAGAGAAGCTTGTATTGGAGGATTTGATGCTGAAGACATCCAAGCCAGAGAAGAGCAAGAGCCCAGAATCAAGTTGCAGGAGCCTGTTTCATGATCAGGTATACTTGTACATCATTCTACTTTTGACAAATAAAGGTTGAAGTGTCTTTCTTGTTCCAACTTAAATGTGTTATGAAATGGCATTTTACTTTGGATCTGTTTTGGTCAATGCTGAATGTTAAACATTGTTTTTGTTTCTTTCAAGCTTTATATATTGCCCAAAATGTTTTGAGAAAGGTATTTTTATTGCAGGTTTACTGAAAGGAAGGTGGATTTGGAGGTTGAGCACAAGATCAAGTCAAGGCTAGGATCAAACTTAGATTGAAAGGTGTGTTCTCAAGATCCACAACTTGTTTCTTTTTGTAAACATCTCTGTAGTATCATCAATACACTTACCTGTCACCCCAACCAAGTTGATAGCATTAGTTTCCTTGCTATAGGGTAGATTTGTCTGCCAACAGACTGGCGACTCCGCTGGGGAAAGTTGAGTTTTTTGCTCTAGGAAACCTTGTTCTTGTTTGTCTTTTTAGAGTGTTTTGACTTCTTTGATGTGTTGAGAAACTTTATAGGTATCCCTTGCCTGTTTCTTGCCTTCTTTCATCAGTTTTTGGTACCTTCCAAAGTGAGTTTTTTAAGCCTTTGAGATATGAGTGCTACTCTGCTATATATACAGTAGCGCCCATATGCTACTGTGCTATATATATAGTAGCGCCCGTTTTAGTAGGGGCGCTAGTTTCCCTACTATACAGTAGGGTACACTTTCTGAAGCATTCTATTTTTGGTTTGCTTGTTTTTTAGCCTTTTGGTGATTTGCTGACTTTGCTGTAGGATCTCTTTGACTGTTGCATGAGGTTTTTAACTTTTGGTTAAGTCATAGAACCTTTTCTTAAAGTTTTTTCCATCTTTTGAACCACTTGTTGACCTTTGGAATTTTTGGACTATTTATTGACTTTTTGGAAGACTAGGTGGTGTTTGGTGACGAGCACTTCCACTTTTTTAGACCCTGACTGCATGTTGTTAGTTTACAAACCTGCATACTCTTGTATTTGTTGTTTGTGGCGACGGTTTTCTGCTCTCTACTACTCCTATCCTTTGTTTTAGGGTTTGGTCCTTGGTAGAGCCTCTAGGGTGTCTTCTATTTTGGTCGAGTTCCTTTCTTCCTGGACTTATTGTCTTTTGCTGGTTGCAAGTGCATCTAAATAGCTGTAGGCTAAGTCATTTCCTAGTTTCTTTGTGTTAGTAGGGAAACTTGCTTGTATACTTTTGCTTGGCATAGTGGTCTTGTTAGGGCTAGATACTTTAGGCCAGTCCTTTTGGGTCTTTCTCCTTTGTTTTCTCCCACTTTGTTTCCAAGATTAGAGGCTTTTTCTTTGCAAAAAACCTGTAGATCAAGTCTTTTTCGAGCTAGGGTTTCGACCGCTATAAGCCTAAGAAATTTTTATCCATACTTACACACATTGCATATAAAGTTTTATTTTGCTTTCCATTTTTATATAGTTCTTTTTCGTTTATTGAAAAAGAAAAAAAAATTGGTATTTTAAGTTTAAATAGAACTTGTTTTTGTTGGTACAAGATAACTTAGGATATTTTGTATAATTTCAAAAAAGAAAACAAAAATTTTAAGTAGGTTTACTCGATTTTTCAGTTTTGGAAAGAAATAAATGAAAAAATGAAAAGAGCTTTGTTGTAGAAAGTTTTGATATTATTGCACTTTTGTTTTCTTGTTATAACCACGCCACACAAAAGCACTACCCTTTTTGAGTAATAACAGTCCTAAAATTTGTTAATAAAATGAACTAGAAACATTTTTTCTTTTTAGGGATACACTACACCAACTAGTTTTGGTTAGGATCTTGAGTTTAAATCACCTTAAACCACTCAAGATCACTCATTGCGCAAAAATCGTAGTCAGACTATCACAGGTAAACCCACCTCACTCAAAACTTGCCTGGGATCTATGCAGTAGGTCATTGCGAGATCAGTTTGTGGGAATACTCCTCCTATTTTATGTTCGAGCATACGCCAGGATCGGATTGCGTATTGGGGACTCTTTCAAGTTTCGGGCTTAGCTACCCTGCCCACACTTTCTGATTCGACCGGTGACTGTTCCCCCAGGAGTTTTCGATGGTGTGGTATCCTTAGTATCTGATTCTAGGTTCATACACAGGTGACAACAGAGGGTATATATGCTGTACCTAAGACAGACGTGGGAGGAAACCCCTTGCAAGTATTTGGGAGGGCGGTTGGGTGATTCCAGCGCTTGCACCCTTAGTCATTGTATTGTGGACACCGGGTAACTGTCTTTCTTCCTTCGTTGATCTGTTCTGGGCCCTCATCATCCCAGACTCTTCTCCGGAAGGCACCTTTGTTTGCCTGGTTTGTATACTTAGGACTTTTTTAGTTGGTGTGCTGTTTGCCCCCTAGTTGTAGTGGCCACTAGGTTCTAGTCTGTTATTTTATATTTATAATCATGGAGAATCAACAACTTCGTAGATCGAGAAGGCTTCAAAACCTTCCACTAGTTAGAGCAGAACCTTTACAGCCAGCTAGACGACAGCGGGTAAACCCTGGTATTTCTTCAGAAATTACTTCTGAAATAGAATTGCCTGAAGAAATTCTTGTAACAGAAAACCTTGAAATAGAGGTTCCTAAGGAACCACTACCAGGTACCATAGATCAACAACACTTTAGTACAGTTGAGGTGGAAGATCTTACTTCCGCGTAGTATAGCACTCCTTTCAATCCTCCTTTAACCAATACTAGAATTCCGCTTTTGTCACCTGTTGGTTTCCAGCAGCCCCTTTTCAGTGTAGATCATTCCTTTCCCGGACATCTGATGTCTAACTTAGGAGGTGAACAGGGGGTTCCCCAAACTCCCACTTTAGGTATGAACACCAACACAGTAAATCCTTCTTTTACTGCTACACCAAGTCAGGCACAAACCACATCTGTGTCTACTCCATCTTTCAGTTTCAACACTGGTACATTAGGTATGCCTAGTTCGACAACGATGGCATCTATCCCTATACCTACTGTTGGACCTAGCAGTATGGCCAACTGTGCAACACCTCTTGCTTCTCAATCGTTATATCAGATTCCTAGTACTTGGGTTTCCACACCTGTGGTAGGACCAAGTGCTTCTGCAAACATGCCAGTCATGGGCACCATGACTACACCGTCCACATCAGCTTCTACTGGTTTCAATACCTTTGTAGGCCCTAACATGAATCAAGGTAATATGCCTGCAGGTAACATCCCCTTTTCCTTATTCTCAGGGGGAGGGGGTAATATCTTTAACCAGCAATATGGCGGGGCTAGCACCCAGTCACAGTGGACGAATCCGCAAAGCACTAATCCACTTTCGTATGGGTGGGGAAATTTTAATAACTCTTTCGCACAACAACAACATATGGCAGGGGGCAACTCCTACCAATAAATACCTGGGGGTAACCCCTACCAACAAGTAGCTGGGGGCAACCCCTATCAATAGATGGTAGGTGGAAACTCCTATCAGCACATGGCCGGAAACAACCCTTATCACCAGATGGCTGGGGGAAACCCCTACCAACAATTCATGGGTCAAACGATGGGTGGTTCCCCTTATCAAGTACCATCTTACCGGCCTCGTCTACCATTTCTGGCAACTTTAAATTTGCTAGACCTTTCTAAACTGACAAATGATTATGTGTGTCATAATGCCACATGGCCATCAGTTCCCACCAAGTTACCTTCGGACATTCCAAAGTTCGAAGGCAAAACAGGTGAAGACCCTGGTGACCATGTCACTACTTTCCACTTATGGTGTTCTTCCAATTCATTAAACGAGGATTCCATCAGATTGAGATTGTTCCAAAGGACCTTAACTGGTCCTACAGCCAAATGGTACATTGAGTTACCTGTGGCTACTTTCTCTAGTTTTGGGGATCTAGCAACCGTCTTTTTGAATCACTTCCAGCTTCCTGTTCGGTATGATGCCGGAATAGAACTTTTGTCTACTTTTAGACAAAATAAAGCCACTCATTTATCTGACCACATTCAGGAGTGGCGAAGACGGAAGAGGCTCATTAAGGCCAACATACCTCCGGAGTTCCTTCTTGAGTGGTACTTGAAATCACTCCTTCCTTATATTTCTAAGGAAGTAGCTACATCTGGAGTATCCAATGAAGAAGAAGCCATCTTAAGGAATCAACAGTTAGACCTTGTTTATGCACAATCTGGTTTACTGTACGAGATTATACCTGACGCACTGAGATCGAACACTGATCTGAGTTGTCACGTCCCCTCCCATCCTACCAGCTAGATGGAGAGGATCGTGAGGTTAAACCGGGCATCCAGTCCCATACATTATAAACAAACATTCAAATTAAAATGAAAATATACATATACATGTGAAAGTGCATAACGGACGTGATACTAAACTGGGCATCTAGCCCCATGAACTTATTACATAAGCATTCACATAACATAATATAATAGAGATATGTAGATGCATAACTATTTTTATAACACAACGGAAGTAATATCATTTACACCTTCACCATACATTCAGATATCCATCAATTAAATAATTTCAAGAATATACAGGAGAATACTTATCTTATAAGAAAGTAGTCCCAAGCAACTGGCTATGCAACTGCAACGTTCCACCCAACCATAGGCCAGTTGTGCTTATCAACCTCTTGATACAACTGCCACTCCCGAGATGGGCATGATCTCTACAAGGAACTAGGGAACAATAGACTCACACATAGCCAAGCATACACCAAGATGAGCCAAGCCAATCTACAATTGGGTTTATTAGGCTGCTAGAAAGTGGAAAGGAAGAATTGCTAAGCTAGTGTGCTCAACCACAGAGATAAGGATACCCCTCCCAGATCTATTCAGCTTGGCACTCACAATGCCTACACACCCAGCATAAGGAAGTATTCTCTTCACTGCCACACAGTCCCTCAAGCCATACCTTCCTTTCTAGTGCTCTCAGGGTGTGCATAGAAAAGTAGCCAAAGCCCTCTTGATCTTTTTGAGAGGTCACTCCCCCCCCCACTAGGTTTATCAAGCCAATTCTGTCCACTACTAGTCCAAGTTTCTTACTCATAGGTTCAAATCCAAAATTGGATGCACTTAACAACAAAACTACACTTGTTGAGCATGAAGAAAAAAAATGTTTCAACAGTGGGATGCATGAGATGGGGTTTCCTGAGCTTCAGAAAAACGTGGGTAGACTCAAAACGTATGGGCACTTGGAAAATTCGACTGGGAGAGCAAAATCCATTCCAGGAAAATGCCCCAAGGGAAAAAACGACCTCTCCCTCAGTCCCAATTCGCGTCCCTCCTTCCCCAGCTATTGCACAATACCAAAAATGAGTTCCTGGGCATGGAAAAATGCAGGGTTATGGTGAAAAACGTGAGGATAAATTCCAGTGAGCTCTGTCTGCATGAGAGGAAGAACGTAATGGATGAAGAATTGCCTTAGACAGCATTTCGTGGGGGTTTTCTTGCCCAACAAGCCAAAAATATGATTTTCAGGTTGATGGCTTGCCCATGCACGAAATCTGACTGCCATACTTCTCCAATCCCAAGACATTAACTGCCCCAACCAATCTTTGGAAGAATTAAATGATTGGGTGCATGGGACAAAAATGGATAGTTAAGAGTTCATGGGTTTTCTTATTGACACATGGGCTGACCCTAGTGGCTCAAGGGTTTGGTTATTTCCCCTCCCTATTCCTTGTAGAATCATGCCCCATCGTTTTGTTGCATTGCATAGCTAGTTGTGGGTTTTTCCATTAAAATTCGTATTTACATGATGTCTTATTTACATTGTTCCCATCTCGCACAAGAACCATCGGCATCTATTTCTTTAATTGCCGATACATAAAACGCTAAATCTATGGTGGGGCCTTGGCCTTGAGCTCCTCACCATGATTAAGTAACAATATTTACATCATTTACGATTTAATGCGAAGGGGGTCAAAATGGGGACGTGACATACCCCTCCCCTTACATTAGCACTATCCTCAGTGCTCATCAAAATTGAACAAAAATGGATATGCCACCCTCATGGCATCCTCCAGCTCCCATGTAGCCTCATCGGGACCGTAGTGCTTCCATTGCACCTTTACCTATCTGATGGCTCGGTTCCGGAGCATTGTTACTTTCTTTTCTAGGATGCGCAATGGATCGGTTTGGAATTCTCCCTCGGGTTCCACCTGGATCACATCCCAATTAATCACATGGTTAGGATCATGTACATATTTCTTAAGCAAAGAGACATAAAAAACATTATGAGCTTTAGTGCTAGCAGGCAAGGCAAGTCTATATGCAACTGGCCCTATTCTTTCAAGCACTTCAACTGGTCCGCAATATCTAGGTGATAGCTTGGCACAACTCCCAAGCTTCAAGGAACTCTTCCTTGATCTCACTCTAAGATATACATGATCCCCAACATTGAATTCCCTATGCATCCTATGTTTATCTGCATAGCTTTTGTGTCTATCCTGGGCTGCTTTTAAATTTTGTCGGATTCTTGCAACCTCTTGTTCCATTTCCTTAAGCAATTCTAGCCCAAGTACAATTCGGTTCACTGGATTGTCCCAAGTCACTGGTGTCCTACACCTTCTTCTGTACAAAGCCTCATATGGACTCATTCCCAATGATTCTTGCTGCCCATTATTATATGCAAACTCTACCAGGTGCAGATAATCCTCCCACTTGGATGGCTTGTCCATTACATACATGCGGAGCATGTCTTCAAGCACCTGATTTACTCTTTCTGTTTTCCCGTCTGTTTGAGGATGGTACGCGGTGCTAAAGTTCAACTGTGTACCCAAATCTGCAAAGAGACCTTTCCAAAAATTGGAAGTGAACTTGGTATCCCTGTCAGAAATTATTGCCTTAGGCAACCCATGTAATCTGAAAATTTCCTTCATGAAAATATTTGCAATGGCATCGGCTTTATGTGTGGACTTAACCGGTATGAAATGTGTTGCCTTTGTTAACTTGTCCACCACAACCATGATGGAATCATGTTGTCTCTTAGTCATTGGCAATCCTGTAATAAAATCCATGGAAATTATTTCCCATTTCCATTCTGGGATTGGCACTGGGTGCAATAAACCTGCTGGGTGTTGGTGTTCAACCTTCACCTGCTGACATTCCATGCACTTAGAGATGTATTAAGTGATGTCCTTCTTCATCCCTGGCCAGAAATAATATTTTCTTGCTGTAGCAATTGTTTTCTGATATCCTGGGTGACCAGAGTATGGAGCTTTATGGATTTCATCCATAACCATTCCCCTTAAATCTGCCACATTTGGAACATAGACTCTATTCTTATACGTAAGAAGTCCTCCTTCTTCCAAATGATAGCCTTCATACTTCTTGCCAAGGTCTTGCTGCTGCAATTTGCCCTTTATCTGCTCATACACTTCATCCTCAACCATATGGTTAACAATTTGCTGCCTCAAATCTGGTTGGCAAGTACTAAGCGCTGCCACATACATTTCATATACCTTCCTGCTGAGTGCATCAACCACCTTGTTTTCTTTCCCTTTTATGTGTTTGATCTCAAAATCAAATTCACACAAAAATTCCAACCATCTAGCTTGCCTATCATTTAAAGTTGGCTGATCAAATAAGTATTTCAAACCACAATGGTCTGTCTTTAACTCAAATTTTCTTCCCATTAAGTAATGCCTCCACATCTTCAAGGCATGTACTATGGCTGCAAGTTCTATATCATGAGTAGCATATTTCTTCTCATGCTCCTTCAACTTTCTTGAGTCATAGCATATCACTTGGTTGTCTTGCATAAGAACTCCTCCAAGTCCTTGATTGCATGCGTCGGTACACACCACAAAGTCTTTTTCCGGGTCTGCAATCTTCAAAATTGGTGCACTTGTAAGAAGATTCTTCAACCATTGAAAACTTTCCTCACATCTTGGTGACCATTCAAACTGTATCCCCTTCTTTTGCAAAGAAGTGATCGGGTTTGCAACCTTGGAGAATCCTTCGATAAACCTCCTGTAGTAACCAGCAAGGCCCATAAAAGATCTCACATCAGTCACATTCCTTGGAGTTGGCCAATTCATAATGGCTTCAATCTTCTCAGGGTCTATAGATATTCCTTCGTCGGAGATGATGTGACCCAAATAATGAATTCTATCTTTATAAAAGTCACATTTGCTCAACTTGGCATATAGCTTATGCTCCCTTAGTAATTGCATTGTCATTCTCAAATGTTCTTCATGCTCTTCTTCATTCTTAGAATAGATGAGAATGTCGTCTAGGAATACAAGAACAAACTTGTCCAGATATTTGCTAAAAACATTATTCATGAGACACATGAATGTAGCTGGTGCATTGGTGAGACCGAATGGTACCACTACAAACTTGTCCAGATATTTGCTAAAAACATTATTCATGAGACACATGAATGTAGCTGGTGCATTGGTGAGACCGAATGGTACCTCGTTCTAAAGGCTATCTTATGAATATCTTCTTCTTTAATTCTTACATGATGGTAACCAGACCTCAAGTCAATCTTTGAAAATACCTTTGCTCCTCTCATTTGGTCAAAAAGGTCATCAATTCGGGGAAATGGGTATTTGTTCTTCACAGTGACTTTGTTCAACTGCCTGTAGTCAATACATAACCTGAGTGTTCCATCTTTCTTATTCACAAATAGAACAGGTGCTCCCCACGGGGACACACTTGGCCTAATATATTTCTTTTCCAGCAACTCTTGCAATTGCATCTTCAATTCTAGCAATTCCAGTGTACTCATCCTGTAGGGTGTCTTAGACACTGGTGCCACTCCTGGCACAAGTTCAATTGTAAAGTCAATTTCTCTCTTTAGAGGAAGTCCTGGAATCTCATCAGGAAAAACATCCCTGAATTCTTGCAATACTTGATAGTCTTCCAATCTAAGAGTTTCACTCTCTGCTGCCTCTAAAACGTGAGCTGCATACAGTTGACATCCCTTCCTACAGAACTTCTTCAGCTGCATGGCTGAAACCTGTCTAACAGAAGTCATCTTTGGAATGCCTTTTACAAACCTCGGGTTTCCTTCTTCATCCATGCATTCAAACGTCTTGTTGTAGCAGTCAAGTTTAACCCTGTGTGCTTCTAACCAATCCATTCCAATGAGAATATCATAGGAACCCAGTGGAAAAATATTCAGATCTGCATAAGTGAATAGCCCATCCATCTCTAATGGACATTTCTCTAATATTTCACTATCTTTTCTTTTGGTTCCAGTGGCTAGTTGAACTAACCGGGATTTACTATGCTTTAATTTCTTGAAGGCACAAATCTCAACAATCCTAGGAGTGACATAACTGTGAGTAGATCCAAGATCAATCAAAATAGAAACAGATTGCTTAGCAATCTTACCTTCAACTTCAACCACAGTTGATTGATGATCTGCCTAGCGGTCTTCTACTGCTGCATAGATTCTAGGGATCGCTCTTGCCACTTGACCCATAGTTCCAGCTCCTTGGATGTTGTGAAATTGATTCGCATTCCCATTCCGATGTGGATAGTTCCTAAGCATGTGGTCTCCTCCACAACCCCAACATTGAAGTGGTTCTCTTGGCTCCTTTGGATCTCTTGGCTTGTCTCCCATCATCCTAGTTGGCTTAGTCACAACCTGTGATGGCTACCTTTGCTGATTTCGGAATTGAGGAGGATTGAACCCCTTCTTCCTTTGATCAAACTTCTCATTTTTCTTATCCTTCCATGCCTTATGGAATTCTGGTTTGCTTCTATTTTGATCAAAGCAATACTTGGCCTTTCATATGGCCTCCTCTAGAGTTCGAGGTTCATCAAACTCAATTCTATCTTTATATGACTGGGGCAGTCCACTTAGGAAACGCTGAATTTTCACCTTATCATCTCGAATGTACCTGACATACCTCAGCAGCTCCAAGAAATTGTTTGCATATTCTTCCATGGTCGATTGTCCCAATCTCAGCTCATGGAACTCTTTGATCTTATCATCATAGTACCTATCAGAGAGGTACTTCTGCTTGAAGTATTTCTTGAACTGCTTCCACACGATCTTCCTTTCGTTGATCTTCTTCACTTGCCTGGTGTGTTCCCACCATACATATGCTCTTCCATTCAAGTTGAAGATGGCTACCCTTGCCTTCATATTTCCCGAGTAGTCTTGGACTTGGAAATACTTTCTCATCCCAAGAATCCAAGCTTCAACTTCTTGACCAGACTTTACTTCTCCATCAAATGTAGGAGGTTTTTCCTTCTTAAATTCCCCATGTGAATTGTTCTTGTAGTGCTTATTCCTCTTGCTCCTGTGGGATGAAGAACTTGAACCCCCAATGGATTCTTCCGAGTCAGATGATTCATTAGAAGATATTTCGGGAGTATATGTCCTGTCTATAGAAACTCTTCTTGGGCTACTGGCCCTCTTGCGGGAATTCCTTCTAGAGATACTCCCACCCCTTTCTAGATTTGATGTCTGATGCCCAGAGTTTATTTTCCTTTGGATGTCTGTCAAACTCTGTAGCATGGCTGCATTCAGCTGATTTTGTTCTTCCTGAGCTTTAATCATCCTTTCATTATCTTCTCTGCAACTTTGCAATTCCTCCCTTAGGATTCTCATGGTGGCCGCCTTACCTAGAGGGGTCTCTTGATTTCTCCTCCCATTAGATTTTGTTTCAGCATTTTCAACATGTATGTTTTCCCCCATGGCATTTGTCTCAGGCTCATAGGGATCCTGTGCATCATCCATGTTGATTTTCTTGGCCCAATCAAGATTCAAAACTCTCTGACTGTATTATCTAGAGTGCTACCCTGCTGTAACTGTGACTCTGTGAAATGTGTTCATCCACACAATTGTTAGCTGCATTACATTCTTAGGAATTCATAACTTACTTCATGCACGTGGAAAAATGCCATACTAACAATTCGTCAAATCACAAACAACGACATATGAGGGGGAAAAAGAAAGGGGGTCAAGGGGGCTTTCCCCCTTGTGGCTCGCCACTGCAGAGCGGGTCGAGGGCAACGCCCTCATTTTTTTTTTTTTTTTTTTTGTTATAGAAATTATGCCGCCGTCGTGGGGCGGTTTGGCGACGGCTTCCGCAATTGCGGAGCAGTTCGCCGAACGCTTCCGCAATTGCGAAGCAGTTCACCGAACGCTTCCGCAATGGCGAGGCGATTTGCTGAACGCTCCCGCAATTGTGGAGCCATTCGACAAAGGCTTCCGCAGTTGCAGAGCCATTCGGCGAATGCTCCCGCAGTTGTGGAGCCATTCGGCGAAGGCTTCCGCAGTTTTGGAGCCATTCGCGGAATGCTTCCGCCGTTGCGAGGAATGCTTCACTGGTTTCGGGTGATTTTTTCAGAACGATTCGGTGAAGTCTTCCGCAGTTGCGGAACGATTCGCCGAAGTCTTCCGCAGTTGCGGGACGATTCGGCGAAGTCTTCCGCAGTTGCGGAATGATTCGCCGAAGTCTTCCGCAGTTGCGGAACGATTCGCCGAAGTCTTCCGCAATTTTGGAACGACTCGCCGAACTCTTCCGCTTTGCGGAACAATTCACGGAATCCTTCCGCAATTCCAGAAGAGAATTCCTTCCGCAATTTTGGAAGAGAATTCCTTCCAAAAACTTCCTTTCGACGCCGAACACTTAGAAAATTTTTCTCTTAAAAAATTTTTTCTCCACTGTTTCGGAGCAGTTTGTTGAATTCTTCCACAATTTCGGGAAGGTTCGCGGAACTCTTCCGCAATTTCGGGAAGGTTTGCCGAACTCTTCCGCAATTGCGGGAAGGTTCGCGGAACCTTTCCGAAATTTCGGAACAACTTCCCGAAACAGGCCTAAAACAAAAATTTCCAAACCTCTTAAGAAAAAACTTTTTTCTTGTAATTGCTATCAAATTTGGCCCATAGAGGCCCAATGCTGCAACGCAGCTCTGATACCATTCTGTCACGTCCCCTCCCATCCTACCAGCTAGATGGAGAGGATCGTGAGGTTAAACCGGGCATCCAGTCCCATACATTATAAACAAACATTCAAATTAAAATGAAAATATACATATACATGTGAAAGTGCATAACGGACGTGATACTAAACTGGGCATCTAGCCCCATGAACTTATTGCATAAGAATTCACATAACATAATATAATAGAGATATGTAGATGCATAACTATTTTTATAACACAGCAGAAGTAATATCATTTACACCTTCACCATACATTCAGATATCCATCAATTAAATAATTTCAAGAATATACAGGAGAATACTTATCTTATAAGAAAGTAGTCCCAAGCAACTGGCTATGCAACTGCAACGTTCCACCCAACCATAGGCCAGTTGTGCTTATCAACCTCTTGATACAACTCCCACCCCCGAGCTGGGCATGATCTCTACAAGGAACCAGGGAACAACAGACTCACACATAGCCAAGCATACACCAAGATGAGCCAAGCCAATCTACAATTGGGTTTATCAGGCTGCTAGGAAATGGAAAGGAAGAATTGCTAAGCTGGTGTGCTCAACCACAGAGCTAAGGATACCCCTCCTAGATCTATTCAGCTTGGCACTCACAATGCCTACACACCCAGCACAAGGAAGTATTCTCTTCACTGCCACACAGTCCCTCAAGCCATACCTTCCTTTCTAGTGCTCTCAGGGTGTGCATAGAAAAGTAGCCAAAGCCCTCTTGATCTTCTTGAGAGATCACTCCCCCCCCCACTAGGTTTATCAAGCCAATTCTGTCCACTACCAGTCCAAGTTTCTTACTCGCAGGTTCAAATCCAAAACTGGATGTACTTAACAACAAAACTACACTTGCTGAGCATGAAGAAAAAAAATGTTTCAACAGTGGGATGCATGAGATGGGGTTTCCTGAGCTTCAGAAAAAGGTGGGTAGACTCAAAACGTATGGGCACTTGGAAAATTCGACTGGGAGAGCAAAATCCATTCCAGGAAAATGCCCCAGGGGCAAAAACGACCTCTCCCTCAGTCCCAATTCGCGTCCCTCCTTCCCCAGCTATTGCACAATACCAAAAACGAGTTCCTGGGCATGGAAAAACGCAGGGTTATGGTGAAAAACGTGAGGATAAATT
Source organism: Larix kaempferi (assembly GCA_027924585.1). NCBI lineage: Eukaryota > Viridiplantae > Streptophyta > Pinopsida > Pinales > Pinaceae > Larix > Larix kaempferi. Next base: position 23,796,201 of record BSBM01000445.1, read on the forward strand.
CCAGTGAGCTCTGTCTGCATGAGAGGAAGAACGTAATGGATGAAGAATTGCCTTAGACAGCATTTCATGGGGGTTTTCTTGCCCAGCAAGCCAAAAATACGATTTTCAGGTTGATGGCTTGCCCATGCACGAAATCTGACTGCCATACTTCTCCAATCCCAAGACATTAACTGCCCTAACCAATCTTTGGAAGAATTAAATGATTGGGTGCATGGGACAAAAATGGATAGTTAAGAGTTCATGGGTTTTCTTATTGACACATGGGCTGACCCTAGTGGCTGAAGGGTTTGGTTATTTCCCCTCCCTATTCCTTGTAGAATCATGCCCCATCGTTTTGTTGCATTGCATAGCAAGTTGTGGGTTTTTCCATTAAAATTCGTATTTACATGATGTCTTATTTACATTGTGCCCATCTCGCACAAGAACCATCGGCATCTATTTCTTTAATTGCCGATACATAAAACGCTAAATCTATGGTGGGGCCTTGGCCTTGAGCTCCTCACCATGATTAAGTAACAATATTTACATCATTTACGATTTAATGCGAAGGGGGTCAAAATGTGGACGTGACATGAGTAGACCCAAACCTGGACCACATACTGACGGCATAGTGGGTTCAGTTGACTCTGCAGCCTTCGAAGCACTGACTAAACAGGCTCACGCCTTATCAGTCAAACAATCGACTGCAGATATTTCTTCCGTCACAACCTCTCCTTCTACTTTTGAGCCTGTCAATCAGGTTCAGAACAATCAAAAGGGCCCTCGGCAGCCCAACAATAAAAAGAAGGGCAAGAAAGGAGAGGGGAACCAACAAAAGACCAAAAAAGACAATGCCGAAGAGGGTAACAAAGAGGAAAAGAAGGTTAAGTTACCTTGTAAAATTTGCAAGCAGAACCACCTTACTCACCAATGCCCTCTGCTTGAAGAAGCCCAGAAGCTCTTAAGAGAAAAGAAGCCTGCCGTTTTGAAAGATCCATTTCCTAAAGGGCAGGGCTCAACTTCTGGCACCTCCAAAACTGGGGGCACTTCGCACGCTACGGTTGATCAAACGTTTATAAACATGGTTAATTCGGATGCACTTTTGCAAACTAGAGCCAGGAACTATACCCCGAAAACGCAGAAAAAGGATAAGGAGATTCCAGAATCCTCTACTCCACTCCACATACCTGTGGACCCAATGCCCAAGATTCCGAAAGGTGTCTTGAAGAGAGCATCGCACAATCCCAACACACGGGCTGCTTCTAACTACAATGTGGTTGAAGATTTAGCCCAGACCCCTTGTTCCATGTCTACTTTAGAAGTCTTGCAGAGTTGTCCTTTACAACGAAATGCACTTCTGGCAGCTATTGGGAGTATGGAATCCTCCAACATGTCTGCGTGATTTGATATGACTGATGTCAAATACCGGTTTCCCTATCACGTTGTCCTTCAGATTGAGGTCGTTCATGGTCCAATGACCATCAGACGAGCTGTAGTAGATGAGGGAGCGTCAACTTGCGTAATGTCAATTTCCTGTTGGAAAGCTTTAGGTTCTCCTGAGTTAGCCCCTTCTAACACACTGCTTACTGCATTTGATGGTAGAACTTTCCATCCACATGGAGTTTTGCCATCATTTGATGTCACTTTGGACGGTAAGATAGTTGTTGTTGAAGTAGAAGTTCTGGATGCTCCGCTTGATTACAATATGTTGTTAGGCAGGAGTTGGACATATGCCATGCGAGCTATTGCATCGACAGTTTTTCGAGTGGTCATGTTCCCATTTGAAGGTAAGATCATTATAGTCGATCAACTTTCTTTCACTCAGAGAAACAACCAAACTTCTTCGGAAACCACAATTCCGTTAGTTGATCAAACCGCCCCGGTTAAGGAGAGTTTAGGAGCAGGGCTGTATGGGTCGTTAATAAGCACTTTCGACCTCCCCTCCCCTGTTCTTTTTATTTGTTCTGAGGTGGGTACTGCTACCGAAACATTTACGGTTGGTTTAAGAACTGATCCTTGGATCATTCCTACTACGTCAGAACCTTTTGTGCCTCCCTCCATTGCAGAAGTGGCCTATATGGAAACAAAACACACTACAATGGAACATATCATGACTCCACGAGTCTCTGTCGAGTCAGATATGGACTATGCTCTGGCATGGTCACTGAATTCCACTCACTCATTCGATTGTTTAGATACGGTTTTGCCATCTGACAAAGCCATCTTAGAAGTCATGATGGGCCTGGACCAACCTTGGGAACATATGCATCATAGGTCCTACATGCTCGCAGATCTAGACAGGATTGAGAGAGGAGAATTCCCAGTGAGACCCGGTGGATTGGTTGATTTGTCATCTTTTCCTTCTACTTCGAGAGCTGTTTATGCTGAAGGAAATATGGCCAATATATCAAGAACAATTCCAATCAACATTTCCACCAAACCCGAGGTCGTGGAAAACATTTTTATTGGTGCAGACTGTTCTCCAGAAGAGATAGCTCTGTATACAAAACTTTTTAAAGAATTCCGCGACGTTTTTTCCTGGTCATATGAGGAGATGCCAGGTATTGACCCAACCATTGTGGAGCATGTCATCACGACATACCCTAACGTGAAACCTGTGAGACAAAAGCTCTGTCCCGTAAACCCTAGAAAAGCGGCCGCCATCAAGGCGGAGGTTGAAAAGTTGCTCAAAGCCGGTTTCATTTATCCGATCGATATGACGGAATGGGTTTCAAACCCCGTTCCGGTTGATAAGAAGCAAGGCACTATTAGAGTTTGTACTGACTTCTGGGATTTGAACAAAGCTTGTCCGAAAGACAACTATCCCACACCATTTATCGATCAAATCATAGATGCTTGTGCGGGACATGAGATGTTCTCTTTCATGGATGGTTTTTCGGGATACAATCAAATGGAAATTAAACTCGAAGACCAACATAAAACAACTTTCATTTTCCCATGGGGTACCTTCACTTATCGGAAAATGCCATTTGGCTTGAAGAATGCTGGAGCTACCTTCCAGCGAGCGATGAATTTTGCTTTTCATGATATCAAACACATTGTAGAACCTTACTTGGATGATCTCTCGGCGTGATCTCGAAAGAGACGGGACCATCCGGCCCACCTTAGACAAGTGTTTGAAAGATGCAGAAAATATAAGATTCGTTTGAATCCGAATAAGTGTGTGTTCTGTGTCGAATCGGGACGTTTACTGGGTTTCATTGTCTCTAATCGTGGTATAATGGTTGACCCACTTAAAGTAGAGGCGATTGTAAATCTGCCTCCTCCTCACACCTTGCGACAACTTCAAAGTCTGCAAGGCATGTCCAATTTCTTACGGCGATTTATCATAAACTACGCCAAAATTACAAAAGGTTTTATGGGGCTACTCAAACAAGATTCCTACTTTGTGTGGGACGAAGCTGCTCAAGCATCCTTTGAAGCTTTAAAAAAGGCACTCCTCTCAGCACCCTTGTTGAGCCCGCCAGATTACTCAAAAGATTTTCTTTTATACCTGGCAGCGTCTCTTACTACAATTGGTATAGTTTTGGTTCAGGAAGACGATATGCTCCAAGAACATGTTGTCTACTATCTTTCTCGTGCATTGATAGCCCCTAAGGTTAAATACTCGCACGTTGAGAAGTTAGCACTTGATGCGGTCTATGCGGTACAGAGGCTTCGTCACTATATACTTTTACGAACTACTACTGTGATAGTAGAAGTCAATCCTTTCCAGTACGTTCTCACCCGACGAATCATCGGTGGGAAATACAATAAATGGATTGTGATCCTACAGGAATTCGATTTGGTATTCCAATCATCCAAATCGAAAAAATCACTAGTGTTCGCTGAGTTAATCTCAGAATTTCCAAGTGACCTAGAACGCGTTGAGGAAGAAACATCATTCCCTGACGAACATATCTTCCTCATTGCCTCCTCTGACCCATGGTACGGAGATATCTTAATATATCTCCAGACTTTGAGGTGTCCTACCACTTTTTCTCGAGAAGAGCGATGCAAGCTTAAAAGCCATGCGAAGAACTACCTTATCATCTCAGATACTTTATATCGACGTGGGGTAGATTCCATTTTACGACGTTGCTTAACTTGGGAAGAAGCTGAAGCAGTATTAAATGATTCCCACAGTGGAGCTTGTGGGGGACATCTTTCCGGGTTGGCAACAGCTCAGAAGATACTGCGTGTCGGATATTTTTGGCCCACGATCTTTAAAGATTGTGTGGAAGTAGTGAAACACTGTCGACCGTGTCAAATTTTCACTAAGAAAATGAGGGCACACCCAGCTCCTCTTCATCCTGTAATTACAGCAGGTCCCTTCACAAAATGGGGGGTTGATTTCATGACATGCAATCCAGTTTCAGCTGGAGGACATCATTACATCATCGTTGCCGTTGACTACTTTACTAAGTGGGCAGAGGCAATGCCTACTGTTAAGGCGGATGGAGAAACTGCTGCTTATTTTGTGTTTAATCAGATCATAGCACGTTTTGGCATACCTAAAGAGATAGTGACTGATCATGGAAGTCATTTCCAAAATAGCATGATGACTGAGTTATATACAATGCTTGGTTTTCGAAAAGAACATTCGTCTTCATACTATCCTCAGGCGAATGGACAAGTTGAAGCAGTGAACAAAACTTTAAAGGTCATACTGCAAAGAACTGTTAATGCCAGTCGGAATAACTGGCACATCATGCTGTACCCGGCTCTTTGGGCTTACCGAGCCAACGTTAAGACTGCTACCGGTTTCTCTCCCTTCCAACTTGTGCATGGGATAGAAGCAGTTGTGCCGATTGAATGCGAGATTCCTTCGCTAAAACTAGCAGTTCAGTTACTACCCGATACTTCAATACTCGAAGAACGTTTGTTACACTTAGAACATCTAGATGAACATCGTCGGGATGCGCTTACAACAAACGAGGTTCACAAAAAACGAGTCAAAGGACAGTACGACAAATCCGTCAAACCTAGGGTTTTCATTGAAGGAGACTTGGTCTTACTTTGGGATCAAGACAAAGAACCCTTAGGACCTGGAAAATTCAAATCCAGGTGCCTCGGACCTTTTATAATTTCCAAAGTATTGAAGAAAGGTGCCTACGAACTGGTAGATCACGAAGGTAATAAGTTGGCCGAGCCTAGAAATGGGCTCTACCTGAAAAAGTACTACGCCTAGGCTGAAATACTTTTTCTTGTAAGATAGCTGTATATTTTTGTAAAGCTAGTTTTGTTATGCTCGTTAGGTAATCTTATGTATGTTTTTTCGTTTCATGTACCAGATGTCAACCGAACATTTCCTAGGATTTGCTGATGGCGCCAGTCGCCACACCTGTCAGTTGGCTGTAGCAGCTTGGGTCATTTATTCACCCACTGACCAACTTGTCTCTTCGGGGGGGGTTTGTTTGGGTCCTACCACGAATAATGTGGCTGAATACAGTGCAGTTATAGAACTTCTCTGAGATGCTCTCAGTCATAGCATTTCATATTTGGAGGTAAGGCTTGACTCACAATTAATTGTATTTCAGTTAACAGGTGTCTATCATATTAGAGATCCAGGATTGCTACGTCAGTTTCTACGAGTTAGACTATTGGAAAGACAATTTCATTCTATCAGATATGAACACATTCCAAGAAGTTTAAACACTTTAGCTGATTCATTAGCAAACTATGTGTTAGACTGGCATTTGCATCACAAATTGTCATAAACAACATTGCAAACATAAAATTAAAATGCATACACATGTAAATAACCGATACTGTATATAGCCGGTACCGTATCAAAAAATATGAGTTTTGAGTCACGAGTTTATCAAGTCAAGTCATAAAAGTACAAAAGCTGGGCATAGTAGCCTCAAAAATATATACATAGAATTTTTTCTTCTCCTATGGAGAAGGAGAGACCTCATCATCATCTACCGCATTGCGATAGCATATGACTAGCCTAGAAACCCTCCGTAGCACCCTAAGCCATGCTGGGGGCACCCCAACAACATCTTCCTGCATATCAACAGGTATCTGATCCATACGGCATGCAGGAATCTCATGAGTCAACCGACTTATTTTTCTCTCCAGGGTTCCCAACATAGCATCTGCTGCAGTAATATCAGCTGGCCTCACATAGATGGTAGGATGTCCCTCAGGACGAACAGGCCCAACATCTGCATATGACACTTGATTAGAACTTCAAAACTCATTCATAAAAATCAAATACTTGAAAAAGTTTGAAAAAATTAAATAAATTCTCAAAATTTAAACATACCAATATCTCCCCAGGCTCCACCTGGAGGAAGCACCAGCTCTGGATCATGACAAAAATCCAATCCAGCATATGGAAACTGCTCGAAAGTGGGTACTTTCCTCTCCCACCACCCCCAGAAATCATCAGTATGATAACAGTAGTGACTTTCCCCACCACCTTGGCGGAGGAATATGTCACCCCAACGGCCTAGTCTGGGCTCACGGGGGTTAACCTGAGGTAGAGGCATCCCCAAACTAATAGCAGGCATCCTCTCAAAGAAGAAAGTACACAAAATACTACCGTACCCAAAATTCTTCATTGTGCCGGATTTGCAACCTGTCAATTGAGATTTCATGTTTGCCAGTAAACTAGTACTCCAATCATAAACATGACCATGTAAGCATTGTACACCAATATGCATAGAATTCCTGGAAGCTAAGTGTTGTGATGCACTACCGGCTACTCGGTTGATCATGCTCACTATCACTTTCAAAGGGAGACCATCAATAGTTGAAATCAAGACTTGGCTTCCCGATTTCTCAGCTCCGACAACACAATAAGTATTCGCGTACTCTTGCACGGATCGTGCACCCAAACGAGAAGACCCTTTCAGATTGATTACATCTCCTCTCCTTGAGAGACCTGTAATGAAATATATGTCATCAACTGTAAGCTCCAATGTTTTCCCACGGATGACAAAGGTATTGGTATCCACATCCCAATACTGAATAAGTCTTTGAAACAGTTTGTTTAAGGCCCTCATGTTTACAGTTCGATAAAAATTCAACAAACCGCATCTTCGGAGAGCATGGAGGGTAGCCGGATCTTGCATGGCCAACCTATCCATGTCCTCATGCTCCCTCTCCCTCCATTGAAGGACCATCCTGCACAAAAAACCAAAATTTTTGAGTCTCGATGCTTGTAGGTAGGTTTGCAAAAGTGTACGCTACTGTGTATACTACACAGTCGCGTATGGGCGCTACTCTGCTTCAGCACAGTAACGCCCATCGCGTTTATACGCTACTGTTGTAGTTACACAGTAGCGCCCGCGCAACAACACTTGTGAGCATCACGTTGCAAGCCAATTTTTGCTCAAAAATTGAAAAATAAACCATGAAAATGCAAGTCAGGTGGATTTTAACTTTACTTGGTGGAGGAAGTTTGACGGTTGGATGCTCAGTTTGATCGCCATGGAGATTTGAAAATTGCCAAAGGTTGCCCCAATCTTTGCCCTACAAAACAAATTGAAAATCGATTTTTAAAAATGAAATTATATATAAATTGGATTTTGATTTTTACCCATAATTGTTAATTTTCTATAGTTTCAAAACCTTCAAAAAACCCTAATTAATCAATTGAAACACACAATATGGTATAATATTGATCCAAGCTCAATTTTCACTTAATTTTTGTCGAATTCGTCTCCTAAGTTTAAAATTTCTTGATGATAGACCTTGTCAATTAGCTAAATATTTCAAATTCATATATCATTCGAGATTTTTTCCGCATCGACTAATATTTTGTTGAAGACCTAGTTTTGGCAGACTATGAAACTATGATCCTAGAAGCTGACCGTTAAGTCATTTTAAGCTCTTGTTTGGACTATTTAAACCTAAACAAGATTGCCGAGCAATCTTGTCCTCTTCGAGCTCGTTAAAGTATCCGAAGGCTCATACACTCAGGTATAGAATTACCCCTTTTCCGGGCCTAAGTGGATTAACTACGAAAAAGGTATACTCTAGGTATACTCTTGTATGCACTAGAAGAGTTCTCCTTTCATTGTTTTATACTTTTTCGGGGGAGGAGACTAAATGTACGAAAAAGGACCTTTTGGAGCCTCTCTTTAGGGTTTTCAGGCTCTCTAAACATGAAAATACCAAGCAAGCATTCACCTACTCGGGCTCGATGTGAAATCCACGAGAGGGTAAGTAGAGGACTGTTTAAGTTTTTCAACTCTATAAACAAGAAAACACCGCCGAGAATAGACCAATCCGGGCTCGATATAAAATCCACGGATAGGTGAAAAGAGGATTGTTTAAGTTTTTCAGACTCTATAAACAGGAAAACACCGGCGAGCATTAATCTGCTTGGGCTCGATACTAAAATCCACGAGCAGATATATGGAGTTATTGTTTAAGTTTTTCAGACTCCTTAAAATTGAAAACACCGGCGAGCAAGAACAGATCTCGGCTTGATATTAAAATCCAGAGATCAGTAAATATAGAGTAATCTTCTATCTCTTCTTCGAACTCTATAAATAATGAAGAAGGTCCTGAGTCTTCCTCCCATGGGCTTGTTAAAATATTTACATGGTTGGATCTATTGAGTTTTTATTCTTTCTTGGACTCATTAAAACAACAAGAAGGGTATTCTTTTATCTAAAAAGAATAAGGAACGGGAAAGACATATCATATCTTCATTGTCAAAGGCAGTTTCAGTCAGTTCTATCCTTGAACACAGCACCTACTTGAGTCTATCTTGTCGGTTGGGTTTAGTTTTTGACCTCAGGGTGAACCTTTTCTCCGAGTTATTTACTCCCCCGGTTGGTTATTTCTTCCAACCATATGGAGGGTCTACTAATGTCTCTTACATTTCAGACTTATGATTTACCCCTTTATGTCCGAAACTGCCTGAGTCACTTTTGTGTCGTGCTCAATGTTCAAGGATATACCCTGTGTTGGCCTTTCTGCAGTTTACCTTGACCTCATGTGTCGGCCTTCCTAGTGTCAGTTTTGTTACATATTATTCCACATCAGCTCTTACGAGTTGAGTGTTCCTCGAGTTGGATGATGGAGGATGCCTTAAGGCCTCCCTTCCAACGGACTTCTTCCCATCGACATCAACTCATTATTCTGGGATTGAAGTTTAGAGTTTCGGTTAGTACCTTGGAGATTGCAGTCACCAGTGGCAATTTTCCTCGCTGTTGAATGATGAGAATACATCAATGTCTCTTCTTCGATAGGATTCCCAAGTGTTCGACTCCAAGTCCATCTATTCACATTTGGTGAATCGTACTTGGTACCTTGGACCCCATCATCATTATCGGTGGAAGTCCTCGCGTTTGTGAACGGTATACATCAATGATCCGTAATCAAACGATACCCCCCATGTTCGACTATCAACTCATCTATTCACATGGTTAGGGTTTGTACCTAGGGTTGTTGTGGGATGAAGACCTTGGGATTTTGGATGACATTACCTCATTTTGTTATCACCCAAGTTGTGCAAGACTGAGCCTCACCTATATTTGGTTCTCCGTGAGACATAGATCCAGTTTGTTGTTATGGCTATGATCTCTCAGTTTGACATGGATCCACGCTTGTATTCCAAGTGGCCATGCTTTTATATACATCTCCTTGTTATGTATCGGAGATCATGTTGTATCACACTGCACATCTATATGATGTCAACAATGTAATTGCTCGCTGACCTTGATCTTTGTTGCAGGATTCTTGTGACTTGTTGACTGCAGTTCTTTGCTCCTCCTCTGGTTTTGGATTGTAATGTATTTCGGCCATCGTTTCCCTCTAACCTCACACATTAGGGGGCATCTATTATAGGTCAAACTTGCACCTCTCCATCCGTGATCACCTTGAGCTGCTGATCACACAAAATGACAACTTGGATGGAGGAGCATGTTGACCTTGGATGATACTTTAACTCACTCCATTTCCTGACATTACTGGAAAACCCCAAAAAATATCATTTTGAGATATGAGCGCTACTCTACTCAAAGAGACTAGCGCCCATACGCTACTCCAGTGTATCATAGTAGCACCCATATCCAAGTATACGCTACTCCTTCTCAGCATAGTAGCGCTCACCATTTAAAATCGAATGAGCGCTAGTTGTTAAGCACTAAGGTAGCGCCCTATACGCTACTCCACTGAACAAGAGTCGCGTACATCTTAAAAGATGATTAAAAAATAAATTAATTTCTCGAGGAGGATTAGTTGCTGGTAGTTTCCTAACTCCTCCAACTTCCTCCATAACTGTACATCGACCTAAACCACTTCTCCAATCTTATAAATACAAAGAAGATTAAAGGAGAAGGGTTAGAACCTAGATGAAGAGATGAATTAATGGAGAAACTTTGAAACATAGAGAGAAGCTTGTATTGGAGGAGTTGATGCTGAAGACATCCAAGCCAGAGAAGAGCAAGATCCCAGAATCAAGTTGCAGGAGCCTGTTTCATGATCAGGTATACTTGTACATCATTCTACTTTTGACAAATAAAGGTTGAAGTGTCTTTCTTGTTCCAACTTAAATGTGTTATGAAATGGCATTTTACTTTGGATCTGTTTTGGTCAATGCTGAATGTTAAACATTGTTTTTGTTTCTTTCAAGCTTTATATATTGCCCAAAATGTTTTGAGAAAGGTATTGTTATTGCAGGTTTACTGAAAGGAAGGTGGATTTGGAGGTTGAGCACAAGATCAAGTCAAGGCTAGGATCAAACTTCGATTGAAAGGTGTGTTCTCAAGATCCACAACTTGTTTCTTTTTGTAAACATCTTTGTAGTATCATCAATACACTTACCTGTCACCCCAACCAAATTGATAGCATTAGTTTCCTTGCTATAGGGTAGATTTTCCCGCCAACACTACCTTTGAGAGAACTATATATTGAGCACATATGGCTTATGGACGGGAGGAAGAAGAGAATAGCAAGAGAAATCTAGTGGATTTTTGCCCTATCTTGAGTCTGCACTCATTGATCCTTGTAGTTGTGAACCCCTTATGTTCACCTTCCAAACTCCTTTCTAGTTTGAGTTTTCCATTCATGGAGGATTGAAGTGGTGGAGGCACAAGTGGATTGATCTAGATCTTGGTTCAGATTGGTTGCCGGCAAGAGGTCGTATCACTTTGTACTTCTTCTTGTTCATTAATAGAAATACTCATTTTCTCGTCCATCATGTTGTAAATGTTGTTTATTATACATTGGGTTACATTTGCTTGTGATATTATGGACCATTGTTATTGATAATGTTAATGTCATTTTTATATTATATGTGCTTGTTGGATATTGGCTGTCAAGACTAATTTGCAGATTTCAAGTGCATGGATTAAAAGCTCCAACGGGGATCTACATCAAACGTTTGGATCAAGGTTGGTTACATTTCTCCATTATCTTAACATTGTCATTTATAATAGCATTGTTTTGAGAATTGAGTTGATTTCTGGTAGTCATCTGTCTATTGTGGTATTCCCAAGCCATAGTGAATTTTCTCCAATACAGAAATGGCGACTCCGCTGGGGAAAACATCCATGTTTGGGAAATTGTTTGAGCATTAGTCCATAATTAGAGTTGATTTTTATCGAAGCTCTATGTCATTGATTGGCCGTTAAGATACACCATAGAAAAATTGATTTTTTTGAGCCCTTGGACTCTTTATTTTCCCATTTTCCTTTCCTCACCCGCGGGCTAGCTTAGCTCAGCTCGCGTATACCCACCTCGGTTTGCTCTACTGCTCGCAGGTACCCACAGGTATTCCTTCGACAGTAGCGTACAACTCCGACTTTTGTTGGTTTATGGCTATTGGTTGTTGCTGGGTTGGATTTGGTGGTTCCTGAGTCTTTGTTGGCCTCTTTCTTGACTGTTTCATGCCTTGGTTGTGACTAGAACTCTTCATTTCTCTTGGTTGAGCCTTCTTGGTTTCTTACCCATATTTGGATTTAGCCTCTTGGTTTTTTCCTTTTGAGCTCGTTCCTTTGGTTGAGTCTTGCTGTTTAGAATCTGCTGGGTTGTCTTAGTGATCTTCTCGGCACTTCAGTGACTGAATAGTAGGATTTTGCTTGCATTTTTTCATTCCATCTATATTGAAAAAATACAAAAATATACATCTAATTTTTTTGCATTTTCCTTCTTGTTTATAAGCGAAAATACAAAAATATTTTACTTTCATGTATTGCATCTTGCATTGAGTGCTTGTTGCCTTCATTTAGGTTCTGCTTGTGCATCGAAAAGATAAAAGATTGCATCTTTATTTCAGAATTGTTGGTTGATTTTGCATATTAGTGACATTGTTTTATTGGATAGATGAGTCTAGGATTGGACGATTTTGCATACTATTGAGTCTACACATCACTAGTTTCACGATCATATCCCTTGAGTAACCACAGCCACTAAAATTAACGCTTAATCTTAAAATTGATTAGACTGATTTTATTTATAGGGTACACCAACTAGCATAGGTTTAGAGTCTTGGAATAGATCATTGTGAGTAAACAATCCAAGACTACTAGACGAAATATTATGTGTCTGACCAGGGAGTGGAGGAATCCATGGTATAGATCGGTGTTCTCAGGAAGCTCTACTCAATCCAGAGTTAAGCAGGAGGTCACGAGAGGTTGGTTGAGGAGATATCCCTCTGATACTGGCTGAACGTGGGAGATATATCCAGGATTTGTTTGTATCTGGGGGTACCAGAGGTTCGTCCTCTTATGCTTTGGGCTTAGCTACCCTGCCCATACGACGGGTCCCACCTGTGACTGTCCCCCTGAGCATTGGTTATATTGCGATGACCATAGTTGCCTTACCTAGGTATCGCACAGGGTACTTGTAGTGGTTATGTTGTTTGTGTCCTGAGTCAGATAGGGATTGGACAACACAGTTGTGTTTGTGCAGTGGACTTGACCCTGTACACGCAGTGAAGCCTGGGTGTCTCTATAACTGATTCTGTTACCTCCAACTATAGTTTGGGAGTCTCAAGCCTCTCCTAGGCGAGACATACTCGCTCTAGTGTCAGGAGCTCATTTAGCCACTCTGTTTGTTTGCTCTTGGATGTAGTTTCTTTAGGTGTGTGCTTTTGATTTACTATTTTTTTATCGATAGTTGGCCTTTAGGGGATGTTTCAATTATATTCTCTCTGGAGATATCGTGGCGCGGAGCCCTACTCTTCGCCGATCCCGTCGGTTGGCCGGCCTAGGGCCTGCCGAGATTTCACACCGTGTTTATAGAGGACGCTGGAGGGCTCCCTTTGAGTCTTCAGACTCTTACCAGACTTACGTCCAAGACATTATGACTACTCCACATTTCGATACTGAAGAAAAACCTTTGACTCCATCGGGTAGAGTTGACCACACTTCCAATCCCGATACTCCTCATGAGGAGTGGGGAGGTGATCCACCTAAGACTCAACCTAGTTCTATTTGGCCTAATCCACTTGAACGAGATCTGTTTGATCCTTCGAATTCAGATAATTATCTTTACGGAATGCCCGACTTACCCGAGGACGAAGAAAATGACGACACATCCATTCCTTCGTTTCCACGCAGTTATAGATATGGAATGCCAGAGTTACATGACGACACTGGCCCTACGATCAACCCAACCGCACTCTCTTTTGGTATGCCTAGTCATAGTACTGTCGAACCTTCTGCTATGTTTGTTAGTCATGTTGGCACGATTCATGGTGTTAGCCATACTATACCCACTGGGGGAACTACCCTCACTGGGGGCACTACGTTGTCCACCCACACACATAGTATGGGGACTGGTCATGTTCCTCCTAATAATGATAATATTGGAAGACGACCACCTCCTAGGATTTCCCAACCTAATAGGAATGTTGTTCAAAACTCGACTTGCCATCCACCACCTAATACATGTGCCGCTACTCGTCAACCCAGGACTACTTTTACAGATGTTGATGCTCCTCCCAACCATGTGGGTGGACATATACCGCACATTTTTGCATCCACTTCCGCCACTAGTAATGCTAATGTAGGGGGTGGGAATATCTCCTATCCACATGGACGTCACGCCACCATCCCTGCTGCTAGTAACACCAATGTTGGGGCTGGGAATACTTCTCATGCTTTTGGTCACCACACGACTGCTCAAGATAATCCTAATGCTGGGGGTGGGAACATACCATACCATTACAGTCATTACGACACGGTTCCCACTATGAATAGTACATACATGCCCCATACTCATGGTGGCAGCCCTTACTACAACATAGTCGATGCGGGCCACCAGTATCACCCACCACCCCAATATGGTACCCAAAACACGCATATACCTTCTTACTCTCAAATGGGTCAGGCAGGAGGAGGTTATCAATCCTATGGCCATGGGAAAGCTTATGGTCCGTCAGGTCCTTATCATCAGCAATTTAATCCTCATGGTCAAGCTTTTGGTCCATCTTATAACATGGTTCCGTTTACCAACCTTTTATGGGGGGTTATAATAAAGCTTTCCAGCCTCAGCTCCCGTTCCTTACACGCTTGAATCTACCGGATCTTTCGAATCTCACGAATGTTTCGGTGTGTCACGACCCTACTTGGCCCCCGGTCCCTACCAAGCTTCCTTTGGACATTCCAAAGTTTTAAGGGAAGGGTGGTGAGGATCCGGGCAATCATGTCACAACGTTTCACCTTTGGTGCTCCTCCAACTCTTTGAATCATGATTCCATTATATTACGACTATTTCAATGCACCCTCACGAGAGCAGCCGCGAAGTGGTATGTGGAGTTTCCTGGAAACACCTATAGGGGATTCAATGAGATTGCTTTGGTTTTCTTAGACCATTTCCAATTGCCAATTCGTTATGATACTGGTACTGAGTTGTTGTCCACCTTCCGTCAGAATAAGGCCACACATATTTCTGACCACGTTCAAGAGTGGCGTAGGCGGAAGAGATTAGTGAAAGCCAACATTCCTCCAGAGTTCCTGTTGGAATGGTTCCTCAAGTCTCTACTCCCTTACATTGCTAAGGATGTTTCGATGTCCGGCATTGTGACTGAGGAACAAGCTATCTTGAAAGTCCAGCAGTTAGATCTACTTTATTCTCAGTCTGGCATTTTGTATGACATTATTCCTGATGCACCGAGAACAAGACATGAGCCCACGTCAGTTCCTGGACCACATGCCGATGGCATCGTGGGGTCCGCATGCACTCGCCCTATAGACTTGGTAGCTAATCAAATGAAAAATTTGTCGCTAAACCAGTCTGCTCCTGGACAGGTTCACACCTTGTCCACTTCCACTCCATCGTCTGATGTACACAATGTGCAATCAACGAAACCGTTGGGTAACCAGCAACCTGGTGGTAAGAAAAAGGGGAGAAATAATTGTAGGGGTGGAAACAATGGAAGTAATAGCAATAGAAATCGTAATACTCCTCGTAAGAGAATTCCAACCCTCCTCGGGAAGGCGTTAATGCTAGCGAGGATCGTAAACCTAGGCGTAAGATGAAATTCCCTTGCAAGCTTTGTGGGGAGGATCATCTTACTCACTTATGTCCTCAAATTGAAGAATCATCAAAGCATTTAGCACAGAGCCCAGCTGTGTTGAAGGATCCCCTTCCTCATCATCAAAACATGGTTTCGCATGCTCCCACCACTGGTTATGGTACTAATGAAATGGCAACGTCTTCTTCCAATACTAGTGGTTATGGATGTGTGAATATGGTTTAGTCGGAGGTTTGTGTTGCTACTCGTCAGCGCGATAATGGTGCACCACAACCTAATTTGGGGAGTGAGCCTCCCCCTCCTCCTGACAATTCCTTGCATATCAAGAAGCCCTCCATTATGCCACGGATACCGAAAGGTGTTCTCAAGTGCTCTATGCATAACCCCAATGCTCAAGCTGCCCAGAACTACTCCATCGTAGAAGATTTGGGACAAACTCCGTGTGCCATGTCGGCTCTTGAAGTTTTGCAAGCCTATCCTTCTCAGAAGCATGCCCTTTGAGTGCGTTAGGAGTTCAGGATGTGGGAAATCCTAGTGTTATCAAGTTCGATACTACTGATGTCCAGCCTCGCTTACCTTACCACATGGCTTTTCAAATCCAGGTGGTTTGCCTTAAGAGCTTTGTCAAACATACTATGGTTGATGAAGGTGCCTCCACGTCAGTAATGTCGTTAGCTTGTTGGAAAGCTCTTGGATCTCCCCCTCTACTCGCGTCTAGAACTACACTCACTGCATTCGACGGTAGGTCTTTTACGCCGCATGGAATTATCCCTTCCCTTGTTGTCTCCTTGCGAGGTAAGTCTGTGCCTATTGAAGTCGAAGTGGTTGATGCGCCCATCGACTACAACCTTTTACTGGGTCAGAACTGGATGTACGCTATGAAGGCTGTCGCGTCTAAGGTATTTAGATTTATCTTCTTTCCCCATGAAGGCAAGATTGTGATGATCGATCAGTTGGATTATGTTGGCACTCCCACAACATCCACGGAATCTGTAGTCCCGCAAGTTTCTAATTCTCAGCCGGCAACTGGGAACATAGGTGTTGGAATGTACCCTTCATTGATGGGAAGTTTTAACCATTCTGCACCTGTGAATTTTATTGGAACCATTACCGTCAATGCGTCTCCTCCTTCAAATAATATGTTATTCCGGACCTCTCATTTAGATGATCCGTGGACTTTACCGTCCACGAGTTCCACGTCTGGAGACATTGCGCATGTCGGGATTTCTATGCCTTTATCTGTAGTGGAGCTCGCTTACGATCATATCCAACAAACCACTGCAGATCCAGATCTCTCTTCTTCCCAGACAATTGAAGAAGATCCCGTCATGCTTCCAGTTTGGGAAGCCAACTCATCTTGCTCCCATGATTTCCTTGATGATACTTTACCATCTGATGAATCTATCCTTGAGGCAATGTGTGGTAGTGAGAGGCCTTGGGAAGATATGCACCATCGCTCTTATTTACTTCCCAACCTCAAGCTCGTTTAGCAAGAGGAGCTTAGGATGACTCTAGCAGAGATGGTTAGTCACCCTGTGGCTCTTTTGGAGTCGCATGATGTTTTTGCGGAGGGGAATATGGCCAATATTTCCCCAACCAATTCGATCAACATCTCTCGCACTCCCAAAAAGGTGGAGAATGTTTACGTCGATGCCGATTGCACTCCTGAGGAGATCGCTATTCACACTGATTTGTTTATGAAACTCTGGGAATATTTCGCCTGGTCATACGAGGAGATGCCAAGAATAGACCCCTGCATTGTTGAACATGAGATTAGAACGTATCCTGATGCTAAACCGGTTCGACAACGCTTACGTGCTGTGAACCCTAGAAAGGCACCTGTTATTAAGGAAGAGGTGGAGAAACTGATCAAAGCTAGTTTCATCTACCTCGTTCCCCTTACCGAATGGGTGTCAAACCCCATTCATGTGGACAAGAAGCAGGGAACGATCAGTGTATGCACTGATTTTAGAGATTTGAACCGTGCATGTCCGAAAGACAACTTCCCCACACAATTCATTGATCAAATATTGGATGCTTGTGCAGGGAGTGAGATTTTTTCATTCATGGATGGCTTCTCAGGTTATAATCAGATTCAAATCAAATCTGCGGGCCAACATAAGACGACATTTATTTGTCCATGGGGAACGTTTGCATATCGGAAAATGCCCTTCGGCCTTAAAAACGTCGGAGCTACTTTTCAGCAAGCCATGACCTATGCCTTTCATGATCTTAAGATGATTATGGAATTTTTCTTGGATGATCTTGCTGGCCATTCTTGCAAGAGAGTGGACCACCCCAAGCACCTCCGTATGATTCTCGAATGATGTATCCACTACAAAATTCGATTGAATCCAAATAAATGCATCTTCGTTGTTAGGACTGGTTTCCTTCTAGGATTCATAGTCTCGAAAGAGGGTATTAGAGTCGATCCTCTCAAAGTTGAGGAAATACTTCAGTTGCCTCCTCTGCGTAATTTGTTACAACTTCAGAGCCTCCAAGGGAGAGCTACTTTTCTGCGTCGGTTTATAGCTAACTATGCTAATATTACCAAAGGTTTCGCACGCTTATTGAAGAAAGACACACCTTTTATCTAGGATGAGCGAGCCCAGCAGTCTTTCGACACCCTTAAGAAAGCTTTGGTATCGGCCCCTGTGCTTAGTCCACCAGATTTCGCATGAGATTTCATTCTTTATGTGGCCACATCTCAAGAGACTATTGGCATGGTCTTGGTTCAGGTAGATGATGCGCTCGTCGAGCATGTTATCTATTATCTCAGTCAAAATTTAGTAGACGCTGAGCTAAGGTACCCTCACATAGAAAAGCTGGCACTTGTGACTGTCCACACTGTCCAACGGTTACAACATTACATTTTGCTTCGAACAACCACAGTTATAGCTCACATCAATCCATTTCAGTTCATGCTATCACGACGCCTTATTGGGGGTAAGTATAATAAATAGATTGTAATCCTTCAGGAATTTGATCTTGATTTTGCTTTGGCAAAATTGGTGAAATCGTTGGTGTTCGCTGAGCTTATGTCGAACCTTCCATGACTTGATGAGGATGTCATTCATGAAGATTCCTTTGTGGATGAACACTTATTTCTTATCTCATCTGAGCACCCTTGGTATGGGGATGTCATTATATATCTCAAAACTTTGAAGTTTCCTCCGCATTATTCATGAGATGAGTGACGGCATGTGAGACATCACACTAAAGATTATACTATCGTCGGTGACACTTTGTATCGCCAAGGAAAGGATTCCATTCTCCGTCGTTGCTTGACTCACGAAGAAGTGGAGCGGGTACTTAGTGATTTCCATGCGGGGGCATGTGGAGGTCACTTATCTGGGCTTGCTACAGCCCAGCGTATCATGCGAGCTGGTTATTTTTGGCCTACCATCTTTAAAGATTGTATTAACACCGTGAAGAGATGTCACCCTTGCTAGGTGTTTTCTCGGAACATACACTCGCATCCAGCGCCCCTCCCTCCGGTCGTCACTGTCGGTCCCTTCACTAAGTGGGGGGTAGATTTCATGGATTGCAAACCAGCTTCGGCTGGGGGGCATCACCATATTATCGTGGCCGGGGATTATTTTTCCAAGTGGGATGAGGTGATGCCTACCGTAAAATATGACGGTGCTACTGCAGCCCATTTCGTGTTCAACCAGATTATCACTCGGTTCGGTATCCCGAAAGAGATTGTCACTGACCATGGTAGTCACATTCAAAACAAGATGATGGAGGATTTGTCTCTCAAGCTTGGGTTTCGTCAGGAACACTCCTCTTCCTACTATCCTCAAGCGAATGGTCAGGTTGAAGCAGTAAATAAGTCTTTGAAGACCATTCTCCAACATACCATCCAACAAAGCAAGACCAATTGGCATATCATGTTATATCCTGCTTTGTGGGCATATCGAACCGCAATTAAGACTACCACTGGGTTCTCACCGTTCCAGTTAGTTCATGGTGTGGAGTCACTTTTACCGATTGAATGAGAAATCCCTTCACTCAAGCTAGCCATAGAGCTCCTCCCTGATACGACAGAGATTGAGAAACATTTAGTACACCTCGAGCAACTTGACGAGCAACGTCGAGATGCCGCTGTGGCCATCGATGTTAACAAGTGTCGTGTCAAGGTTCAATATGATAGGTCTGTCCGTCCCCGGCAATATGCTGAAGGTGACTTGGTACTTTTGTATGACCAAGCTAAAGAACCCCTGGGGGTAGGCAAGTTCAATCCCATGTGGCACGATCCTTACATTGTGAGGTGTGTCCTTGAAAAAGGATCTTATGAGTTAGAAGACTATGAGGGGATTGTCTTGAAGGAGCCTAGAAATGGGCTCTACCTCAAGCGGTATTATGCTTGAACCTCCAATTCAAGCTGATACTTTTGTACACTATTGTATAGTTTTTTTGTACATAGTTTATCTTTCCTTTTGGTTATCGGGTCAGCTAATTAGCCTTTGTTTGATTGACAGATGTCAATGGGATCTCCTACATTCTTAGGTTTCGCGGATGGTGCTAGCCGACATATGCAATAGCTTGCTTCTGCTGCCTGGGTGATCTTCTCACCTGACCACCTAGTTGTGTTCTCAGGAGGTGCTTGTCTCGGTCCTACATCTAATAATGTGGCCGAGTATAGTGCCATTATTGAGCTACTTCGGGATGCTATTTCACATGGCGTCCAGTCTTTAGAAGTCTGCCTGGATTCACAACTAGTTGTGTCTCAGCTGAATGCGCAGTACTGTGTACGAGACCCTACATTACTACGGATATTCCTTAAGGTACGACTCTTGGAGAGACATTTTGTTTCATTTACATATATTCATATTCCGAGAAGTCTTAATTACATATCTGATGCATATGCTAACTATGTATTAGATTGGCATTTGTCACATTCATCATGAAGCACATAATTACAAAGACATTCATACATTTGTGCATACACACATATAGTAGAACCGAGAACCAAAGTTATATATATATATAAATATGTCAAAAAAATGGTAGTGTCATACAAAACTGGAGCCCGTAGCCCTCAGAAATATACATATCGATACAAAAAATGAGACCCTGGGATATCTATTCCCTCCGAGGAGGTCTAGTTACCGCCTCAACGGGATGTGTCTCGTAGAAGTACTATACTGCATTGGCCACCCGCTGCAGTAGCCACACCCACTCACCAGGAACACCCACTACTTGGCGTTGCATGGCCTCAGGTAGTCGGGCTACCTCTATCTGTGGTACTCGGGAAACCATCCATGATATGTTGCGCCGCGATGTCTGGAGTGTGCTCCCTGCTGCAGCATCTGCTGCCTCATCACCTCTACCCGACAACCATGTCTCGGGAAGCCCTCAGGTCTCACTGGGCCTTTGTCTGCAAGCAAACAGTCAAACTTTAGCACTTGATACTACCACCCAAAATATTTTTTTTGCATTTCAACTATAATAAAAAAATCCATAAAAATTTAATAAACACAAAACCAAAAAAGTAACCACCAACTTGCTCTGGACGGTTCGCTGAACGGTCGCCTGTAGCTCCCCGAGTCGGCAACTGAACTTTCAGGTAAAAACTAACCACTAAACTCCAAATTGGTGAATAGTGCAAATGAATTGTAATTTGGAAAATTTTATTACTATTTATAATTTTCTGGACCCACTTCTCTATAGTTTTTTCCCTTTTGAGCCGTTATGAACTAATATCATGTCATGGAGTAGTATTTTTTATCATATTTCCTCGGCGAAAGTTGTTCTGAACCATTTCACACCTACGGCAGGTACGTTTCACACTTGGCATATAGGTTAGATGCCATTTCCGCATGCATTATGCATTTGACCTATTGACCATTTTCTTAACCCTAGGTGCGACCCCATTTCGTAACTGACACAGAACCTTCACACTGCTATAGAAGTGTCATTATGTGGCGGTAGGGATTTTCCAAACATGGGTACCCTAGTTGGAACCCCTTTATGCATTCTGGTTCCCATGCCATTGTTTGTCCTTAGGATTGGGAGTCCTTTGTAGTCACGCCATGACGTTGCGATCAAGACTCATACTCTACTTTGTCTTATGCTGGCCATTGCCCTTAAGGACTCCCCACAGTTATATCATGTTGTGATTGCATTGCATCATCCTGCTTGCTGCTTGAGCCTTGTGCCGACTCCCGCTTACTCAGTTGTTAGCCTGGTGCCTGAGCACTTTTCCTTGTCGAGCCTTGCAGAGCTTATATATTTTCCCTTCACAATATTGATGAACTTTTGACCCTAAGGGAATATACCCCCGAGTGTCCACATCCTGCATGCCCTTCCTTGCATTGAGCCTAGGTATGTTCCACTGCTTGGGACTAGTCTACTAGATATTTTACACTCGTTCCCTCACTTGTTGTATTATAAGCAATTTTATTCTTTTTCAAGCTTTTCCCAAATATGAAAAAGACCAAAAAAAAATCAAATATTCCAAAAAGCCGGACGGGATTATGGTCACTATTTCTTGTTGGCAGCTGTTGTGTGGCCTTTGAACAGAGCATTCATTCCACTCTGTACATTATGATTCGGGACTATAGTTGGGCCCTAGGAGCTGTACTTGTTTCTCAGTTTTCTCCACTGATTGGTTAAGCTTCCAATCATTATGGATCCTTCTGTAATGCCTCCTGCATTGCACAGTTTATGTCAAGTCTATGCTTCCTGAGTCTATCCATCTGCTCATGCTCTTGTTCAAAGGAAGTCCTGAAACCAGTGTCGGCCACTCCTTAGATCTCTTGACTATTGCATGTTGGCCATCTTTATTGAGTCAGTCCATTTCACCTGAGATCTTCCAAATCTTTCAGCATTGTTGGTACATCTTGCTGGTCGATGGGGGATGCCTTAATGCCCTCCTTCCAGTGAGTCTCATTCTGTCGACTTCAACCCATTTATTCGAGGACTTGAGGCTTAGAGTTCAGTTGAGTACCTTGAGGATTCCAGTCATTAGTGGCAGGTTCTCTCGCCATCGACATTTTTGGGAATACATCAATGTCCCCTGATCGATGGATTCATCCTAGTGTTCGAATTCAACTCATTCATTCACACTCTGATGATTGTGCTCTATGCCTTGATGCCCATTTTCATTATTGGTGGGTCATCTCGCGTCTGTTAACGGTATACATCATTGACTGGTAATCAGACGATGTCTCATCAGGTTCGACCCCAACTCCTTTATTCACTTGATGGGACTTGCACCGCCGAAGACTTGTGTAGAAGACCCCAGGAGATTGTGGCATTCAGTATGCTACATATGACTTTGAATTTATATCTGAGATATCACCTCTCAGATTTCAGCAGTTTGTACCTCTAGTTTGCACCAATTGTCTTCTTTTCAACAGAATACCATATCTTATTGTAGAGGGATCATGGCTATGATCACTTATGACATGTATCCATTATGTACTGCCTATTCATGGTCGTTCTATCAGATTGTTGTACTATACCGACATGTATTCAGAGATATTATTGTATTATGACGAGTGAGCTGCTCTTTCCACTTGTGTCTCCATCATTCCACTTCTGAGTTTTATAATTTATTTCGGCCATCATAGCATCAGTCACTGACCTCACACATTAGGGGGCATCTGTTACATCGTAATTTTCCACCCTGTGAGCATCAGCATTCTTTGGCCTGTAGGATCCATTTCATTGACTCAGATCCACTCATATCCTTTAGAGATACTATTTTTCCCTATTTTTATTCCTACCCGCATGTTGCATCATTATAGCATGCGTACCCGCAAGTTGCATCACTATAGCCCGCGGGTATCAAGTAAAATGGTAAAAATCACTAATTTATTACTTTTTACTCCCAAAACGCGGTCATTGGGTGACCTTTGGCTCTCCATCTGCCCGGGTAACGCCTCGATGTGTCCTTTCACCTACCTTTGAGATGACTATATATTGAGCACATATGGATTATGGATGGGAGGAAGAAGAGAATAGCAAGAGAACTCTAGTGGATTTTTGCCCTATCTTGAGTCTGCACTCATTGATCCTTGTAGTTGTGAACCCCTTATGTTCACCTTCCAAACTCCTTTCTAGTTTGAGTTTTCCATTCATGGAGGATTGAAGTGGTGGAGGCACAAGTGGATTGATCTAGATCTTGGTTCAGATTGGTTTCCAGCAAGAGGTTGTATCCCTTTGTACTTCTTCTTGTTCATTAATAGAAATACTCATATTTTCGTCCATCATGTTGTAAATGTTGTTTATTATACATTGGGTTACATTTGCTTGTGATATTATGGACCATTTTTATTGATAATGTTAATGTCATTTTTATATTATATGTGCTTGTTGGATATTGGCTGTTAAGACTAATTTGCAAATTTCAAGCGCATGGATTGAAATCTCCAACGGGGATCTACATCAAACGTTTGGATCAAGGTTGGTTACTTTTCTCCATTATCTTAACATTGTCATTTATAATAGCATTGTTTTGAGAATTGAGTTGATTTCAGGTAGTCATCTGTCTGTTGTGGTATTCCCAAGCCATAGTGAGTTTTCTCCAATACATCATTCGAGTAGATACGTTAGCTAATGTGAGGAGGGGTGTTTCAAGGGTATGTTTAGGAGAAGGTGATGATTGGACAAGGTGCTCACCTGAGGGATCCTCATCAAATCATACACGCTTAGTGTCTCGTTGTGCTTGCATAGAGGATTGGGTAGGCTCACCATTACCAGATTGGAAACAATGTTTTCGAGAGGGAGAGGGTTTGATAGTAGACTCTTCAATCAAATGAGGGTTCAGTATTTCAAAAACAAAATGATCCCAGGTTTTCCCTCTCTCTTATAACAGGTGAATGATCAGGATTTTAATGAGACAATGATGATACAAGCTACCATAGGGATTAACAGTATTCTTCCTAACTTGGCTAGACATCTCTTCCAAACTCTTCGGGAAATAAAATGGGAAGTTGAGGGTCTGATTGTTAACAAAATGCGCTAACAATCTGAAATGGCAAGCTTT
Organism: Larix kaempferi; assembly: GCA_027924585.1. Lineage (NCBI taxonomy): Eukaryota > Viridiplantae > Streptophyta > Pinopsida > Pinales > Pinaceae > Larix > Larix kaempferi. The sequence goes on from BSBM01000445.1 coordinate 23,820,626, forward strand.
AAAGATAGTGAACTTACCCTCACAAGTGATTAAGTGGATGATAATGGTCAGAGGATCTAAGTACTCCGGCTTGATCCATTCTCTGTGAAAACCTTTGATATCATCAATGTGTTGAAAATTGGTCTTCAGGGAAAATTCATGATCCTTTCGTGGAAGGAAGAGATGGTTGTGCCATCGGGCACATTCCCTCGGGAGCTTGGTAGCTAATGTTGTTGACTATTCTGTCACGGAGAAAACAAGATGGCCAACCTTGGCCGCCTTACCATCAAAACCTTTATTGAACAATGATGAAATCTTATGGTCGTGACCTTGGAGAAGGCAGAGAAATGGTCCCCAACCTGCTCTCAAAAACACTTCATGGCAGGCTTTAAACTCATAAATGCGGAGGAGGTCCTGGTAGCTACCAGGCTTGTAACGAATTGGCATCGTTGACAGAGGACGGGGGGATGGAAATGGATACAAGAGGTGCAAGAATTTGCAGAGGACGCAGCTCAACAAAAATATGGAGAGCGAACAGACTAAGGAGGAATTCACGTGGTCACCATTTTAAACTAAGGTCTGTTTGATTGTTTGAATGACAGTGGATGAGGGCTTGGCATGCTTAAATTATCACACCTGTCATTCAAGGATCTTGAGTTAAGTGCCAGCGTAGAAGTGTGTGAATCTAGTGAATATGTGTGGTTTATAATATATTCAACCATGTCCAAAGCTCGGCTTTGGACAGGTTGAATATAATTCACGTAATGAAAATATATTACATGTGAAAGATCATAATTCGATTAATATGGTGGAAGGTCATACAATAGGATAATTAAGACCGAATGGCGGTCATGCAATGATTCACAATGATGCATAATACATTCGTTTAATGGAGGAGGGGTGGGAAAGAGAATGAAGCCATGTGTAAAATCGACATTTGATTGATCCTTGTCATAATTAGCCAATAAAACTTATCAATAGTATTCAAACTTGGACATCTTGGCATATTAAATAAACTTGTTATAGGCTATGGTTTCATTCAGCACTCCATTCAAAACGTTGTTTATTTGCCTCATTTGGATCGGCATTTGTTGGGTCTTGGAAATGCCCCATTTTGGCCATCCTTATTACATCGTTTTTCCCTAATTACACCCTATTTTCATAAGCTATACCTATGTCGTTTCTCCAGATCAACCAATGATATCGACAGGTATAATTCGTTATTGCTTTATTTATTTTATGCCTAAGATTGTTAAGGTTTTATATCCTAGTCCTTGGTTTATGCCAATCTATGTGATTTCATTTAGTCAAGTTCTAAAGCGTAGGTGTATCAGTCGAATGGCGCCAGCTGTTACTCTTCAAAGCCTGATTCCTCATGACTCCAAGGGACAACGCACTCATCCACGAGAATCTGTAACAAGCCTCCGCTGAAACAGAACCCAGCTGCAACAGACAGATTGCATTCCAGCTTGCTAAATCCGTTGATCCATTGATTACTGGAGTAACAGCTCCTTCATGAGTAAAAACCTTGTTTAATACGTTTGTAACAGTTAGCTGTAACTCCACAGCATGAAGATCATAGATCTTCATTGCTGCATGATTTTAGTGGATCGTGATCTCTACTTTCAATGTATAAATATGAGAAGGCTTATGTAGCCTGGGGTTGGACAATTTCCATTTTGCATAAGCTGTAATAGAGCACTGAGACATTCAATTTCCATCATTAATATGAGAGCAGAGTTCTTCATTTCTGTGTCTTAATTTGCTGTGATTCTTAGCGTCTCTTTTAGAAGTCCAGGGCCCACCTTCTCACAGAGATAGTCGGTTTAGGTAGGTAGGTTAATTTAGCTTTCTTTCTGTGTGTGGTGTGGAATTATTGTAGATGTTATTGTTAGCTGCAACAGAGGTTAGCTTTCCTTTTGGTAGTTCACGATTGCATCTTGGATAGCTGTAACAGAGTGGTGTGACAATCGACTGTGTAGGATAATTCAGTTTAATGCATGTGTGTTTGAATAAGCTATAACAGCCAAGCTCAATTCCAATATCTTTAAGTTGTTTATGCTTTCTAGGATTTCCAGTAATTATCAGTTAGAGTTCAAGCTTATATTTAGATTCTGGTTGTTGTTGTATCTTCAATTTGTTTATTATGGTAGGAAGATTGTGATTGAGTAATAGTAGCTACTGGATGGATCATTTTGGTAAAGATTGAATATGGTAGTTTGATAATTCTAGGATTTAAATTCTTGCAAAAGTAATCTAGTTTATTTCTATTCTTAATTCTGTAACTGCTAGGTTGATTTCTGTAGGAAGGTAGCTACAATTGAATTCCTAAATGTGTGAGTTAAATTAGACTTCTTTCTGGAATGAGTTTGGTTGGATAGACTGGTAAGATCATTATCCCTATTTAGTTAATTAACTGCTTGACATGTTTATGCACATATTATGCTTATTACCATTGAAAGAAAAGACCTTCCTGGGTTTGACAATTTATATTGACCATCCTGTGTGTTAGCTTTAATTAATTTACATATAGGGTGACCAACATTTTGGCGCCGTTGCCGGGGATGGTAATAGATAGACAGAGTTAGTAGTTGGTTTCATTTGATTTCATTTTAGTTTAATTATTTACAGCATGCATGAATACAAGAAAAACAAATCGGGAACCCCCTTTGAATACTAACATTGCAGGTGGAAGAGGTCGAGGTCCTAATGTAGGTCAGGGAAGACATACATACAACGATGAAATAATTGCTAGAGCTGATTCTTCCACTAGAGTATCGTGGACATCTACAGGAAAGGGAAATTTTGTTCCTCCCAACCTTGAGCATTCAGCATCAACAGTGGAGAATACAACGGGGCCTTCAACTCCCGTTGCAGAAAATAAACCTCTTAAAGATAAGGGAAGTGTTGTAGGTGCACCAGATAGAGAGGAGATCTATCATATCAATGGAACCAGAGTTACTAAAGAAGTGTGGTTGGAGACTCGCTGAATAGCAGAGGAAGAGAGAAGGCAAGAAGAAGAGAGGAGAAGAAAAGAAGAAGCCAAAGCAGAGGAAGAATGCATAAAGGAAGCTGTTGAATTTTGGACTAGAACCATGGATGGTAGAGAACAGGAAGGGGGGGAACGAACATGGGGAGAACCGGGAAGAAGAAGGAGAAAATAATCAGCCTGGTGATACTATGGCTACATTAGAATTCCCCAACCTCCAGACACCTGGAGCAGCTCCCATGAAAAATATCTCACCATTAGTTCTCCCGAATTTTCATGGTAAGTTCTCTGAGGATCCTGATGAGTTTCTTTTTGAGTTTGATATCCTCTATCGTAGCTATGATTACACGTCTAGTGCTCAGAAGCTGAATTTATTCCCAACCACCTTGAAAGGAAATGCTCTGCGCTAGTTCATGAGTCTGGGTCGTGAGACCATTACTACTTGGGACCAAATGAAAAACACCTTCATTTCTAAGTACCAGGAATATTGTAGAACTAGGGATAGAAAGGAGGAGTTGTTTAAAATGGTTCAGAAGGATGAATAAAGCTTGGAATACTTTGTGGAAATATTGTTGTACAATTTACAAAGATCTAGTCACGCTGAGATTGGAAAGGATGTGCTCAAGATTATTTTACTACGAGGAATTAGAGAAGACTGCCTTGATATGCTGAATTTGCCGAGAAAAGGGGACACCTCGAAGGAACCTTTCGAGAAGATTGTTGAAATATGTCGAAGGTACTCGAGGGGATCTTCTAGAACCAACAAATGAGACAAAGATCGAGACTAGGATGTCTTCACTAGGACTCAGAAGTCAGCTAGTGGAGGGGCCACTCGAGCAGAAATAGGAAACTTACTGGAGAATTTTAAAACAGACATGATGAGCTCCATTTCCTCAGAGTTAGATATCATGAGAGAAAAGCATAATCAAGTAGTAGAAGATCTTACACTTGGTGTATTTTGTCCTAAATGTAGGAAAAAGCATCCACTGAAAGAATGCCCGCTGGACAAAGCAGAGATATGTAGGATATGTGAACTGGAGCATGATACCAAGGAATGTCCTTCATTACCTAAAGTCAAAGTAGTCTTGCAGGCATCCATTCTGGATGTGGAGCCAGCTTACTTCATGGCACAGAAGAAACCATGGAAGCCTCGCAATCAAGGTATGAATCTAGACCCATCATTTTTTCTGAATAATATGAATGGAATGAACAATATGCATAATATGAACACACAATTCTCTTCACATTATTCTAACAATCAATGGCATCCATCTCAGAACCCAATCCATAATCCTAACCCATGGACACCATGGTCACAGCAGTCAAACAACCAAGCTCCTTAGAATTCCAACTGGAGAAATTCTTACCAAGGAAATAACTTTCCCCATCACCAGACTCAGTATCAACAATATCAGCACCAACATTATCAGCAACCACAACTCCCATTCCAAAACAATGCCGCATTATGAATGCACCACTTCAACCACAGTTACCTGCACAACCTAACCCGAACCCAAAACCCAAACAATAAATTAGTCCACCAATTTGAGACTGCCAACATGCCTGTGTATTCCATCACCTAGATTCCCTGCAATGATATACAATTATGATCATGAAGGGTGGTGGAACCTATTATCACTGAGGATGTTTCATCCCCAATGATTGAAAATGGAGTGAATCAGAACTATAAAAATATGGTTAATTCAGCAAGCCCCATCATTGAGGATGTTGATACTCCTACCGAGATAGTAGATGAGACTCGGAGAGTAACACACGAAGTATCATAGCCTACACAGTTGATGAGAGAACTGCCATACCCTGAACGATTGGCCCTGCAGAAAACAGTGGAACAGCCCCGATTCGATCTTGTGGGAGAATTGAAAAATTTGTATCTTAAAATTCCACTATTACAGGCCCTCCATGATGTGCCCATTTATGATAAGACTGTTAGAGATTTGTGTGTCAAGAAACCAGGAAGAAGGCCCAGGGACCCCCCCACTTTCCATGTATTGGGAAAACTTTTAGAAGTAATAATGGGGAAGGCCACTGTGGCAAAATACGATGACCCTGGAAACTTGACTGTTACAGTTCACATAGGGAACACACAAATTCCCAATGTCTTGGTAGATTTTGGTGCATCTATTAATGTTATGACCATAGAGACTATCAAGAAATTGGGACTCACTAACCTTTGGCATACCCCTACTGTTTTGGACCTTGCTGACAGATCAACGATCAAGCCTAAGGGGATCCTAGATGACCTCGTGATCTCAGTTGACTCGTGGGATATCCCAGTTGGGGGGACACCCACTGATCCTGGGAAGACCGTGGTTGGCCACAGCAGATGCTTGTATCAGCTGTCGGTCAGGATCTATGACCATTTCAGATGGGACTAAGATCAAGAGCCTAACTTTGTACCCTCCATCATGGCCAAGCACAGAAGATGAAACTCCATTGTGGGAAGATTTGGAAGAGGAAGAAGGTGTGCAACCGTTATTAACAATAGGGAGAGCCTTAATGTTTAAAGATGAAACAGAGAATGATGCCATTAATAGTTTCATCAGTGAGCCCATGTCAGTCAATAAAAATGTCTATCAAATCTTGGACAGTACTTTAGCTCCAATAGAGCAAGAGAATCTTACAGAAGAAACTCTAATCGGTGATGCCAGTATAATTCCAGTACTCAAGAATTCGAAGAGAGTTCTAGTAGAAATCGGGCTAGGGAAAACATTGAATATCAATCCCAATCTTGCGCCTAGTGAGCTGGAACAACTAGTCACTCTACTGAAACAGCGTAGGGGAGCTTTTGCTTGCGAGTACACAGACATGAAAGGGATTCCTTCCAATCTGTGCACCCATCACATTTATATTAAGAGCGACTCCAGGCCTGGGTGTCAACCACAACAAAGGATGAACCCAAACCTAAGAGACATAGTGAAAGAGGAGATCCAAAAACGTTTGGAAGCAGGATTTATATACCCGATTTCAGACAGTGAGTGGGTTTCCCCACTTGTGATTGTGCCAAAGAAGAATGGGAAATGGAGGGTCTGCGTGGATTACAGAGAATTGAACAAAGCAACGCAGAAGGACCACTTCCCCTTACCTTTCATCGATCAAGTCCTTGATACCTTGTGTTGACACTCAATAAAATCTGTGTTGAGGAAGCATCGATTGTCACAAATAATAATTGCAGTGGTAGTTATAAAAATAGGGAATGTAAAGCTCGAAAGTCAGAGTTCATCTATTATCGGCATGAACAGGATTATAGGTGAAGAAAAGCTGAAGCTCCATACACATTCTTATTGTTGTTTAATGAACTAGAGGACAGGAATACACTTCAGGAATATATCTGTCCTAATTGCAGTCGCAGGTATTCAGCCTTAAATGCATGCAACTGATCAGCCTTACTGAGGATAGTTTTCACTGTGAAAATTGCAATGCTGAAGTCGTTGTTGAAAGTGACAGCAAGAAGCAGAAGCAACAGCCTTACAACGAATACGCCATCCTCCATTCGGCTACGTACTTTTTACAGTTAAGATGGAAAATATCAAGTTGGAAGCAGTTAAATTCTGCATTCAAATATTGGTGACAGAAGTAATGTTGCTAAGGAAATTGATACGGCAGATGAAGACATAGCAAAGGCGTCAAGTCTGTCAAGATGTATCGTATGGGATGTTTGCCAAAAGTCAGAGAGAAAGATCTACGGTCCCTAATCCATCCCGCGTCGTTCACATGTTCGTGAGATAACGTCGGTTAGTGTTCGCGGAACAAAAACCACCATGCAACGTGTCCATTTCTGATGCGTCCGGATACGTGAAAAGTTGTATTGCAAACCACTCCAAGCCCGCGCGGATACCATCCATTGGAAATGTTATAAAAAGGAGGTGGTCACATTTGTAGTATTTGTTTCTTCTTTTGACCAAAGCCGTCACGCTCTCCAAAACCCTAAGCCAAATTCGATGGGGTCTTTGAACGCTGCGATGTGAGCCTGGCCAAAAAGTTTGGTTTTCTATACAGGAGCGAGAAGCTAAAGGCTAAAAGTTTAAAATCAAAGAGATAAGACGCCATTATCCAAGAGCTGGCGAGTCTGCTATTTTTGTCCAATCCATTTCATATGATGAATATTAAAAAGGTTCTTGGAGAATGATGTAACAGGTTTAAGTGAAATGGCCTCATCAGAAAACAATCCTACAGTCTCAAACGTATGGTATATTATGGCTCAATAAAACCAGCTATATTGCAATCAGAATCTCGCCGTTCTTATTCTTAATAATGGGAAAAGCTATTTGAGCCCTAAAAATTCGAAATGGTTTCATGAAACCCTGACAGATATGGATATCAAAGATCCAAATCGAAGAGGATGCAGATTTATTTTCCAAATGGGCAGAGATGTTATATAAAAAGCTGGTACATTTGGTCGAAGAAGTTTTTAGAGTATATCGAGCTTTAGTAGAACGATGTGACCACATCTCTGGGGAGCCACATCTAAATACATTATAGCATAAGCAGAGGCAACTCATCAATCTCCGAAAGCCCAAAATTCCAGGCAGAATATCAACAAGTGGCAGAATATTAAATATCGGTGGAAGAAGTGAATAAATAGAGATAGCTGGCAGCCATCTTTTAGTTTCCGAGAACAACATTCCAGATTTTCCGTCATTTATAGTTTAAAAATTAATTCCTGTAAAGTAACGATTAGTTATTTGATTGTTATTTTAGTATCGGTGGTTTATTTTTAAAAAAAATACAGTTAGGGTTTGCTCATAGGGAAAAAATTTGTATAAATTATGCATTTTACAATGTAAAAGGGGTTGGATTTTCGGTAAGGAGAAACCCATTCTAGGTATTTTGAAGGGTTTCAGAAGTTAATAAAGATCTCAGGATTGAACAGATTTTTCTTCAAAGATTCATGTGTTGTTTAAAATTGCAGTCTGTACCATTTCCTTTCTCTACCTGTGCAAGTTTATTTTCTGCGTCATTCCTTTCATTATGTCGTTTTCTTCTATGCTTAGATGAACGTTCATAATAGATTGAGATTCATGTTTCCATGCCTCGATTTATTCGCTTCTGAGCATCCATTTATTTCTCTAAAATTAGCAGTGGATTCATCTAAAAATTGATGCCCGTTGTTAATGGACTGTCTTTATTTCTTTCCCTATCACCTGCAAAAATATTATTGACTGTAATAAGACAGCTATCTTGCCTTTGTATGAAAATATTTGTTTAACTGCTGGTCCATATTTTTCTGTTTTCTCGACTCCATTGCCCAATGGTATCCTGTTCATGTTGATCTAGCCACCTCATTAAAAATCCTTAAGTTTTTATTCATTTTACAAATTGGCCCTTGAGTTTCATTGTCAAACTGCTGTCGTGGTGACATTGGATGGCAGATTTGCCGAGAGAGCCCTCTCTGGCTGAAGGAGGCCAACTTTCAGTCTAAAGATTGGTTTGAAATAGGTTACCTCGGGTTACTTTGATACAGCCCAAGGAAAATCCGAGTGCTAACATTTTGGCGCCGTTGCCGGGGAACGAGGGTTTCATTTTCCCTGGGTATGAACGACAAAGTTGCAGATTTGATTGTTGATGGTGAACAACGGTCAGATATCAAACAGGCTGTGCATCTTTCACCTGGCGACTCCATCTTCAAAGAATCCAGTTTTCAGAAATTTCATGGCGACTCCACATTAAAGAAATCCAGTTTTGCATTGGTTCACAGGCTAGTCTCCTCAGTTTTCAAATCAGAATCTACAGTTCCAGTATTTCAAGATGGCCTCGTTATTAAGAAGGTATGCTCCTATGAGCAGGTCTCATATTCCCGGTTTTCCGAATCAAATTCCTAAAATAGATTGGCAGTCTTATTTGCCTAAATTCAGAGATGAAAACAATGATAATGCTGCTTTACATTTAATCAAATTTCATGCGCATATACACAAGCTGAAGATTAGGTTTCATGAGGACTGTCTTATGAAGATGTTCATGGCTTCTTTAGAAGGAAAAGCAAGGGATTGGTATGAAAGTTTAAAACCTGGTAGCTTGTTTTCTTTAAAAGATTTTCACATAGCATTTTATGAGCATTATACAGTAGACTTTCCAGCTTTGTCTTTAGTGGAAGATTGCTGTGATCAGTTTGAGGGTTTCATACAATACCTCGAAAGTATTGATGAAGATCTGGAAGGTATGAATGATGAAGACATGTCTGAAACATTTTATCATTTTTCTTCGCAAGTCCATGGCCATGATGAACAAGAGAAGCTAGCTGCAGATAAAATCAATGAAGAAATAATAGTAGATTCCCATGAGCTCTATTCAGAAACAAATGATGATTCATCTGCTCCTTTGTGTACGAATGAAGAATGTATTCGACATCATGATCAATCTGCAGAAGAGAAGGAAAATGATAGTTGTTTGATTCAGAAAATGCACAAGCCACCTCCTCTTTTAACAGAAGAAGAAATAGATCGGCTCCTGCAGAGTCATGCTACGACCCCTGCTAATACAGATTTGCAGTCTTCACATAGTCCGGGATATGTAAGTCAATCTTCTTCCAGTTTTGGGCATGTAAATCTGAATTTGAATGATGACAATCATGATGTTTTTATGAAGGAATCCATTTTTGAAGACGATCCGTCGCAAGAAAATAAGCTATTAGACACCAGTTTCTTTCATCAAAAAGATAGAGCTGTCATATTTAATGATCTTGCAGAGTGTTTTCTATTTGAGGATGCATTAGATTATGAGGATAATCATTCATTTCTGGAAAAGAATGTTAAGGAAGAAAGATTATTCCAGCTCTCCCGTCAAGTTGCAAAAAATCCAAAGGTACTTCAAATAACATGTATCTTTTTTGATCCTATACTTGAGTATATGAAGAAATTTCTCAGTTTCGATTTGCAGCTGGGTTTTTATTTTGAGAATAAAGATTATCAGTGGTTGCCTATACTGTCATATTTTCTGTTATTGGCTTATTTCAAACACGGCAAAGGAATTAGCTTGTTTGAACACCTAATGGATTGGCTTCATTGGTGTTTCCGAATTACTTGATTGATGGAAAGTCTTTGACATTCTAAAGGTAGGGTAGGTAGGAGAAATAAGTTTGCCACGCAAGCAGTCTTCAGTATGTACAGTGGTGTTTTCAGTTCAGTTTCAGCATGTGAGTTTTCAGTTTTCTATAGTTAAATGGTTTTCAGTTACAGTTTTGGATAGAGGACTGGTTACAGGATACAGGATATAATATACAGGACACAGGTTACAGGTTGCAGTTGTCAGGATTGGGAGCCGCCCAATGGTCAGGCACATGGTCTACGGTGTTCTTTGCTGCCTCGCTGGGAGGACAGCATCCCCAGTAGGAGCCAGTTGTTGACACTCAATAAAATCTGTGTTGAGGAAGCATCGATTGTCACAAATAATAATTGCAGTGGTAGTTATAAAAATAGGGAATGTAAAGCTCGAAAGTCAGAGTTCATCTATTATCGGCGTGAACAGGATTATAGGTGAAGAAAAGCTGAAGCTCCATACACATTCTTATTGTTGTTTAATGAACTAGAGGACAGGAATACACTTCAGGAATATATCTGTCCTAATTGCAGTCGCAGGTATTCAGCCTTAAATGCATGCAACTGATCAGCCTTACTGAGGATAGTTTTCACTGTGAAAATTGCAATGCTGAAGTCGTTGTTGAAAGTGACAGCAAGAAGCAGAAGCAACAGCCTTACAACGAATACGCCATCCTCCATTCGGCTACGTACTTTTTACAGTTAAGATGGAAAATATCAAGTTGGAAGCAGTTAAATTCTGCATTCAAATATTGGTGACAGAAGTAATGTTGCTAAGGAAATTGATACGGCAGATGAAGACATAGCAAAGGTGTCAAGTCTGTCAAGATGTATCGTATGGGATGTTTGCCAAAAGTCAGAGAGAAAGATCTACGGTCCCTAATCCATCCCGCGTCGTTCACATGTTCGTGAGATAACGTCGGTTAGTGGTCGCGGAACAAAAACCACCATGCAACGTGTCCATTTCTGATGCGTCCGGATACGTGAAAAGTTGTATTGCAAACCACTCCAAGCCCGCGCGGATACCATCCATTGGAAATGTTATAAAAAGGAGGTGGTCACATTTGTAGTATTTGTTTCTTCTTTTGACCAAAGCCGTCACGCTCTCCAAAACCCTAAGCCAAATTCGATGGGGTCTTTGAACGCTGCGATGTGAGCCTGGCCAAAAAGTTTGGTTTTCTATACAGGAGCGAGAAGCTAAAGGCTAAAAGTTTAAAATCAAAGAGATAAGACGCCATTATCCAAGAGCTGGCGAGTCTGCTATTTTTGTCCAATCCATTTCATATGATGAATATTAAAAAGGTTCTTGGAGAATGATGTAACAGGTTTAAGTGAAATGGCCTCATCAGAAAACAATCCTACAGTCTCAAACGTATGGTATATTATGGCTCAATAAAACCAGCTATATTGCAATCAGAATCTCGCCGTTCTTATTCTTAATAATGGGAAAAGCTATTTGAGCCCTAAAAATTCGAAATGGTTTCATGAAACCCTGACAGATATGGATATCAAAGATCCAAATCGAAGAGGATGCAGATTTATTTTCCAAATGGGCAGAGATGTTATATAAAAAGCTGGTACATTTGGTCGAAGAAGTTTTTAGAGTATATCGAGCTTTAGTAGAACGATGTGACCACATCTCTGGGAAGCCACATCTAAATACATTATAGCATAAGCAGAGGCAACTCATCAATCTCCGAAAGCCCAAAATTCCAGGCAGAATATCAACAAGTGGCAGAATATTAAATATCGGTGGAAGAAGTGAATAAATAGAGATAGCTGGCAGCCATCTTTTAGTTTCCGAGAACAACATTCCAGATTTTCCGTCATTTATAGTTTAAAAATTAATTCCTGTAAAGTAACGATTAGTTATTTGATTGTTATTTTAGTATCGGTGGTTTATTTTTAAAAAAAATACAGTTAGGGTTTGCTCATAGGGAAAAAATTTGTATAAATTATGCATTTTACAATGTAAAAGGGGTTGGATTTTCGGTAAGGAGAAACCCATTCTGGGTATTTTGAAGGGTTTCAGAAGTTAATAAAGATCTCAGGATTGAACAGATTTTTCTTCAAAGATTCATGTGTTGTTTAAAATTGCAGTCTGTACCATTTCCTTTCTCTACCTGTGCAAGTTTATTTTCTGCGTCATTCCTTTCATTATGTCGTTTTCTTCTATGCTTAGATGAACGTTCATAATAGATTGAGATTCATGTTTCCATGCCTCGATTTATTCGCTTCTGAGCATCCATTTATTTCTCTAAAATTAGCAGTGGATTCATCTAAAAATTGATGCCCGTTGTTAATGGACTGTCTTTATTTCTTTCCCTATCACCTGCAAAAATCTTATTGACTGTAATAAGACAGCTATCTTGCCTTTGTATGAAAATATTTGTTTAACTGCTGGTCCATATTTTTCTGTTTTCTCGACTCCATTGCCCAATGGTATCCTGTTCATGTTGATCTAGCCACCTCATTAAAAATCCTTAAGTTTTTATTCATTTTACAAATTGGCCCTTGAGTTTCATTGTCAAACTGCTGTCGTGGTGACATTGGATGGCAGATTTGCCGAGAGAGCCCTCTCTGGCTGAAGGAGGCCAACTTTCAGTCTAAAGATTGGTTTGAAATAGGTTACCTCGGGTTACTTTGATACAGCCCAAGGAAAATCCGAGTGCTAACACCTTGTCTGGGAAAAATTATTTTTCCTTTCTGGATGGCTTTAGTGGCTACAACCAGATCTAGATTGCTCCAGAAGACCAGGACAAAACCACTTTCACCTGTCCATGGGGGACTTCCGCATACCGAGTACTTCCTTTTGGGTTGTGCAACACATCAGCTACGTTTCAGAGGGTAGTGATTGGAATCTTTTCGAAAATGGTAAATGATTTCATGGAGATTTTTATGGATGACTTTATTCCATATGGTGACAGTTATGAAGAAGCACTGAAAAACTTAGAAAAGGTCTTGAAACGCTGTGAACAAAGCCAGCTCTCTAAGCACTGAAAAGTGCCATATGATGATGAGTGAGGGCATAGTGCTGGGGCACTTCATCTCTTCTGAGGGTATCCAGGTAGACCTAACCAAAATCAAGGTAATTGAAAATATACCAACTCCTGGGACACATAAGGATGTACGCAGCTTCTTGGGGCATGCTGGTTATTACAGAAGGTTCATAGAAATTTTTTCCAAACTAGCTTCTCTTTTGTTCACTCTGTTGATGAAGGATGCACAGTTTGTCTGGAATGATGCATTCCAAACAACGTTTACTAAGCTAAAGAAAAGGCTATCTACAGCACCCATCTTACGAGGGCCCAACTGGGCTCTTCCTTTTCATATTTCTTCGGATGCTTCAGACACTGCCATTGGAGCAGTTTTGGGACAATAGGAAGGTAATGCTCCCTATGCAATTTATTACATTAGTAAGAACTTATCTCTTGCTGAACTGAACTATACTGTCATAGAAAAGGAATTCCTTGCCATTGTTTATGCCATCAACAAATTTAGACATTATATCACTAGATATTCCACTTTTGTGCACACTGATCATTCTGCTATCAAGTATTTAATGAATAAACCAATCACAAATGCTAGAGTTACTAGATGGCTACTACTGTTACAGGAATTCGATATAACAATTATTGATAGACCAGGGAAGGAAAATGTTGTTGCAGATTTCTTATCTCGACTTACTAATAGTGATGACAATTTACCAGTTGAAGATTCCTTCCCTGATGAACATTTGTTTGCAGTGTCAGCTCATTCCACATGGTATGTAGATATTGTTAACTTTTTGACTGCAGGTAAGCTCCCAGCACATCTGTCGAAGAGAGAAAAAAAGAAGATCATACAATAGAGTGCTAGGTACTGTTGGATTGATGGCCATCTTTTCTACACAAGGCTTGATTTAGAGATTAGAAGATGTGTTAGAGAAGATGAGATCTTTAGCATTCTTAAAGATTTCCATGACGAGCCCTATGGGGGGCATTTTGTTGACAAAAGGACAGGTCATAAAATTTTGAGAATGGGCTATTTTTGGCCTACATTGTTCAGAGACACAAAGAAGTATGTTCATGCATGTGATATCTGCTAAAGGATGGATGTTATAGCTTGAAATAACACCTCTCTGCCCGTGACGATACATGCATCCCTTGGTCGCATGACGACACTTCTTGAGATCAAGTTCAGTCACACAAAAGGACATTTGTGGATGGAGGAGTCATTTGGGACAATAAAAATGGTTGAAATTACCTCATTCTTGACCCATTTGATGTATATGACCCTTGGGAACATTTTTCCAGACCAAACCATCTCCTGAAAATGAGCAGAAAAGCCTGTTTTTGGCCATTTTTCAACATGAGCGTTGGTACACAGGCATGATAGTAGCATGTGTATCCTACTTTCCTTCATTAAAGTAGCGCTCAACTCCATATGTACGCTACTTTGTCTACTGTAGAGTAGAGTACACCCCTGTTTTGGTCAAAATCTTGAAATTTTGGGAAGTTAAGTTGGTTGGGAAACCTCTTGAGCGGTTATAACTTCTTTTCCTCTTCCTCACTAACTATATAAGGAGGGTAGAAGGGCCATGTTAGGGGACTAAGCCCAATTACAAAGTTATGCTGGAGGAATGGAGACCCTCATCCCCCTCTCTTGTGCTTCAGTTTTGGTAAACCCTAGCACAGTTGATTAGAGGCTGGAATCCTTGGAGAATAGAAGCAGGAGACCTTGAATCTAGGTTTCGTGAAGTGCCAAGCTTGAAGGAAGGTATAACTTTATGTACTTGCTTTCATTCACCAATAAAGATCGGACGTTCTTCTTTTTCCAAATATGACCTATTATGTGTCTTAGATTTGATTACAATTTGCTTATAGTCTGATGTCTTCTTCTATTATTAATATCAGTCTTATATATGTAGTCAAATGTATTTGATAAAGGTATCAAGTTGTTTTGCAGGTCTGGGCATTGCGACACTAGATAAGCATTGAAGAGCGAGGGAGGCAAAGCTAGGATCAACCTTCTGAATGAGGTGCCTACATCTCTAAACCCTAATCTCTTCATTTATTTGTTGTACTTGCAGAATGCTTGTAAGTCTATCTTTATCACCATAAGTTGGTAGTTTCTCCCCTGAACTATAGGTGCATTTTCCCCACAACAGAATGGTGACTCCGCTGGGGAAAGCCTAACTGCTTAGGGGTATTCAAGTTCATTGCTTCAGTCTTGTTTGATTGTATTTGTTCATTTTCTTTACTAGGATCAGTTAGTAGGCTCTGTTTGACCCTACTGGGCTTTTACAGACCCTTCCCGGCCCTCACAAACCCTTGTGGACCCAGGTGTGGGGGGTTTTAACCCCATTTTTTCAATTTTTTCAACCTGTACACTACTGTTGTGCAGTACAATAGTGCTCTGGGCACTAGTATTCTTCATACACAGTAGCTCTCAAAATATGGGTTTAAATTTTTGAGTTTTTTGGGTTGTGGACCCAAATCTGGGGGTTCTAGCTGCATGTTTGTGGTCCCTGATGACCCTAGGTCTGTGTTAAACCCTTGTAAGTGGTCTCCCATCCTTGTATTGATCCTACATTCATGATTTGAAGCTCTTTTGATCAATTTGGGATTGTTTGGAAAGTTTTGGGGCTTGTTGTCCCAAGTTGGGGGGTTGTGGACCCGTTTGGTGTTTTGTACCCTAATTTGAGTCTGACCGAACCTGCTTGCCCCATTTCCACTAAATTTCTCTTTTAGATTGGTTTTCTATCCTCCCTTATGCTTTTAAGTTTTGTTTTGTAGTGAAAGCTCAAGTGTTTTGGCTGTTGTTCAAGACGTTGTTTGCATTGTTATGTGTAGACCTGACTTTACCAAACCATACTTCTTCGTAGGTCATTTTCTTCGTTTGGGTCTAAAAGTAGTTTTTGTACTCTTTTCTCAATGTTTGGCATGCTTACATCAATAAGAATTTGAAAGTCATATTTGGTAGCTTTTACTGTTTCAATAAAGAGAACCTGAAAGTTCTTTGCTTTTGTTTTGATAGTAGGGTAGTTTCAGTTTTGTTTCTTACCTTTGAAAGCATAAAGAAATTTGATTTATTTTCTGAATAGAGTACCTTGCAAGTGGCTTAAAATATTTTAGAGTGCTTTGCATAAAAAAGAACAAGTTTTCTTTTGCATACCTAGTTGCTTGAGTAGCTACATTCTTAGGTTTTGAGTTTAATTTTGTACATTTAGGCTTTATTTTTACCTTTTTTGCATTTGAAAGATTAAAAATTGCATTTGCATATGCATTCTAGATCAGAATTTTAAGACTTGCATTGAAAAGAAAATATTTGTTTGGTGGTAAATATTTCATTTTCAGTACTCTATCTCTATTATAACCACTCTCACACACCCACTACCTTTTTGAGTAAGCAAGTAACCTTTAAAATGTACTAGCAACATTTTATTTTCTAGGTTACACTACACCAACTAGTCTTGGTTAGGATCTTGGGTTTAAAACACCTTAAACCACCCAAGATCACACATTACACAAAAATCGTAGTTCGACTATCACAGGTAAACCCACTCCATTCAAAGCTTGCCTGGGATCTATGCAGTAGGTCTTGTGAGATCATATTGTTGGGAATACTCCTCCTACTTTTTGTTTCGAGCATATACCAGGATTGGATCGCGTTTGGGGACTCTTTTGAGTTTCGGGCTCATTTACCCTGCCCACGCCTTCTGATTCGACCAGCGACTGTTCCCCCAGGAGTTTTTGGTGTTGTGGTATCCTTAGTATCTGACCATAGGTTCATACACAGGTGACAGCGGAGGGTATATCTGCTGTACCTAGGACAGACGTGGGAGTAAATCCCTTGCAGGTCTTTTGGAGGTCGGTTGGGTGATTCCAGCGCTTGCACCCTTAGTCATGTTATTGTGGACCCCGGGTAACTGTTCTTCATCCTTCGTTGATCTGTTCTGGGCCCTCATCATCCCAGACTCTTCTCCAGAAGGCATCTGTTTTCCTAGTTTGATTTACCTAGGACCTTTTTTAGTGGTTTGTTGTTTGTGCTACTTGTTTTAGTTTTCCTTAGAGAACTTCTTGTTCATTCGAGCAGGAAACTATGTCTATCATTCTGGCGAGTGCCAATAAAGGTACCCCTGTTCCAGGGGATCCTTGTGCTGCTCCATTCATTGGAAACATTGGTGCTCCCTTAATGGCTATTCTGAATCTTCCTGGATTCACTATTGGGTTGTTGGTTGGGTTGTTTTCCACTCCGAATGCCTTGCATGTTCCTGACGCTTCTTTTGTGAGCACCTCAAATCAAGAGCATCAGAACCCTGTGCCTCCCTTTCCAGTAACATCTTCTCCTCCTCCTTCTACCTCATGTGGCGAAAGTAGCAATACTAGTAACCAGCAGTCTAAAAGGAATAGATGGGGGAAGAATAGGAAGAAGATGCCAAAACAAGGGGGCAGCAACCCAGCCTCTGCAATTCATACTGGGGGCAAGCACCCTGCCTCTGTAAGTCATGCAGGGGGCACCTACCCAACCTGTGGAGGTCATGCTGGGAGAAAACTTTTAGTCACCGAAAATCACACTGAAAGTTTGTCTTCAACCACTGTCAGTCATGTTGAGGACACATCATTAATCACTGCTAGGCATATTAATGACAAGTCACCAATTCATGTGAGTCATACTGGAGACACCAGATCAGCCACTGCAAGTCATGCTGAGGGAGTTGACATTGTTGACAAACCAAACAAGCAGAAGCTTAAGTTCCCTTGTAAGTTTTGCGAGGGAGATCATCTTACTTACTTGTGCCCTGTACTTCCAGAAGTGCAAAAAGTATGGTCGTTATTTCAAAATTTTTCTGCTTCTGAGCAACCAGCCACTACAAGTCATGCTGGGGGCAAGCTTTTAGCCAATGCTAGTCATGCTGAGAACACCAATGTTGTAAAGGAGTCTCGACCTATAGGACGGAAACCAAAGTTCCCTTGTAAACTTTGTAAGGGAGATCACCTTACTCATCTATGCCCTGCCATTCCAGAGGCATGAAAAGTGTGGTCCATGTCTGAAGGAACCTCTGTTCCTGAATTGTCTATAGATTCCCTGCAATTAGATCAACCTTTGGTTGATAAAGTGGTTGAACCAATGCAATATTTGGTCGAACCCACTCTTCCTTCAGAGAGTAAAGTGATCGAATCGATGCAATCTTCGACCGATCCCATCAGTCCTTCGGAGATTGATGCACCTACTGCTGAAGTCTTCTGCATTACCAGTTTGGATGTTCCTGAAAAATGGGGCACTTCATATGTGCCATGTGAACCCCTACCAAAGCCCTAAGACCATTTCCTTTGATTTGAATAGTCTAGCCGAGCCTCGTCTTCCTTCTTCGACACCTTTCCAGATAAAGGTTGATATCGAGAACCATACGGTTGATCGATGCATTGTTGATGAAGGTGCTTCTGTTAGTATCTTGTCTGCTTATGCTTGGAGAGATTTGGGTTTCCCTAATGTTATTCTAGTTGTTAATTGGTCATTGACCTTCGATAGAAGACCTAGCGAACCGATCGGATTCCTCCGTCAGGCACCTGTTACCTTGGGTGGAAAAACAGTCTTAGTTGATTTTATGGTTTTAAAGGACCCTATGGACTTTGATATGATCCTCGGTCGTGATTACGTTTATGCTATGCATGCTGTGGTGTCTACGCTCTTTCGTGTAAATCATTTTCCTCATAATGAAAGCATCGTCACTATCGACCAGCTTGCATTCATTGATCCTCCTTATTACCCAACTGTATACCTGTTAGGTCCCTCGTCGTTAGGCACTACTATGTCACATGGGAATTTTGTGGCATATTGTTCTTTGAGTTCAACTGCTACTAAGAAGGAGTCTCTGAGTTCATGCTTACCTTCTCGGGACTTAGTCCCAGCTTTTGACCAAGTGACACCTCCATCTAAATGTTTAGATATGTGTTCTATCTGGGATGATATACTTCCTTCCGATGAAGTTTTCCTAGAGTCCATAGTACAGTCTGCCATTCACTTGGATGTTGATCCAGTCACAGTCATGTCCAGCCCCGGTTTGACCTTAAAGTCTGATCTTCCTACTGTTGAGTCTTTGGACTCTCCTATAGATCCGCAAATCAATGTTCTTGCTGAGTTTGATTATGCTTCTAGAATTTTCAACTCCCGTGATGATGAATTTGTTTCTGCAAATTCCATCATGTCCTTCAACTTTGATCTTCATCCTGAAGTTGATCTTGTTGATTGTAAGTCCTCAGGCTTGGGTACCATAGAGTCTTCATTTGAAAACTCTGCCTTATTTATGCCTGTTGTTGATGATAGTGAAGTTGAAAGTATTTCTACCACAATGACTTGTATCGGGTCTTTCTTTACATATGTTTTAGATATGATCCTGGTACTAATGTTTCTTGGAGACAGGATTCTTAGCTGGATGTATACTTGCTTACTGGTCCTTTTCGACACCTTGTGCGACCATGTCAGGTATATTCGGAACCTTGCATATAGGTTTAGGCTTCCTCGCTGTTATGTTGCATTTGAACTTTTTGCCATCCGAATTCGCCATAGGGTCAAACCTATTGGATATTGGTGTGCTATCCATCTCTTTATGCATCGTGCACCAGTCCAACAACAGAGCCTACCTAACATGGGTCACCCTAGTCAGCACCTTTATTCCATTCTGGTGCCCATGCTGAGTTTTTCTCATAGGCTTTGGGAGCCTTTTTAGATTTACCATGACTTTGAGAAGAAGCCTCATATCTTTCTTCCTCATCTATTTCTGGCCATCCCTGATAAGGCTCCCATCTTTATGTTCAAGTTGTATGTGCATTTGTTATGATCTCGCTTGCGCTAATGAGCCTGATGCCGGCTTCCACGCTTTTAGCCCGTTGTATAAGACTCCATCTCTGATCTCATTTCCGCTAAGCCCTGTATCATTTTTCCCTCACAATTTGACATCTTTTACCTGGAGGAGACACACCCTGAGTGTACTTATCTTGCTCATGTTCCTTGCATTAGGCATAGCTTTGTTCCATGCGCTTGGAGCTAGTTTTGCATGTCCCTGACAGTCATCTCCTCCCATTTCGAGCATTCTTCTACCTTTACTTCGAGTTTGTTAAAAACAGTAAGTAGGTTTCGAGCATTCTTCTACCTTTACTTCGAGCTCGTTAAAAACAGTAAGTAGGTTTTGAGCATTCTTCTTTTACTTCGAGCTTGTTAAAAATAGTATGTAGGTTACAAGCATTCTTCTGCCTTCACTTCGAGCTCATTAAAAACAGTAAGTAGGTTATGAGAATTCTTCCACCTTTCCTTCGAGCTCATTAAAAACAGTAAGTAGGTTACGAGCATTTCTTCCACCTTTCCTTCGAGCTCGTTAAAAACAGTAAGGAGGCTATGAGCATTTCTTTCATCTTCACTTCAAGCTCATTAAAAACAATAAGGAAGTTGTGAGCATTTTTTGTATCTCCTTTGAGCTCGTTAAAAACAGTAAGGAGGTCATGAGTTTACTTTTCCAGACTCATTAAACCTTTACGGAAAAGATCCCTATGGAGTTCTTTTAATCCCTTTTCAGACTCCTTAAATAGGAAAAGTTTTCCGACAATAGTTGTCTTTTCGGGCTCGTTAAAATAACTGAACCGACATCCACTTAGGTATAGAATTACCCCTTTTCCGGGCCTTGGTGGATAATTTATGGAAAAGGTATACTCTAGGTATACTTTGGTATGCGCTAGAAGAGTTCTTCTTCCATTATTTTACACTTTTTCAGGGAAGGAGACTAACTTTACGAAAAAGGACCTTTGGAGTCGTCATTAGGGTTTCTAGACTCTCGAAATGTGAAAACACCAAGCGAGCATTTACCTACCCGGGCTCGATGTGAAATCCACGAGATGGTTAATAGAGGACTGTTTAAGTTTTTCAACTCTATAAACAAGAAAACACCGCCGAGCACAGACCAATCCGGGCTCGATATAAAATCCACGGATAGGTGTATAGAGGACTGTTTAAGTTTTTCAACTCTATAAGCAAGAAAACACCGCCGAGCAGAGACCAATTCGGGCTCGATATAAAATCCACGGATAGGTGTATGGAGTTTTCTTCTAGGTTTTTCGGACTCCTTAAATATGAAAATACCATCGAGCATGCTTTAGTTCTTTGTCAAGCTCGTTAAAAAATGAAAAAGGAAAGGGAAGGGAAGAATGTTAAAATATCTTTCAATATGATGGAAGCAAGTCAACTATCTCCTTGAACAAAGCACCTATTTTGAGTCTATCAAACAAGTTGGGTTCTAGTGTTGGCCTTAGGATAAACTGATCTCATAGTTCTTACTCCTCCATTTGGTTAGTCTTCCAATCATATGGAGAATCTATTAATGTCTCCTACATTGTAGATTTGTATCGTGGTCTCTTTGTGTTCAAAGCTGCCTAAGTCACTCTTGTGTCGTGTTCATTGTTCAAGGATATAACCTGTGTCGTCCATTCTGCAGTTGCCTTGACCTCATGTGTCGGCCATTCCTTGGTGTCAGTATGTTTCATCATGTGTTCAATCCTACTCAAATCAGCTCATACCTATTGAGTGTCCCTCGTGTTGGATGATGGAGGATGCATTAAGGCCTCCCTTCCAACAGACTTCTTCCCATCGACTTCAACTCATTGTGCTCTGGGAATGAAGTTTAGAGTTTCGGTTGGTACCTTGGGGATTGCAGTCATTAGTGGCAGTTTCCCTCGCTATTGGATAGATGGTAATACATCAATGTCTCATATCCGATGGATTCTTCTAGTGTTCGACGGCAAGACCACTTATTCGCACTTGCTTGAATGTACTAGGTACCTTGGGTTCCATTTTAATTATTGGTGGACACCCTCGCATTTGTTAAAGGTATACATCAATGACCGGTAATCAAACGATACCTCCCATGTTCGACATCAACTCATTTATTCGCATGGATAGGTTTGTACCTTGGGTTGTTTTTGGATGAAGACCTTGGGATCCTCGATAGCATCACCTCATTTATGTTATCGCCCAAGTTGCGCAAGACTGAACCACACTCTTTTTGGGCATTTGATGAGACATAGATCCAGCTTGTTCTCTATGGCTATGTTCTCCAGTTTTGACACAGATCCACCTTGTATTTATGTGCCTATGTTTACACTTATGTTCCTCATGGATCCACGCTTGTATTTTAGTGGCCATGATATATGCATCAGTATTTTGGATCATTATTGTATCGTCTTGGAGGTCATGTTCCACAATTTGAACATGAACAGTTACCCCAAGGATAAGTTTGTTTGACATTGCCTTTGCTTTTAGGTACTTCATTTGAGCCTATGATTCTTGGTTTCTCCGTTCCTCCATGATTCAACTCTTTGTTATTTATAATGTATTTCGGCCATCGTTTCCTGTACTCCCTCTGACCTCATACATTAGGGGGCATCTGTTATAGCTTGAAATGACACCTCTCCGTCCGTGACGATACTTGCATCCCTTGGTCGCATGACGACACTTCTTGAGATCAAGTTCAGTCACACAACAGGACATTTGTGGATGGAGGAGTCATTTGGGACACTAAAAATGGTTGAAATTACCTCATTCTTGACCCATTTTATGTATATGGCCCTTGGGAACATTTTTCCAGACCAAACCATCTCCTGAAAATGAGCAAAAAAGCCTGTTTTTGGCCATTTTTCAACATGAGCGCTGGTACACAGGCATGATAGTAGCGTGTGTACCCTACTTTGCTTCATTAAAGTAGCGCTCAACTCCATATGTATGCTACTTTGTCTACTGTAGAGTAGAGTACACCCCTGTTTTAGTCAAAATCTCGAAATTTTGGGAAGTTAAGTTGGTTGGGAAACCTCTTGAGCGGTTATAACTTCTTTTCCTCTTCCTCACTGACTGTATAAGGAGGGTAGAAGGGCCATGTGAGGGGACTAAGCCCAATTACAAAGTTATGCTGGAGGAATGGAGACCCTCATCCCCCTCTCTTGTGCTTCAGTTTTGGTAAACCCTAGCACAGTTGATTAGAGACTGGAATCCTTAGAGAACAGAAGCAGGAGACCTTGAATCTAGGTTTTGTGAAGTACCAAGCTTGAAGGAAGGTATAAATTTATGTACTTGATTTCATTCATCAATAAAGATCAGACGTTCTTCTTTTTCCAAATATGACCTATTATGTGTCTTAGATTTTATTACAGTTTGCTTATAGTCTGATGTCTTCTTCTATTATGAATATCAATCTTATATATGTAGTCAAATGTATTTGAGAAAGGTATCAAGTTGGTTTGCAAGTCTGGATATTGCGACACTGGATAAGCATTGAAGAGCGAGGGAGGCAAAGCTAGGATCAACCTTCTGAATGAGGTGCCTACATCTCTAAACCCTAATCTCTTCATTTATTTGTTGTACTTGCAGAATGCTTGTAAGTCTATCTTTATCACCGTAAGTTGGTAGTTTCTCCCCTGAACTATAGGTGCATTTTCCCCACAACAATGGACCAACCCAACAGATTAGATGAAATTCCTTTGCATCCACAGGTTGTGGTTGAACCATTTGATAGGTGAGCTCTAGATTTTGTAGGGCCTATCAACCCTCCCTCAAAATAGAAAGTTCACATCTTGGTTTGCACAGATTACATGACCAAATGGGTAGAAGCCGTAGCCTTGGTTAAGGCCAATGATCAGGGTGTGATTGATTTCCTATATGAAATTTTTTTTACTCGGTTCGGGGTACCTAAGGAAATCGTTACAGATGGTGGACCACAGTTTGTGTCTCACAAGCTAGAAGCACTGTTACACAAATTCCATATTCAACACATAGTAACCTCACCATATCATCCTCAGGCCAAAGGCCAAGTGGAGAGTACAAACAAGGTCATTGAGGCTATTCTGACAAAAACAGTGAAGAGCCATCGCAAAGACTGGGCTGGAAGACTTCCAGAGGCACTATGGGCCTATCGTACTACATGGCGTAACACCATTGGTTTTTCCCCATATGAATTAGTGTATGGTAAAAACGTTGTCTTTCCAATTGAATTTGAAATCAGGACTTTGAAGACAGCTGTGGAAGCAAACCTTGATTTATCAAAGGCACAGAAGGATCGACTGAATCAGCTTAATGAGTTGGATGAGAAGCACACAGCTGCAGTACATCATACAACTCTAATCCAACAACAGCACTCCAAGTGGAATGATCGATTTATAAAGAAGAAAGTCTTCCAAGAACGAGCCTGGGCTCTGTTGTATGACTCATGGTTTAAGAGGGACTTTAAAAGCAAATTGCGTACCCGGTGGTTGGGCCCCTATCAGATAGATTGGGTATTTGATAATGGAACAGTTCGGTTGATCACCATTGATGAAAAAAATGTCATTATTTGCA